>OZ020557.1:36931882-38131882 GCA_963971465.1 Lepidochitona cinerea | reverse complement strand
TCTGTCACCCCGGCTAATTGGGAAGTATTCCAGTAAATCAAAACTGGTCTAATTCTTGATCGCTGCTCTTGAATGATTTCCGCGAGGAGAGTATCGTAGCACAATCCCATCCTCTTGCAGCCTTCATCCGTGTGAGAGAAGCAAATCAATGTCGGAGATAGTGCCATGAATTATGATATATCTCACGGAGGCCCATTCAGTCATCATCTGTCATTCTATAGTCTACTAGGTTGTATCCATCACCGTAATGGTAGGCTGGTAGAGAAATACCACATCAATACTTGTTAGAAGGTCGACCAAGCAACAGATTTAGCTCGCTCTACCCTATATTAGCCGGCTCGTAAGCCTGCTGTTCAAACACCGATGGCTGGAGCACTTGCTAAGAGCAGCTCTATCTTTGGACACAATTTTTAAGCTGGCTTGGTAAGCTGCTTACAAGGGTTTTCCTACGGGAGAGTTTTCTATGCCAAGAATCCGTTTTGTAGAATAATTTCCGCAGCGATCCCTACAGACCGTTTCTTAAGATGCGATAGATAAGTAAATAAAAAACTGAAGAGCAGCAATATATAGAGGTTGAATATGACAACTTACTAGAATCTTATATAAATGAAATTGCTAGTTGTCATCGGAAAAATCTCAAAATAAAGGCATGTTATATACATTTATTGCCCTAAAAGTAAATAAATAAAAAAAATCATTCAGACAATTTAAAAGTAAAAATTATTGATACTTCGGCCATGAACCAAAATCCATACTTATATCACAGATAAAAGTAAGCTGATAGATAAAGAAAATCAATGGGCAACAAAATTATTATGTGATGTGAAGATCAATAAATTGAAATATTTATTCCATCGACCGATTGATTGATGTTTTACACCACACTCAAGATTGACGTATTTGCCAGGTTTATTATGTGAGAAAACCAGGCTCTTTGTGAGGGGGGAAACCCTCGATCCCCGAGTACCTGGCAACTCTTCCACCAGTGATCGAGAGAAAAAAATGCACTCAGATTTTTTTCTATCGACAGCATGAATATGATGCATGCCAAAGCCAAAGTAAAAAAAAAGACTTTGAATTAAATTTAACAATCATGTATAGCTCAAATGTATACATTTAGAACAACAAAAATGGATGTCTCATGATGTTTTGGTACATACATGTTCAAAAGCAATACTTTCACATGTATTTAAGGAGAGATTTTCTCAGTTAATTAATCCAGCCCAATCCTTAAGGGACATATTTAGCCGTATGATAAAGACACCGTTATTTCTGACCACTGGTCTGAGTATTTAAATTAATATTAATGGTCAGCGGATAGCTGGTAGTAGACAAAATGGGTCAAGCTTTTTAAAACACTTTCCATGTGAAAGTGCCACACACCCCCCTGGCTATCCTACGTTCAACTCAGCCATGTTAAAAATGTGTAAAAAGGGAGAAAGGCTATATGTAGGTTAAAATAACATTGAATTCTTGATATTTCTATGGTAACATATTCTATAAAAATTTCCCTATCACAAAATAACATTCTCCCATAATTTATGCTAACAAATCTAAAACCCTTTTACAAAAGCAAAACCATGAGGACACATTGATTTTTTAAATATGGAAATGGTTCTATTGAGCAAGGATCTTTGCCAAGTTATGCCACTTATCGAAACTGCTTTAGCAAAAACTGAAGTAACATGTCCAAAAGATAACCGGAAAGTTTGCAAAAAGCTGTAATGTTTGATATCTTTCGATAGAAATTCAATTCTATGGCTAATTCAATTCAACCCTAAACAAGCAACACAAATGCTTATATTTCCTCATTTGGAATGTTAACAAAACAGACACATTGTATTTGAAGTGATAGGTTATGTTGGTTGATTAGTTGGGCTTTTAGACCAGATTCAAGATTATTTCATTTATATGGCAAAGACTAGTATTACGGATACGACAAAAAATGTATAGATTAAAGCTGATGAACCCAAAGACAATGAATTCACGAATCTAATGATAATTTAGTTTATTCTGAACAAGTTTCATTCAGTTGAGAAAACCAGTCTTATGTCTGGGTCATATTTACTGACCTACCAAATGGCTTGTAGTGTACATGTGACAGCGGCTTTAGAAAACACTATTTCGTTTTGACCAAAAGTTTCAACCGCCCCTCAATCAGAACCACGCGAGCTGATACAATGCAGAGGAGAAAATATCTGTGCAGTCTATCATATTGATGTATTCTACACCATGGATTGTAAATGATTTTTCAATTAGCTTAATTAATCTTTGCACATTTGCCATAAAACTTAATCATGTAAATGTCTTACCTATACTGTTATGGCAATGTTAAAAATGGGCTGATATAAATCCGTAATACTTCTAGTAAGGTTGAGTCAGAACTAAAATCCCCTTAACTGGGCAATACAGGTGATAATACTAGCCCTAGGCCGACCCAGTCAACGCCCAATCATCTCCTTTATCTGACCTTTGTGTTGCTATGGTAACCCTGGACACTTCCATATCACTAGAAACACATATTATCTAGCCATCTCTCGTGAGTGGAGGTGAGAAAAGCTCATCAATGGACTAATCAATTAGAAGGTAGTGATAAGCAAAACGTAACCTGGCAGCCAGGCTATGGTTATCGAGGCAGGTGTAACAGTCGCTGGAAGCCCTTTACCCAGCTAGCCAGCCGAAGTACTTAATCATCCAAGGTTAGACAGCACTAGGTTATAAGCATGAGGACTTACACTCTATACACAAACTAACAAAAGGGTGGGTCAATAATCAACTAGATGTTACAATGTTACTACATGATGTTGAGGATATAGGACGGATTTACCTGAAGTGAAGGGTTTGTCTTGCGATGATCTCACCTGGGTCTGTAATTAAATGGATGGGGTTCGAGTAATGAGGGGGTAAGGTGGGGGTCCATGTGGACAGGACTGTCTCCGTTGACAATACAGCCTCCCCAGCTTGACACATGTATCAGCAAATTAACAGAGGATTACACCAGTCCTCCAACTCTCTATTTCTGGGCGGCAGATGTTCCCGTTTGATCTTGTGAATTAAGCCATCAAAGTGTCCTTTGCAAGGAGGGAGCTAAGGGCAGATCTCAGCCTTGTATCAGCAAGTCTCCAGCTTAACCCAACCCTATTTTCATACAGTTAATCCAACTAGCTGAAGAAAACCCCGGGTTAGAAAAGAAAATCATGGAACGATAGCCATACATACAACAGCCACAATACACAACTATACTGCCAGTGTTTGAAATCCCCTCTGCTCCTCACACTAGTCCATGGGACAATGGGTGAGAGTGAATAGGGGCTGCAAAGTGGAAACACAAATAAGTACTGGTCAAATGTTTCCCAAGGTACTAGGGACCATGCTGAGAGTTGTCTTGAGTGGTAGACTCACCAGCACCATGTCTTGTATAGTTAAGGAGAATATCAGGTGACTGCCATAGTACCCAGTAGGTACCAATGACCCTTCTAGATTCTCCTATCACAGAACACAGTCTCTATTCTACCCTGTCAGACCTTGTTAACGCTCAACTCCTTTCTCGACATAGTGGTTTCCTCCAGATCTCTGTATGCAGCTCCGTAGACAATGTCACAATCCTCAATCTGTCATATTCTTAAAGTGTCCCAACAACTACAATGCCCACCAAGCTTCTGAGCAAGTCCCTTTCTCTTTGAGGCTGGTGTCGTCTCCTGTGAAGACTCGGGCTTCAATGAAACCAAATGTCACGCTTGATTTGGGCTCATCTCATTTTCAATCGCTTCCTGACAACTCATCTTCACACCAGCCAATAAGGAGTCTCTACCCAGAGCAAACCACTCTTTTCATCCCCCCCACCCTGCTCACTCACAAGCCCCAAGGCATCTTAAGCTCAACAGCACTGTTCCTCTATTGTTTGGAAGAATTGAAAGAGCTCATCTCCAGCGACAGACTGTTTGGCAGAGATACAAATCACTACCGTCATTAGTTTTGTCAAATTTATCTTATGTAAAAGATCAGAGAGGCATATGATGACGGTTGACAGTTACAATGGCTACCAGCGACAAGACTGCATACTGTGAAAATGTTTACAGAGGCACGTGCCACTACGACCATTTCAATCAAAAAGTACCAGCAGTTATGGCAATTTATTATTTACAAGCAATAAAAAGGTTAAAGAGGTCTCAGGGTCCTAATTCAACCAGCACAATCCAGCACATGGCATTTTGTACAGCCCAAACCATTTACCACACCTAAAGTTTACCAGACCCTTTTAAGCTTCATGAAAAAATAGTGTTATATGATAGACGTCTTTGAAAAAAGCTCAGCCCTTCATCTTGATATCTGAGATTTATGCCTCCTATGAAAGAATTTTATAAGAGTAAGTATAGAGTAGATCGAGCAGATGTCTTAGTTAAAGAGTGTCGCTATCTAAGACTACAGTCAGCCATGCTGTGTCAAAACTCAAAGTCTAATTCAATCTGACACATTTAACCTCCATCTCCGTTGAAGAACAGCCCCCTCTTCCATTTTTTTTTACCCCTTTTTCTATTTTGGTTTCGCAGAGTTTGGCATGGAATGAATCAGCTATTATGTAAAGTTCGCCACTCTCTTAATTTAACTGATAATTTACAGGTTTACCTAAAGGCAAGTGTTATTTTTTTTATTTATTCACCCTTGTGTATGATGTTATCTTCAAAACCATAGATACCCTAATAAGATGAAATCATCTTAAAATTCAGTTCCTTGATTTCCCCAGTTTTATTTAAAAAATTTTTTTTGCAGTTTTAGACTCATGAATATTTTTAAACTTTTATATTGAAGAGGTAGCCAAGGATGTACTCTAAATGATAGATATCTAAATAATAAGGAAATTTGTGAACACTAAAGCCCAATGGCACAGGAAAAATCTTCTTGTCTAAAATAACCAGAGACAAGTTTCTAATTGTTCTTAAAAGGGGTATGTTGTATGGACCTTTCTACCCAATATCTCAATAGGTTGAAGACAGATAAGAATTTGGCTTTAGTCAGTAGAATTTTCTGGAATACTTTGTTATATATTGACAAGGCTTCACATCTTTGGCAAGTTAATTAATGTTTCTCCATTTACCTGGATTAAAAACTAAAAACAAAATTGTGGATCTCTTTTGGATATATAACAGAAGAAAATCAAGTCTTTTACCTTAAGTATAAAACCCCAGCCTGCCATGATGATTTTTAAGCATGGAACGTCCATAATGCATTCTAAACGAGAACTGTTTCAGAAATTAAAATATCTTGGCCGCTGTACAACACTTAGACCTGTATGTCAGACAGTCTTCCTGTTTTAAAACTGTTTATGTGGAAGGTCCAGAGATAACCCGACTAAAAATAGTCCATAGTTTAAAGGCATATGCATAAATATAGATCAGGAGTATCGAAATAAAAAATAGAAATCAAAAGATCAAAGTATTTCCACTGGTCAACTTCCACATAAATTTCAACAAATATTCTATAGAAAGAGTTCATAGAGCCTTAAATTTGCTAAGCAATGCAATTATTTGGCAGTTTGCTAGGGCAGGCTCAAGTGGCTAAGATATGGGCAGTAAAAATGTCATAAAATGTATTTGAGGTTAAGAGTCAGTCTCCAGACTGACCACAAATCTAAGGTTTCTCTCACCTGCGGTGATCATTACCTCATAAAGCTTACCTCACCTGGAGATGTCTTTGCCCACTGCCCTACACTTAGGCTGCTCATATTGTGGTTAACGGCACCACCAACACAAACAGGTTCAATTGTGCGTGAAAACTAAACTGACCAAGCTGTCAAACCTTCGCTCAAAAATAGGAGCGAAAATCAATCGGCCAATACACTTTCATGTAAATACATAAATGACCCATTTTTCTCTCAATGGCTACACAATACGCCTCACACACGGCCCAATTTAACTTGGACAATTGTGCCTAGGGTCAATCAATTATCCGACAGTAAATGAGTCTACACTGAGAAGAATGCACATCAAAATTACACAGCAACAACTTTTCTTCCAAAAGAACTGATAACAAAAGATGTCAGTTTTCTAGTGAATGCATTTTTTGTTTGCTAATATGGAAATCCTTTTAACTTGTGTCCTATATACAAGTAATTATATACAGCGTATTGAACAGAAGTCAGCAAACTTGGCAACAAATTCAGATAAATATAATAGGTTTAATATGACTATACTAACTTGTAAGCTAAGAGGATGGGCATTGAAAAGTTATTAAGTCGATCAGAGCCTTTTTTGTTGATTCAGGAATCACTGTAGGATATATTCATTTAAAACATTATGGAAAATAATCTACACACATTTAATGGAGGGTTAAACAAAATGCTATTTACTTTATCCTTCAAACTTCTTCCTGTACTTCCATCAAAAACACAGTACAAAACTTGACTTGATAGTTTGGTGTAGCAGAAAAACATGAAGTTCTGTAAATAACTCTAACGGTCTAAAATTGGCTAAAAATTTAATGTCAAAATTCTAGTGTTATAAATAGAATCAAACTCATTAGGATAGTTCCTACATCATTGAAAGTTATGATTTTGTTCACCTGGCTGTAAAACAAGTTATTGATTCTGAACTTTTGTGAGGCAAAGATTTAGAGATACCTGTTTACAATTCTTCCAGTTGAATTCTATCACCAAAACTTTGAAGGAAAAATGAAGTTAAGATGTCATCTGGCACTTCCTCTTGAGAAAGTTTTCCCGAAAATTAATAGTTCACATAAAAACGACAGAACATAAATTTCCTCTCTTTCCAAAATGGCCGCAGTGGAATACATACTGCATTCTAACTTTCTAAGACTGCTGTAAAGGTCAGACTGTTTCTGAATTCTCCTTCGAGGAGACTAGAATTGACGTGTGAAAACAGTTGCCATTCGACATCAAGAACCGAAGATTGTCAGTAACAGACCTACTGCCATATTTACCTCTCTCTTTTAGTGATAAGCCCCAAACCAAGGTACTAGGCTATATATGTGCCTTAGTGCATCAACACCTTAGTATTCAAAAATGTTGGTTCAAATCATAGTTAAGGATTAGTATTAGAATATCAAACAGCCAACTTTATAAACTAAAATCCTTTACCCATCTTGATTCAACCTCTCAAGGGGCCTCCGTGGCTCAGTAGGTAGAGCGTTGGACGCTCAATCCGAACAGCCTTCCACCAATGGGTCGCGGGTTCGATTCCCACTCAGTCCAAAAAATTGGAATATTTTCTGACTGGGTTTTCACTCGAACGACCTATGTGGGATGGTTGGCAGTTACCAACGGAAGGTCGTGGGTTTCCTCCGGGCATAGAGCCCGGTTTCCTCCCACAATAAAACTGGCAACGTCGCCATATAAGTGAAATAATCTTGAGCGCGGCGTAAAACACCAAACAATCAACAATCAATCAATCAATCAACCTCTCAAAGAAAAAAAATGTTACCATAAGCATTTTTTAAAAAGGCACAAAATTTAAATCAGAACTATCACAATGCAACAAAATAAATTTGAAATAGATTTATAAACCTTTTTTTTATTTTTCAAAAATTTCAGTTAGATAGTATTAAAGAATCTTTATAGCATGTTACATAGTAAAACTTTACTTGATGACAGAACTTCTTTCCATTGTATACATTTTCATAGCCTACCTGTAGGCCTATGGCATAACAGGACAGGTAAACAGGTAACAGCTTAAATGTCATAGTTTTAAAGCACTAGATTAGAAGGTGATTTTAAGTACTTGAGTTTTAGTACTATGTTGGAGTGGGGATTAACTGAACGACTTGTACAGCTCTTAAATCTTAATCCATTATCTTCATTGCTAAAGTGGCCTTTGTAGAAAGGTTACTAAGGGTAGGCTGAGATTCAGAAACACAGTTCTGTATTTTCATGAAGATGGCAAAATAAGGTGCCAAAATGCATTTTTCTGAGTGATACTACTTGTGTATTACACAATTGAGCAAAGCCATATAAGAAGGATTTTTTAAAAAAGTGAGAAAAAAAAATGCATAAAATAATTTTTTTTAATATGGTCAGAATAAATTCTCCAGACAGGCTTGTTTGCTGATTATGTGATTTTCTGTTTGCTAATGTTAATATCATGAAGTGAGATGACAATCTAAAAAATTTTCAAACTTTAAACCCCTCTATATCAGGGTTCCCTGTGCCCGTGTGTTTTAGTGATCATAAATATATATCAAGGTGACAGAATGACATACATGTAGTAGGGTGTCTCACATCATCTATATTGTACTAAGCATTTTATGGCAAACTATCATCTTTAATATTGAAATGATGGCCAAATTTACTAAACCACAGTTCCTATTCTATCTAATTACTGTAAACAAGTAGTCAATTTTACTGGATTGGCTTAAGCACCAATAAACCTAAGTTATGTTTCCTGTAAGTACACGCTTTCTGCATATGGCAGACATATGGCCTTAATTTTTGCATATAACTCTATAAATGCTCAAATTTTTCCTTATAGCATGCTCGCTTAGAAACTTCGGCAGGAATGTTGGGCGTATTTTATCAAAGGAAATCGCTGCTTTTCTTACTGATAAATGTTCCTCTAAACACCCGTAACAATAAGGTGTAATGGAGATTTGAATATCGGTCGTGACAGTGATGTAATGATCATGATAGAATTTGTCTGGTTTTGAAAATACCTAGCAGAACAAAAACGTCTGGTGTGGGAGATTTGTCTGGTTTTGCAAACAACTAGTGGGGTATATGTATGGTGAGCAACAAAATTTTTGGTGTTAAAATGCTAGAGTAGAGGGTCAAATTTTCTTGGTTTTGCAAATGTTCACTGCAAACATAAAGAAGCTTGCTTTTAACCAGTTGTCGCAAACAGTTCAACTTTTAAGTCCTTATAATCAGCGCCTGCAGTTAAAAAGTGCTTAAAAAATTTCCAAGAAAAAAAAAGGGTGGCTTACCCTGGTGTCTTTAATTGTATCCCCCGTGTACATGTGAACTGGGTATAATTATATGTATGGCCAGTTTTAACAAGTCCCCGGGATAAAGGTATTTACCTGTGGCTATACCTTACCCAGCCAGGTCAGTAAATCAACATTGTACTGAATGACCTTAGCAATGTCTGTACTCAATAGCCAGCTTTTTGGTTTCATTGTAGTGCAGTGGTGATTAGCTGAAGACAAACTCGACATACTACAGGTAAACATGTTATGCAAGTGTAAACGTGTACCTACGCTGGAATATTCAAAAATTCAAAAAATGATAGAATTTATTTTTCTAAAAACCTGTGTCAAATGATTTTTTAATACTCATGTATATTTAAGAACATCTAAGGCCTAGGCCAAACTTCTGCCTGCCGTCAACCTAATGAAATATCATGGATTGTGGTTTATTAATAACAACTTATGGTTGGGTATAAACGTCTAAACGATATGCTCCTTTTTAACACAATTAGAAACTTGTCTCCGTGGTTATTTTAGACAAGAAGATTTCCGCTGTGCCCGTGTGTTATAGTGTTCAAAAATATATTTAAGAACACTAAAACACACAATATAAAATAACTATGGAGACAAGTCTGTAATTGTATTAAAAAATGGGGGGGGGGGAGGTATGATCTAGACCTAAATCATAAGATAACTAGATAAATCCAAGAATTATTAAGATTTTAGTTGAAGGAAACTGACAAAAACTGAATTCACTCGACAGATATCTGGGCAAAATCTGACTAAAAAGGATCACAGATTTGATGTTGGTATTTAATATGGGGTTTACAGGGCAGCTTCTCTCATTGTGAGGAATTACAGCACATGGTTTAACAAAGCGTAGACATTTTATGCTGAGATTTGATGTTGTTGTGAAGCTGACCAAATACACACACCTGGTTATCAAGGTTCTAGATTAGTAGGTGTCACAAATCTCCAACAGGCTGTGTTAAGTCCACAGATTAGAGCACTTCTTAAAACACGCTATCCTTAGCTGTTGATCTTTCATATGGTCACAATGTAAACACCTGGATAAGCCGCCTGGTATTAGCAGCATTTTTAGGTGATGACAACATAAAAAAAACCTGTCAACAGATATCTGAGAATTCTACACTCAAGCTCCAAAAAGCTGGACAGGATACTAAGTCAATCTTGTGGGTACTTTACTTGAAAAATAGAACAATTACTAAACCAAAATTGTGATGTTTAATATGAGCTTTCGAGACTCTCTTTTCGAGACTACTCTCATCATCAGAATTTGCAGCAAAACCAAAATTGGTATTGGTTGAATTCTATTATGTTCTGATTATGCTCCCAGACACACATATGTGTACACTCAAAGCATATTGGACTGAATGGTCTCAAAAGAAACTTTTGCAATTATTAGTGTCAAACTTTGACATCTGTCCTGTTTATTCAAGTACTTAAAAACACAACAGCTTTCCAATGTTGAAAAAAGTACCGTAAACAAATCTCAGAAATTGAAACATCCCAGGACAATAAGGGTATTGCAACTGAATTTAGACAACAGAGTCCCGTCCAGGTAAGAGGAAAACTATACAATAGCTAGGCAGTGGCATATGTTTGCAATGTCAACAGTATTTTTGCACATTATGCAATATGTCACTAAGCTAGGCTGACTCGAGCCTTTGGGATGTTGTCAGGTACCACGCCCATTTCCCTGCCCCTCCCCAATTGCCACAAGCAAACAAATATCGTTCCCCACAAGTGTTAATGACTCCCATTATGTCACTGCACCCTAAGGGGTACAGCTCCGATTTCATACAGGACACCACAAATAATACCAAAGTAGGCCTACATTATCACAGGAAGGTTTTCCCCCACAAATCAGACATGTCATGCAATGTACATTGACTTAATATGTATTAAACAAGGTTAAAATAACAAACTTCCTATCAGCAATTGGGGCATCAAAGAAAAGGCAATTGATATTATGCATATTTTTATTTATCACTTGAAAAATCCTTACATTCGGTGTGATATTTGACTAATGAACGCAGTTATCGTCCGTTCAGCCAATGATGGGACGCACTGACTCAACCCATTTTTTTAGCCAGCAGCAAATTATATAAAATGATCTAAACTTTATGAAAATAAATCCAAGAAGGAAACAAATTTTACGAGCTGTAAGGTGTCTCTTGCTCCTGTTATTGCAAATATTGAATTGTTAGACTATTTGCTTAATGTTAAATAAATCCATTAGTTATATAGGCCATAAAGTTATATGGATTTGCTTGCACGTTTATGTCTCATAAACTAACGGTAAACTGTCAGCATGTGCTCTGAACTGATGAAAATGTACATTGGTCTTTTTAAGAATCCGACCATTTATAACGGTACTTCGGCACCGCGCTTTTGAAGTTTTTATCATGATTTACTACGCGAAGTAATGTTAGCATGCTCTTTTGTCCCACTGTGCAAGGATTAGAAATGGCTATTTATGCTTTAGTATAGAATTAGATCCCCACATTCCTATGGTAATCCCACTAAGTGCTCTTAAAGGCTTGCTTTAGTGTAGAACACCATTCACAGGCAAATATTCCAGAAAATAGTCTTGGCACCGTCACATTCTGTTTTCCGCCAAATAATTATCACGTTAAGCAGATAATAGACAAGAATAAATAAATCAGTTGAAAATACAGGGTATATTATTTTTGTTTTCCAATTATACTTAACTTTAAAGCAAATTGTAATTGCATTTTTGTTCATGTACTTTCTTGATCCAAAATCAGTCAATTTACACATTCAAAAAAAAATATTTTACCAAAAATACTGATAACGTTTTTGTATTCAATCGCTAAAATAGAAACCATATAAACTCATATTTTGAGAAGTTTTTTCAGCCCACAGTAAAGTTTTTGAAATGAGATAATGTGTCTAACTTTGTTGATGGATTCATTTTTTACGCCACACTCAAGGTCAGAATTTCTTTTCAACTTTCAGTGTCTCTCATTATTCAATTATCAAACTTATAATAACGCATAGACATTGAAGCTCTTATAAATCCTTTTAACACCTTTGGTCAATTTGCAAAACTGTGTTGAAATATCAATGGATTTCAGATGTGTCAAATGCGGAACGTATACACGAATTTATATAAATGCCCTTGGGGAAATTGTAAAAGGGCGTTATATGAAATTAATCACATTTAGCACCATATGTAGCAGAAACAGTAATGTGATAATTGTAGTCAAATTAGCCATTCCCAACACCTGTTTAAGGGCATTTTCCGCGTCTCGATTCCTCGGACCAAAAAGAGGTGCGGGTAATGGACATTAACAGTGCTGAAGAAGTTGGAAAATAAGAGGGGTCCTAAACCCCATAAGACTGAAAAACTACCTCCATCAAATCAGTGCTTATTAAAGTGCATGCTCACGATGGCTAGGGTAATAAATTTATGTCGGAGCATGTATCAGTAAAACAGATGAACCTGTATCCATATGGGCAATTATGTTAAGAGGTAAAAAGAAAGGGCCATAAATTCAAACAAAGGGACATAAAATGGACAATCCAGGAGCAGGACAATTGGTTCAGTTGACCTGACCACTCCAAGGTCAAGTCCAAGGTCACTTTGCAATTAGAAAACAAGAAAGCAATCACAAAAACAGCAACAAAAATGAAGAGCAAATATTAATGAAACCCTTTTCTGAACATTTGTTTTCAGTAATTAAAACTAAGCAAGTGTCCATTTCATTTTAATAATAATAGTCTAAATTGCCTTCACTTAAAAATAATTAATAATTAATTGAAATAATTAAGGAATAAACCCACGAACATTAAATCAGTCTCCATGCTGATATAGTATGATGATATGGAACTAGTTTTCCGATACCGGTAAACTTCACATAAAACCATCAACAAAATTTTACAAAAATATGCTAACAAACTTGGCTACAAATTGAATTTTGTAAAAAAAAAAGAAGCTTCCTTGAAGAGTGTCATTTGAAGCTTGTGCTGTAATTTGTCCAGCTTAGCAACTATGCTTTCTTCTTTGGAGATGGCCAAAACTGAAGCCAAGAAACAGATTTATAGGAGTTCTTTTCAAAGATAAACGGTTTTAAACAGCTTTCCAAAGAGTGTGCAGAGCAAATTTTGT
Source organism: Lepidochitona cinerea (assembly GCA_963971465.1). NCBI lineage: Eukaryota > Metazoa > Mollusca > Polyplacophora > Chitonida > Tonicellidae > Lepidochitona > Lepidochitona cinerea. The sequence goes on along the minus strand of OZ020557.1, from coordinate 38,118,813 downwards.
AAGCCCTAGATAAATCTTTACACATCTCAATTCCTTTTTAAGGTCTAAGATTGATGGATTAGACTTTTGTATCCAATATGGCCGAAACATTTGAAACGTGTGCCAAGAAATCTCTTTAAAAACACTTCAAACAAATTCAAGTTGTATTTTTCACGATGGTGATGTGTTTAAAAGGAAACACCCACAAAACAGACTCCAAATTATAACAAAGAAATTTAGTTTCCTCAAATTTAAAAAAATGGTTGAAACCCCGCTTAAAACTAGATTCCTTACTCTGGTAAAACATTAACCAATCAATTAAACACGCGGAATAAACAGCTTTTCACTGACACATTACGCTTTGAATTGCATGTTAAAGTGGCACGAGCTGCCAAAATGTTGATATTCTGACGTTAAAACAGAATGTTGAAATTATTGGCTATTTTTCTCAAGACGCATAATTCAGATGCTTTTTAGTGCTTCTAGTCTCGAGAATGAACGATAAAGTATTGTTTTGAACCAACTGAGAAGTCTGCAATTTTGCTTTAAATTGCTACAACTAGTGCTGAGGCAAGTTGTCACAAAATTATTCAACCTCATAACATAGCCTCTCAAATTTTCCCTTGATTTCTCTGTGAAAAAACACTGATACTGAGAATTACTTTGAGTTCAATGTTTTAAACACTTACAGTGGTCAGACAATAGGCTTATCCCAATAAACAAGCCTAAAGAGACATTAAATAACCGTCAATTGAAAAACAATCCGTTAAATTTGAATAAACAAAACATTTGCCTTTGCGAAATCTTAAACGGAAGCTATAGATCTGTCATTAAGATGAAAGCTCTTCAGATCGTATGTAAATGAACGAAACATCAAAAGTGGCGAACATTAGTTGGGTTGTGAGGGAGGGTAAGTAAGCAAAGTTAGAAGGACGAGAAGGGCAGTTTGTCATGGTGTAGATAAGCCTGATCTCTCTATCTCCTAACAATGCCACGAGTCTTTAGCCTCTTTGATCTTGCAGTAAAACCCCTTCGGGCACTAGATAGCCGCAGTTTGCTTTTTACAGGCGAGACATAGAGAATCCATCTTCAAAGACAACCACAACAAATAAAACATGGCCGTAATTTTGTACCTCAGCCAGAGTGAGGCAGGTGAGGAAAACCATCGTTTCACGTCCACTAATTACCTTTCATACTTTTACACCTGCCTAATTAAGCTAATGATACAACACAATATTTTTATCATTGAATTACTCATTGCAATATTGTCATTCTAACGATTAAGCCACTGAGTCCCCCCCCCCCCCCCCCCCCCTCCCACCCTTAAAATATTGATACAACTTTTAGATGAAAACGGTCTCAGGAGATTTGCCAGTGAATATTTCTGTAGAAAATCACCAATTGAGCAAATGGAAGATTATTTGCCAGTCCAGTCGAATGATAGTCTAAATAAAAATTTAAAACACAAGTTATTTTACTTTTTTGGAGTAAAGCAAAAATAATAATTTATAAAAATAATGTGGAACAAAAAAGTGTGAAATTACCTTTGTAACGTTTATAACTTCTGACCAAACACCTAAAGCCGCAAGCACAATGGATTCCACAAGACTCTCCGAAACAATATTATCCAAAACTCCTTCGCCCATCGTTAACAAGGGCAGGGAAATATTCACAAATTCAGGTGTGTAAATCCAGGTGAAAATGTAGGTAAAGGGTACACTAGCTACTTTGACAACATATCTACAGGGTCGAGTGTGATGAAGATTAAATGAGGGACTATGGAGAAATGGTGTTGTTGTAGTAGTGAACAGATACCAAAAGGGAATGACAGGTGTCTGAGAGTCGGTATTGTCTTTCTCCAGAACACCACTTAAACAGGGTATCTGCCTTCACACTGTCAGGTATCACCTGGTCCCAATCTCTGCCTGTTGAGCTCAGTGGGACATCTGACCACCGGTCACTTCCTTCTCTGGTTGTGATCAAACACAGGAGCTCAAATCACTTATGTCACTGTGTTAATGTACATAGACTGGTGTAGAGTGCACTGGAGGCAAACTTCAAAGAATCACATCAGCCAGGTACTAAGCTAGAGACTGGCTTAATCCTCCACTGGCCACTCACCTGTGACCACACATCAAAGGAGCGGTCAAAGGCCTAACTCACCTGAACCTAGTATTAAAGGATCAGCTGATACCTATCAGAGGTGGACAAAAATTTGAGGACTGGGTGACTGTGTGATATACTGCGTTAAGTGTGTGTCTTCTAAACCATTACGCCCTCTAGCCATTTCACTCAGGCCTCATCATACCTTAATTAAATCACCCTAAGCAGAGATCAACTTCATCTTTGAAGGGTAACCAAGCCTAAAATGGCCATATGCTACCATTGGACACAAAAGGTGAGAAAGGCAGGAGAAAGTAATCATTAAAAATTTTAAAGACTTTTTCCTCGACCAAAAAGGGAGAAATAAATAACTAAGCTTATTAAACAAAGGAAACAGAACTGTTCAGTTTGATAATTGGAGACCACACTTCAACACAAAGACATTTTTGGAGTTATTTCGTTTAAAAATCATTGCCAAAAAATAACAAAAAACTTATATACTGCCCTATTCCAGTGAAATTTAATTAAAAAAAGGTATGTGCTGAATAGCCAAGAATTATGAAAATAAAATTAAAATTCATCCTGGTATAAAATATATAAAGTCAATCACAGAATTTTAGGTATGTAATAAATCATTATTATGAGCCCATGTAAAATGCTTAAAAGGGTTGTCAAGAGTGGGTATCACTTAGACCACACCTAGTTACCAGGTTATGAATATTCAGTGTTATAGATACGTCCAGTAGGTCTAATACATTTTATTTGACCAATCCTCTGAGAAACGTTAGTTAAATTGAATCTTAATAAGTATCACAAGCAGCTTTATTCATTCAGAAGGTTTTAAAAATGTGAAGGAGTGCAGCTACATATATATTCCCACCGTTAGACAATGCCGTTAGAGTATGTAAGTTACTGGTATATTTTTGATTATTCTATGAAAAGAAGCAGATACACACAATGATTGATTGTTTTATGTTCTAAGTTGTACTCGATTATATTGTTTGTATGGCAGTGTTGTCAGATTAAGTGGCGGAGGAAAACATGCACATTGCCAGGAGTACCTGGGAACTCTTCAATATACGTCAATGGAGTGAAAAATCCACCCAGAAATTGTTCAATATTTTTCATTGGACCTATAGTCCTGACGAAACATCATACATCAGATATTGACTGAGCTACTGGCCAAGGTTCTGTTATTCCGCTTGTTGTGGTTTACATGTAAAAAGTTTTTTTAAAAGGGGGGGGGGGGGAGAGGCTGCAGAATGGGCTCTATGACTAAAGAAAACCGTACCAATCAGTCCAAGGGATAGAAAAACCTAATCATCAAAACTCAGGTTCAAAAGAAGAAGAGGCAGGGATACATTAAGAGGGCATCCCTACCCTTAAACCAATGGTGGGCGAACAGGGCCAAAATAGAGAAAGTCAGTCTGTGAAGTATTTGGTTTAGGGCTATACTCTGGTCATACACATGCTGGGCTTCTTTCTGACAGTTGTATTCTGTAGAACGGCCTGCACTTGTCCAGTTGAAGTTCCACTGGATCATCTGTAACTCATTATGCCAAAGACCAGAACTAGCTTCTCCAGCCATAGGATTCTTCCACTCTGTAGTCATAGACTTAAATATTCAAAAAAAAATCTGCCGACATAAATACTCCACCTGATACCGAATGCAATTTCAAAGTGGCCAAAATATCCAGGCAGATTTTTACAAGTCACTATTAACATCAAAAGCAGTTTTCCAACCAGTTTTCATTTGACTATTTTCGAATTATCACTTGATTTACATCAAACTTTATAGTCAAGATCTTTAGCGACTCTACCTCTTCGACTATTGTAAAGTAAGTGAAATATCAGCAGGAGTTAATGTCACTTTAAGAAAACTAATAACATCAGGTTAAAATCATAGGACACATTTTGACACGACTCTCTGTTTACATATAAAAGTATCCGGGCAAAAACAACTCCCTGACCTACGCCAACTTTACACTGCCAACATGTAAATGTGATTTCATAGGTAAATGTATGAGAAAGCATGTCTTGGTGATCCATGGGAAGTGAGGTTGTTTACTTAAATGAGGTACAGTTATTTTAAAAAATCATCACTAATATATGCATCTCACAAACAAAAAAATCCTAGCATATCTAAATGGAAAGAAAATAAACTTTAAAAATAATACCCTCTCCAAAAATACAGTTGTCCTAATTCAACACAGCAGTAGGCTATGCTGCAATGATTGTTGCAATAAAATCAAGCTAAAAAAACACAATCCAAACTTTTTCATAAAATATAAAAAATGCTGCAACGAATCCTTATTGTTAGAGAAAACTTGCCAGCTTTAAACAGTTTTTTTCTGCAGAAAAAATCGAGGGTTGATAACATGCCAAAAACACTTTTTAATAACGTACTTCTTGGGATTAAATCTATTTTTGGGGCACATATGTTTACCAAGTAGATGGATGCATGTTAAGAAAGAGGAAAGATTTGTTTAATCAAATGCCTGATAAAATCATACATCTCAATTGTTTTCTTTTCCGATTTTAGTTTAAAAGCAAACCTGTATATCATACAGAGCCCAGGCAATATATCAGGTATCCGGATAAATTAGGTAGGTTGGGTGAGCTTGGATTCAATTAGCCTAATTACACTTCGTTATTTTCTCTTTGGAACCAGCCCTCCTACTTCATTTCGTTACCTGTGTGTTCCACTGATTAAGGTACAACCACAAGAAGTATAGGATTGCCTCGGCCACCACAACTGTTTAATTTACTTGTTTTCCATCATACAGCTATTCAGAGAGAAACTAATATTTCTGTTTGGCTCATTTATGATGGTTACACAGGAAAACCCTCTTAATTACGAACAGATTTTTTACGATTTGTAATGATAACATGATCAAGTCAGGTAAAGAAATAGAGGGAGGTTATGATTGAGAAATCCATACCTTTATTTCCAATTTTTAGACTAAAGTCTATTTAAGGCCAAGTTTTGATTCAAGAACATACATGACAAATAATTTTCTGAAAGTTAAAAAGTGCCTTAGTAAGCTTTGGAAAATAATATTAAAAGATCTATGATTATTTAATTTATGTTTTGCACTGCACTAATAATTCATGTTTTTAAGGCTCCTAAGAAATTTGAGCAAAAAAATCAAGCGAATAAAAAGACAATCCAAACTTTGAATTTGTTCAGACCCACTGCAATGAACGTTCATGTTTCTGAAGCTTAAAATCAAGCTTGATTCACCCCTTTTACTGCCCAACACAGACCTGTCTTTTTGCTCAAATTTCCGAGAAATAAAAAACGCTTATTAACTTTTGAGTAAACGGATACTTCTATTTTACCTACTTCCCCAGTTCCCAGATTTGATTACTTTGCCTGACCCCATGTTTCTAGTCGCTTGAGCGGAAATAAAAACATCCATGCAACAAGTGTACCTTGTGCAAGTAGGCATGATTTAATGCCCTACTTTTCTGACACCGCAAAATTAAATTGGCAACATGGCCCGCCACTTCATAGACGGCTGCTCAGAATTTCATGGCAGAACTTGCAGCCGAATTTATACCAGAATAAACTTCCAATCTTCCAGATGCTCTTTGGTGTTTGAGAAACAGCCTGCAAGTTACTGATTCCCTATACTCAAGGAGGCACTCATGCAAATTATCACCCAAATTGCTAACACATGCCCACATAAATTGGGGCCTTGAATCTAAGCTCATCTTTACAAGGCCAAAGATACAGTCTGCATCAGACTCTGTACCTTTAAGCAAGATGCTGGGTGTATTTAAATTTACTCCTACCCTAAATAAATTTGAACATTTGGAACTTTTTTCTTGCACCTTCCAAACATGTATGTTTTTGTTTTGTTTTTTTAGTTTGGGGGGGGGGGGGGGGGGGTGTATGTGTTTTTTTATTATTATTTCATTTGAATTTTGGAAGTGGGGGGGGGGGGGGGGTTGAATTTTAACTGCAATCCAACAATGAAAGGTACTTATTATTTAAAAATTTAAAAAAAGCTGTGCTGTCAAAAACCAAGGTCTCGGTGGGTTGCAGGACTCAAAACAGACACTACTTGATGAATTAGGTAGGTGTTTCACTTATATGGCACCATGGCCAAGTTAAGAGGAAGAAAATCAACTTTGTTCCCAGAAGGAACCCCTAGAACTTCCATTTGCACCTGGCACCCCATCCCACAAAGGGTGATCGAGTGAACACCCACTTAAAATTGAGCGAGTAAGTGGGTTAAAGATAGGGAAAAATTAAAGTAGGATTTTCCATGGCTCAATGTAATAAAGGCAAAGGGAGTTAGGCATAGACAAATTGGCACAGGATCCTTCCTACAAATAGCCCATCCTGAACGTGCTTTAACAGTTTACTATGGTGTGCAGCCCAGCCAATAGTGATTAGGGTACAATAACGATTAGGGCAGTGACTGGGTGTTAGGTTACCTGTGACTATCCATCATTATGTCCTTATAACCCCGGAATCCCCAACCAACACCTAACCAAAAGCACCCATAAAATCGTATATTGTTATAGAACAGGTTAAAATTTTCACTAGAAATCAAAATATATTTAACTGAAAAACTTAAAGTTTGACGTAAAACACACTTAAAATAGATGCAATTAAAGCTGAAAAAAGGCATACGTTGGCTGAAACTTTTTTTTATAAATTCCAACTCTCCAGACAGAGTTTAAATTTCGTTGAAACTTTTCTCGTAAAAATCAAAATTATTCAATGATTTGTCAAGCAAATATGTATGCGAAATGTAAGCCAAATTTAAAGAAGCAGGATTCGCTTATTCTTGGTCAAAGTTACTTCTGAACACTGTCTTCGCAAACATTATCAAACTTGGTATAATTTAAAAGTTTCTAATTCACGATTCTTGAGAAAACAGCCAATATTTCGCTAGTCACTTGTTTTATTGACAAACTATCAACAGTTTGGAAGTACAAAATCAGATTAAGAACTGCTTGAATATAGCAGAGCCCTTTGGTATATATATATGCACATGTAGGGTCTCAGGGACTTATCCAGGGAAAATTTGGGCATACCATTTCTGTTCAAAATGTTCCAACAATAAGACAAAAACAACATCTCTGGCCCAAAATTCAACATTAAATGCTATTTTGGCATTAAAATCTGTTGATTTTAAGATTTTGGGCGGATTTTTTGCTTGTGGGTTTGGGAGCCCATACCTGTATACAGGTATCAAAATGTCTCTGGATCAGTCTATGGGTCTTGAAGACTTACAGGTAAACCATCAGGTGGGCAGGGGAGTATTGTTAAAATTTAGCCAGGTGTAAATTACACCTGTATACGATATCGATCAGTATGACGGAGAAATCAGGTTCTCTTAGATCTGTGGTTGAAAATCAATACAACATGCAGAAGGAATAAGATGCCAACGGTATTGTTACTCACTTTCAAGATGACGAAATCCATTCTCCTTAAGGCTCTCCGAGATAGAAGGGCTTCTAGTCTTCTGAAGAAATGGTTAGGTTACAATCAGGTATTCCATTGTATTATCAGAAGATTCTTCAAGCCCCCACGGAGCGCTGATATGAATCAATTCCACCGGCTCAATACTCATTCACTGACACAGGCCTGTGTCGTAACTCCAAACTTTACAGAGTGAGATTTCAGAGCAGCCTTCTACAGGCAGCCTTCAATCATTAACCAAACCCATGATAAGGGAAACTATGCTGAAAAAACAGCTGTAATAAATAAAAGTGAGCTTGCCTATGACTACATCTGTTTCTCCGTGAGCAGGGTACATTAAAACTGCCGCCTTACATTTATATAACAAATCCATGCACCTTTTTCCGCGTTTCTCTAAATGGCAATCCTCAAATTGAGGATTTGGAGGGTTTAGAAACTCAAGAACTGTTATTCTTCCCTCAAAACTTAAACAACATCACATACGGGGTAAAGTGACTTCCAGAGGAAAAGCAAAAATGCTGATAAACTTTTTCACACTAAATCTTGCTCCAGATCTGCTGTAAAGTGTGGCCGAGTCTTGTTTGTGTGCGAAATGCAGCTAAAGGGACTAGCTCGATCACAGAGCACATGTACATAGGGAGGATAGCCTGAGCACCTGAAGTCTCAACCTCTAGAGAACAGGTCAACAGACAGCTGGCCTCCCTTAAAATTCAGCCGAGGCAACTCTAGCCCCTTGTCCAGTACGAATAACACATGTGGAGTTCCTGGACACAGTTCGAACGAAGAGAAAAAAAAAAGCAAAAATAGAAACAGTCAGTAAAACTCTCCTGGCTCTTACAGTATTCAGATGAAAAAAGGTGTTTTGGAACTGCACTGCCGGTGTCTGGGAAATTTCAAACCAGGGTCTAGAAATCTTGTAAAACTTTCTAACTGAACTCTCCACACATTGGTCAACCCGAGCTAACTACCCCACAGACAGCCTCCAGTAGGAGGGTAGAGGCTGGCTAGTATGTAAATGATTCTGTTATATGATCTACCATCGGGTGCTCATCCTCTCTGGTCTGGCTATGCACATGTTAGAATCATCATCACTCGTGCACTTGTATCTGAAGGAGAGCAGACTGCAGTGAAGGTACATGGGTATAGCTCTAACTATAACCCTCGAACCCCGCCACTGGAGCAATACATGAATTCGGCAGGTCAAAAGGGCTATCTATTTGCTACCTGCCAGTGCAGACCTTACAAACATTCATAAACCAAACACTCTCACTGTATTGCCTGCCTTCTGGTTTTCCTATTTGCTGAACAAGTTATCAGAACAAACTCGCCAACTTTGAGGTGTGTGCAAAGGAGAGACAAAAGCGAGACATCGGCAGGGTGTATGCAGATATTTACCAATAACATGTCTGCCCTACTACAAACAAACCTTGGAGCACATTTCACGTCTTTAGCACACAGTTCAAACTACTTTTAGGGTGTTTTATTGTACCTTAGAGCCTTAATTCGACTTTAAAACATTAGTGAAAACCGATAAATTTTAACAGCTTTTAAGTGAGGGTTTGAATATGTTAAAATATATTGCACAACAAAATTATATACATTTCTTTTATTTTTGGTTAAGATAAAATCCTATGACAATACTCTTTGCATAAAAATAAATTTGGGATGAATAAATTGATGGGTGGTTAGGTGATATATGTCAGACAAAATAAGTTTGCTATATAACCATGTTGTTTTTGTGCTCATAAATATATAGCCTAACCATGAGACGTTGATCACTTAGGGGATCTCGGGGGTCCAGTGGGTTAGAGTGATAGTCCCTCAGTCAGACACAGGCCTTCCATTGATGCAGCACGGGTTCGAATTAGACTCAGACCAAACAAAAATTGAAAAACTGAAAAGATCACTGTATGTGGGACAATATACTAGGTACTCGCCAAAGGTCCGAGTTTTTTTCTGGGCAATGAGCCCGGTTTTCTCCCACATTAAATCTGGCAATGCCTCGTATAACATCAATCCATCATGATCACTTCTATAAGGAGGCCTACATAGAAACCATCACATGTCACCAAACAGATAAAAAAAGTTATAAAACTTTCACTTGAACTGAGTCCTATTTGAACTTGAGTCCTATTTGAACCCGAGACACATTGCTAACAGGGTGTTAGGATTGACTATTCAATGCTCAGCATGTCGAGCTGTGAAAACCCTCGCCAATAACCGAAAGTTATTTATATGCAAGAGGTGTAATAGAAGGGGGTGGAGTGGCGGGGGGGGGGGGGGGGGGGGGTTACCTTTGGTGAATTCCAATAGATTCTCCAAAGGTCTACATTATAAGCATATCATTGATATGCAATAAGGACTAATATTGCAAAAGGAGATATATATATATATAACTGCAAGAACCTGTAACAGATTGGGGAAAGCCGTATTTGAATGCTCTAAATTCTGATCTTTTTCGAGAGTCCTAGCTTGTTTGATTGAAGTTTAATGCCACACTAAAGATTATTTCACTTATATGACAGAAACTGGGCTCTTTGCCCGGAGTGATACCCTGATCTTCGGCAAGTGCCTGGCAACTCTTCCACATTCAGCAAAGAGTCCCAGACCCTCACCACTTATTACGACTTGTTCATAACTTGTTCATAGCCCATATATACTCACATTGTAGGAATGGGCATGAACAGTGACTTGAATTAAAGTGCAAAGCCTCAGGGTTTGTGAAAAGGTTTGAACCACAAATGTACAAACTTTAAATCAGCCTAATAATTCAGCATAAACGGAGATAGCTATAAATCTGCCACAAACACGTTAACGACCTAACAATACTGTTCAGCTTCACTCAGGCAAACTATAATCTTAATGGGATCTCGTTCAAAAACTAAATGTTTCATTATAAATTGGTTTAGAAAGCAAAAAACTAGTCAGTCCTAAAGCAGAGAGTAATTTTGTTATTGTAATGAGTTTAATTTAGTTCTTAATGAGTGAATCTGTAAGTCACGCAAACATATTTAAACTAATGAAGAAAACACCATCGTTTAGCAAAAGGGGGTAATACGGTCAAAATACAGAAAATATATACATTACATATATTCAGTGATCTCCTTATAAGTTCAGAACTTAAAAATTTTGCATTTGCAAGTATATATCTTCACCATATATTTTCCATAATGCTTAAAAATCAACCCATCAAATAAACTGAAAAAATTAGGATATCTATTTTTTCTTTCGGTACAAAAAAAAAAATCAACCTGATACAATCAATAGACAAATTGGATCAATCATTCTTATGATGAATGAGTGAAAAATTAGTTGTGGTGGTTTCGAAAAAGACAGCTAAAAACACAACAAAATGGCAGACTTTGATGTTGAGTTTGATGTTGTGGCCATAGCCTGTATGGTTAGGTTACTTAGAGAATTCTTAAACAAACTATCAGACTGAAAGCAATTCAACATTATCATGCCAACCTCAACCCTTAATTTAAACAGGCCAGACCTGTGAATGCAATGGGGGGAACATTATCGACACTGAGTCCAGGTCATTTCACATTTAAACATAACTGCCCAAATAAATGCCCTTAAGTAAATATCACACGAGAGAAGAATTTCTGGTATCTTCCCTCAAAAGCATGCCATTTTTTGTCAAAAAAGTGGGACAAGAAAAAATGCTATGATCAGCACAGTTTAACTGGAGTGGTGTCACCTAAGAGAGATCATATCACAGTTGTCTCCCCTTGTTTCCCACTGACCATCAGGCTTTCAACTACCAGAGGTCGTTGCCAGCCAAAGGTCAAGTGCCCTCAAGTTCCTAATTGAGTTTAACAAAAAAAAGGAAAGTGGAGACTAAAAGCCCTACGCAGAACATTAGTGGAGTCGTTATTTAAAACATGGCTGACTGGCCAGATTTAGACTTGAAATTTTACAAATTACAATGGCCTTATTTGATTATAATCTTAAAATCTTGGGCATGTTTCTAATTATTTGGTCAGCTTATAATATATTTTACAGTACGGCATTAATTCATATCAAAGTTTAAAAGAAAATCTTAGAGGGAGAGAAATATCATTTCTGACATTTGACAAATATGTCAACAATGTTAATTTTTTATGAAACTAATATTTTAACAAATGCTTTCATTTTGTAACATTACTTCCAAGTCCCTAAGTAATTATGACAGACTTTAGATGCTATCTTGTTCTTAAGCTAGCAAAACCAGTTAAGGTCCCCAAGCTTAAAAACGTGGCTAATGCATGTGTTAACTGAAGCAGCAGGGATATAGGCATTTCTTAAAGGGACCTTTGCTGGTGATATAAAATGTATAAGGAGAGAGCATAAATAGGCCTACATCAGCCTGACAGTAAAAAAAACCCACAGTTTGTGAGTCGGGGCACAGAACTACATGCATATGCTTCAAGGGGCTGTTTCTTAACACATTTACACCTGACGTAACGGAACGTAACGTAATGTTGAAGGTATATGTTGCCATGACAGCTACAATTAAGCCTGGCGTCAAACTTGCGACTTCGTAAATGTTTTGAGAAACAGCCCCCTCCCCCACGCACAGCTTTATGCGAAGGCCTTTGATCAGAGTATTTTACCGAGATGTGTTTAAAAAACTTACATAATTATACATAATAATACTTTTTGGTATATAATTACAGTAAGGAAAGGAATTCATTACAAGAATAAAAACAGGATCCGAAACCATAATGATGGAATATCCCAAGACAGGCCAATTTATTTCTGATATAACAGATTGAATTGATACGCAACGATTACGAAAACAGCCATTGAAGTTTTTGTTTAAATAATCTATTGCTACATATTCTCTATGATTGGCTTGAGACTTTTGATTTTGATTCAAATACAAAAAAAACAAAAAAAAACAATTTGTATAAAAATTTTGAAATCTTTGAAGCTGTGGATTATTTGAAACTTCAAAAATCTGATTTTTTTGCATGCAGAAATTAAACGAACTCAACTAAGAAGTTTGACAGGTGAAATGCTTTTGGCAAAGGTTAAATTCAACAGGAAACGGTTAGCACTGCTCTACAAAGACAAAAGTAATGTCCCTTGACCGGAACTCTTCTTTGAAGAAAGTTCTTTCAAGTTTTCCGAATTTTTGAAGCACACTTTTTGGATGGGGTAGAGAAGTGGAGGCCTAAGTCGTTAAGGATCAAAGCAAGATTTGGGAAGGGGCGAAATCTTCAATTCAGAATCAATCCGCTAAGAGCTCGGCTGATATCACCAAGCATTCTCAAGAATTCTCGTCTTGCGAGAAATCTCTTTGAAGTTTGAGCTCTGTAAACATATTCACGCAACTATTGTTTTAAGCCCGCCATAAAATCAACCTCCTTTTTGGGCAGCGAGGGAAAAAATTAAATGGACATGGCAACGGTGTATTCAACTGCATGAATGGCATATGATTTATTTAAGGACAGGTATATCAAAACATATCTTTGGGGGTATTTCATTCATTTTACTTTTTAATAAGCTGCCAAAATGTTGATATTCTTTATTAAAACAAAATCAGGAAAATTTACGTTATTTTTTTTTAATTTATGCAAATTAGAAGTTTTGGGGTTAATACAATCTTAAGAAAATAAATCCAGTCGAGTTGAGAAGTAAGCAAAGTCTTAATTCAATGAGCCCAGTTTTTTTAATTGCTGAACATTTAGCAAATTAAGAATGAGCCGATGTTTTTTGGTATCGAAATCAATATTTTGGTTTTTCAATGAATTCAAAAGAACATTATGATTTTTTTGTTGCAGCCCATATGCCACTTTACTAAATATTGATTGATTGATGTTTACGTTGCAGTCAAGATCAAATGGCAGTGTTGCCAGGTTTAGTGAGGGAGGAAACCAGACTCTTTGCCAGGAGAAATTTCAGACTTATGGAGGGTACCAGGAATGGTTCAAATATGACACTGAAGCGAAAAACCCACCATAAAATTTAAACTTCTATGCATTAGACTGAGTATTATCATGTAGGCTACTTCTGGTATTATAGTATTCGAACCCAGGCCCTATCGATCAAAGACTTAATTATGTCTATTGCTCTACAGATAGGGCCAAGATAGGGCCAAGGGACAGGGAGGGAGAGGGTGGGGGGGGGGGGGGGCACTTTAAATCGAGAAGCTACACCTTCAACATTCCTCTATACAAGCTTTATAGGCACATATTATTTTGAGACGACACTCTTTCAACATGAGATATTAAGCATCCCACTGTTATAGCAAACATTTTTATGGCTCCAAACTCAAGCAATAACAGCCCCCCCCCCCCCCCCCCCCCCCAAAGCTCCTTAAAACAGAAATGATCCTGTCTTTAAACTTTCAACAAAATTGGTCTTACCTGCGATACATGGTAACTTGGCTGAACTAAAACCGACATGTTAACATTCAGTATAGATCCTATAGGCCTATATATATTTATGTAGGCCTATATATGGTGTATATATGTACCAGAGAAATCAAAACTGTCATGCACGGGGTCTTAAACGGAAGTCACCAATATTAAGCTATTGTACCTCAGTTCAACTACAATAAAACCTTTACTCTTTTAAGGTTAACTGCCACGGGGAAAAGGTGTTTTTCAATGGACTTACCTGAGTTAGGTGTGTTAATCAATCACACACCTGACGTCTATTTCACACCTTACACATCTGACAGGTATATCATAAGTAATGTGATATTCCGTTCTATGTAAGACCTCACTTCCACATATTCAACATTTAGATATGTGGGTCTGACTTACTCAAAGTTTTATGACCTGCCAAAATTAAAGCTTGTTTCAAAAACTATGAGTTGTCACAACAGCTCAAGTGTTTGAGTTCATTGAAAAAGAAAATGATTGACGTTAAAACATAAAAATATTCTGAGAGCTGATGATTTATATATAGCAGAAATGTAAAAAAATATTTTAAATATCTGGTATACACGTCAATTCTAAACTACTTTGACATAGGGCCTACGTTTTGGATTGATTGATTGATTGGTGTTTTATGCCGCGCTCAAGATTATTTCACTTATATGGCGGCATTGCCAGTTTTATTGTGGGAGGAAACCGGGCTCTATGCCCAGAGGAAACCCCCCGACCTTCCGCTGGTAACTGGCAACCATCCCACATGAGTCGTTCGAGTGAAAACCTAGTCAACAAATTTTCAAATTTTTTTTGGACTGAGTGGGATTGGAACCCCCGACCTATTGGTGGAACCTACATTTTGGAGTCTGGTATCTCTAAAAGGCTTCTAATTTGCACTTCTTGAGAAAGATTGGCAATGATTTCAAAACTATGTTTCCTCAACAAAATATCCCCGTTTTTGCAGCTTATGTGTGGCTATTGTTTATAAGACAATAATACAGTCAAATCTTTCCATATAAACACATAAATAACATAATTCCCATAAGTTTAATATTTGCAAAAATTCAGAAAGGTTTCTAAACTTTATCTCAACACCTGTTAGGTTATCAGAGTTTACTAGCTTAAAGTGGCATGAGTTGCCAAAATCAACACTTTTTTCATAATTTCTGATCGACACGACAGTAAGAGGCTTTAAAGGCCATCGAAAAACTAAATGATTGGCGTTGGAATGAGGAAAATCCATACAGTATGTGGCCTGTAAGAACAGAAAACGTGTTCGAAAAGTAAACAAGACTTAAATAACCAGGACGACCATTCGTTCATTCTAAGTCAAAGTTAGTTCAAAACAATACTTTATCATACATTTTTTAGACTAGAAGCGCTAAATAGCTTCTGAATTATATGTCTTAAGAAAAATAGCTAATAATTTCAACATTCTGTTTTAACGTCAAAATATCAACATTTTGGCAGCTCATGCCACTTTAATAAGGCCTTAAATTTAAGTGTGTAAATTTCCATGTCAACACAGGTAGGAGGAAGCTGGCAGGAATAAACTGTCACTTTTGTCATTATATCAACTTTACTTACAGCAAACAGCACTTCATATCAAATTAATTATCTTGTCCCCCTTGTAGACTAACAGATGGGACCAGGTAGTTAATCATCCGATGACAGGGTTTCCCTTTGTACTTCTAAAGATCAAACTGAACAGGTGTGAATTTAACAGCATTTCTGGGGTTTCAAGGGCTATAATTCAACCAATAAAACTCAGAGAGTTTCACAGCATATTGATAAATGATCCTATGCACAATTCAAAGACACTTAAAAAGACATTATAATTTTTTTTTATATAGCAGAACTTAAAAAGTGTTAATTTCAGCGAATTTGATTATTTTAATTTCATGAAATTCAAATTCTGCCCAAGCCTAATGTTCAGAAAATTTACAAGTTTCAATAAACATCTTTCAGTTTTCAAAAATGAATGAGTTTTAAATTTTAGAATATCAAAAAAATTCAGTTCCAGAAAGTTTCTCCCAAAGATATTTTTATTGTGTTTTGGTAATTATTTTTTCATCACCACATACATTATTTTGTTTTTATGTAACAAGTATAGGCATCTATTAAAAAAAACAACTATTTTTAAAACAATCATATTGCCAAACAAAAATACGCGCTAATGAAAAACCCAAAATAGTTCAATAAAGGCCTGCTAATGAGATATGATAGACGGTAAAAACTACTTGAGTGTACATTTCACACTTGTTTTGATAATTGCCCAAAGAAATAATTAACTTTTTTCATGATAGCAAATAAAGTAAAAATAAAGCATGCTCATTTTTTATTTATTTAGAGAGATGTCTGTGACATATTTATAGCAGATGTATAGTATTTGTGATGTATGTTCGTATACAATGGTTGCATGACAATTGAGCTCAGCGTTATTATTGAAGAAACATACGATACGCAATAGAAATGACAGGTGTGCTTTTAATTATAAACAGGTAACATTATATAACACACAATATCTTCGTTATCACCTTACATAGTTGTCATTAATTAAACACGAAAGTCTTATTAACGAGAAATTGGAGGAGATCTGGAGCTCAGTGGCGAGTAACCTGGTTGCCGTGGTAACGTTATGATAACAGCCATTGTTAATAATGGAATGAAGTAAAAAGCTGACTCAAGAGCCAGCGGGCTTCATTAAGCTCAGGTAATGCATCGAAACAATAGGAAATAAGGGTGATGGGCCAAGGAAGCGACAAGTTGACTTATTCGACTCTGACATGCGAAGGGCTCGTAAAACTAGAGACAAACAAGACGTTTTGGTAGATTGCAGATTTAAGTATAATAAATGTCAGATACAGCAAATCTGAGTATTGTTTTACCACAAACAGTGAATGTTTCCGGGTTTATAGCCTGAGTTATGGGACATGTGAAGACGCCATAATACTAGGATTTTTACGATGATATAATGGCCTGCTAGAGACAGTAATCATTAAGAAACATAAGAAAACGATATCATTAAACCTTAAATAGAGATTTTTCACTCAATCACCTAATGTAGATGGGTTGCCAGGTAGACTCATTTACATAACCTGTAGAACACCACCATATACGTGAAATGACACTGAGTATGGTTGATTGATTGATTGGTGTTTTACGCCACACTCAAGATTATTTCACTTATGAGGCAGCGTTGCCAGGTTAAATAGGGGAGGAAACTGGGCTCTTTGGAGGAAACTCCCCACTTTCAGTGAGTACAGGTACCTGCAACTCTTCTAAAAATGGCATCTACTCAGAAATGTTTAAATTTTTATTCAGTCTGAGTGGGATTCGAGCTCGTGTTGCATCGTTAAAAGGCATGTGTCGGACTGAGGGACTGTCATTCTAAGCGACTGAGCCACCTAGGCCCCCCATTGAGAATGGAATAGAACATGAATCAATTGAATTTTTATGCTAACTTATTTCACTTACACAAAAGCATTGGAAGTTATTTTCTTTTTCATTTCACAGGGGTGTTGGGGGATGGGGGGTGGGAACCTTGCTCTGCGTTTGAGGTACGTTACAGACCTTGCAATGAAACTGTCTCACATACTCTGGGGAAAAACCCAGACACAAAATACATGTATTTGCAAATTTTTGAAGGAGTGGAAATTAGGCACAGAATACATTGTTGGTAAGCTCGTCAACTTGAGTGAGTTTGAATTTGAAAAAATTTAAAATGACATTATTTTCAACATCTGTAAAAAAAATGAGTGAATTTTTTATCCATAATGCAAGGCTTTCACGCAAATCAACATAAAATCCTTAATATCAATAACAATCGTCTAAAACCGTATGTGGCCCTTGTTTTATTAACAACCTGCAAGGATTATATTTCCTGAAAGGCAACAAAACTTTATGATACGGCAGTGATTGTATTCGAAAGTAAATCATCAAAATTTCTCGCAACAGGTCAATCTCATTTTACAAATAGGAAAATAAAAATTGAGCTTCTTCTGCAATGGATGTAGTAAAATCAGAGTTTGACAACAGCGAATGCAGCATGTTTCGGCGTAAAAGGATTTGTAGTAATTTCTCCACGGAGATTTCAACGAGGCAAAGCTTGCAGAAAAAAAGCGTGCTCAGCTAAATTATTGCAAAATAAAACAGAACAAAACTAACGTTCACATAAAATGAAATTACATGAGGAGATAAAGTTACATGTAGCCAGATTATGAATTCAAAGAAAAACATGGCTTGTCTGGAATTGCATAATCTAGTCGAGGGACAGTGTGCAGTGATAACATTTTTTAAAATGTGCCTTGGTAATTGAATACAAGGTGTGAGTGGGTTTAAGTCATTATAATAAACTCCACATACAATGTACATGCAGGCCTACTCTTGAAGGATTTTTATGTTAAAACACATACAAAATTTAGTACTGTACACCCAGTTTCAATCTGTGCGAAATAACCTAAAAGCGAGAATTGTTTCACTATTCAGAGTTTTGCATCACATTGAAGTTTATTAATAGAGGAAGCCAGACTAAACATGACGGTCAGAACCCTCCCTAGCCCCGTCCCAACCCACTTTTTGTTGGCTCCTACCACAAGTTGATCAGAACATTTCGGGACTTCTAAAACAGATTCCAGGAGGTGCACTGAGTAAGCAAAATTGTTTGAAAAGTTACATCACTTTGTCAGCCTGACATCAAATGACCCAAATAATGACAGAATCGGGTATCATTTCTATAATTGAATCCGGTTAATTATTCAAGAAGCAATTATGATGAACGTTGATATCTTTGTACTAAGTATAAAATCAAAACATGTTTACATTTTGCTATGAATAGTTAAATCTAATTATAACCTTTTATTTAAAAATATTTCTTAAAGTCAACTAT
Organism: Lepidochitona cinerea; assembly: GCA_963971465.1. Classification (NCBI taxonomy): domain Eukaryota; kingdom Metazoa; phylum Mollusca; class Polyplacophora; order Chitonida; family Tonicellidae; genus Lepidochitona; species Lepidochitona cinerea. Next base: position 38,100,038 of record OZ020557.1, on the reverse strand, counting down.
TCTATTAATGAGTTTTTTTTTATCAACACAGGTGTTACAAATGGTGGGTAAATTAATTTCTGATTATTCATGCGTAATTAACACCAGGTGTATCAACTCGTAATAGATTTGTCGGGTACAAGGATTTTAAAGATATGAGCTATTCAGTTAAAGACATAGTTTTACTTTGATTGATTGTTTGGTGTTTTACGCCGCACTCAAGATTATTTCACTTACATGGCGGCGTTGCCAGTTTTATTGTGGGAGGAAACTGGGCTCTATGCTCGGAGGAAACCCACAACCTTCTGGTGGTAACTGACAACCATTCCACATTGGTTGTTTGAGTGAAAACCCAGTCAGAAAATTTTACAATTTTTTTTGGACTGAGTGGCCGGGATTTGAACCCGCGACCCATTGGTGGAAGGCTGTTCGGATTGAGCGTCCAACACTCTACATGAACCTACTGTCAGCCATGGTAAACTGTGAAATTTGTCTCATTTGATTAAATATCTTCATTCTCAACAAAATTAACAGTTATATGAAAATACAATTTTGATTCAGTTAATTTTCATTTTAACGAGCAAAGCTTGTGATTTGAAAACATAGCAATCAGTCGTTTGATGCAAGTAATATTTGAAATTGAAAATTAATGTGAAGTTAAACTAAAATAAATGAACTGGAAATCCGAGCATAACAAATTAGATGTATCACAGGCAGTGGCTTGTGATTCAAAAATATTATACGAAGCCCTTTGGTTCTAGACAATTTAAAATTGAAAATTAATGTGAAACTAAATCAGAACTGGAAACAAAGTCGAAACGTGAAACTATGAAGTTTATTTACCATGTCATAGACATCTCAGCTGATCCTGGTCTAAATGATAATGACAATAGATCTCAATTCCCCAGTCAAATAAATGTCCATCTCTAATGACCCATTAGACTGAGCTAGTCTTTCACCTCTATCAACCATATGCTTATTTGCTGACCATTATACTGTACCTTGTTCTGGCAGTGGACGCTAGTTGACGTCGCGGACATTCAGACTCCTGATCCTCATTAGTACAACATCTACGTTGTGCCAATTATACACCTTTCATTTGACTTAGAAAGAGGAGGGGGTGCAAGTCATCTTATATTTTACATCAGTAAGGCTCAAGAAATGTCCAAATTCAACCAATACCTTTCTTTGACTTTCTGGGCATGACTCGAGAGATGACACAAGGGAGGGAGGGGGAGGGGGGGGGGGGGTAAGTCCACTTATATCAATAATACTGAAGGAATGTCCGATTGCCCTAATAGTCAAGGGAATCCAAACTGCCGAGATTTACAAGCCGATCTACTTTTGTCACGTAGCCCAATTTAAGAAAGATGGATCAGGTGGATGCGTCCAGAGTGGATTTGATGACCGTTAAATGGCGAGTTTTATACGACAACGAGAAGAACTGATTACTTAGAATGACTTAGACAATAGCTTCACTACAAGGAAAATAATCAGTCTTAATGATAGAGCCAAATAAGTCTGGAACTGAATGCATCGCCAAACAGGAAACTATAGACAAGATAAACAATAATTAACAAATCATTACATCTAATTTAGTTCTGTGAGATGTCGGATTCCTAATTAAGTATTTTAATTCAGAAGGATTTTAAATATAAATCCATCTAATTCGGTTGTCAATGTAAACAATAATCTAAGAATCCTTTTGAAGGCCAGTGAAAAACTAAATGGTTAGATTTGGAATGAGGAAAATTTATACAGTATGTGGCCTGTACGAACCGGAATAGTGCTCGAAAAGAAAACAAAATTTAAATAACTTGGACGACCTTTCATTCATTCTAAGCTAAAGCTAGTTCAAAACAATACTTTATAGTACATTTTTGGGACTAGAAGCACTAAAAAGCTTCTGAATTATACGTCTAGAGAAAAATAGCCGATAATTTCAACATTCTGTTTTAACATCAATATATCAACATTTTGGCAGCTCATGCCACTTAAAAATTTTAAGCTAATTCCATTGTATATATTGATAATAATTTAGCAGTATTACAGTTTTGATAAGGTGGGGGGGGGGGGGGGGGGGGAAGAGGGGGTGGTGGCTTCCGTTCAAAAAAAACAAAACATTCAAAACATTTCATGGCTTAAGTGTGTTTTAAACTTTTAACTGATTGGTCAGGGGTACCAAATGTGACACATGTTCCACAATTTATATTGTTTTTCTAATATTATCCAAAGGCCTCTGGGGTCTTCAGGCCCTAATACATAGAAGTGTGACCCCCTCACCCTAGGAATTTGGCTCATTCATTTTGGCCAGAAGGGATCTGAGTAAAGTGTAAGCCTGTCAGAGTTGGACCACACAAGAAAACAATAGTAGGGAGCTTGTAGTGATGAAGCAATCAGGCAGTGAATCTCGACACCATTGTACACGGCTGTTCCGCTGCACCGTCCCGTCTTGTTAAAGGTCAATTGCTTCCTGGTTCCTTCATCAGAGCATCGCTTTTCGTGAAAATAACTATCCCAACAGATTCAAATCAGACAAGAGCAGTTTGGGTTGACATAACAGATTGAGTAGAAGGGTTTCGTGAAGCTACAAGGATTATATGTTATAAATATATGGCCTTTTTCTTGGGGCCCTTGGCGCTATCAAAACAGATCAGCTTATAGACACTTGGGGAGAAATGCCACGGCCTAACAAGCGCTAGGTAATGAGTCAGCCCAAGAAAACACCTGTGGGCAATAGGAAAATAACTCGCCATTAATTTCGAGATTGTTCCAATATAGCGCTGACCAAATCATGATCTGTAGACTTTCAATCTGCAGTGCCATAAGTCAATTACAACTGATATAGCTAATGTAAAGTCTGTTTAGAAATGACAGTATTGGATTAAGACTAACTCTCCTAAATCAGAAAAAAAACTCATCACTAATATAAATATACAAAAAAGAAACCCTGGATCTTCATCTTGTTAAATTAAAAGTTTTATTTTGATTGATTGCTTTTTGATGTAACCTACAAGTGCACAACCCAATCCAAATGTTTTGCAACTTTATGGCACCTTTGGAAAGTTACATACAATGGAACATGTTAGATGTCCAAAAGAAACCCATTTGGCGATCCCATGGTCCAGGATTCTCTTCATGTCATCAGAGGCTTTTTAGACTCGACCGAAGCCTTTTGTCGCAAAAAGACTGGCCAAATTTTGAAAGCAAATTAAATCTTCTCTCACTCACTCGTTTGAAAAAATGTCGAAAGTAACATTAAATCTTTTCTCACTCACTCGTTTGAAAAAATGTTGAAAGTAACATTAAATCTTTTCTCTCTCACTCGTTTGAAAAAAAATGTCGAAAGTAACATTAAATCTTTTCTCTCTCACTCGTTTGAAAAAATGTCGAAAATTTAAAAATTAAATCCTCTCTTGCTCACGTGTTTTAATCTTAATGAGTACAACTACGAGACATTTTAAAACTTCTTTTAGTTCCTTCTCAACATTAAGATCAAAGTCTTGAGCCTTTTGTTTTTAACATTTTGGAAAAATACAAAGGTTGAATTTTGCTGCACTGTGAAAAGTTGTGATACGGACAATGGCAAAAGTGCAACCCATGCACAGTTTATTTTATTGCAGCAATTACAACATGTGGCAACAATATCATCCATGTAACTATACTCTTAATGAGTATAAAATAATTGACAGGATATCAAAGAACATTGATATATTGCTTTTATGCTACTGTTACATAACAGGTTATATTAATCCAGGAATTCTGAAAAGCGTTACAAATGCAATAAATCAAGAGTGGGTAATCAATAGAATTTAATAACGCTAAGATAGCAGCAGTTACAATACGCGCGGAACGTGACTTACGGCAGATGAAGATGTAAGATTCTGGGGTTATCTACCGGCTACCCTAACATTTTCACCGATTTACTTAGATGATATTTTCAGATGTTTTCCCTATGTCAATTCAGCATAATAAAGATTTTGGAAATTCTGTGACTGTGCATACGTTGTCCTGACGGTACGCTTCGCTTTGATTCTAGATTGAAAAACCGAGCAAACACAGGCCTTCATTGAATTACATAAATGATACTATCGCTACTGGAGAGGCAATATCAATAAGGCTGTGTAGCCCTAAAGTGGACAAAAACTTGATGGTTTCTTGATCGGTGAGTTAGCTCACATCAAAGGGCCTACTACACGGGAAAGTTACATTCCACGGGAAATCAAACGATTATGATACAATCAGACAACAGTGTTAAGAGTTCTTCTCACCCCATGCACATAACAATTTAAACAGCTTTATCAAGATTAAATTAGTTGCATCTGAATTCGTTTCATTTTTGTGGTTTATTGATTCAACTTGAATGTAAAAATTATAAACAAAATTAAACACAACTTGATTTTTTTTCACAGATTTCAAAATTGAATTTCTGTGAAAATAAAAGCAGCACTAAAAAAAGCAAAGAAAACAGAGAAACTTTTACACTACAAAGACATTTCAAATCTAAATCGGACAAAAAATTTTGAAAGAAACTTTTTAGAAGGAGTACAAAATTGAGAGCAATTACTGACCTGTGGGTAACTTTGTGGAGATTTCAGCATGGTAAGATATCAGTGTGAATAGAATAGTTTCTTAGGCTCAATTAGAAGTTCATAATTTCGAGTGCAGTCAAGCATAAAGCTACTTGTTGCCGGGGCAAAATACTTGCCTATCTCCGTCGATAGATTCAACTGAACATGGGGCCGAATTGCGAGGCGGTTTTGATGAGATCTATGAGAGTTTGACAGGAGACTCGGACAACGAGAGCTTACTGAGTGACAGTTAATTCCATGTTGGCCAGAGATCTAACAAGTCGCCCCCTTTCACTGGTGGACAGCCCGTCTAGAAGAATGGGGGACCAATAGCTACCCTGCCCTTTCCCTCACCCAGTAACTCTGATGGAATAGAATTGTGAAGGGTATTCATCAGTAAGTGCTGTGATCTGCACGAATACACAATCACACGGCGACTTCTAATGCCTGCCTCCAGACACCTTCCAAACAAAGAGTTGCTGTGACATATATCAGAATCTGTCTCCGTCGATCTGATGGAATTGTCTAATCGCATGGATACATCTGTAGGGACGAATCCAGCCTCTTCCGGAACTCTATTTCACAGTATTTGTCAATTATTAATATGACCCCACTCAGACATGGCAAAAATCAATCCTGTTTTCACACTCATTTGGGCTAGTCTTAGACCCCTTTTCCACGGAAATTCAATTACTCTCTAAAAGGAAAAGTCCTCTTATACTCGGCCCAAGGCTAAGGGCTCTCCGATTTTTCACAACTTTCTTAAACGGATCTTTTGACAACATATCTCAATTGATTTGGACGACCATTTTTCTTCTTGCCCAGGGAAATTTATCGGGAGGCCAATAACACTTTACCTCTGTACGATTCTGCAGCCCAATGCATTGGAATGCTCTGTAATTATTTGATTAACTCCAGTCACTCTTAATAGCATCTAACCACTGATTTTATCAGAAAAAAACTCTCTATTTTCACTCAAATTAATCGGCTGAATTAATCAGATGATTTTTTATGCAAGAGAAAAATTATTTGATAAACAGAAATTCATTTTCAACAAAAAGCCATAAAACATTTGACAAAATTTTAAATATAGGTGGAAGCATTCTGATTCTATTAAATTGATTGATTGATTGACGTTTCAGTCTACACTTCTATGGTGAGTTACCCAGCTTAGTGTAAAAGAATTTGAAATGAAAATGGTTCGATACATTTTCAACACATCCTCAATTAAAAAATGCATCTTAAAAAACTATACAGGTATACATTTAATGCGTTATCCTAATGGAATAGATTGTCGTAATGGTTCTGAGTTTAATTCGTCACATACTCGTTAACTTTTATTTACAGTGTGTAGAAGAAGCAATTATAAACTGGTAAAAACTGACACCAATAAAACATTATAAAACTGACACGAGCATGGGTCCGGTATGAAGATTGTTTAATTTGCAGATTATTTGACGTGATTATTTAACGGCTAGATGAAGATGAAAGATAAAGAGCTGGTATACCTATCGGTTGAGGACCACACAGGCAGTGGTTAATCAAACTTACATGCTGCAGGTATCTCCATGTCTTAAAGGTAGAAAACATTGCCCGTTATCAGGCAGATCGACTTTCTCACCCAGTGCAATCCTCACGTCTTACTGTAAGTCCATCCTCCCCCAAGAGGCTCAATTTACCTGAGCTACTTCGCCGAAGAATTCAGGTCAAAGCTCACAGAGTTATAAATGTTTTCACAAGTCTGCCCCTAAGATATTGGTCTACATTCTACTATATGTACCCACATTTTCCCCACCAAAACAATGTTAAAGGCAAAGGAAGAAAGGGCAAAATATTATCGATTGCCAAATGTTATTGTATACAAAAGTGCCAAATGACATGCAAAATGTTATAAAATTTGTTTCATATGTGTTCTTTTAGATATTTGTTCCATCATATTTATTTTCATAAATATTCATTTTCCACAAAGGACACATAAAATACATCGAATCCCACACAGTCCAAAAAATTTGAAAATGTTCTGACTGGGTTTTCACTCGAACGACCTATGTGGGATGGTTGCCAGTTACCACCAGAAGGTCGTCGGTTTCCTCCCACAATAAAACTGGCAAAGCCGCCATATAAGGGAGGGGGGGGGGGGGGTTAAAAAAAATCCAACATTACAGTCAATGTTACATGTAATTTGTGCTAGGGACAAAGTTGCAATTTTCCTCTTAAGTCTAGCAATGTTAGCTCCAAGCAATGAAGACATAGGTGGCTCAGTTGCCAGAATAATAGTCTCTCCGTCTAACACAAGTGAAGCCTTCTGTCGATCGGCCACGGGTTTGAATCCAAATCAAACCCTAAAAATTGACAAATTTCTATGTGGGTTTTTCACGCGTTCAGCGAATGTGGAAGGGCTGTAAGATATTCGCCAAAGGTAGGGGGTTTCCTTCGCGCAGAGAGCTTGCACATGGCTTCATCCCCTACTAAACCTGCCAATGCCGCCATTTAATAATAATTTTGAGTGTGGCGGAATTCATGAATGAATCCATCATTAACGTAAGGAAATGCAAGCTGCATATAAAGCTGATGAAATTTAGACTTATTTTCACAATTTACGATTGTCTAGAGAAATTAAAAAAACAAAACAATAGTACTTGAAATTACAAATAAAAAATATAAATATCTTAAGAGAGAGAACTCTCAAATAATGTACCTCTTTTAACACAATTGGAAACTCATCTCAACGGTTAAGGTAGAAGGCTTTCCCTGTGCCCGTGTGTGTTTTAGTGTTCATAAATATAAAAGGCTTTTACAAAATCAGAGATAAGCTTAATATCTTCTTTTCATGCTTTGAAGCTGTGATAAATTCAGGAAATAATTCCCGTTAGATTATCAATAGTTTGGCATAACATTTTTGGGAACTGTAATTGTTACCAGTCATGCAACAGTTACTGTTATTGGGCTGTAATAATAGCAACTTAGGAGACACGCTTATTGAAAGTGAAAATCCCAATAAGCAATACAGATCTATAATGCTTGAAGCTATTACTTTGAAACTGATATGAAATTGTCTAGTGTTAGGTAATCACTTTGTAATACACATGATACTCTTTACATCATACCAATCACTTTGTAAAAGACTTTGTAATATGAACACTTTGTAATAGATATGGACATTTTTTGTGGAGAGTAATTACTTTTTGGTAGATATTAAACTGTTTTGTGTTGGGTATTCAATTTGCAGAAGATATGAAATGTATTTTTTGTTCGTTAACGACTTTGTAATATATATGACATGGACCTTGAACATCAAAATGCTGCAGGAAAACGTCGCCAATAAGGCACAACGGCTCGAAGCCCTACAAGTAGAGAACCACATATAACCATTTCCTCTTAATGATGATAGGATTTTACTATAGAAAAGATAACTTCTCGGAATATTGTTGATGGAAACCCTATAAAACAGGGCATAGTCGGAAAAACGATAAAACCGGCCCATCATTCTAAGGTTTCTCGTGTATGGTTCTACATGTGCTTGTTTTATTATGGTTGTAATATCACTAAAAAATCACAAGTGTCTATACACAAGAAGATTGAGTAAAAACTAGCCCGGCGACACTAAGCAATAATTCTCATCATTGATATCGATACCCGGCATATGCATAAAGACATGCTTTGATATAATTCTGTGTAAAAATATGGCACCATTGAGAGACAAAAACATAAAAAAAGAGATCGTAAAAAGATACTTCACAATAATGGCTTGATTGCATTGCTTGCATTATAGCTGCAATAAAATCTCTACGAATACAAAGAGATTTCTCATTGGCTGATAGGATTGTTTGGTGTTTAGTGCCACACCTCAACGCAAGATTACATGAACGCAACATTTCCAGATATTATTTAATCAGGAAATCTGGTTCCATGTGAGCTTATGTTGTAATCATGTTGTCTTGCATGTATGAAGGTGAATCATATGAAAACATGCAATCACAAAATGTTTCTGATCTTTTTTTTTTGGGACAGGTTGGGAAAATGGGGAGGGGGGGGGGAGGTAAAAATCCACTAAAAATTGAATATAATGTATTTTTTTTCAAATTATAATTAAAAACAAAAATTAGCAGATGTTCAGTTGGGTGAAGTGTTATTTTTCTTAAGGAATGGGTTGATGTAAAAACAAACAAGTCTACGCAGCAAAAAGGAATTTTCTAAAATAACATAACGCGTTATACTGGCAACTTGTCATGATTAACCAGTCTTTATCATGTTTATTTGACATTTTAGAAACAGATGGGGATTCCGTTCCTAGGAAACTACCTGTCTAATCTACCAAGTTACGAGCAGAGAATCATACATCAGGTAACGAGGATGTTCAGGTAATTAAAAGGTCGTTAAGGTACAGGTGAGAGGCTGCAGTCTTTGAAGATGATGAGATTTCTGAACAGAAACAGAAAAATGTCTGCAATCAATCAGTATATGGAAAAAATATACGTCAGTAGTTTGTAACACAGCTTTTTAAAAGTAGTACGAGTGGCCAAAAGTTCAGATGCCAACAGCCATTATATCGTTTGAAATTAAATGATTCAGAGCCCCCCACTTGGTCATCCAAATAAAATGCAAAATAAAACACCAAATCCATCAGCATATTGATATAACAAGAATAATCATTGACCTTAACGGCTAAGCAAAAGGATTTTTTTTAAAAATTTTATGTGTCTAAAATAAAGAAAGTTTGTACCTGGTACCATTTAACAGAGGATTAAGATATAGTTGACTGACTGATTGATGTTTTACGCCACACTCAAGATTATTTCACTTAAATGACAGCGCTGCAAGGTTTTGTGGGGGAGGAAACCGGGGTTTTAACCTTGTGGAAACCCTCGAGTGCCTGGCAACTATCCAACATAGGGCAGTCGAGTGAAAAAAATCCACTCAGGAATTGCTCAATTGTTCTTAGATTGAGTAGGATGAGAACTTAATGAGACGGTCACTTTGCCAACTGAGCCGTCATGGCGCCCCCCCCCCCCCTCCTCCGATTTCATATGAGAATTCAGCTTCAATAAAAGGACTATTACAAAAACAAGCAAACAACCATTTAATAAGTTAAATATTGACTGAATGTTAGGTGGTGGTGATGATTTTGTCAGTGAACTTTACCATGAAGCCTTATCAGACGTCACCAGCTTTGTGTTTCCTCTAGGAGCACCCAATGAATCTACCCCTGAGGACGGTGATTTATGAGCTAAGGGAAGACATTCCCATGCTTAGGGTGGTTGGAGACTGCCTAATCTCCCAGCACTGTGACCAGGGACATCTTATCTCCATCCCTCCAGAAATTAAGGGGCAATAAGTACCCCTATCAAATAGAATTTCAGAGATTAACTGTCAACAATTGTGAAGACAGACATCTAAATGGTGGACAATCACTCCTTAAAGACATACCACAATCAGGCAAGGTTTCCTCAATTTTCAAAGTTAGCCCTAGCCTACCTTTAAACCAGGATAAACATATCGATTAGCGAAACGAGCCATTTATTGATTGATTTGTTGATAGATTTATTGAAGAATAAACTGATTAGTAGAATTGTGTTTTAAAAAGTTAATATAACAGAATTTTCCAATTTCTAGGAATACACTATCTGGAAAACAACAGACATTTTTCTACCGATTTTGGTTTTTTTTTGCCTTGAGCTGGAATCGAACCATGTCAGATTGATTGATTGATTCTATGGTAAGATTCTTCAATATGCAAATTAAGTTATTTCATCTATTATAAACACTGATTGATTGATTTAAATTTTATGCCGCACTAAAGATTATTTCACTTATATGGCAACAAATCTATTTTAAAAAAGAATACAAACCACTTCAGAGTAAAATGGCTCGACCTCTGCCAGTCATTGCTTATAAAAAGAACAAGAGTTTGAAAAACCTATTTGTCAGCACTAAACTCTCTTGTTTGTCTTGTACCTTGGGACCAAATGACATATTTTCACTTTCTTTTCCCATTGTCAAATTTTATTCAGTTTCAGTTTACCCCACTTTTTGCCACAGCTGAAGATCTGTACAACTTTGTCAATATATTACAAGGTATTCCAGAAAAAAAATTTACTGACTAAATCCAACCTCCTGTCTGTCTTTAACCTAATGAAATATCATGGGTTTTGGTTTATTACAACCTATGACTGGGTATAAAGGTCTAAATGACATATACCCTTTTAACCAGCTAGAATTACCTTGTCTCCATGGTTATTTTAGCCAAGAAGATTTTCCCTGTGCCATGTGTTTTAGTGCCTATAGATATTAATAAAGCTTGATTAAGCTACATGAATTCTTTAATTTTTTGACTGAAGGATTAATTGATTTAATCATTCTAAATTGATTTGTTGGTTGATTGTATTGATTTAAATGTTGATTAACTTATTGATCAATCCATTGGTTCCGTAATAGGATGATTGATTGAGTTATTTGATTGATTGATATTTAACGAATGGTTCACTTTGAGAATGAATGTGGATTTTTTTCATTTGGCAAATGTTTTGGCCCCCTTCTAACACTGGAAATATTTTATAAAGATTAACATTGGATCATTGATCGGGAAACTTTGGAAATGAATGAGAAAGCACTAACAGTGATGTGTCTATTGCTATAAACCTAAGTAAATGACGTTAATTTTGTCCCGCAAGAATGTCTACCTGTCTAAATAAACACATATAACAACCTGAGAAACCAAAGCAATTAAACAAAAAACTGCAGTTTTTCCCACACATTTTGTCGTTGTTAAGCAATACCCATGACGAAAAACTGCCTGGCAACATTCCAGTAGTCTCAGAGTACAGATTGCTGCTTTATTTTGGAATTTTTCATTACATTTTTTTTCTTCTCCATTTGCAGCTGGCTACACAAATCAACAATGAATTTCCGTAATGTAACACTCTGCTATCTGGTGCGAAGAGCACAATCTGATGTAGTGCTGGTAGGGAGCAGACTTCTTTTACTAGAGAGCTCCAAAATGCTATTAACTCAATCACATAAAACAAGCTTTCTGGAGCAAATATAGCACAAGCTGCCACGGAAACAGTGGTTAAACCTCATAAAACAAACCTCCTTTTTTAGATATGGAGAAAAATACGAAAATAATACAATTTTTAATGCTAAAAAGGAAAAAAAATTAATCAGTTTCTGTATTGTTATAATCTTTGTTTAGGACAAACTGTACAACATTAGGGCTATTTTGGTTTTTGTTTGGTATTTAGTGCCACGTTCAAGATTTTCATACTTCATCTTTTTTGTCTGGTACAAACTCCTGACTGAAGATGCAAGAAGTGCTATAATGAACAGTTGTAGGAGGCTTCACTATTGATGCTGTTGTTTGTTTGTCTTTATCCCAACAGAGATGCATTTTTGGACATTTTTGGACAAGTTTAAGTTAAATAAATCAATTAGCCGAAACAATAGAAAAATCCACAACGTAAATATTAGTTTCAATATGGCAAGAATACATAAATAAGTCAGAAAAAGACCCCAGTTTTTATTCTTACTGAAAAGGTTAATTGCTAAAAGCTGAAGCTATGAGTATTTTGCGAAGAAGGTAATAATATATCAGCATCAGGTGCACAAGTAAAGCCATAAAGATACAATGTGAGGTACATCTTATCAATAGAATGGGTGAGGAGGCCAATTTACTCACAGATTCAGAAAAATCCACACACGATGGTGTAAAAATACACAAGCTTACAGCGATTGTTTACAGCAAAGCCCAATTCCCATCTCTTATCTAACAATGAGTAAGAGCCTCTAAAAGGCTGACTGTTTTTGCATATCAGAAAGGGAAATAACTCTGTACACTAATTAGCCAAGGTAGTCCATACTAGCAGGCTTCTCTTTTAACAGATGACAATGAGCGCATAGTAGGCAAACTCAGATACACATAAAACGAATGGCTCGGATTGTTATAGTATAAAGCCAATGAGACACAGAGCTAAGGATATAGTATCACACTGTGATAACTTCAAGGTCATTTTGAATGTGACGACGAAAATAGGTACGGTAAGAATTCTGCTAATTCAAGGACCAGCAATGTGAAAATAACGAATTATTACATTGCTATTTGCCATATCTTTCCATATCTTCTTGGGAGCCTAAATTTAAACCGACATCACTAATAGATGAAGCATTGAAAAAAATCTATTTTATAATTTTTTACTTCCATAAAATATTGTGAACATGTTAACGCAAATTGTCAAATATTGCCCAAGGTTGTTCATAAAGTCTTTAAAGCAAGGTTTTTCACAGGTTAACAGAAAGACAAACTATACGGTATATTTTGACCATGTAGAAACCTCCAATTTGTTGCCATCACAAGATTCATTATAACATAGCTGAAAAGCCACAAAAATGCTTCTTAACCTACGAGGAAAAAAGTTATGGGTTTTCATTATCTCCTTGACAAGATTAAATCTTTAATCAAACCTGAGACTAAAAAAGAAAGCTCTCGAAGTCAGGGGGATTTCTCAAGACTATCATGTTTTAGCTTGCCGTCGGACCAATTCAAATGGGTGGAGAGTAAATGGAAATGCGCGCCCAAAAAAATTGGCTATAAGACAGATAGCAAATATTGATGTTTTGATCAGTATAAAATGTTTTCTTGAAAGAACCTGTTTCCTAAATAACAATGTTGTTAAAGAATACTTGGTAACCGTTATATAGTACTTTAAAAAAAATTCATGGTGCGGAATTTGCTAATTCTTTTTGCGGAATTTGCAAACCCCAGTACCATTAGATACAATGGGGCAACCAATCACAATAAATTCTTTGGAATCTGGGGATACTTTTACGACTTTTCTCAGGTTATGTTTTTATTGGTGTGATATTGTCTCCGTGACACAGGTCTGAAAAGAGGGCGTTGGAGTCAGTCGATGCCATCAGCGGTTAACTTCCCAGAATTAGACTCTCCTAAAAGAATTCATAATGACAATCTGCCACCACTGTAATATTAGCCCAACAGCCGTAAAAACCTATAAACTCCCTATTACTGTAGCAATTCCGATACTTCTCACAGCATTGAGTCATATCTCCTAAGCTATAAATTTAGCCTTCTCTCGGAAATTCTATTATCGCGATGAAAGATGCCAAGAACTCCTTGCCAAATAATCGTAGTCTGATTCCCATATTACACTTCCAAAGACAATTTAAAGTGATATCATCTTTTATTAAGCTCCAAATTTGATTATACAAGTGCTTTTCAGAGTCAATTTCTCTTTAGCAACAGATTTTTGATATTGAGATATTGCCCATTTTTTAAGAAATGTGGTGCGTGAAATGACATTGCAACATCTTAACTACCCCATACATGGACTGTAGTTTCCAACTTTATTAATTTTTTGGAAAAGCAAGTAGCACACTTTTTGGGGGCGCTTATTGAAAATAGAGGGAATCATCGCACTCTTGACATGTTATTGCTCAGTCATGACCAATGGAAACATCCCTTGCTATAATGGGGCAGAGGGTGGGGGGTCTACAATGGAGCATGGGGGTGGGGTGTCTACAATGGGACAGGGGGTGGGTGTCTACAATGGGACAGGGGGTGGGGGTGTCTACAATGGGGCAGGGGGTGGGGGTGTCTACAATGGGGCAGGGGGTGGGGGTGTCTACAATGGGGCAGAGGGTGGGGGTGTCTACAATAGGGCAGGGGGTTGGGGTTTCTACAATGGGGCAGAGGGTGGGGGTGTCTACAATGGGGCAGGGGGTGTGGGTGTCTACAACGGGGGGTGTCTACAATGGGGCAGGGGGTGGGGTGTCAAAAATTAAGAAGGGCAATTGAGATAGGATATGAATCTTTCCTGTTGGACCAATTATAGACTTATTTTGCTTTTTGCTGGATGGCTGCTGTTTTGGGTAATACAGGAAATATAAGATTTCTTTTGGAGCAAATGTCATGTAGCAAAATTGGTGAATGTGTCACAAGACATTTAGTTGTTCTCTTTGAAATAAAGATCGAGAAGCAAAATACATCACAAAACAATTTTGCTTGGTTTGAAACAAATAGCATGTAGTCACAGCAAAGAAAGTGTCACAAAACAATAAGTTTTTCTTTTTTCCTATTGTAAAGCAAAGAGTTTGTGTCCCTTACATCTAACAGAAACCCTTCAAAGAAATATCACAAGAGCCTGTTCTCAACGAAAAAGATGCATTATAAGTTCTTATGTGTTAAGATGAGAAAATCAGAAAGATTTAGTAAAGAAATTTAAGATTATTCTAAAGGAAATCTATTGTTCCTTTTTAGCTTTCCCTTTAAAAAAACAAACACCAATTATTTCAGAAAGCCATACTGGAGAAACTGTCAGAGGAAATTTAGTCCTCCTGAAGAATCACATATCACGAAGCCTTGTGATGATTAGATAACGTTACGGAAGTACGTCAGGGAAAGATTACGGCCAACAGTTTTCTTTTATTGGCGGGAGTCTGGCCCAAATTTAGTAACGTAGGATAAATTTTATCCTCGGCAAACAAGTTATAGTTGCCTGTATCACTCTTGGGAAATTACTTTTGCACCAGTTAGACCAGACTTTATATCCAGTACCTTTAAAAGAGGAAAAGACAATACGGAAGCAGGGATCAATACCTTATAATGCAGCACATCGTCCATCATCAATGATAGATTTGCTAAATCCCCCGTCTCCCACAAAAGCTTACTTCCCTTTAATTCAACACTTTATCTATCATCAAATGACAAATTTCCCTTGGGTTGGTTTCCGCAAATTTGTCACTTTATCTATACTTTGTAAATATTTCTGAGACAAGCGGCTGCATTGACGGAAACAAAAATGCGATAGAGGCAGACATCCGGGCCCAAATTGGATACATCAAATTAAAGCATTAAATGAAACATATTTTTATTCCCAAGATAATATGCCAATTTTTTAAAACATACAACTTCTTCCGACTTTTGCAGACAATGCGACGCTAAACAAACTGCTCTCTCATCTATTATTCATAAATATAGATTGTTTTGATTTATATCTTGAATTACGGCAGAATCTCTGATTATATGACTTTTTAAATAAATTTCAGTCAGTGCGTCTAAAAAAGTAAGCACATTCTAAACAAAAAAGATGCATTATAAGTTACTATGTGTTAAGATGAGAAAATCACATTGATTTAGAAAACAAATTTAAGATTATTGTAAAGGAAATCAATCATTCTTTTTTGATGGAATAAATAAAAGTAACAAGTCTTGTGACATTTCTAGTTCTAACTTAGCCAAATATTAATCAGCTTTAGATCAGGACCTTGATTTTCTTTATAAGAATGATTGATTGAATGATGGTCACACTTTAGATTATTTCCCATACACAGTGGCATTATCGGGTAGGAGAGGAAATCAGGTTCTTTGCCAGGATGAAACATCCAGCCCTGGTATTCTGCAGTGACAAAACTGCCCCACCCCTGGTATTCTGCAGTGACAAAACTGCCCCCCCCCCCCTCACCCCCATCTTCTAACACATCTTTTTGAAATTCAAATGCACTTATTCCAAAAACAATTGAGAACAAATAGTAATATCAACATAATAAAAGATTGTAAAAAAGATTTTGTCAAATTAACTTTGAAATGTTATGCAAAGAGAGTTAATATCTAACATGTTAATTTGTAGCTTCTAGCGTTCTAATTATGAAATGAGTGCATACTTTGTAACAACTTTTTTCTTAAATTTCAAAGAAGAAAGATCAACTAACAGGTGTAAATCAGTATAAAAGTCTGTCTGATACTAATAAAGCTAAACTACATTATACACAGAGTTGTAGAATTTCTAAAAGAAGATGCAAACTTTTCTTAAATTCAAAAAAAGAAGATACACTAACAGGTGTAAATAAAACAAAAGTCTGTCTGATACTTATACGGCTAAACTACATTATGAACACAGTTGTAGAATTTCTAAAGAAATCCATGCAAACTTTTCTTAAATTCAAAAAAGAAGATAAAACAAAAGTCTGTCTGATACTTATAAGGCTAAATTACATTGTAATTACAGGTGCAGTGTTTCCTATCAAGTCTTGCTGCTAAGACGAGCCGTTGTCTTCAGCTTATACCTAAGGAAAACATTGACGGCCTACCTGCTGCATCGGACTGCCACCTGTAGCCACGGCGACCAAATACCATCTGACGACGAGCAAGGATCAAAGCTTTGCTGGCAGACGTCTTGCTTACCGTTAACGTGTCAAGACAACCCTTCCTACTCTATAGCATTCAACCAATCAATGGTGCCAAATAACTAAGCTGGATGCTAACTATCACAGCTTGCATAACTTTTGCTTACGATGACTTTTAATCAGTGGTTGAATAACTCTTGCTCTTTAGGTTTTATTTACCGTACAACCAAATTAATTATCAGTGGTTGCATAACTTTTGGTTATTATGATTTTTTAATGAGAACCAAATGCATCATCAAAGCTTGAATAAATTGCATAACTTTTGGTTATTATAATTTTTTTTAATGAGAACCAAATTCATCATCAAAGCTCGAATAAATTCTGCTTTCCATGTTTTTTTTATATGTAATCAGAGTTACACATAAATTTAAATACCTTAAATAACTTTTTGATTTTATTCTTGAGATACATAAAAACTATCAAAACTGGAAATGAAATGAAATCAGAGAGCTTGAAGGAATTAAAAAATCGAGATGAAACAATACAGTGATTCAACTGACCATAGTAGAAATGATTCGTTTATGTTTTACGCCACACTCAATATTATTCCACTTTATTACAAGCAGCATTCTATAGGTACCTTACACCCGATCCCACGAAGTCAAATACACAGTCGTTCAGCGAAAAACTTTTCAACGTTTTGTGAACTGATTAAGATTTAACCCTTCTGCTCAAGTTTTCGGATTCGGAGATTTCTGATTCAGGCTATATACCTACTAAGCCATGACTTGGTGAAGGAATGACTTTACTCCAATCAGGCATACTTGGTTAATCTTGGTGGTTATTGGTGTAGGTGTTTAAGTTTACTACGCCCCTCCCCTCCACCAAAAAAGTTACGAGTATATGGACAAAATACGCACCTGAACGGACTCGTCCAAGGTATAGTTGAGATAACCACAGCATATATAATCCATGTTCTGAATCGCAACACCTCAACTCTTGCACTGATCATCGCAAATAAATCAAGCAGGTCGGTTACTTTATTTTAGGTCTGTTAGCATTGGGCTTATGTCTACTGTTAGTCCCTTCTATAGAAGTATCAACCTGACCAGTGGTGAGAGTTATGTGTGCCGCCAACCGTTTGTCTACCCATTAAAAACTAGCCATTGATTTTCATGTACAGATAGGCCTTCTGTTCACAGTATTTCGACTGATACCCGATAAATGAATGGACATGGTGCTCTCTGTTGATGGAGGGAGAAAACAGACCAAATGGGGGGAAACAAGGGCAATTTCATTTTGGAACTATGCCTCAAACATCAAACCAAACAGTGAATGTTTCCTGACATCGGCCCAATCACTAGTGCGGGTAAAACCAACACAAGAGCACATGATAATCAGCATACCTCCCCGACATCATTTACAAGGCTCTTTTCCTCTATACCCGATACTGTTTGGCCTAACAATTCCCTGACATAGGCACCAATTACCAGGCAAAGTGCTAGGGAAACTTCGCTTTTCACACAAAAATATTGATGTTGCCAACACCAGAGAGTTCACGTTTTCCGGAAGTCTTTGAGAGATCTCGAACTAGTGTAATTACAAGATTCTTTTCAGACGACATTTCTCAATCTCGGAACGTATGCATGTTCACATCCTCTCAAGAAAAAGTTCCGCAAGCTCTTTAAAAGGGTTGTGCTGAGTGACAAGGTTGAAGGGTAATGTTGAATATGGTTGAGGAATTCATATCTTCATATATACAGTAAATAGGATCATGTCTTCAGCAAACAGTCTCGCTGAAGTTTTGGCTGGTCGCTGTATCAACATTTAATCAACTTTTCCCATACTGATCCCTATTGATTTAGGACCATGTAAACGTTCCTGACCCATTCCGTAGATGTCTTTATCAACTACACATCTAGACATCCAGCTACTTACAAAGACCATGGTAAGTGGTTTGAGATTATCTTTCCAGGAGCTTTCTATGAAGCCATGAAATTACTATGTACTAAATGAAACAGGCTCTTGCTCCAAGTCAACCGCAATGTTCATCGCAGAAAATGGTCAAAGTAACGTCTGAGTGAGTCGAACAAGTCTAATTTCCGTAAAAATACTTTGACAATTTCAGACTGATATCTGAGGGGAAGATCAAAGTTTGTTGAATAAACTTAAAAACAGTTGGAAAAGTACCGTAGCCAATTTCTTTCTTTTGAAAGTGTTCAAGGTATCTAAGAGTTTTCTATTCTCCTGAGGGGCCTCCATGGCTCAGTAGGTAGAGCGTTGGACGATCAATTTGAACAGCCTTCCACCAATGGGTCGCAGGTTCGAATCCCACTCAGTCCAAAAATTGGAAAATTTTCTGACTGGGTTTTCACTCTAACGACCTATGTGGGATGGTTGCCAGTTACCAGCGAAAGGTCGTGGGTTTCCTCCAGGCACAGAGCCCGGTTTCCTCCCACAATAAAACTGGCAAAGCCGCCATATAAGTGAAATAATCTTGAGCGCGGCTTAAAACACCAAACAATCAATCAAATCAATATATTCTCCTGACATAGCTACCAGTTAACAATCTTTTAGCACATTGTTTGTTTGTGATTGATTGATTGATTGATTGCTGCTCTTCACCGCACTTAAGATTATTTCACTATAAAGCAGTGGTCAGATTTAGTTGAGCAAGAAACAAGGTTTGGTCTTTGAAGTGAAACGGACCTTGCATCAGTTCTATCTCAATGCCTAATGAGTCCATTTGTTTTTACTGAGTGAAATTTGATTGATTGATGGGGGGTTTAACGTCACACTACAGCTAAGCCTATATGGCGACAAAAGTGCCAACCAACCAAAAGATCACCCTCCCCACCAACCCACCCACAAAATTTGACATTATGTTCGAAAGACCATAGAACATCAGGGAGGCTAATGTATTTGGCATACTTAATGTCCCCCCTCGCTTGGTCAGCATACATGGCAACAGAGTGACACTTGAATACTTATGTCTGCAAGAGAGTAAAATGGAACATGGAGAACCCCGTTTTGTTCGATAAAACCATATTTAACAGGCATTATCTGCTTAAAACCTTTCTATTTTGAAAGTGGCAAGAATACACTTTTAAGGAGATATTGGAATAGAATTGGTAAATAACAACAGGTGGGTTAAGTAGCACATTAGGGCCTATGTGAAACCTTAATCAGCCATGATTTATAAACTTTAAATTCAGAAAAGAAATATGCTTCATAAAATAACATGTTGAAAGGCGTCATCTGCCTTAACCAGCCTTTTTATTATGAAATAGGCGACGTTGTACCTTTACGCAGGTATTTGAATAGAATTGGTAAATAACAACAAACAGATGAATAACTCTCAATGAGACAATGTTCCATAAGAAAGTTACCAGTAGCTATGCGTTTTTTTTAATCTGGAATATTCTACTTCTATAATAAAATTCCCTAAATCTAGTCATAGAGATTTCCTGATATGTCAGGTGTTTAATCTCAGAAAAAAAACCTCACAAGGTTCAAAACCAAAGATATAACGTTAACTATTTGAAGTCACTGTAAAAGTTAGGAGCAGGGAGCGCCCAGGGTTAAAACCAAACATTTGAAAAGGTTGCGCAAACCCAGAGTGTTGGATTTGGAGCATGTCAAACCTTTTCGACAGTTTGGATTGAACACGGGGCACTAGAGGAGAGGCCAATTCATGAACATGCGTTTGCTGAAAAAAAGGGAAAAAGTCAGAATTCCAACAAGGTGTCTTCTTTGGTAATATCATGCATATAAATCTTACCTTACTGTCTTCAGGAAAAGTTGAGTTTCTTACCTGGAAAGAAAAAAAAGAAACCGTCAGTTTGTTTTCTACGAATGTGTTAATGATATAACAACAACAACAACTATTTTAATACGAATTACTATGACTATCAACTAGTGAGCGACTACAGATAATTTAAGATTCTCGATTTGATATGTCATAATCGCGTACATGACGCTGTTAATCAGAAGGTAGTTGAAAACTACGTAACGATGATTCCAATATCTCCAACACAATGGCGTCCATTGAGTTGTTTCCACCCACTCTCTGTTGTTGTTATGGCTTTAGCGACCACGTGACCTGTGTCTGGATGTCCAAAATCAAGAAAAGTCTGGCATACAAGCCAATCAAATAAAAAATTCATCAAAAAAGCCTGATTATAAATATGTTTCTATTTTTACTATTCTGAAATAACTTTTTTGTCGACAGAATGAAATTAAAAAGCCTTATGCACTTGAATACATCTTATGGCATTCCAGTGATAATGGTTAAAGTGGCATGGGCTGCATGGGGCATGGGCTGCTTAAAACCCAATTTTGAAAATTAATGGCTAAAACGTGAGAATGAACATTCATCCTGGTTATTTTAAATTTGTTAACGTTTCAAAAATTTCCAAAACCAAACACCCATGGGAAAGAAAATCTGAATTTTTGCAGCTCGTGTCATTTAAATTAAATTTCTTTTTTTATAAAATATGATAAATTTACCAGTGAGGTTTTTCTTAGTCCATGAGTCTTATAGACGATTGCACTTTAATGCATCATGAAATATATGAGATCACGGTGCCATTGGTGTTAATATAAATTAATATAAATCAATCAATAAAAATGGTAAAAACATATTTAAAATAGGGTAGCTTTTTCATTGGATTACTTTTACAGAGTGGTCACCAGGGAAAAACAGAAGGTTGGTAGTTTCCACTATTTAAACATCTTACTAAGCTGCCATGTAAGGGAATAAACCTTGAGTGCGCTGTAGGACTTCAAGTACAGGAACGTAAATCAACAAAATATATGAGATCTGATTTCCCCGTTACAATCCCATTTTGTTGCTTCACATTAGCTGGATTAAGGCAATCTAACTGCTTTTATCATGATATACTTTTTATCGACACAAGAAAGACCATTAGTAGGGTCAAGTTCATTTAATCGTAAGAAATTTTCCAGAGTGCTCTTTGCAATGAAAGTGAAATACCGTGAAAAGCCAATCCACATATTTGCTCTAGTTCTCAAAGTTGAGTGCTCTTAAGTCAATATGCTTTTCTCGATACACTAACTCAATTTTGGAAACTGTTTGGCTTCTAAGCGTCTGTAGATGTGTTTGTACAAGCTTCACCAGTTTCATGATTAATAGTAGTTACACAGGCAAAGATGGCCTCCAACAAACACTATGCTCTTAACAATATCTCAAAAGACATTAGAATCAGGCACGTGGTCGAGATTTCAGAACAGTCCATACAACACATTGGAGACAAAAATAACCAACAGCAATGAAACCTGATTAGTGTAAAACCAGCAAAAAGCGTTAGGGTTTTGGTGAGCAAATACCATATTGGGAACTCAGACGGCATCGGCCCAGTCAATAAATCCCTACACCGAACTCACTGATCTAAGCTTTCCGTACTTTATTCTTAGTCTATGGAAGAAGAATAATTTTTAATTCTGGCAGAAGTTCTATCATTCATAGCAGAAGAATGTACTCCATTAGTTCGGAAACAAGTAAATCTTAGTGAATAATCGTGGAAAGAAAGGCAAAATGTGAGTTTGACTAGGAGTCCATGTAAGTAGGATGATAACGGATGAAGGTTACCCTGACTACCCCATCTCCCCAGGATTAACAACTCGTGGAGCTTAAGTCATTCTACGACAAGAAGCAAAAATCAAAAATCCTTGAACAAATTCCCACTCAAGCTTTAGCGTTATGGAGACCTGAACTTAAAGATTA
The DNA here is from genome assembly GCA_963971465.1 of Lepidochitona cinerea. Taxonomy (NCBI): domain Eukaryota; kingdom Metazoa; phylum Mollusca; class Polyplacophora; order Chitonida; family Tonicellidae; genus Lepidochitona; species Lepidochitona cinerea. The sequence continues at coordinate 38,077,607 of OZ020557.1, read as the reverse complement.
ATGTATTCCTCACGATTTCAAGTAAGGAAATCATTCCGTTAATAGAGAACAAAATGCCAACAAAAGATTAGCGCCGTCGAGCTTTTTATCTGCACCTGTGTCATCCATTCATAAGCCAGACAGAGAGACGCCAACTAAAGTCTGTGATTATATTCTAGTGTTGGAATGCACTGCAGGCGACATCCAATGATACCTTACGTTAACCGTCAGCTTGTTTTACAGAACAAAAAAAAAATCAATAATCCAGGAGTGAAAAACAGGTGTTGGTTTTTTCAAAACCATTTCAAAATTCAATTCTCCATAAATTTTTAACGCAGTTCAAATTGACCGATTAATGTTTAACTGGTTTTGGCATGTTAAGGGTTTGAAGGCAAATGAGTAAACACATTCAAAGATTCAATCCCCTTTCAATTTTTCAAAAAGATTAAATTGAATATAGTTTGTGCTTAACAACTGAACCAAACTAACAACCAATAAAAAAAATTAGCTTTAATTCAATAATTGAAAATTTCAGAGCTATGTCAACAACTATCTTAAAGAATGAGTTTAAAAAAGGGGAGGAAGTTTTTTTAACTAGTCCAAATGCGAAATGTTAAATTATGCTCTTAAATATGGCAAAAGCCTCAAGTCACATTTTGTAACACGTGAGGTAAATTATAAGATTAGGTGAAATATTGCCATGGTCATCTAATGAATTAAAGCAACATTTGTTGCCAATGCCATTCTGACACTAAAAAATCAAATTTACACAATTTTTCAAAGTGTAATCTTTAAAATTCAACTATGTCCAGTTATGTAAAATAATGTGATGTAAAAATATGTCTGAACCAGAGAAATTGCATTGATGGATTACACAGATTTCAGGTATTTTTGCTTTTTGTATGCTATCTCAAGCAGGTTTTTTATGTCCATCAAACCAAATCTTCTGTATTTCTCAAGATTCATTTAATTGGTCTACCATGGTCCAAAATCATTTAGGGTGCTTCTGCGCATATCAAGCTCGTCGTGCATGGACATTGTGCGTAGGTCTACCAAAGAGAGAGCAACTCGCTGAAGGTTGGAGGTTTCCTCTGGACAGAGAGCATGATTTCTTCTCCAACTAGACCTGACAACGGCACCATATCTGGTAATCCTTGAGTTAATACAAAGACTCGGATAGCACCTTTACATGTCTCGATTGATACTACCTGTAAAAAAATTCCCCAGTTTTTGGCAATCATATTACCCATATGTGCTTGGTTTTGTGAACCATTTTACAATGAACGTTTTTACAGGTAGTGTCAATTAAGACATGCAAAGGTGCTCTTCACGTCCTTGAATTAACTCAGGGATTAGCGTAAGAGAAAAGATCTTGCAACTGAGTGAAATCATTTTAAGCATAAAGAGTAATTAAAGAACAAACTGATTGATATTAAAGGCAGCATTGCAGAAGAAATTCTGGCTTATACAATGCTCCGAAAAAAAAGTTGTTATAATAGTTAATGTTAAAATTCATTAATTAGAGAAATATTAATCACCTGATATCTTTGGTGTTGTATAATTCAGGTAACTTTACATACCTTCAAATTGGACAAGTAGAGTTCGTAAGACGAACAATTACTTATGGATACAACTTCTCTGCAGTTCTTTTATCTGTCTACATGGAAATATTGTCTCCCAATAAAGGCAGAAGTTGTTATCCATGAGTAATCTCTATCCTTATTTGTAATCCAGCAACTTCTAAATGCCATGTACAGATTTGAATTAGATCATTCAGATTAATGTTTTACGCCGCACTCAAGATTATTTCACTTATGAGGCCGCATTGCCAGATTTAGTGGGGGAGGAAACTGGGTCCTTTACAAAGAAGAAACCATCAACTCTTCCACATACGGCTATGAATGACAAATACACTCAGAAATATTTATTTGGTCTAAGTGGGATTTGATCTTGCCATTTTAATTAGAATTTTCATTTCCATTTTATGAAATTTAATAGAAAAATTTGGTATATTGAATTTTACAATGATACCAGTTTAAACCGGACTTATTCAGGTAGATGTGGGTAAGATGAAGGGGGTTGAAATTTTCTAGTTTATCACTTTGGAATGGATTACATGTTAACCTGTCAACCTCAAATCTTTATGAGGCCTTAGGTGATGTTTGTATGTAGGGTGTTAGAAAAACTCAGACTTCAATGGTAGGAATAAATTTCATCAGCTTACAAAGCAAATCGTTTGTGTCTGGTCACATTGGAATACAAATTACCCCTTTACAACTTTGGAATGAAAAATAATGGCTGTTGAGTTACGAAAATGGCTGTTTGTGTACGTCGATTTGCAAAAGATGTTAACATCTGATTAACAGACTAGGTCTATAGTCTCCCAAATGTCACATAGCCTTGTCTGATAGCAAAAATACCTTCTCTAACTATACTCCACTGGCCGTCAACTATCAACCACTTTCGCCCTCCTGACGACCTACCAAAGAGCCTCTCTTATTTCAACGCAGCCATAAAGTGTAATGAACTCTAGTGCTTCTCTAATAGCAAGTCCTTTCTCTTCTAATTGGATGCCAAATGGAATCACAAGTCTAAAGTTTATGGGGGCCTAAGGACCTAGCCTTTATTCCGTCCACCAAAGCCATTTGGCTTTCTCTGAAGGAATGCATTTCCTGGAGAGCCCACTAGAGACAACTGGACAAGGTAGAAGGGTTTTCTGATAACATTGCATTGTTGGCCGACCTTACATCAACTTTTAAAGCCCCCTCTGACTTTATCTAACCCAAAAAATTAAATAAATATCACTAGTTTACTATAAAATGAAGCACAAAAAAGAACTACAAACCAAGCTGATAAGCTGCAAATTCAGTAAACAGGGAGAACGGAAAACAAAACAGATTGCATGATGCTTTACACCGCACTCACAAAACAGATGAAACCAATAATTTTCTCTACATGACACTTAGAAATAGCTTACGTTCAGTCAAAGTACAGTAACGTCTCCATGTAATTTATCAGAAACTGGAGACAGATCAAGTACCAAATGTCAAAAGCTGACGGCCACGGAAGTCATAAAATCTAAGGTATAATGCAAAATTTCACCTAATCAGACATGGCCATTTCCCTTGATAAGAATCATCGCGGAGGATTCAATTCCACAATTAACTGATATGGTCGCCGTGTAACTCTTACCAAGCTAGTAGATCAATAGGAACTGAATAAAAAGTAGAAAAATTACTAAAGCATGAACCAAACAAGAAGTGAAACATGCTAAAAATGGTTTCTGCCAGACGTGGACCGCATTAAGACTGCTGCATTAATCATAGGGCGCTGTCTGGTTGTAAAGGTTTTATGTAGATCAACGTAATTGTAGACCTCTAATATTATCAACATCGATATATCGCTTACAAATTTACCACCCCAAAGGGAAATGGTATTAAAACCTCTCATTGGGTTATTAGCCAGACTCTGGGTCCTCTGGCATTGTGAAATATAATGGGAAATAAAATAATGTGGTAATAAATGATGTCTACTCGGGTACAAGCAAAGAAAAGAAAAGAGATATAATGGTATGACTTAACAAGAGATCAGTGAACTGATCTTAGCCCACCATAGAACACTATCAGAAAGTGAGGCTGCTTATAAACGGATGTGAAATTTATTTCTTCAGTTGGTGGCTGGCTGGACAAGAACAAAGTTTCTTCGGTAGATAGTGGCTGTTATCTGAAAACTCAAAACCAACTTTCTTCAAGGAGGCCGCACATTAACGCTACTTACCGGAGCTATATGTAGGCCTACTTGCACACAGGCCAGTCAGTGATATCGCTTGTTTGAGTCCTGTACACAATTAAAATTTACAAAATCCAAAACGATTGTACATATGTTAACAAGATGCATTTAGTGTTTGTTTACAAATCAAAAGATAATGTATATCTGTCAAAAATAGCCCGTGAAAAGTGAAGAATGGGAATGGTCGTCTGATGAGTAAAATTTAAACATGACGAAAGTCAGTTTAAAAATTAATGGCAAAAAATGTCCCGATTCGTTCAGAAATTAGTGAACTCTTATAAAAAATCTTCATGCACGATTTAATATAAATACATGATTGAATAAAAACATTTCAGTTACTTTATTGGTAAATAGCATTTACAATTGCGAAGTCAGTTGCTGTACATACATGTAGCTGCCTGAATGCAAATTCGATCGGCAAAATAGTGATTGTACGTTGTCGTGTATTTCATTTCATTTTGAAATATTTCTTCCTTTCAAACTCCGAAAAATACAATATGGATCTTCTTACGTGTCTTAGGGAACACTCTCCTTTAAAAATATTTATTATTGTTACATTTTTGGAAAGAATTTAGGCGTTTAAAATCCAAATTCGAGAAGGCCATTTTACCGACTTCGAACAAGCCGTGGCGGCCGGCAACATGCATAGATACATGTAAACTTTTTCTTATTGTCGCCCTTGGAAATCTGAAAGGAGTCGATTTTGATACGTTTTAAAATGACCCGAGGATTGCAATTTCACTCTGAGGTTTAATAAAGCTCCGATAAATGCCCTTTTTCCACTACTATGGACTAGGAAATTCCAAAATAACGTCCTCAGTGCCAAAAATAGCTTATTTGTCTTTAACTGGGTCATGATTTTAAAATGCCTGGTAGGGGCCCTGTGATTGACAGCGGGAACTCGCACTAGCGAACTAATTTTACCACCCGATTTTAGCACTTTTAAATCCTATATATTTAAATATCTCACTCTCTGTCAGTATATTGGAAACAAGGAAAATATATATTAAGATCTGAAGCTGTAAATATAAGGAATTCAGCAAGCTTTTATTGTCAAATTTAACATTTTCTTGTTATATACGTATGCTTGAAGTGTCCGTTCTAACTTGGACAAAGTTGGAAGTTATCAGTGAATTGCGCGCCCGTTAAAGTAAATTAAACCTCTTTAACCGTATTCGAAGATTGACAAAACGAAACACAAAGCAACCAACAGATGCAACATGTGATTTTATTTGTGCATTTTCAAAATCAGTTGAAGTTGTAAGAAAAAATAACCATATGGCGTCAGTGGGGTTTTAGCCGACTTCTGCTGTCGCCATACGATGTCTTCGGTAATGAAGCAGGCTAGCACTCTAACGCCAAATGGCGACAGCGGTACCGAATGTGTTAAATGAAAACATCAACGAAGAAAAAAATACATGTTGCATAACTTGACAATATGAGGAAGCAACACAAAAAATAATTCATCAAGATCCGCCTGGTAGTTTTGTTGAGTCCGCGATCACAAACTATGTAGATGGAAATCACAGAAAAAGCTACCGGCCGCCATTTTGAATATGCAAATGAGCAGCGACTGCATAACACGGCCATAGGGTTAACCTGCGTATAACATTTTACGAACATCCTTTCATTACTTTAGAACAGTGATAAAAAAAGTAATGGCCAGTGGCCGCCATTTTGAATATGCAAATGAGCAAAAAAGTGCAGAGTGCGCAATGAGACCATAGGGCTAACATGCGTAAATTAGTTTACGAAAATCCTAGCCTTTCTTTACTTTAGAAGAAAAGTGACAAAAAGAAGAAAAATAAAATGGTCGCCCAGCGGACATTTTAATATGCAAATGAGCAAAAAAGTACATAGTGCGCAACGAGGCCATAGGGTTAACCTGCGTACAAAGTTTTACGAAGATCCTCTCATTACTTTAGGAGAAAAGTGTTAAAAAGTAGAAAAACAAAATGGTCGTCTAGCAGCCATTTTGATATGCAAATGAGCAAAAGAAATCTATGTTGCACAACTAGACCATAGGAGGAACGTGCGTGTGAAATTTAAAGAAGATCCGACTAGGACTTCTCTTGGAATCGCGGTCACAAGAGAGAAAAAGGATAAAAAATAGAAAAACAAAATGGTCGCCTAGCGGCCATTTTAATATGCAAATGAGCTCAGAAAAATAGATGTTGCACAACTAGACCATATGGGGAACCAATACAAAAACATTTCATCAAGATCGGCCAGGTGGTTTTCTAGATTCCGCGATCACAAACTATGTAGGTAAAAATCACAAAATGGCCGCCAGCGGCCATTTTAATATGCAAATGAGCAAACAAAATAGATGTTGCACAACTAGACCATAAGGGGAACATGTCTGTAAAATTTGATGAAAATCCGACCAGTAGTTCTCTTGGAATCGCGATCACAAGAAAAGTTTACAGACACCGGACGACAGACGACGGACGACGGACGACGGACGACGGACCACGGACAAAAAGCGATTTGATAAGACCACCATGAGATCATGGTGGTCTAAAAAGGTTAGTGAATGAAGGTTAATATCATTTTCAATATGTTCAGGTGTACTATGGCATTGTGAAATGTAATGGTAAATAAAATAATGTGGTAATAAATGATGTCTACTCGGGTACAAGCAAAGAAAAGAGAAATCATAATGGTATCAATAGGAAAGAGACTTAAAAAGGTTAGTGAATGAAGGTTAATATCATTTTCAATATGTTCGGGTGTACTATGAAAAAAAAGTTATCTGGAGACACCTATGACAACATACTGGGGAGATGAGGATAAGGAGGGTGGGGGGGGGGGTTGTGGTGAGATAGTGGGGGGAGGTAAGTGAGCTTTTTGCCCAGAGGAAACCCTCAACCTTTATGTAATGTCTAAATTTATGCCTATTCAAAAAGCATGTCGGTACACACGCACTCAGCTCCAATACACAAATCATGGTGAATGTCATCAACAAATTTTATCCCTTTTTTAAGTCAGACAACATTTCAATATTACAAGAATATAATTCTTTATGTGGCCTCAGTTGTCCTAGTTTTTTAAAAATTTTGATTCTAATATTAATCAACGTTAACCAGCTGCGCCTTCTAACATCTGCTGTGCTGGTGATACATGTAGTTTATAAGAGTAACACATTTGTATTGAATTCATCAACAGTTATCAGAAAAGAAGAATAATTTTGCTCACTTTTTACTAAAGTAAGTTTCTTACTAGACAGAGGAGCTTATAAACAAAATGGTTGCTAGGCAGGCCTACGAACAGAATTAGAAAATTTTCAATAAAGACGTCAACTAAGCAAATTATGATTGCAAAATAATAAACAAAATTTACCTAGCTCTGAGCTAAAGACACTGTCAACAACTCCAGGGAAAAAAGAACACACATATGTAAAATTATGATTGCAAAATAATAATCAAAATTTACCTAGCTTTGTGCTAAAGGCACTGTCGACAACACAAGGGAAAAAAAAACACATATAAAAAATAATAGTTGTCGGAACTGGTCATTCTGCAGAATGTTACCCAGAATACAGTAGCTTTGTCGTAGATAGCGATGTACACCACTGGCCTAATTAAATTACAGCCTACAGCGGAATTTAGAAATAACCATTCCTGGACAATTAATCCTCTGTATGTTTATATTCAGTTAGATATCTGGAGTGAATCTAAACAGATCATTGATTGGTAGACGTTTCTAATAGAATCATTAGATTGACCAATATTCAGTGCTCGACTACAGTGGACTTCAGAATTGCCCTAATAACGCTTCGGTATAATAGGTCTAAAATAAGGTTAATTTCGGTGGATAAATCAACTCAAACTCGTACGAATATGTCCAAATTAGTAACAGACCAATCAGTTTTAATGCTTTTCGTTGTTGCTATGAAATGTATGTCAACCTGAGTAAAAATATGAACATATGGGCCTGCATGTCAACTTGAAGTATTTCAAAGAAAAATTTCTCCTTCATTTTGGGCAAAATTTGCATCTGCAAATAACTTAATTCAAAAACATTTTAAAAAATAAATTCCGTTAAAATTTCAAAGAGAGTTGTTGTACAATCCAATTCATTATTTTCCTTCAAAATTTAACTTAATTTTTGTTTGAGTTAAGAAAATGCATAATATTCTATTCCATTTTCTTCAATCAAACTTTGAACGAGTCTTAATCAAATTGAAATACAAATTCATTACTTTTTTTATTCAGTTGTAACAGTCAGAATATAACGACTCTTCAGTTGAAGAAATACACTTTCTTTACATTATTTTTTATCCAAGCTAAGTCGTTCGTAACCGTTACAACATTCTGGTGGGGGGAAAAAGTGGAATGTGCTGAGTTGTGCGGAAATTTGTCTCGGAGACATTTTTTCCCCATGAACAGGTGATAAGTAGAGGAATTCCACACGCTAATTCTCCCGGCCTTGGACTGTTATGAAACAGGCTTAATGATGATAATTTTGCATGGATCGAGGATGTATCGAAGCAGACCTTACAATTTGTCGGCAATGAAGCCAACCCAGATTTTCCTTAGATAGTAATTTGGCAGAATGAATCTGGCTGTTGCTTCACCAAATGAGAAGCAGTTGATAGTGATTATTCTGCCCCAATTTACAACAGGGATTAGTGACGAAGAAAGCAACGGAATCTGAAGTCAAGCCTACACCCTAACAAGACATTTCTGCACTAGGATAGTAATCTACGCAGAGATAATTGTTTTCCAACGTTCAATTTGCGAGGTCTCGACACATTGGACGATCCTGGGAAGATTTCACAACTCTCCTTCTTGACACTTGCTGCCAGCGGAGAAGACGTCATTATCCTGTTGAATGATAGGAAGATTCCGTAACAGATTAACAGCAAGTCTTCTCGGAAATCAAGCCGACACTAACCATTCCATGCTACAATGTAGCTATCCGTTTCCAAGCCCCCTTGCCAAGACAATGTAATCGAATGTAATAACGGATGATGCAAAATTCCAAAACAGATTACTACCGAGCAGTTTGACGGAAAGCTGATCTTATTGAATAAAGTAACCTTATCAAGTTGACAGTATCAAATTTTAGAGGGTGACAAGGCAATTCTGAGGAAAAACACATTCGTCTGAAGTCAGAAAACCGATTAATATATACTAGACCAAAGTCCTAGAAAAGAAAAACATAGAAGAAAAAGATGTCTATACTCGTGGCCTATTTACAAAATTATACTCGTGGCCTATGTGAACGTGTCAATAATAACGGACAAAGTGGATTGGTTCAATAAAACAAATAAAAAGTAGGTGATCGTTTATATCAAAATGGTACGTCAGAAAAAAATGATTTGTCTAAAAATAATTCACCACCAAAAAATAAAGGTGTCCTACTTTATATTACATGTACATCAAAAACATTATTTGGTACTGCTGGAAAACAACTTAGTAAACACGAGAGCCAAACAAAATAAAATGATTTGTTTAAAGATACTTTCTTCCCGACAGAATCAATGGCCATTAGAGTCGTAATAGGTTTAGTACACAGTAAAATCTATAGCCGAGAGCGGCTGTAAGTCTAATACAGAAATCCATTTACTCATTATTGAAAATTGGTTCAATGTTGATAGATTCTACATTTACCGCAAACACAGAGCTCTAGCTGAAAGAATGGTGGTCGATACGCTAGAGACGCACCAAGACGTTCTTAAAGGTTAACGCAGTTTTGAAACAATAAAGAACATTGTTATGTTAGGTAAGGTTCGTCTCCTAAAGTTAACAAATGTCAATGCGTAATACTAAATATAGACATTGATTGGATCCAACACAATATAAACATTTTTATTAATTTAAAACAAACAGACAATTAGGATGATGATCAAAAAAATTGTTTTTAAAATTTTAAGAATCAATCAACCAATAATCAGCTTTGAATCAATGCTTGAATGAAACAACCGTTTCCATTGGCTTATGCACATAATATCTTGAGACATCCTGGAGACGAATATCTTAAAATTTATTACATTCAGCGTGTGGTCAGTTAAAAGTGAAAACGTGTTCGAAAAGTAAACAAAATTTCGATTGTCAAGATGAACATTCTGCATTTTTAATACTAGACCCTAATTTAACATGCAGTCTCCACAAAACTTATTCCACAATAAAACTGGCAACGCCGCCATATAAGTGAAATAATCTTGAGTGTGGCGTAAAACACCAAATAATCAACCAACCAGCCACAAAGTTTACAATTTGTACTTTTTTGGAAAAATCACTGAGAATTTTGAAATTTTGTTTTAATGGAAAAATATGAACATATCAAACCTTCATAATGTAACTATATGGGTAGCAAGGATTTCTCCATAATTAATGATATAGGAACAAAATATCATTTTATCATAGGTGAACATGATATAATGGCAACCACAATTACTCTCTTGCTCAACCTTGTTCATTCAGGCAAGCAGTCATTGGGGCATAAAAGCTCTTTCCTAGCTTCAAGAAATCGGATGTCACTCAGTGCTCTCAGTGTAACAAAAGTTTAATATCAACCCCGTTGGTTTAATAGAAGCGAGCGGTTGCAACGGCATGAATCTGTGTGCAGCTGTAACCTAATGTTCAATCTCTAAATACAGATACATTGTAACAAGAAGATTGCTTCAGCGGCAAAGTAATTACTTTGCCGATTCCACAGAAAACGTTTTTAAAGAAAAGCAAGGAAATTTCTCCAGACATCACCCAGGAGGAAAGATGAATTCCTTCACTTCAGCGAGCAGGCTCTAATTCTCCCAATATAAACCCAGCGGAACATGCTAATTGTTTTCCCGCTCTAAAGTGTATCAGTTTAAGAGAAAGCTGTCTGTCAAATAAAACAAGCATTTAATGCGTTAAGTGGAAAGTTTTGTTTGAGAAAGGAGGTGTTAGGCTACAAGACGCTGGTGAACGATTAGGGAATCGGATTCAACGCTTTGGCCTAGGACGCTTGAAGCACCAGTCAAGGGGAAGTGCACTTTCAATGGTAGAAGGGGACCGAATACAGATTGATGAATTACATGCTGATTAAAGTGGCAAGCTTCAACTTTCTCAATCACCGAGAAGAAACGGTCAGAAGTGATTGGTCAAGCGGGGAGAAGGGTTAAGCTAAGAAATGACCTTTCTTATAAGGAAATGAATACCACACACAAAACACATTCTCGAATGTATGAAAAAAAAAATCAAGCTTTTTATAGCAAGGAGTCAACAAGAAAATTGTTTGGTTAGAGGATAGTTTTTCTTTTTCTGCTGAATAACCTTGTATACATGGAAGAGCTAAATATGATCTGGGTACATTCAATCACTGTCAGCTTAAAGCAGGCTTTCACTTTCTCTCTGTCGCAACGAATAAAACCTGGCTTAATTTCAGACACAAACATAGGGACAAACTTCTTAACTTACTCGAATTTGGTGTTATCCGTTACATTAGAAGATCAAATATAACCTTTCAATCTTTATAACTTTTGAATCTTTTAGTTCATTATAAACTTCTAAATTTTTTGAATAATTTGGCTAAGTTAAGAACAAGCTAGCGGCAATATCACATACAGGCCTACACACTGAATGAACCAACACCTTGATAAACCACTACCCCAGTCAAAACCAACAACATACCTAACTTCTTTCTGCAATTAACCGATGGCTTGATGACGTCACTGGAAATTTATGCGCAAAGCATTTCGGGTGATAGAGGGATGTTTAGGGGCCTACATAATTTTACAAAATGGCGGAAGAAATAATACTGAATCGAGAAAAAGATGTAAAAGATGCAAAGTCACCGACAAAATGTGTGGATAAAAACATATTATGCCACCAATGTTTTCCCCAAAAAAGTGATGTCTTGCTAAGTACCAAAATGGCGAAATGAGGTACATAGTTTATCGGGAAAGCTTTGCGTAGATCGATGTGACATCATCAGGCTCTGCAGTAATTGCACCACAGAAAGTGGCATGTTTCCACTACAAAGCATTCACGTTTCAAAGAGATATGACAAAGCGTTATTGAGAGGAAACACAATTCATAGGTTGGGAATAAGGCAAATTGGCTGTGGTGGCCGACTTAAAATTTGCGGAATCCTAAAAAAGAAGTGCCAACTTCCATGAGCTCAACACACTATTCAAGTTCCAGAATGATACGACAAATCGTTTTCAACTTGTTGAGCGGACAGACAGACAGACACACGGATAGACGGTGGCTATTGGTATATCCCCCGAATTAATTCTGGGGGATAAAAAATCCAAACAAACAATGAAAATCAACAAGCTTCAATGATATATAGGCGACTTTCTGAAATCATTATCGTTCTGATTTGGACACCTGAGCTCATCCGTTATATTTCTGGTGGTATAATTTCCCAAAGGTTTCCAAATGCCTAGGTGAAATATTATCGCTGCCAAATTCTCTGACAGATTCTGAAAAAAAATACCTGGCTTTAGAAAGCAATTGATCCTTGCCCTTTCAAAATGAGGAAAAAGTACCTTCGTTCTCTTAATGTTGATTCTTCACAAAGCTGGATTTTTGTTGTTTTTGCTGCTGTTATTTTTAGCAAAATGAGTTGAAAAAAGCACTCAGCAATTAATCTAGATCACAAATTAAAAAAAATAAGCATGGAGAGTTCATTTTTGGTTAAAACAAGTCAACAGATGGGATCTTGTAGCAGATAGTCCAATACATTTTAGCTGAGTATGCCTAATAGTAAACAAATTTGTTACAGATTTCTAATTGAATTTCATAGGTGAAAATATGTTTCAAAGTAAAAAGTGTTTTTAATTCTACAATATGAAAAGCCATCTGAAGAAAGAAGGCCACTAATATATTTATAGACATAATAACACACAGGTACAGGAGAAATAACCATGCCAACAATATAGTTGGTATCTAACAAGTTGTTTTGAAAAACAGAAAATAATAGTTTTTAAAGAATACCTGCTTAGTTAAAAGCAACTTTGAAAGGTTACCTGGGAAAACCTTGATTTGGGATTATTGAAGTACAAATTCACAGTCAAATAGTTGCTGATCAAATAATACTTTATTTTTGATTCTTGATCTCAATGCAACCAATATAAACAAAACAACTGAAATTTTGAATGCTCTGGTAAAACAAACTTCCTGCATACGACTCCCAGCCTCCCACAATGCATTGTTTGAGCAGATAGAGATCAATCTCAATGCAACCAACATAAACAAAAAAACTGAAATTTTGAATGCTCTGGTAAAACAAACTTCCTACATATGGCTCCCACAATGCATTGCTTATGCTGAAATGGATTGAGCAGAAAGGTCAAATGTTACAAAGAGGTCAAAGAAGGTGCAGTGATGACTAGTTGAGAAATAACTCCTTGCACTTGATAACAATGGACATCCGAATGATTTGAGAAGGGCAATAAACCAGAGGCTGACTTTCACCAGATTTTATGACCAAATAGCATGGAATGCAATAGGGGTTGGAGTTAATTGCTTAAAGGTCTCCTTCAGAATGGGAGCGGACTATCGCAATCTGGCCTCCTATAAAAAAGAGTTCACAAAAGGACAGTTAACTCTGTCACAAGGCTGTCTGATCCCTTGACTATCATTTTAATCCTAGTTTTTACGAGGGCTCACCACGCAGACGAGTAGCTTATCTAAACTGGCCAATTCCATCCTTAGTGGTTAATCTATTAGGGAATGACCATCTTGCCGCCCTTTCATCTTCCTTTCATTACAAGACTAATTTCTCGTAATGTTCTCAGTTTTAGGGTCGTGGGCTCCAGTTAGTCACAAGGTTTAATTCGACTTCAAAGAAAAAAGATTTTAGCCGAATGGCAGCCTTAGAACATAAATTTCTCCAATGGTGCTTTGAGTCATTTGCAGTCAATAACATGATATTAACTTTGAAATTAACTATTTGGACATTCAACTTACAATAAAATATATGTTTATTTAGAGATAATAAGTCTGATTTATTTATTTCATTACATAATAAGATAAAAACAGTAGAATGTATTCACTGATGTTTGAGGTCACACTCAATATTATTTCACTTACATGGCAACATTGCCAGGTTCAGTGGGGGGAGAAAACCAGACTCTTGCCCAAAGAAAACCCTCTGACTTTCTGCTATGGCAAAAAAATAAGCAAAATTCAGTTGATCTGTCTCAGAATTCAAAGAACCCTTGAAAGTCATAACTGAACCAGACTGAATAACTGAACCAGAAATGTTAATTCAAGAAAAATTGAATTCAATTGTTTAAAATTCTATTTTGCAGTACATGTACTTGAGAATATAGGCATCTTGTTAGGAACTTAAATATGCGTTCTACTTCACGGAGACGTTTAAATCCATGGGTATGTTAAAGTAAGGCAACCATGTAACAATACGAATGTAACTCTGCAGTAATCAAAGCCCTGATTAATAGCAGTATGTAATGGGCGACGAGACCATGGGAATTCCTTCCACCTTGTTACAGTCGTTGAAGACCCTGATGGCACCCTTTGATCTGGCGAGTCCCTTGGTATTGCTGTCCAATGGACCTTATGAACTGTGATTATCAACTCACTACAGATTTACACACTGCTTCTAAATCACTCACTCAACTAGAAAGTCAATTACATACGGTTTTAGAGTCAGTTGCCTTGTTATGTCAAGAGAAAAAGTTTGTTTAGCTTTGGAGGTCTCTTACATAGTCAATTACAAAGTGTTTTCACTTGGCTTGCATCACGCAATAGTCAATTATAATCGGTCAACTTTGTCTTTCATTTCTTTAATTCCTGCATTAAAGTCATGGTAAGTTTTGTTTAATAAAAAAATCAATATAGTTCTTTTCAATTCAATTTCTTTTATTACAGGATTAGCCATTTGACTTTTTACCCATAAAACAACACAACGAGATGTATTTTGTGGTCCAGGTATGGAAACCATTTTGTCTACTCTGGTAATGAAAGCTAAACAAAAGTTCATTATGGCTGCCATTCAAAAAGAACAAATTTAAACTTGACATAGAAAAGAAGCGCTTTGGTTTCAATATGGCTGCCATTCAAAAAGAACAAATTTAAACTTGACATAGAAAAGAAGTGCTTTAGTTTCAATATGGCTGCCATTCAAAAAGAACAAATTTAAACTTGACATAGAAAAGAAGTGCTTTAGTTTCAATATGGCTGCCATTCAAAAAGAACAAATTTAAAGTTGACATAGAAAAGAAGCGCTTTGGTTTCAATATGGCTGCCATTCAAAAAGAACAAATTTAAAGTTGACATAGAAAAGAAGCGCTTTGGTTTCAATATGGCTGCCATTCAAAAAGAACAAATTTAAACTTGACATAGAAAAGAAGTGCTTTAGTTTCAATATGGCTGCCATTCAAAAAGAACAAATTTAAACTTGACATAGAAAAGAAGTGCTTTAGTTTCAATATGGCTGCCATTCAAAAAGAACAAATTTAAACTTGACATAGAAAAGAAGTGCTTTAGTTTCAATATGGCTGCCATTCAAAAAGAACAAATTTAAAGTTGACATAGAAAAGAAGCGCTTTGGTTTCAATATGGCTGCCATTCAAAAAGAACAAATTTAAAGTTGACATAGAAAAGAAGCGCTTTGGTTTCAATATGGCTGCCATTCAAAAAGAACAAATTTAAACTTGACATAGAAAAGAAGTGCTTTAGTTTCAATATGGCTGCCATTCAAAAAGAACAAATTTAAACTTGACATAGAAAAGAAGTGCTTTAGTTTCAATATGGCTGCCATTCAAAAAGAACAAATTTAAAGTTGACATAGAAAAGAAGCGCTTTGGTTTCAATATGGCTGCCATTCAAAAAGAACAAATTTAAAGTTGACATAGAAAAGAAGCGCTTTGGTTTCAATATGGCTGCCATTCAAAAAGAACAAATTTAAATTTGACACAGAAAAGAAGCGTTTTAGTTTCAATATGGCTGCCATTCAAAAAGAACAAATTTAAATTTGACACAGAAAAGAAGCGCTTTGGTTTCAATATGGCTGCCATTCAAAAAGGACAAATTTAAACTTGACATAGAAAAGAAGCGCTTTGGTTTCAATATGGCTGCCATTCAAAAAGAACAAATTTAAACTTGACATAGAAAAGAAGCACTTTAGTTTCAATATGGCTGCCATTCATCAGGTTGTTATGGCAACAGTTTCCTGTGTATAGCGGTTGTTTGTGAGAAGAGGTCTGAAGAGGGAGGTTGATCAAAGACAACAGATAGACAAGATCAATGTGTTTCCACTTTGATGAGCATATCATGTTGCCCTTACATCACAGATAGGTCATTAGCTGGCGATTGATTTTTATACCTGTCCAGGTAAAACATTTTAACCCCTAACCTCCAGCAACAAGGCAATTTTCTGATGGTTTCCTAGCAACCAAAATGCCCTTTTTCTTCTTCAAGAAAACCAACATTCTAAGGAATTCATTATATTGATAAATCAATGATATGTCTTATTTTGTCGGTCAAAAACTGATACAGCCGAGATAGGTTGTTATTTGCAATAATCTGTCATCCTGAATGATAAAATAATGGCCTCTTTTTTGGACAAGACTCACAACATTTGTTTGCTTTATAATAAACTTTTAAAATAAATAGTGAATAAATTTGAATGAGCTCATATAATTAGAATAAAAGAGAAAAATAGTAAAACCTTGACCACTGGAAAAAAAACCACCCAAATGAATACTTGACTCATATTTTTGGGTACTCCTGTACATAGTTATTTTAGTCCAGAAGTATTTCAGTGAGCAGAGTTTTTAAAATTAGATTTTATATGTAGGCCTACTTGAAGTTTTAAAAATGGTTTATTGGGAGTGGATGAAGTTTTCTACCACATAGCTTTTGATTGATTGATGTTTTATGCCACACTCAATACTGTTTCACTTGTATGTATATGGCGGTGTTACCATGTGTAGTAGGGAAGGAAACCGGGCTCATAGCCCTGGACGAAACTTCTGACGTTCGGCGAGTACCTCATGGCAACAGAGTGAAAAATCCACTCAGAAATTTTTACTTGGTCTGAGTGTGATTTGAACCACGCCGCATCGATGTAATGTATGTGTGGGATAGAGGGACGATCACTCTAACCCACTGGACCACCATAGCTTTTGAATGTGCTTTGTTGCTGGAATGCTTCTCAAAAAGAATAAAACATGAACTAGGTTTTATAAAGAATCTATTGCGTTGGGACCTAAATGTTTATCAGCAATTCAACGAGAGAGTACTACATGTAAATTTATTCACAAGTATGTTTGGAGAGTACATTAAGTATCGGGAAACTAAGCATTAATAAACATCTTTTATTGTTGTTTTATCCGAGCCTATGAGCGGTTAATTGATAAAGCACCTTATCCTCGCTGAATTTTTCATGGCATAAACTCGTAAGTGCTCAAATCACTGCATGTCATTTTAAATAAATCAGCAAAGGGACAGTGAAAATTGATATAAAGCATTAAGGGATTACAACAATAAAAGGTGAGAAGATTTAAATGATTAATGAATGTTGACTAGAGATAATTTTACTCATGTCTGAATGCCTGGATTAGTGTGTTTGTTAATATCAAAACCAGAGGCCAAAAAAAAAAAGAATAAACAAAAACACCTGATTGAAAGAGTATAATTTGTATGAACATATTTTAGAGGACATATCCGCAGCTACATGTAGGCTTTTAGGTAGGAATTAAAAATGGGTTGTCTTAAAGTGACCAATCAGGGATTCTCAAAAGTGTTGCAATTCACAAAGATTTGATTGTGTCTCGTTTTGAGCACAGGGTATTTATAGGCTCTAGGGCCACCATATTCACTAAAACTTTATATAGGCATCTACTTTAATGGATTTTGTTAATTTTTTAAAAGTTTTTATTTGAGGGGAGGAGGGGGGGGGGGAGTGGGATCCTAACTTGCAACACATTAGCGAAAGTTTTTCATTTCATGGTACAGCAAAATCATCGGCTACATGATACCAGCTTTATTTTTTCATCGATATTTTTTCTGTCCATGCTTCAACCATGCTTCAAGGTACTATTGACTTGAAACAACACTTTAACAATAAGACATTCGGTATTTCTAAATGAGATAAAGTATCTAGTCTACGGCAAAAAGGTGACATGTGGGATATTTGAATGATGCTAGATCTCGGGAAAATCCAACAAATGCAAAGTTAATAGCTTTCAAAGTTTGACAGAGAAGCAATAAAAAGTGAACCTAGTTTTACGTATAATCTTCTTACGGATCCATAAGGGGCACAGATTACAGGTAGTGCCCAGTGGTTCGGAGAAGCTGTCACATACGATTGATGGCTGGCAACCTCTAAATACCACAGTTGATGGCTCTCCTGGGGATGGAGGGAAGAAAGTTGACAGAAGAGCTGAGAGGAGACCAACTATGGTAGTCGTCTTGGTAATACAAGCAGTTCACTCATCCCTCATAAGACAGTTCTACAGTGACCGAGGATTATGGTGTGCCGTGACATCAACGCGCCCCGCTTCACCCATAATGCCCTCAGATTACCTGTTAAGTCAACATGGCTTTCCTTGCATGATATATGTCATTAAGCTCAACAACAATGCTAGTCAAACTAAGCCCACTTTGCTTCCAAGTCAGGCCCGTTAATGAGAAAGAAAAACTCATTTCCACTGTTAAATCCTAACTTAATCCCACTCAATACGTTCTCTCATTGCACACATAAAGCCAGCGCATTTTATCTTTTGAACTCGGCCAAATCCCATTTCTTTGAAGGAATGTCGAGATCTGAATTACCGCGAAATATCTGTTGCTTCTTCTTAATTAAACAATCTATCAAGATTTTAATTTACCCTCAACAAACTCTCACATCAATTTGAAAAACCTTTTTTTCTTTCTTGAAGTGATTTAGAACTCTGTGTATGCAAACGAATAAATAAACAATGGGCCAGCTCCTGATTGATTGCCCCAGATTTAACATCTCAATCAACAACTAAGGTTGGATGGCGACAACATTCATCAAATGATGAAAAAGGCCTCACCCTTATTCGCCCCTTGAAGATTTGTATTTGTAAGGTTTTTATTGTTGGCTTTCCGAAGTATTGATTGATTGATTGATTGATGATCTTTATGGCCCCTTGCACAAAATGAGCTCACAGACTTCTATAATGAGTCTCATTGGCCATCAATATGTCTTAAGAAATTAAAACCCTAAAAAAACTTCCAAATTTTAGATCTAAAAATGCTTTTACAGATAATATTTGGCGAAGCCTCTGTGGCTCAGTCGGTTAGAGTGATCATCCCTCAGCCCACCACAGACCTTCCATCGATGCAGCACAGGTTTGAATCACCTACAGATCAAATAAAAATTAAAAACATTTCTGAGTGAATTTTTCACGCGTTCGCAGATGTGGAAGAGTTGCTAGGTCGAGGATTTCCTCTAAGCAATGTGCTCGGTTTCCTCCCCGCTAAACCTGGCAACGGGGCCATATAAGTGAAAAAATCTTGATTGTGACGTAAAAGATCAATCACCCAATCAATCAGATAATATTCCACTTAATATAAGTTACACATACCTTATGAAGTTATGAATGTCAACGTTATTATATTTACCCCACAGTCGACTTGTAGCCATTGACAGCTGGGCGTAACATCTTTCACACTGGGACTCACAAAATTGATATATATAGTGCCATGTAAATACCAACAATCAGAGTAAAGAATCAATTTGTCACGAGAGCCCAGAGGAGCAGTTAAGAAAATCTGGCGCCAGACAGCAACGATTATCAACACTCTAGCTATGTTATTACCAGAAATACATGGCTACCTGCGGCTATGATCGTCCACGTTAATGACAATTGCAAATGTATGATTAGGGCTAATAAAAGGCTTTATAACATAGAATTATCATCACTGCACTTCTGAATAAAATGATGCTGTATGGATTTATGGATCAGGGCCATATCTACATGTAAGTGGATCAAATCTAATTTTGTGAAATAAAAAAGAAACATTCACATCATAATAAAAGTATTTTTACAGAAATGTTAGCTCAAACAGTTAACATTGGGCAATCCCTAGACACAGAATGTCACATGTTCACATTGGAGAACTTTCCACCAATAAGTTGATTGATCCAATGGATTGATTTATGTTTTACACACTTATTTCACTGATATGATACCATTGTCTCGATTAGGGGGGGGGGGAGGAAACCAGGTTCTTTAGCTACAGGAAACCCCACACCTTTAGCAGGTATATAGAAACCCTTAACCAAAGGGTACACAGACAGCGTGAAACTCATACTGAGAATTCAACGATTTAAGACAAGTGTTAAAAATACAACTTGATTAATTCTTTTTAGAAAATGGATAACTATTAACCATCATTTTAATATCATTAAACTAGGAAGTTGCCTATTCAAAATATTGAGTTATGTTATGCTGAGAATGATGTTCAAAACTTAGCCACGATACATGTATATGTAAGCCCAGCAACTGAACAAGTTTTATTGTATAATTGATAAACGGTTCTATTATGTCAAATTATAATTACGATTTAAAGTTGAAAAGTTGCATCCACAAAGTAAGCTCTTTATTGGGTTATTATTTTAGTGAGAAATATTTATTTTATTTGGTATTTGAATAAGCAAATAATCTTATCTTGATTGATTAGAATTTTGTGTTGAGGTCAACGTTTGTTTTATTGTTATAGTCCAACAAAGTCCCACCTCTATATGTATATGTCTGATTGATTGATTGATTGGTGTTTTACGCCGCGCTCAAGATTCTCCACGACCTTCCGCTGGTAACTGGCAACCATCCCACATAGGTCGTTCGAGTGAAAACCCAGTCAGAAAATTTTCCAATTTTTTTGGATTGAGTGGGATTCGAACCCGCGACCCATATGTCTGAAGATTGAGAATTAATTTATTCTGG
Source organism: Lepidochitona cinerea (assembly GCA_963971465.1). Taxonomy (NCBI): domain Eukaryota; kingdom Metazoa; phylum Mollusca; class Polyplacophora; order Chitonida; family Tonicellidae; genus Lepidochitona; species Lepidochitona cinerea. The sequence continues at coordinate 38,056,960 of OZ020557.1, read as the reverse complement.
TAACACTGGTACACTGTTATATGTTTGACTTACACTGGTACACTGTTATATGTACGACTTACACTGGTACATTGTTATATGTACGACTTACACTGGTACACTGTTATATGTACGACTTACACTGGTACACTGCTAATGTAGGAGTGACACTGGTACACTGTTATATGTAGGAGTTATACTGGTACTATTAGTTACACAGTCTCTGTGTGACCCAATACGGAAATATATGGGGTTAGTAAAATCCATATTGGGCGAGGCGTTAGCCGAGCCCAATATGCGGTTTTACTCACCCCATATATTTCCGTATTGGGTCACACACAGACTGTGTAACGAATTTATCCCGCTGAAGACCCTTCCTTAGCCGACGCTTGTCTGGTTGATAGTTTTTGACTTACGGCCGTAGCGAAGGTGTTTACAACTCAGCCGATACGCGCGAGACCGATACGGCGATAGTTCTACTCAGTTCTGGCCACTAGACTAACCAGGTAACCTACATTCAGCAGATCTTGGGATAAGTAGACCTACGCTTGCTATTCTCTGATAAAGGTTTCCACAGCACCTAAAACTATAGCCATGCACATCGATATGTTCTGTTTGTATTTTTAATTATGTCGACTCACTTTAGCAGACGTGCACATTCTGTCGCAGCGTGTATTCAGGGGCAAGTAACTCTAGGTAACCTGATACGAACTCGGTCTGCCTGATACGGAAAAATATCACGTCTCCGTGATCGATGACGTCCAATCAAATGCAAGTATTTTGTCTGATGCGTGATAAATTGTTATATGTACACTGTTATATGTAGGAGTTATACTGGTACATTGTTATATGTACACTGTTATATGTAGGAGTTACACTGGTACATTGTTATATGTACGACTTACACTGGTAGGCTACATTGTTATAAGTAGGAGTTTTGATATCTAACCTAAGCATCTATCATTTTAGGTTACCCTATCAATTCCACTACCTTTTATACAGATGTCCCCTATGAGAGAATTATTTAGCAATAAATATGGTAGATAGAGCCTAAGTGAATCTGATACCAAAGTGATCCCCCAAGCTCTGGGTACTCAGCTATACAATAGCAAGAGACTATAACTTAAGCAAATAAAGAAATGGAGTGTCCATAGATCGTCTGGCCCTGGCACTTAATTTAACCTCAGACAACCCTAGACAACACTCTGCAATATCTCAACTCAAAAACTGACAGAGGATGTATGATGAATAAGCAATTGTTTGACAATTAGCTACACAGTTTGGGTATTGTAGTCCACATAGATTTACAACTATAGATTGGACAATAACATTGTCTGAACTCTCTAGAGTACAAAATAAGTTCGTTTTCTTCCATGCAGCCAAGTATTTTAAGCGAGACATCCAAACTTTTACTGTGGCATTGCCATTAGTGATTGGTTTATGAAGCCATGGAGTTACATTTAAATCGCATCTTTTAACAACATTTAATTTTAATATGTGTGGGTATATTTTGCATATCTTGTTTCAGTGGCATTTAGAAGTTGAGTTGATAATAACATAAGGCTTCTTTGTGGATGGCAACTTCTTCTTTATTGTAAACAAATTCGCTTTGTTTACAATAAAGAAGAAGTTGCAATCCACAAAGAAGCCGTATGCTAATATTTTGCATAATAAATAAAAAAAAATTCATAGACTGTGACGAACAATACAAAAGACAAAATTTAAAATACCTATGATGTTGTGAAAAAATGGTAAAAAATTAAGAAAAACTATCAACTTGATTCTTGAGGAGAAATGAATTCACTGGGCCTACTTTTGTCCTGTTTTACGAAGAAAGCACTGGATTTTCCACGGTTGCAGATGGAGCTAAAACACAACATCGTGATTGGTTATTCTTGGAGCAGGTCAACAGAATCAATTACCCTTTCGCTCATCACAAACAATTACTGAATAAAGCCCTTAGCCAGATGGGTCGAGGTTTTAATCAGTCAGTTTTGCGACAGTTTCCACGAGTGAGAGACCCCAGTTCTGCGACAAGGTGTCTGTACTTCATCAGCCCAGGGGGCAAGGCTGGCACAAGAACAATAGAGCCTGTCCATGAAGCCCTGCAACAGCAGCCTCAAATAATTAAATTAATCTAGAATAATGCTAATAGAGGACAGAATTGACTTGTGTAAGTATGGGGTTGACAGTTGGGGTGCCTGGGGACTGGGTCAGCCTGTCTACCCTTATTGTTGCCCTTGGGGGAGAATCTGGCCCACACCCGCCCTACACTAATCTGTCTAGCACCTTTTACTCCTCAGGCCAGACTAAATATGCTGTAATCATCCAATCAAACTAACTGTCATTTCAAAGTGACGTCTTTACCAGAATGTAAAACTCTCACTACATTAATATAGCTCTCGGGGCCTTTGGGATCACCTATTTAGAGATGTCCTAGTGTTAAACTATGAAAGTTTCTAAGCACCTTTTAGGGCTTGGAAGACATGAACTAAGAGGGTAAACATACAGCTGTATCTTTTTTTAAAAAAGCAGTTGGCCCAAAAAGACATAGGCCTACATATTTATGCCCCACCAAATGATAATATTAAGAGATTTCAGGATATTACATATTCTCTAAGGTTGTTTTAGTCAAGAATATTTTCCCTCAGGAGTCCATGTGTTTTTAATAGTGTTCATAAATATATTAAGGTCTGATTGAACAGGTACAGATTTTTCGTAACAAAAAAACTTCCTTATTTTAAATTTATTGCCGTTTTCAGATACCCGTATTTCTTCTAAATATTCAGCCATTCTTATGGCCTAAATTTTCAATTGAGTCATACAAAAATTGAGACGTGGAGTTGTGTTTAAGGATAACCATTTTCACACACCTCTCAGCGGGTCATATTGCCTTAAATTTCCTCTAATGGGCCAATTTTTCTCGCCACATTTAGCATATTTCTTTTTTAATGGTCGAATCCTTTTGAGGAAAAGAGTGGCTGAATCTTTAGAAGAAATACGGTAAATATAAACTTGGGGAAACCACTGCGATGATATGCCCAAGGTTCAACTGATTGCAATGAATTGAATGTTGTTTCATGCCAATATGCTATCTAATTAAATAGGAAAAGCAATCTGAAATATTCTTAATGAAACACATTAGTGATGATGTGAGATAGAATCTTTTATAGTAAAAGTATAAAAGATTTTCCATACACAGGACTGTGGGAAAGAAAGGAAAGAATGGGAGTGTTTGGTGAAGAAACATAGCTCGGACAAGCAACAACAACAACACACATGTTAACTGAAGATCAAACAAGTTTGGATGCTTGGTATTCTATCCCGAAGTTGACTGATAGTGTTAGGTTCAATGGTCAGTGGAGGCTCAGAGAGGTGGTGAAAACTCACACCAAGCCAATAGACTAACTTATACCACATTTTTCAACAAGCAAAGATGGAAAAACGGACATGGGCAAAAAGCTTTGATCAAGCTACTGCCTGTTGATGCAGCTGCCCAAAGACAAAGTACACCTAATTATTTTCAAAGAAAGTTTGGTCAAGCAACAAATAAGTTTATTTATTCTACCTGGATAAAGATGCTGACAAACGCTTCCATACTGACTAAAACCTTAACGAACAGGTTGAAATACAATATTGAAGTTTTAAATGTGATATTGAACACATGTAATCCAATCAGAAGTTATATTTAAGACATTTCATTGCATGTACATGTAAGATACTATAGGCATATTTTACATGTAATTGTCAACATATTTGCATAGAGGATAGTTCCTATGTATTGCACAAAACACATTCTCAATGTGCATATAAGACACAGTAAGCATGTATTGCATGAAGGATATTATAAGCATGTATTGCATGAAGGATATTGTAAGCATGTATTACATGTAGAATATTGTAAGCATGTCTTGCATGTAGGATATTGTAAGCATGTATTACATGTATTTGGATGCTAACTTTGAACTGCATAAAAGATGCTCAGCATGTATTGCTTGACACTGTAAGCATGTATTACATGTAAGACACTGTATGCATGTTACACTTGACGAAGACATCGATACAGGTGTCGAAAGCTTGTGTTGTTCAAAACAACTTACTACGTGGTGATGTCTTTTTATCATTAATGATGTTAGATACTGTAAGCATGTATTGGTAAGTACATGTAAGATTTTCAGCATTTTATTATTTTTAAAACAGTCAGTAATTTGCATTGTAGGTTTACTCATGCACATTGTCTACTAGATACATGTAGGTATCAACAAACAAATTCATACATGCAAAAGATGTTACCACTATGTAGGCCTAAATCGATTTTAAGCAAAAGTTCCTTTTACCGTGAGATATTTTTACACATAGAATTTTCTGCTGTTAATAATAAATATGGCACATTTTTTGAGTAAGCGAATTAAGGCGTTTCAAGGAAATCAATTGATAAAATTTAAAAAAATGTATTGATAAAAAATGGAAAATGAGAGTCTACAACATACCGGAATCATACTTCGTAATTTTTTCAACATCGTCTTCTCAGAGTCTATTCGTTGCAGGTATCAGCTTTTCTACTCACAGAACAACAGCTTACTGTTAATACATGTACCATTGCCTGTACATGGTCTCTAGGTGAAATGGACGTACAGGTGAGTGCTCAGGTGAAAGGGACGCACAGGTGAGAATTAGCAATCAACCTTTTGGCCAGGTTGAGTCATAGCCTTTGATCTTTACCTGGACTGCATGAAATCTACGTCATCTATGTTGGAAGTCGTTACACAGAAGAAGTACACACCCTTTTAACGATTAGCAAGCATTTGACTTTTACGTTTCAGTTCAAAAGAAGACATTGTCTCAAGAACGTCCCCAAAAATTGCTCAGAGACTCCAAAGTTTTCCTTGATTTTTATATCACAAATAATGTTTTTGAAAACTACTATCATACCAAACTTCCCAAGATTTGACAAAAACGCATCAGATTTATCAATAAAGCCTCAAACATACAGAATATACTTTTAAATACAGTAGGTAGTTCTCATAGGCTACTTGCAGACAGCTCTTGAAGAAACATATTTAAAATCTGGAGATAAGTATATCAGAACAGTACACACAAGTCCATCAATATAGGCCTATAACCAGTGCTTTGGTGGAATAAGCCACTAACAAAAAACTCTGCGAAAATATTGCTGGAATCCCAATAGGCCAAACAGTAGCCGTTGAAAGCAGTGAGTAAGGTATAGCTATGATGTTTTCATAGACTCATTATGGGAGGTGCAGAGGTTAGTGTTTGTATTGACTGGCTGTAAAGTAGGAGGAGTATAGATCACCATGCCGTTTACACAAACTTGTCTTTGAAAATGTTTGAAATGATTTTGCTCAAATTCTTGTCATTTTCATCAAGATTTTTTCAGGGAGACTTATTGTTAGCTGCATTTTTAGCAACTTTCAGTCAAAATTTTTATGAAAAAAACCCAAACACATTCCTTCAAATAATGAGTAAAAACTTCTAAATTAATACAACTGAAACGAAGTAGTTATTTCAACAAAAATGACAACTGTTAAACTAATACAGGACTCAATAAATAATGGAGCCTACCCAACAAGTTATCCAATTCATTTTTCATAAAAAAAACAAATTTAGAAATTTTTTTTAGAATTAATTTGCGATAACAAAAAATATTTTTTTTGTTGGCATTATATATCTATTAATTATGAACAATTTACTGGTGGAATGAGTTAACAGCTTACAATGTGGCTACCTGTGTTACAAAGATATAATACATCGCGAAGAAATATGATATTCTTTCCTGACACCAACTATTTTTGATGATGCTGGTAATAAATTGTTCAACACTCTGGAAATTAAATGCTTCAGTTGATGCTCAGGGGCCATCTTGTTTATATCTGAACTGGATTCTTATCTGCCACATGACAAGGGACTGGTTGTTCTCTAAACTTTACCCATCAACCATTTTTTACATAATGGACCACACCATATTAACTCTTTATAACCTGTGAAAATGCTTGAAATTGGGCTGTTCCATTATTAGGTTTAGGGTTACTTGTAGATAGTTTTTGCCATAGCTTCTTAGTTGTTTGAGTATACTTATATGCAAATTCTTGGGCACAACTAGATTAATTACTCTATCAAAACTTGGCTGTATCAAAAAAATTCTTATAGTGGCATTCTTGAAAAGTGACAAAAATCAATATTTTTTACAGTAAAAGTTGATACGTGTATTTGTAAACGAATATCACGTTCACTTGTTTATTTTTTTATATAGGGTGGCAAATGCTGGTTTAAAGTTTTATGTCAACTATTTATGGCTCCCTGAATGAAAACTAGTTTTGCTGGTAATCTACAATAATAACCTTTGAAAAGTTTTAACAATACTACTGGTACCAAAGAAAAAAATGGATTGAAAAGAAAATAACAAAACGGTTATTTCAAATGGCTGACCATTTTTGATGACTTTAGTTAATATACCCCCAAAGCCCCCCCCCCCCCTCCTCCAAAAAAAACCCCCAGTTATAACCACAAAAATTTCCAATCCATTGTTTGGGCTTGACATGTCTGGAGACCTTTAAGTCTGACTTGCTTTAAAACCAGTATCAAAGGTAGCAGTGCATTTCATTCAAAACGGAACCAAGGGAGCTAACTTTTGACATCTGTCTGGCTCAATAAAATGGAGAAGTGCCAAGGTATTCCATGTGAGATAAAATAGGTCAGAGAAGTTAAGTATATTGGGTTTTCTCTCACAGAATTCCGAGAATGCTCACGAGGAGTATATTGAGTTCTTGCCCTTGTTTTGGTAATATATTGTTTTCTAGGTCATATCTGTAATTACTTCCACATCGGACATGGACAGCATTAATCAACCTCCCCACACAAAAGACTTCCATGGCAACTATTTTGGTAAAGGTTGTCGTGGCAATGTCATCAGACAGTCTGGAAATTAATTGTTGGATTTAGCTAGCTTAGAATTCAAAATGAGGCGTCCAAACAAAATAAAAGTTCTGCCAAAAACCTGACTAGGAAAAAAACATTTGCCGAAAGTGAGCTGAAAAAAAAAAATTCTGAAAAAAGTCCAGGTCAAGTTAAAAAAATATTGGCAACATATTTGCAGTAACAATATCCACTTTGTTCAAAAGTAACTTCTTCTCTAGAAAATACTGAAAAAATAAATTCTCATACGGTCTTAAGCTTATTAAAATCGATAGATTTATATAGAAACACTTTTAGCCAATGAAAAAAAAAAACTTTTGGCCAATGTTCAGATGACACTATTCTTGGCTTGTTCAAAACATTTTCATTCTTACGAGTGGAACTTTATTGTATAAAGAAATTTATTCAAAGAATGGTAACAGGAAACTGAAAACATTTGCAATAAAACGAAAAAGCAAAGACCATTTTTTAAGGATATGGACAAAAATATATTGATATTGAACAAGAATAAAAAACGTACCCTCAACAACAGGGACTTTCATAACAAGCAATATCAATTTGAACAATATTTCAAAGTGTTTCAAGACATATTTCTAAATCATGATGACTTGCAAGTTACCAGCAATCATTCAAATAGGTGAGTAAGGTAAAACCAATTATAAACACCTGTCGATCACAACAGTTCTACACACACTGAAATAAAATCCTGTGGAACAAAAGAACACAAATAACCTGTACAAAATAATGTCAACCTCAAAATGCATAATAAGACATTTTGATATTTACCTGTAGGGTATTAAACGATTGTGGCAACTTACCTGGTAAAGCCACCTGTGGGTGACACCTTTTACCGACCTAATATAGCGTAAAGGTTATACATAAGGACACTTACCTGAAAAAAAAGAAAAAAATTTTGATTATATTATCACGTTATTTTTTTTAGATATATTTGCTACAAAATTTTAACTTGCAGAATTTACGTGTAAATTATAATATTTAAGTGGCATGAGCTGCCAAAATGTTGATATTTTGATGTAAAAACAGAATGTTGAAATTAATGGCTATTTTTCTCAAGACGTATAATTCAGAAGCTTTTTAGTGCTTCTAGTCTCAAAAATGGACAATAAAGTATCGTTTTGAACTAACTTTGTCTTAGAATGAATGAATGGTCGTCCCGGTTATTTAAATTTTGTTTACTTTTTGAACATGTTTTCGGTTCGTACAGGCCACATACTGTATGTATTTCCCTCATTCCAACGCCAATCATTTAGTTTTTTGAAGGCATTCAAAGCCTCTTACTGTCGTGACGATCAGAAATTATGGAAAAAGTGTGAATTTTGGCAGCTCATGCCACTTTAAAAAAACTGAGTTTTTTTTAAACAAGTTCTATTGACATCCAAAAAGGTAGTATATGCACATTTAAAAATAATATTAATATTATATAATTATATATTATTTCAGAAGTCTTAAAGCTAGTGCAAAGTCATTAATTTTTTCGGATCTCTATCCCCAAATTACACACTCTTGTATTTTACTGTTGTCTTTTTTTGTAGCTGTTCTGCAGGTGTTTCCACTTATGCCTAAAAAAACAAAACTCCATTGTTGTTTCGTGTTTTGTTTCTTCTGACTATAATTTTATAGGTCGATCAGGTTATCAATGATTGATCCAATAACAGATCTATAATTGTTGACCTATTTCAGACGTTCGGATAATTAGGGGTTATAAACAGACACAGTCTTGATGAAATTCCATTAAAGTCTCAGGTAACTTGCAATTGGATACGTTAAATAATCTAAATAGCCTACTAAATACAAAATACTCGCCGTAAAGTTTTGTTTCACTTTGCACAACAGCTTTATTGGTATATGATCACTTTTTATTGGCATTTGATGAAATATCATTTCCCTTCTATACCGTACGTCGCCATATTTACTGAGAATGGAAATCCGTGTTAAAACTTGACCGTTTCACGGGTACCTGTCCAAAAGTTTTTCACCTTTCTGTTGGAGGCTAAAACGTTTTCAGAAGAGGGTAATATTCCTCGCTGTAAAATGGTCGATGGCCAGGTACCAATAAATAATTAAGCTTAGACAATGATTTTCATTCTCGATGACTGGCGACTTTCCTGTATGATCTATAACGTTGAGGTTTGCCAGGGAAAACATAACATTGGAATAGAGGTCATTTCTACCCCTGTTGATTTCCACCAGAGGTGATAAGGGTTTTCGCAAAAAAAAGGGTTTAGTGCCCTTGGGCAATGGTCATCCAAAATGAGTCACTGAAGAGGCCTGGAGGGACAAGTTAGCAGAAGCACAGAGTGGGGGCGGTCTGTTTGACCCTGAACGCCCCTGGGGTATCTGGGTCACCCCACCCAACCATCGTCTGTATGGGATTAGTGCCAGCTAATTGAATACTGATTGAGAAGTAGTGTTAAATTACATTTCCTGAAGAGGATAATTACAGCTTTTTCAAAAGTAATCAAAAAGATACAATATCCAGACAAAACGACTACTTTGGGTACCGCAGAAAAAAAATCGCCAATGATGCTAGCGGCACAATCGTTAGAAAAGAAATCTGATTTGTTGACCGATTTTTCCGGATACTGCACAAAAAGGAGAAAGCTGGTACGTGCTTACTCAGTCTGAAACTTGGTTTTCTACCAAATTATTAGGCGAAATTCTCAATACAAACCAATATTAAATAATCTGAAATCAATAACATTAGTGTTTTAATGTTCTCAGGACAGTGTATGAGCACAAACTTCTTTCCGAGATGATAACAAGCCTAACAAGATTTCCAATAGTTTATGCAAATGCATAACACATTGGTCATGACCAATAAAGGTACCAAAATCCACAAAACTGACTTACAAGACACGTTTATATGCATCTTCTTCATATTTTGAAAATATTTGTGTCATCAACAAGTGTTGTGCTATGTGCTTTTATAAAACCACCAAATTAATGTTTAATAAAGGTTTATGAATGTTTTGCAGCAATTTCCTCATTTATAGGCCCTTGCCAGATTTAGACGTAGACAAAACTGAGGTTGTTCATGAAGCCGTTGCAAAGTAAGTTCAATCGCTATGGTATCCAACTAGGCTTCATTTGCAATGCGACTGCTTGGTGAAAAGAGCCCTTAAATACTATTAAATTTGTAAATATTTTAAATTAAAATCTAAAAATTTGTAAGAAATATTCCATTTCCGTTGACAATTTTAAATATGGATGGTTGTCGGCAGTATTGGGGGTGAAACTTTGGCCGGAAGGAAACCGGCTGACCTTCAACAGGCACCTGGCAACTGTACAATATTAAAGGGCGATCAAGCTGTTTTCCCAAACTAAAGATAGAGATTAAGTCTTAAAAAAGACTCAATGCAAACCTTTTTTTCTTAAACTAAAGTCTTTTCAGGAAAAAAACAAAAAAACAAAACAATAACTCAATTTTTCAAAGCTTTTTTCAATCTACCATTATTCCTTTTTTATGATTTACCGATATCTTTATAAAAACTTTGGCGTTAACTTTATTCAAAGACTATCGAAATAAACACTGTAAAATCTTACTCAATTTCCTCTCCAAAACCTATTACCGTACTTCATTTGTTTCCTATAAACATCTCTTATCTCGGGTTATTTAGTTTCATTTCCAACTCAGTACTTTATCATAGCATTTTAGAGCTTCAAATTAATCTCCCATACAAATAATGATCACTCGTAATCTAATCGCTTAGTTAAGCGCTAACCTAATGGATGACATAACTCAATTTGACAGGGCTCGGGAATTCCACTATGTCGATTTACAAGTTCCATTTTTAAAGACAGTGTTAACGTGTACTAATGTAAAATGCGTGATATCATAAATCTTATTGCTTAATTTTTCTTAATTAGATAATTGATTGATGTTTTACGCCACCCTCCAGATGGAATCCCATTCAGACCAAATAAAAACTTGAAATATTTCTGTGTGAATTTTTCACTCGATCACGTACAAGACTTGCCAGGTTGCCGAGGTTGGTGTTTCCTCTGGACAAAGAGCCCAGTTTCCCCCTCCACTAAACCTGGCAACGCCGCAATATAAGTGAAATCATCTTGAATACGATGTAAAACATCAATCAATCAATCAATCAACCAGATAATTTTGAAATCCTGACAGCCCTGAAGTTACACTGCGAAACCATTGGCCCAGAAGAATATATGTAAAAATAAAGGCCTTGTTCAGGGCAAAGATATAACAGCACCCCCCCCCCCCCCCCCCTTTCAAAAGCAATGATGGCTTTACTTTACACTTGAACTAGCGAGCATCCAACAATAATTAGGTAGAAATCTAAATCAGGTTAGCTGAGATATCTGGGTTCCGTATTTGTCATAAAAGGGGGATTCACATTACCAGCCAAATAAAATACAAGTCGCCCTTAGACTGAAAATCCGGGTTAATAGCGTGCCAGATTTGACAAGCCTCTAGCCATTTTAGGCATCTATATATCTATTTTCAAAATGTAAATTTTTATCTTAAAAGTTATTATAGGCACCTGAGTGCCCTAAAACCGCAGGTATCAGTGGGCAGGTGAGATTTTCACACCTATTTACACCTGCATAACTTACTCATCAAATAATCTCATAGAAAACAACTAGATAAGAAAGATTCAGTATTTTTAACGAAAATCTTAAAGTAATAAAGCTTCTATAAATCTAGCTTAGGGATAAAGTAATTTGAGTGGCCTATAAATGATTTCCATAAGATGTGAGATAAAGGCCAAGGGTTGTTTCTTGTGTTGATGTCACTTTTAACCTTCAAATGAAAAATAAAATTTCTACTAAGTTGCGTTAAATTTGTTTAAAAAATAAATAAATTTAAAAATAAAATTTTGAGTGCAAAACATGTAAAACTCATTGCTTTGTTAGCAACTTCATGACGTTTACAGAAAGGCATTAGCTCTGGACAGTGACATCATACATGTACATGACCTCTGTTGAGAATTACGCCACAAGTCAGTGTATCTTCATCATAGCTTGAGTACAAATCAGAGATCCGAGTAAAATGTTACTGAGTAGTTACATATTACATTGTCAATATATTTTACAAAATGTTCCAGAAAATTCTACTGACTATGGCCAAGCTCCTGTCTGTCGTCAACCTAATGAAATATTATGGGTTTAGTTTATTACAACAACTTATGATGGTGTATAAAGGTCTAAATGATTTTTTAACACAAAAAACCCCACAAAACTTGTCTCGATGGTTATTTTAGACCAGAAGATTTTCCCTGTGCCCGTGTGTTTTTGTGTTTATAAATTCATTATGCATATTTTCTCCTCTCTCTCTCTGTTTGAAACACAGAAAGTTAAAACAAAGGTTGTTTGATTTCTTCTGATTTTTTTAAATATAGGCCTATTTTTAGACCAAAAGCAAACCGGCATAAGTCCTATAACATATATCCTTTAACTGTTGAACTAAAAACAAACTCTCAGAGTTGAGGTCAGCGCAAATGTTAATTTAATAAAAATTCTGGGTGATTTATCGATGCTACATGTATGTGGAAGGTTTCCTTTGAAGATTAAGGGGGGTGGGGGACTCTTAAGCCTCTTAAAAATCAGGAAATATGATAGATTAAAATCCCTAAGTTTAAACCAAAAGTTTGTTAAATCTTGATTTTAACTTCATGCTGTTTTTATTTCATAACGAAAAAATAAAAAGATTAATGTTTTTACTTTATGATCTTTTATTATTTTGCTAATTCCTAATATCCCCATAAAGATAATATCAATAAAAGGGGTCATTTTAAATTTACCCAAACATGTTTATCACTGATTATGTTGATTAAATTATGCATGATAAGTACCAGAATTGACAGGCAAGGCTAAAAAAATCACAAATAAAATCATTATTGATCCAAATAAAACTGAAAAGCTATCTTGTATATCTCATACCAGTTTCATCATAATTGATTATTAGATTAATTTTTTATGTTCTATTTTGTCTCGTTTGTTAGTTTTGTTGTTTTTTGTCACACAACTTATGGTGTATATAACATACTAGCCCCCTTTAAGCTGTCAACCTCCATGTTTAAGTGGGTAATTTATGAGCCTTCGAAGCTGAAACTGATAGTCCCTTCCGGTTATATTTGATTAATGACATATTGTATTTAATAATGACAGTTTCCGATGGACTGATACCCAGCTTTGATAAAAAGACAAATTTTAGTCTTACAGTTTTCTGTTTTTTATATAATTGATGATGAAAAAATATGTCAAAATTTCCGATTACAAGATGAGGGTAGATTGGTAAGATAATTGAAATGATTAATTTACTTTACAAGAGCGGAATTAATGACTTTTTAAAGTGTTTTAAGAGGTTGATTTTTAAATGTATTTTAACAAGAAGCGACAGTTTTACTGCAAAAATTTCTCATGCAAGGAAAAAAACAACTGTTTGAATTCGCAAAATTTGTTAAAATTTACATCAAGAAATAACTACATAAATATCCAATAAGGAGAGTGTCTTCATATTTTTTATGTGCAACAAAACATATCCTGTCTTTTATTTAGATTTCTCTTTTTATGAATCAACATCAAACTCAAATGAAAAGTTGATTGAACGAGTGACCTCGAGTGACTCAAGATTATTTCGCTCAGAGCCTACAGCTGTATAAACCTTATTCTCCCCCCAAACAGATTGTAAAAGAAAGTTTGACGACACGCCCTTTCCAAGTTCTATCCCATCCATAGTTTCCAGGAAACATAGGGTAAGGGAGACAACTGATTGGAATTGGTAGAGATGAATGCCCAGACTAACATCCAATAACATTCTTGGATTCGTCAAGTTAAAGTGGAATGAGCTGCCAAATATCGGGAAAATTTCATTGAAAAAGAATAAGCTACGCATGCATTTGCTCTTGATTTTATCAAGAAGTACAAAATATGAGCCTTCTGTAGATATCAGGGATGTAGGCCTACGCTAATGGTTTTATTATGAACAACAAAAACCTTAAAGAGCATGAGCTGCCAAAATGTTGATATTTTGACATTACAAGTGAATGTTGAAATTATCAACTATTTTTCTCAAGACGTATAATTCAGAAGCTTCTTAGTGCTTCTAGTCTCAAAAATGTACGATAAAGTATCGTTTTGAACTAACTTTCGCTTAGAATGAATGAATGGTCGGTTATTTAAATTTTGTTTACTTTTCGAAGACGTTTTCGGTTCGTACAGGCTACATACTGTATGTATTTTCCTAATTATAACGCCAATCATTTAGTTTTTGAATGGCATATTCAAAGCCTCTTACTGTCGTGACGATCAGACATTATGAAAAAAGTGTGAATTTTGGGAGCTCATGCCCCTTTAACAAAGACCCGCTATTTCCAATTCTTCTCATATCAGCACAATTTTTTTGTTCTTACAGGTTACTGGGCGTAAGGTCCGTTCTCACTGTGCGATTTGTCATACCGACTTGTAGGATGCAATTAAAATGGATGCTTTTAATTGGTCAATAAGATTTGTCAACCAGTCGTATCCATTTGAATAGCATCCTGCAAGTCGGTATGACAATTTGCACAGTGAGAACGAGCCTTTACATGTAGGCCTACATACATTTTCTATTTGTTTCAAAGTCCATCATTAAGTTTTCCAAGTTGCTTCTAACGCTCAACTTCTTTTAACAATCCAAATATATAAAAAAAGTCTGAATTTTGGCAGCTGATGTTAATTTAACTAGGGAATTGGGCTAGAAATGCAAATGATGATTTTTATTTGAAGTTTCATGAAAAAAAAATTCTTTTTTTTTACTTGAAAGTATCATTTTTACAAAATATGGGCAAACATTGTAGTGAAAATGGCTAATTTGAAATTTCTTTGTTTATAGTTTATATCATGTCTAAATACAGGGGCATCCATTTTGACCAGAAATCCTGCAACACGTAAACTGTCTAATTCATTATTTTATCATAGAAAACGACTTTAGGATCTGTAATCATTGTTAACGAAGAATACAGATAGGCCTGCCACAGAGGAAGGGCCCTATCAGTTTTCCGGACTTTGGGGGAAATCTGGGGGGGGAATCTTTCATAGAAATGATCAGCGGGCATCTTTCATAGTTCATCAAATAGGCCGATTGTTTTAAACAAAAGCCAGTCCGTACAAGTAATCGGTCATCAAGGATGGAAGGAAATTGGGACTTATTCAGGTTATCCCGTCACAGCTGTCAGAGGGTTGATAAATGACAGTCCTGAGACCCCTACCGTCAGTTGCAATCATTCAGGGTCAATGTATTTAAACACCCTGTACCACTGTTTTCAAACCTCGCTTCCAAAAGTTACAAAATCACAAGTATAAAGAAACACATCCACTTATAGAAGTCAACCTAATGAAATATCATAGGTTTACTTTATTACAACAATTTACGATCGGGTATAAACGTCTAAATGATATACCTCTTATTAACACAATTAGAAACTTGTCTCCGTGGTTATTTTAGACAAGAAGATTTTCCCTGTGCCTGTGTGTTTTAGTGTTTAGAAATATAGAAGCAGAAGTCTAACTTCAGCAAAACTAAATCTGTTGACAATGCCAAACGTGGAGCCACTCTTCAGATAGAAATTTTCAATAAAAAAGCAAAGATTTTGTTTGAAATTAAACCAGATTTATTTTTTGGGAAGTTTCAAAGCTTTTATAAGTGATGAAAAAGTAGATCAGAGAAATATTTTTGTCTTTTGTCTTCACGGCATAACATTTTGCTTAAGTTAACTGGTTGAAAAGCACTGTTGGGCCTAATGCATGGTCATAGCAAAAATTAGTTATCAAACTTGGTATTTTGTTCTTCAAAGTCGGAATTCTGTTACAATCTTGTTCACATCTTCCTTTATCGTGGGAATGAGCCTTAGTACATAATTCATATTTCAACATTTATAATTTTTTTAAACGACATAAAATGAATTATAATTTTATAAATAGTTAACAACTGTTGGAAGTATGCATGGATAGCATGTGGTTGTGAGAAAAATGTGAAATATTTTGGTTAATTTTCCTCTGAAGAGCACCAACAGTTGGCGAAAGACGGTCTTAACATCCCATTCATTACACGAATATAGAAACAAGGCAAAATATCCATTAACCCATTTTCTGAAAAAAGTCTATTTTTTTCTTTTTAATTTTTAGGGGACATTGTTGAAATTGTTCTGCTTATGTGGCAATGCTAGAGAACCATTTCAAGGTCTGGGTTATATTAAACTGTTTGATTGATTCATTCATGTTTTAAGACAATCAAGATTGGCGATTGATTAATGTTTTACGCCACAGTCAATTATATGGCGGCTTTGCCTTTGAATGTCTGGGATATTGGTCTAGAATAAACGTCGTCATACTGTTGAAACAGAATCTTCAATCCCCCCCCCCATTGTTTGATTAAGTAGGATTAGAACATGTGACCCATCGATGGAAGGCTTGTGTCAGCTTATCACATTACCCACCGACCTACAAAGACATGCCACATCAGCCCCCGCCATACCCCATTGGGTGAAAGGGCATCTGATGCTTTACCTGATAATGTTCACTTTGGAAAGAAAGCAATGATGCAAACATAGAACATTGGAAATGGATAGCAATAGAAATTTCGGAATCTATTAAATGATGCCTGTATACAGTGGTTATGATATACCACTTTTTAACACAATAAGAAACTTGTATCCATGGTCAGAATAGACAAGAAGATTTCCCCTGTGCCCGGGTATTTCAATGTTCATAAAGTGGTTTTTAAAACATTCAATTTCAGAATATAATGAGCGTTAAACCAAGAGAAAAAAGTTTTGAATTTTAAGCTGTCATGTTGACGCTGTGGTAACATATAATTATAATCCAGTTGATTGATGGGACGAAATGAACATCCCTCGTAAAGTACGCGCTTACAGATCAATCATGTGATTAGGGCCTCGTGTGACCCATTCTAAACACATTAGCCACTCACAACCATCAGGCGATGCCAACAGCTGGTTTACGTGTCCGTAAACTTTTGTCATCCTGATTTTAAACTTTTTCCCAAAACTTCCGTCACCGGCACAAATCATTCCTTATTCAAACTTACTTTGACACACTGACACCTTTTCAAATAATCTGTCAAACAGGAACAAAAAACCCCGAACCCAATTTTCAGATTTCTTATCTCCTAATTTCGGTTTTAGATAATATTTATTATTAATGAAGGCGTGTCACTCAAAACGGTAACGGTCTTCTAATTAAGATGACTAATTCCTGCTGGCAGTTTGCAAAGTGAGAAGGGAATCTAAAGACAAAAGGGCTTCCATATTTGAATGCGATTTTTGGGACAAAGTGTTCTGTAAATAAATTTTGAAATTAAAAGCTTATGAGTCAGAAAAATACAGTAATATCAACTATTTCATACACTCAGTGATTTTCCAATAGTTATCTATTAAAAATGCTTTGCATTTAAAAAACCTAAAATTAAACAAAAGAGAAAATAACCTGTTGGCTGGCTGGTTGTTTTAGCTTATTGGCGCATCTATTTGCATGGTCAAAACTAAGTACAAAAGTCTAATAACATCTGCCAAGATTGAAATAAGGCTAGAGTATTAACAGTAAAATTAAATGTTGAATTCCTTACACACTCCATTTTTAGTGTTTCTGGTCTCGAAAATGTTCGATAAAGTATTGTTTTGAACTAACTTTGGCTTAGAATGAATGAATGGTCGTCCCGGTTATTTAAATTTTGTTTACTTTCGAACACGTTTTCGGTTCGTACAGGCCACATACTGTATGGATTTTCTTCATTCCAACGCCAATCATTTAGTTTTTCGATGATCTTCAAAGCCTCTTACTGTCGTGATGATCAGAAATTATGAAAAAAGTGTGAATTTTGGCAGCTCATGCCACTTTAAGCACCCACACAAATGGTACTGTGACATATTATATTTTTTAAAATTAAGTCACCATGGCACAGAGACATCAAAGCTGGCAAAATTCAAACTTTTTCGTCAATTCAGATTGTCAAGATAAGTTGAGCGTTTGAAGCACCATGAAAAATTACAGGATTGATGTTGAAATGAAAATTATCGGTGAAGCGAATAAAAACCCAAACGTGGGCTGATAACGGGCAAACTTCAAATAGCCGGGATGTAGGAGTGCATTAAAAATGGCCCTTGTGCTTTACACAATTTTTTTTTTACGTACATCCTCGAGATTGAAATCAACCTGAATTTTTTATTTTGTACTTCTTGACAAAAATCGGGCTAACAATTAACTAATTCAATTTCAACGAAATTTTCACTATATTTGGCATCTCATGCCACTTTTATAACAAGAAAGATCTGCAAGAAAAGCTGTAAAGACAAGTTTCTTTAATATTTTAACACATCTGTTGTGTTGTTGAGGGCCTGATGTTAGAGTTGAGGGCCTCGTGTTAGAGAATGATATACTGTATGTACAATTCTACTTGACAGGGCCAATAAATCAGTTATTGGCCCACTTGACAAGTAGGACAAGATTATGAATAGTAAATAGGGGAGAATATGTAGGCCGCTGACTATAAAACACTGGGTGGTCAAGAAATGAATTATTACCTTTTCTAGGACTTTCCTGCAGTGAAAGTTTCAGTCACATATAGGATTATTTATATCATTAGAATGAAATTATCTGAACCATTAATTAAATAGAACAAAACGATTGCATTGGAATTCAAAATATTTTATATTTAATTGTAGTTTTAAAAGTTGAAGTAAGAAGGAAATAGATCATTTGTACACATTTAAAATAATATTTAGTTTTCTAATTTTTTTTTTACAAATAAGTTACAAAAAATATATAAATTAAACACTTTTCATAAAAGTGACATGTGACGCCAATATTCAAACTTTTTTCATAATGCTTGTTTATCAAGATAATACATGGGTTTGAAGTTTGTCAAAAAGCTTAACAATTTATATTGAATTAAGAAATACCAATATTGTCTGTGGTGTTTGTAAACCCAGATACGTAATGCTTGAGAAGCAGAATTTGAATATCAGAGATAAACAATATATATTTTAGGCGTAAGTATTTCCAAATACTACTTAAATCAAGATATTTTTTTAAGCTGGTATCAAGAGAAAAAGCTTCTTAATTGTAGGCCCCTACTTTGAGAAAAATGGGAAAGAATTTTAAAAAATTTGTTTAAATGGAAAAAAATAGTAACATTTTGGCAGCTGATGTATTTTTGAAAGTATTTCTCTGTAGATGAGAGGGTAAAGGGACATCACTCTGTTATGTTCTTAATTCTGAACTTTTAAACCTTCAATAAAAGGAAATTATTTGCTTATAATTAGTTCAGCTCTTACGGAAATACATTTACCAAGTGCTTAAACTACGAAATGTATGCACTTTACCCCCCCCCCCCTACCAAAAAAAAAAAAAAAAATGGAAAAGAAAAAAGCTTGTTGACTATAGGCTGTGATCATAAATAAGAGCATCACAATTCTACTGGTTGAAAACTACTTTAAAAAATAATCTAAAACTTCATGTGACAAATTTCCTTTTACCAGCTGCCAAAATGTTTATATCTTGAAATTATTGGCTATTTTTCTGAAGACGTATAATTCAGAAGCTTTTTATTGTTTCTAGTCTCGAAAATGTACGATAAAGTATTGTGTTGAACTAAATTTGGCTTAGAATGAATGAATGGTCGTCCCTACTATTTAAATTTTTTTTACTTTTCGAACACGTTTTCGGTTCGTACAGAGCACTTACTGTATGGATTTTCCTCGTTCCAACGCCAATCATTTAGTTTTTCGATGGCCTTCAAAGCCTATTACTCTTGTGACGACCAGAAATAATGAAAAAAGTGTGAATTTTGGCAGCTCATGTCACTTTAATGGGTAGGTCATATGTAGCTTAAAAGAATATGTATATATTGGATGTCATTTTCTTCATTTGGTATGACTAAAATCAATAGGACAAATATAAATGACTGTATTGAATACAGGTTTAAGAAAGAGATATCATTTGGGGATATTTTTATATGCCCCCCACATGTTCAATTTATAGCGTCTCTCTATTTATAATATTAGCATATTTTCTATTAACTTTTATAGGTTTTGTGTCTCGCCAAGCTGATTTAAAATGGAGATAATCTTGGTGTGAATTTGATTGACAGATGTCAGTTATGTAAAAGGAGTGTGTAATTAACATACCTGAGATCAGCTAGATTGAACATTATCAGGTACGTTTTTTATTGACGCAGTTTTATGCAATTAGAAATAAGTGAGAAGATAGGTAACTGATGGTTTACGCCATACTCAATATCAATTCACAGTAAGACGAATCTTTGCCACAATTGGCCACCCTTCCACATACAGCAATCAAGTGAAAACCGACTCAGAAAAATTTGTTTTCAATCGACTGAGTGGGATTCGAACATGTGGCCTATCGTTGGAAGGTTTGTGTGTATGTGATACACTATCACTCTATGGGGTTAGACATCTTAACACGTCCACTAATACAGACTGAAGGGTATTGAAGAAATAAGTACACTTTGGGTGTCTTGTTTACACCCTTTAAATAAAGGGGGGGGGGGGGGGGGGCGAGACCCAAAAATTTGGACACGCGCTTCATCATCAATTTTACATGTACATGGACACGCAAGTTCAAATTTGTGGTCAACCCCTTGTCTAGAGGGAATAGACGACTTTATTTAGATATCTACATGTACATGTAGCAACAATTCCATATGCAGCATAACTAGAGGATAGTCGGAAGGAGCATGCAAAATTCTACAAAAGTGTCCGCCACTTTTCTTGACTTTTTAATTCACGATTATTCAACTTTCACTTTTACATTAAAATTCTGAACGCGTAACACTCATATAATATGTATTACTGTCTCTGAGAATTTAATTTGTTAAAATTTAAGGGTTACTGATTTTTTAAATGATAGCAGGTGGTAATGATGATAGGGTCAAAATCAGTGAACCGTGAAATCATGTCATTAGATCAACTTCAGTGTGTGAAGTCAACCATAAGATGTTTAGAGGCAGCCTTGGAGTCAAACTTTCTAGAGGATGTCTGAACTCGTTCAAGGCCTTTACTGATTCATACATTAATATCTATTAGCCTACTATATATTTTGCCTTTGATATACATCACTGTGAAATTAAATATTACAAAAGCTATAAATTTTTGTGAAAAAAATTACATATTATAATCTTATTGTGGTCATACACAAGGGGCCGATATTATAAAAATGTGCTGTACTCAAACTCCATGCTCAACTCTCCTTGAGCATGCTCCCAGGAGTTTGGATCAGAGATTGAGATTATAAAACATTCTGAGAACGTGCTCAACTGAGTATATAAACAAGGCAATCTCAGTCAAGTTGAGCACGGATTATTGGAGCTCTCTAGAGAGGTAAAAATGAACGTTGGTTTTGGTGTTGTTGCAATTTTGTCAAGTCATCGGCATTTGGAAATAAGTAAAACTAAGGGTTTATCACTTCCAAAATTAGTGTCAATAAACTAAGAAACTACAATTTTTCACTAAATATCAATAAAAAAAAACTTATTTAGAGGGCTATTTTACGTTGAGTTTAACTTGGAGCAAGGTCGATAGCTACAGAGTCGTGCTCAAGAAAGTTTTATAATCCCGGCCCAAGGAACATAGCGAGTCGAGGATATAACATTAAACGTGATCCTTTCCTTGGAAGGTAAATGTTCGCAAACATAAAATTAAAATACAATAAAAGCTCGTACAAAGATCTCTTTAACAATGTATTTATATTACGTAAGTCCTCTTTATTTATTTTCATTTCAGAGGAGATAATTTAGTGTTCAAAAATATATATGATTGATTGATTGATTGATGTTCAATGTCTCACTCTATACGATTTTACTTATATATTTACCGGTATGAACACTAAAACACAAGGGAAATCTGCTTGTCTAAAATAACCATGGAGACAAGTTTCTAATTGTGTTAAAAAAAGGTATATCATTTAGAACTTTATAAATAGCCGTGTTGCCAGGTTTATGTGGAATGAAACCAATGCTTTGTCTGGGGGAAAGCACTGACCTTTAGGGAGTACCTGGAAACATTTTCACGTTGGGTGATTGAGTGAAACACACTCAGAATGTTTTTATTTTTAAAATTGGACAGAAAGGGATTTAAACCCATAGGTTTGTGTCGGCGAGAGGGCTAAACTCCACCCCGAGGCCCCCAATATCTATGGAAGGGGAAAAGGTCTGTATATGTAAGTGTTTGACAGGGCCAGAAAGGTCTCTTGGCAGGGTAAAATGTTCAGCGGGAGAGGAAAAAGTCCAGTGAGAGGAAATGTGTATATACCTCAAGATTCAAGTGCCTTTGATGTGACCCAAAATTTCTTTGGCACTTTAATTAAGACATAAAATACCATATTTAAAGTGGCATGAGCTGCCAAAATGTTGATATTTTGACGTTAATACAGAATGTTGAAATTATTGGCTATTTTTCTCAAGACGTATAATTCAGAAACTTTTTAGTGCTTCTAGTCTCGAAAATGTACGATAAAGTATTGTTTTGAACAAACTTTGACTTAGAATCAATGAATGGTCGTCCCGGTTATTTAAATTTTGTTTACTTTTCGAACACGTTTTCGGTTTGTACAGGCCACATACTGTATGGATTTTCCTCATTCCAACGCCAATCATTTAATTTTTCGGTGGCCTTAAAAGCCTCTTACTGTCGCGGCGGTCAGAAATTATGAAAAAAGTGTGAATTTTGGCCGCTCATGCCACTTTAAATGTCTAACCAGTCCTGTAGAATTCTAAAAGAGCTTGAGGCAATAATAACTGTTATATAACCCTGTTGACATCAGTTTAGCCAGGTCTTAAGTTGTCATTGTTGACAAATCAAACGCTAATCAAAAAGCTCACCTGTGGGGATTTAGTACCTGATTTACCTGTCAGTGTTAAGTCAATAAGACTATTATACAGGTAGTACTTCACACCTTGGTCAAATCTCAGACAAACATTGGTCTGATAAAACCCTCTGCTATACCCCCAGGCTAAACAAACCTTGGAGACAGCCTATTATACCCGACGCTCAGTCCACTGATTCGACCCTTTAATAAATGTTTAAGTACCGTAGTAATGCAGGGTAGGCTTGTAGGTCTGGAGAAAAATACTGTTTGTTCATAAGAATATTGTTTGGTAGGAGGAGGTGCTATTTCAATGGTTGATGGTTGATTATTTCACTAGCATGGTGACTTTACCCGGTTAATTTGGTGAAAAAACGCCCTAATAAAATAATACCAAAACGCATCGGAAAAGAAAAAACATGGTTTATTGGGCGATAAAAATCATGGTGAATAAACCATATTGCATGGTAATCCACTGTGTTTTTTATAATGTTTGTGAAATTGAAAGACCAGTGGAACAAATGACTAATCAGAAGAGTTGAGTAAGACTGAAATTATAATTTGATCGGTACAGTATGCTGAAATACTGATTGACGGAAAGCTAGTCTTTCCAAAAAATTTTGAGCACTTTAAGGTCCTGCAATATGCTTACAAAATCATAGAAAAATAGCATACCTAATAAACTAATATATTTAACTAGAATGGTTAATGAAGCTATTCTTAGGGCTAATGAATGATACCAATTAAAAAATGTACCATAAATAACAGAGATATAAAACATGCAGAAAGTAAATTTATCATCCAGATGACACTCGTAGAATTTATAAAAAGATATAATGAAATGAGATCAAACAATTCACAGCACATTAAGGCCATGGAGCTTGATTAATTGATTTGGTGTTACATTTTTTTATATTGAGATTTACGGATGTCCGGATAGACTCAAATGACTTATCAATGGCCAACATATGATGCATCGTAAATCAGAAGCCTGTTTCATAAAGTTTTCACGTTAAAAAAAAGGCGGTTTGCTAGTTTTCTGTTTTACGGAGGTGCAAAATCAGGCTATATCTATTGCAGGATCGAGGATTGGTTTAATAGAGTTTTAAGTTGCAAATAAAATCCCAATTTCTGATATCAGCTCCAAACCAATGAATGCACTAATAATCTAATTTGTGAAACACATGATCATTTCAACATTATATTTGTCTTTAGACGTTAAACAGCACCTTGAGTAAAATATCTTTGTGGCATGAAAAGGATCTAAACAAAATCACAGCATTGAAATAGTATAACAGCAAAAATGTAAGGGGAGAAAACATGTTTCTTAATAAAGAAAAACATTTTTTTCTTCTTGTGAATGGTAAGAAGCAAAAGTACAGATCATACCCTTTTCATGAAAAGGCTTGTGTCTAGAAGGAGCCCCGGGCCTACGCCAGCGTAAAGTATAACTTTAACAAGGTCCTTTCAGAAAACACAGTTCTGTTCCACTGCCTCGACAAAGTGCTTTTATTGGACAAATTCTTTTCTCCCTGAAATTCCTTGTAAATACTGGCTGTAAAAATTAGCTTGTGAGAATAGAGGGCTGTGTGAATAGGTGATATAGATTATGTCAACCCCTCCTAGCAGTACATCAAAACAAGGCTTTTATCACCGGCAGAACCCCATAAAATAACCATAAAAGTAATAGGGACATAGGACAGCTCTGGTAATATCTTGTACTGGTTAGGGAAGGAGTCCCTTTACACTGAGGCCTCTTGAGAGGGTTTTGTTCAGGGAGGATCAAAGCATTAAAGCATTTCCAAAGTCTACTTATAGGAATTAAGTTGTCAACAGCTTTTAACAAAGCAATTTCAGGTCTTAGATCTTTAACCAAAGCCCCAGG
Organism: Lepidochitona cinerea; assembly: GCA_963971465.1. NCBI lineage: Eukaryota > Metazoa > Mollusca > Polyplacophora > Chitonida > Tonicellidae > Lepidochitona > Lepidochitona cinerea. The sequence goes on along the minus strand of OZ020557.1, from coordinate 38,032,296 downwards.
AATCTTGCTTTATTTGAAAACACAACAGGGTAAACATTTGCCCTATAATTTATAGTCTTTAGAAGGTGTTCAGATCTTTACAATCAATTTACCCGATCTACAACTGGGTGAAAATTGAGATGAAACCTAAACACAGCAGACTTCAACTTGATTTAGGCACACAGCATCAACACACAATTCTGACAAAAGATCATTTAAAACAGCCGATTGCCATGGCAACCCTTAGGGCAAAGACCAAAAATTTACCTTGGAAGTAACCTGTTTTTTTTGGAACACATGTATCACACCAGTAACTTGGCCAATATAAACATTTTGAAAAAAAACATTTTTTTATGAAAATAAAAAAGTAAAAAATTGTGATATCTTAGTTCAAGGAAGCTAACAAAACTCTGCTTCCGAAAAAAAGTTAAATGTGGATACCAGACTACCTAAAATTATATAGATTTTGTTTTCATTTGGAGTATTTTATCCTAGCTAAAGGGTATTTCATTAAACACGAATATATACTATAACAAAGAGGTAAAATTACAAGAAGGCCTTTAGCTTAAAGTGGCATGAGCTGCCAAAATGTTGATATTTTGCCGTTAATAAAGAATGTTGAAATTATTGGCTATTTTTCTCAAGACATACTATTCAGAAACTTTTTAGTGCTTCTAGTCTCGAAAATGTACGATAAAGTATTGTTTTGAACTGACTTTGGCTTAGAATGAATGAATGGTCGTCTCGGTTATTTCAATTTTGTTTACTTTTCGAACACGTTTTCGGTTCGTACAGGCCACATATTGTTTTCCTCATTCCAACGCCAATCCTTTACTTTTTCGATGGCCTTCAAAGCCTCTTACTGTCGTGACGATCAGAAATTATGAAACAAGTGTGAATTTTGGCAGCTCATGCCACACATAAAAAAGAAAGAACATATAAGTTTGCAGCTACCAGAGTCTCAGCCTGTTGACATGCTACTTCGGCAAGTTTTGTTTTTTACATTTTAATCCCAGACAGATAAATTTTGAACAAATTACAGATCAATCATGGGGTGACATTTTTCATAAACCATCATGCAAGCACTGGTCTTTTGGTTCAGTAGGAAATTGGGCTGTCACTTGAGTCAAAAGGGCATATCAGACTGCATACTTCACCTGTCAAAATTGTTGGCTTAAGATATAGCAGATGCACACCTGAGGTAAGTGCATCACACATGCAGCCGTTGGCGTCCTCACCTGGGGATAATCAGGTGATAAAAGTCTTTAGGAGACCAGATCAAGAACCTACTTGAAATTCCAAGGACTGTTGGTAGTGTCTGTGACATGATGCCCAAATAAGGACATGGGTCAAAGGTGAACTAAGTGGCCAACAAAGGGAGATTATCTTGGTGACACTTTCAGGGTTCATCCATCACATAGTGAACACTTATCAGCCATTAACTCCAAGGGAAGAGTTCTATAGATCTGACAGGAAGCTCTTCTAGAATGATCTATTGTTATAAAGCCTGTCCCAACAAGAGTTTAGATCAGTCAGATCACTAATTCCGTGCACTCCAAGCAAAACATCGTGTAAGATGGCATGAGGAGCCAAATGCTTTAATTTCATCGGCTATTTTAAATTATACAACTTTCAAACATATTTTTTAAAAGATACAACAACAGCCCACAATTACAAACAAATAGTGTAAAACATAGAGAAAACAACAATTTACAACTTGTGGTACCTATTAGTTCAAAAATATATATCTAAATGATTCCTGTTTGTCATCATTCTAATGGAATATCATGGGTTTTAGCTTATTACAACAGCTTATGATTGGGTATAGGGGTCTAAATGGTATACCCCTTTTTAACACAATTAGAAACTTGTCCCCATGGTTCATTAAGACAAGAAGATTTTTCCTGTGTCGGTTTGTTTTAGTATTTAGTGTTAAATTGGTCATTTCATGATTGCTCTATTTCTAGTTACCCAAGTTTCAAGGATCAGTCATAAATAAGGCAAAGCTGCTTCCTTCATGACAGTTATGAATTCCCTTGGCTTTAATGTTTAGTCTCGTCGGACCTTTCAAGCCATGATTCCAGAACGGCTCATTTTTCAAGGATGATATGAATTGAAAATTTGGAAATTGGCGTAAAATTGCATTCTGCCCAGCAGCATTGATTTAAACTGAGGTCAAGAGTTGGTATCGGGTACCAACAGACTACGTTCATTCAAATTTGATAGAAGACTCAGCGGAAAGCGGCTTAGTTAGAATTTGGGTCGGTTGTCTGCGGAGGTATGAGAGAAACGACAGAGTTGTCATTGAGCTACGATCCTTCACACCGAATCATCTCGTCTGACAAGAAGCAAATCGGATCAATAGTCATTAATCACTTGAGAAGAAACGATTTCTATTAAGATTACAGATGGTGACCAGGATACTTCCATATTTTAATTCTTCACAAGGCAATCAATAAGGGAACATCACATTGAATATTGCTTCTTTTTTATCCGGCCATTGAAGGATTTCTCAGTGCAGAGTCAACAAGAGATCGGAGTGGTGTGGTGTGAGGGAAAAAAGAGAAAAAATCCATCGTAATACGACTTTTATCGAGCATTATGGATTCTTCCTGGTCACGCTGAAAAAAAATCTCACTGGCTAATTTCACACAAAGATTTTTCTATCCATAATTCTACTCCGTGCCATCACGCATGCCATCAGTGATTTCTGCCTGGCTGCAACTAAGGAAGGGCTAAAAAAATAAGATGTTGGAATCCGCTGCCACAACCGTCACTTAAATACCCATAGAATCAACAGCATTTAGCTTCCAGATTTGTTCCCATGCTGTTGAACTTCAAGGCACGTCAATTCTTCTCAAATATGTCAAGTGCAAAAAAAAACGCTCAATGGCAACTTTGTATCGTGAAGAATTTAGAGGAGATTTTTGGCAGCTCTATGGACTGATTCTACTTGCAGAATATCGACCAAAGGTTTCGCTAACAATTCCCGTCTAATGATTCTCGTTAGTTTACACAGGACTATCAATGTACCAGATCCATTTCAAATCAATCCTCGTTGAAACAAAAGCCGCTAGCTAAATTCCAGCTCTGAAAGAGCACTGCGGGTAAAATTTGATCTGCAGAACACAATTTTGTCTTATAAAATGTTTGGATATCACTATACTGTCAATAAAGGGTCCACTTTCCTGGTAAATGGCAATATAAATTATCTCATTGAAGCTTTAACCCTTAAGTGTTTGGATTTGCAATGCCGAGGGAAATTACATCATTTGATAACGATGCTCTATCAACAATGTTTGCGTTCCATCGTAAAAATTTCCTCTTGAAGAGCATATAACTTTACCCTCGAGCGATTAATTGACCAAAAAAACTCCTCTGGTATCAGTTGCCTAATTGAGGCGATCTTGACAATACATCTGGATGAGTTATATTAAATTTAGAACAAGAACGAGACTAATTAACTTCCTGGGTGTTGAGGGGTATGAATGATAGCCCATATTTGCATACTGCGATCTTCCTAGATGAATCCGCAGTAAATTAACATTTATCCCCAAATAGGACGCTCGTTCGGGGCACACTTCAGGGGCAATTTTCTGTATAAGCTAAACACCAACTTGTTCAATTTCCAAGCCCAAGAGCGAAGGAATTCTTCCAGATTTTCTATTTAGCGGAATTCCTCAGGGCCTAGGGTGAGTCAGCCATTCATCAACTAGTGCCGCGGTGACCATAAAATATGTGTGCAATGAGGGAGGGTATTCCAATTACCGCTAAAGTCCATTCTACCACAATATAATACAATCGATTGGCTTCCGTTTTGACAGATAACGAATATGTTATCTTTATAATATAGAGCCGAGAAGTTCATAAATAATACAACTACGCGAACTTGCTGGATTTTAAGAATATAATTTCAAAACTAAGAGTATAGAGGATAAAAAAGTGCCTTAGTTACAATATATGTCTTCAATTTGTCTACATTATCGCCTGAAAAATAAGACCTATTTAATATTTATTAACGAGAAATATTTAGAAATAAGCCTTAATTTTGTTCAATTTAATCACATGTTTTTTTTACCTAGATATTTCCAATTATACGACATTTCCCAAATTGTTTATGGGGGGGGGGGGGGGGGGGGGGAAACCAGGCTCTACGCCCTGGGGGTAACCCCGACCCATCAGTTGATACCCCGCCACCCGCATATGTTAATCCAATAAGGGTGGTTCTCCCACTACACCCCCAATATTTCCACTCCAAGGCAGTGTGTTGTTTATTGCATAATCAACGTGTCAAAAGAAATGTCAAATTTGACGTCAAAAATGAATTACGTCATCAGTCATAATAACGTTAAGATCAAGCGTCCAGCAGCAACCCTATAGTGAAAGGCCCGGGATGTCGTCGTTGATGACATCATTTCTGACGTCACAATGCCTTATCAAGTCTTTCTCCAGACAGTCATTCTTGAAAATGGAGAGACACATATTTTTTTAAGCAGAGCCATGCTTTTTAATAAAACGCTGTATTTTTTGTGTAGTGTGAGAAAAAGATTATCAAACTCGAGCCAGTGTGTTACAATGAATATCGCTCTCGTTTATTAATTTCTAAAGTTTGAAAATTAATAGACTTGAGTGATATTCATCGTACCACACTGGCTCTCGTTAGATAAACTCTAATCGTAACTTGCTCATTAAGGTTCAGAAATGGTTTCCTTGTAAATCAACATGTCCGTCACGCAAAACAGTTTTTCAAGTATGACAGTTATTTTTGGTATACCCTGAAAAGCTCATCTGTGAATAATGATAATATATTGATTGCGAGGAAATTTCATTGGTATCACAACAAAAATGAGCTGTCATACGGGTATGTTTTTTACAGAAAAGCCATTTGTGCACTAAACTGGACTTGATCTTATTTTAACACAAAATACATGTATCTTTTGAGAATTTGAGAATTTTGAGAATCAAGTCTCCATAGACCAAGTGCGTTTTAAATTATAGAATAAGAGCTTTTCAGAATTTTTTGGGTTTTTTTAGAACAGAATTGGATTATAATGCATGACCCGTTGGTGCATGGCTTTCCAACTTGAAATTTCACAGCTCTAAAAGTGAGCCAATGAGACACCCAAAGATTAAGCAAATGGTTTAGAAATAAAGCACAATCTCCTCAGTTTTAGCATAAGTAAAGCTGATAAGAACAGGAAAAATATCAGTAAAACTGTTGGATGCTCCTCGTTCAGATGACAGTCTCCTCAGTTGGAGAACAAGCAGAAAAGATAAGAAAAATGTAGTGTTTTTGTTACAAGATAATATGATTGTTTGATGCAGTCTCGGTGTACTTACCTTTAGTAGATGGTCATGGATGCGGAGCCCCCTTTTATCCGCACAGCCCCCTTCCGACACACGCGACACAATTATCCCCTCCGAAAGCTTGTTATCCGCCTACATCGAGGAGAAAAACGATAAAATATTGTTACTAGCATGTGATATTAAATGGTTAAGAGAAAGTGTGTTAAGATAGTGAAGTGTTTTAAACGATTCAATCAGAGAGGGCATAGAAGTATGGCAGAGGGCCATTTCCTGGCCCCGTATTGATCGTAGAAGTCTAACAGCACATAGCAAACTTTTCCCAATTACCATCCTTTCCCTTAAAAACAAAAGTGTCTTTTGGTGTCCGCACGTCAGTACTTCCTGTGCTGACCCGTCTTCCGAGGGTAGAATGAAAAGTGCCCCTAGGAGTCGGAAATGCCGCATGATTAGTTCAGTTATCACATACCAGTCTCTTAATATACTAGTCACAGTCTAGTTTGCTGAACTCAATACTACGGCAAGGACCAACTAAGTTTATCACTGTTCTACTATATTTGCGCTGTGGAATTTTTATAGTAATTAAAGAGTAAAAATGATTCTTTATAGAAAATGAAAATAATTCCTTTTTAATTCACAGAAAATTATTTACGGAAAATATGAGCCTATTCCTAAACCCTGGACTACTTAAAATACTTTAAACTTTAAATCTGAGCTTTCACACTTATATTGGGACATATCGTTAATTTATCAGATGTTGTTAACCTTGTTTTTTTATCGATCTGTTCTGTGTCTGAAATAATGTATTATTATTATTATTAATTGAATCTGGTGTTTATCTTATTTGCAAATAAATTCTGGCAATTTCTCATTTCTATTTGCAAGAACCATTTTAGTTCGAAGCAAAGCAACTGACTAAATTAAGGTTATGTTTCTATGCAAAAGTTACAAATTGAATAAAAAAAGTACAACACGATCATCTTAAAAAAAAAAACATAAAAAAAACGATAACCTGCTTATTAAAAAGAAACTCCTAACAATAAATATTTTTCCTAAGAATGTTGCCTGATTTTATATTTTGAACTATTTTTAACGTTTTCTCAATTTTTTAGATTTTTTTGTAACAGTCTTGAGTGAGTTGACAAGGGAAGTGTAAAGATCGTTGTTGTGATTGATTCCGAGGTGGCGTTAGCGAGGCGATGAGAGACCCTCAATATAGCCGAGACCCAGTTACCGACCAGCCTAATTTCCCCGCGCTCAAGACATACAAATCAATAAAAGAAGTGCCAGGCAGTAAAGAGAGTGATTTGGCCATCAATTTAGCATACTGCTGGGATCTTTATTGGCAAATCATTGTAGAGTAATCCGTGTACTTAAACTAGCATGTGATACATGTAGTAGTGGCTGTAGCCTGGATCAATGTCTGAGAGGATGTTAACAATAGTGTAGTACTGTATCAATAGTGGACTGTAAGTGGACAGTATGTTTGCTCAATATACTGACCAGGAACAGCCAAACTAATCAGATTTTTACACCATTTTTGGTTCGTACATTCAACAAACTGAATGGATAATCCTTATTCCAGCTTCAATTGTTTTTTGTATTTTGATGAGCGTCAATTGTTTTTGTATTTTGATGAGGTTCAATCGTTTTGTATTTTGATGAGCTTCAATCGTTTTGTATTTTGATGAGCTTCAATCGTTTTGTATTTTGATGAGCTTCATGTGTTTTGTATTTTGATGAGCTTCAATTGTTTTGTATTTTGATGAGCTTCAATTGTTTTTGTATTTTGATGAGCTTCAATTGTTTTGTATTTTGATGAGCTTCAATTGTTTTGTATTTTGATGAGCTTCAATCGTTTTGCATTTTGATCAGCTTCAATCGTTTTGCATTTTGATGAGCTTCATGTGTTTTGTATTTTGATGAGCTTCAATTGTTTTGTATGTTGATGAGCTTCAATTGTTTTGCATTTTGATGAGCTTCAATCGTTTTGTATTTTGATGAGCTTCATGTGTTTTGTATTTTGATGAGCTTCAATTGTTTTGAATTTTGATGAGCTTCAATTGTTTTTGTATTTTGATGAGCTTCAATTGTTTTTGTATTTTGATGAGCTTCAATCGTTTTGCATTTTGATGAGCTTCAATCGTTTTGCATTTTGATGAGCTTCAATTGTTTTGCACTTTGATGAGCTTCAATTGTTTTCCACTTTGATGAGCTTCAATTGTTTTGTATTTTGATGAGCTTCAATTGTTTTGTATTTTGATGAGCTTCAATTGTTTTGCATTTTGGTGAGCTTCAATTGTTTTGTATTTTGATGAGCTTCAATTGTTTTGCATTTTGCTGAGCTTCAATCCCAGTTATTGTCTTGGCAATCAAAATTTATGAAAAAAAGGGCAAATTTGAGCAGCTCAGGTTACTTTAGGATTGTTTTGTTTGTTTATTTGCCACTTATAACATGAGTACATTTTACAAGAGAAAGTAATACTGGAGTGGTGGGAGTAAAGTTCTTAATGAGCTTGTTCTATCTCGTTTAGAGAATAGTTTAATAACTGTGCGGCGAGAATGGACAATGATATCAGTTTCACAGTTACTGACACAGTGTGAAAACTAATTTTTCACTCTAGCTATTTCCTTTTCTCTTGATTTGTTTGTTTTTATAACAGCATCCAATGATTTTATAACAGCAATTCACCGATTCTATATTGGATATTATCAGAAGTCTATGAACAGGGAAGTGTGAAATGTCGCATTACCCCATATTCAGGGCACTGGCGCTTTCAGCCTGCTTATACTACATTATGTAGTAATTTCAAATCAGAAAATAAATTCATTCTCCACTTACTGCATCTATCGGCAATTCCAGTAACCGCAGTTCGGAGAATGCATTGGTTTTTATAAAAGCTTTACCGAACATGCGACTCTGATATCTCCATTTGGACTCAAATCGTTCCAAACAAGTCTTCTTGTCTCATTTTCAACTTTATGAAGTTCTTCGGAAACTTTAACTTTTGCTCCATCAAGTACTGTTATCATAAATAAAATGTTCGCCATGTTTTTTCTTATGCATCCCATAATAGTTCATATGAGAAAGTGAAGAAAAGCCACGCTATCTGACTAACCGAGAGAGGGCTCTGTGTATGGTGACCTCTGGGTCAAACGGCGCCAATGCCCTCAACACTATGTAATGGAACGCTTCACACTTCCACATTCATAGACTTCTGATATTATGTTTTGTGACGATGAAGTTTCCTACCATTGGTAAATTCTAGTCTAACATTTGTGGACTGTTTAGAACTTTTTCTGGTTGTTACATTTAGCAATATTTGTTTTTATTTCTAGCAATAACAATGATATACAGCTGTTTTAAAACAGTAATAATGAGATAATTCGTCTCGTTTTGTAACATAATCCTTTAAAGCGGCATTAGCTGTCAAAATGTTGATATTTTGACGTTAGAACATAATGTTGAAATTATCGGCTATTTTTCTCAAGACCTGTAATTCAGAAGCTTTTTAGTGCTTCTAGTCTCGAGAATGTACGATAAAGTGTTGTTTTGAACTAACTTTGGCTTAGAATGAATGAATGGTCGTCCCGGTTATATAAATTTTGTTTACTTTTCGAACACTTGTATTTTGGTTCGTATAGGCCACATACTGTATGGATTTTCCTCATTCCAACGCCAATCATTTAGTTTTTTGATGGCCTTCAAAGCCTTTTACTGTCGTGACGATCAGAAATTATGAAAAAAAAGTGAATTTTGGCAGCTCATGCCACTTTAAACATTTGCAAATCCACAGCAAGGAACATTTTGTGAAAAAAAAGACTACATGTATATTTGACTTCGAAACTATAATTTCCGTAAAATCATTTGGGTTATTATGTGCGGCATATTTGTGAAATAAATTTGGAATTCAAGCAAAGATGGAGCATGGATCAGAGAAGATATTGGATTAATGCTGAAATGCACCCTCCCCCCCCCCCCCCCCCCCCCCCCCCCCCCCCCACACTTTTCGTTTCTCATCCAAGCGAACTAAAATGTGATTTGCCCTTAAAAAGAATTTCAATTGGCTCAGAGCTTCCCACCCAAGAATTTTTTACACAGTTGTCAAAACCAGAAACCCTAATATTTGCCAAATTACCACGATAGTGAATGCCCACTTTAGTGCAAAATACCATTTCATGAGACACGGTGTTTGGATCTAATCGCTTAAATTCTGCTTTCCTGATTTGAGACAAGCACCTGTTAATTGCGATTAAGAGAATAATTAACTTAACATTGAACATGCACACGCATTTTCTTGTGGAGGATGAATAAAATGTGACCCATAGGATAACAGATATTGTTGGCAGAGTGGTGTTCTATGCCACCAGAACTTTGTTGGACAGCATGCTGGGCAAATAACTGGACCATATTCCTATAGGAATCCTACACCTTTCAGCGATACACGGCAATAATTCCACAGGAGAACCATTCCAGCAAGAAACCAGTCAGATTTTTTTTTCTCAGTTCATCTTGGGACTTCTAAAGTTTTTATTAAAATTTCTATTTCAAAATTCTTTTCTCGACATGTCAATTGTTATTACTATACATGTATTTTGTTTTATTTAATCCAATCAGAAATGTTCTTTCATTTACCCTCGGTATTATTCTTCCTTCACGGCTGTCAAGTCATGAGCTAATTCTCCTTGTCTGATTGGACAAGAACTTTGGTGATGCCCTACAAAGTTCAATTTGGACAACTTCTTTCAAGGGACACTCCCCGCAAAAATTAAGAATGCAGTTTACATAAAAAACAGCAGTATTTTAATAGCAAAAACAAAACCCAAAATGTACTCATACATCCCGGCTATTTAAATGTTGTCGGATATTAGCACTAATCTTCAGTTCATAATTATGGTAACTGGCATTACAGATATGTTTTATTTTAACGACAATCGTTCAGTTTTCTAAAGCGCTTCAAATGCGGAACTTCTCTTGATAATCAGAATTTATGCAAAAATCAGAATTTTGACAGCTGATGCCACTTTGAGAGTGCATAACATAAGGCAACTATTGATTTCAAACTGATCAAATAAGAGGAAGTCTGCTTTCTTTACAGCTAAATCTATAGAAGACATTTCTAGACAAAGAAAACACTCAAGACAAAAAACTCCAGAATTATTAAATTTGATTATTTCCCGAAAAGGAAGAGTAGAGATTAAATGTCAATCAATCACGTGGAGATATGATTACACCTTATCGAGTCTCCGTCTAATTTACTCCTCAGGCCCTTTGTCAATCTGTTCTCGGAACAATGGAAGACTCACACGGAGAAAAAATCCAGTATCGATGACACGTGCCTTAAAAAAAAAGCTCGATTTCCTCAGTGCCACTTTCAAATGCTTATCAGCTTTAACAGTAAAGCTATTTTAGAAATGATTGTTTTTTTCTTGAAGGTCACTTCAAATGTTATGTTATTGGGAGTCAATTTTTTCTCAATTTTACTTCTTCAGCTTTTTAAATGAGTCCGTTTATAAAACATGCCCATCTTTGTTTTTCTTTAAAAAATCAAAGTGTAAATTATCAACATCTGTACCAAGACATCTTCTTGAAACACTTTCTTCTACCTCAAATGCAATTTATTTCAGACGCTTATAAGCTTCTTCCTATAGCGGGGAAAAAATTTGGTTTTCAGAAGATCGTGAAAGCCACCAATCTCCGCTAGAAAAAATATAGCAAGAAATAAAAGGGTTTTAAAGTGCAAAGCTACCAATTCTTGCACAATGGAACACAGTACCACAATATAATGGACAAAATTTCCCCCCACCCTCACCTCCGAGAAAGTAACAGGGATTTTCAAATCTTCTTCTGGCGGTCATACAAAAAGGAAACTTTTACATCTCAAAGAAACAAAACAATGTTTATATTGCATTGAGTTTTTTAGCACCAAGGAACATTGTAAATGGGCTGTTTAAAATAGCCAAGTCGATCTCCTAAATGACAGTCTCTATTGCAAGAGATCTCCTAAATGCTTAACAGTCGGTAACAAAAAGGCGTTGCACATAGCTGTCCAAAAAGGCCATAACAAAAGACCAAGTCGTTATGTTCCACCCTTCACACAGAATCATCAATCACACACAAATTCCAACAAAAGAAAATGGAACAGAAAAGACTTTCACCCTATCTTTTTTCTGCAAGAACAACTCAAATAAATTGGCCCTACACTGAATACTCAAGATGGTACATCCAAAAAGTCTACTTATAACCCAAAACAAGATCCTACCTCAAAGATCTGTGAACACATAAGCATGGTGAAAGAGTAATGGCTCCTGCGAGCCTCCCTGTCTCACGCCTTTAACCAGATGAACTGGACACAGTAAGGACCAGCCTTAAACACTGGCCAACACATCAAAGGGTTTGCCTAACAATGAGTGATGATTACAATGCAGTCAGTTGTGAAGACCAATGCACTGGGATAGCGTCCTGCCCATGCATGCGTCTTTATTTAACCAAACAAAACCCTTCTCGGAGGAAGTCTTGAGGGGGGTGTTTCGGAGAAGTGCCCTACACCCGGGCACAATGAGCGTTTGGGATTCTTGGAAAGTCCGGATATTGTACCATTCTGTTGAGGCCTGCCTGAAGGCGGAGTACACTATGTACAGTAACTCTTCACCACAGGAGGTACAAAGAGATCTATAGAATTACCACGGTGACCACTTTCCCAACATAAATAAAAACACCACTGTTGTTTAATGTAGCGCTTAATTAAATATTAATACTCTTAATGCACTTAACATAGACACTAATTTAATAAAATAATACCATAGTAAAATATCTATTTTGATTATATTAGCCTTGCCTGAGTGTCGGCATTATTTTAACTGATTAACCCCCCCCCCCCTCCCCCCTACCCCCAAATCTACTAAAAATTAAAACAGTTTGGTTTAGGAAGTATTAAATGATAGAGATTCAAAATCAAATCAACTCAAGATTATTTCACTTATATGGCGGCGTTGCCAGTTTTATTTGTGGGAGGAAACTGGGCTCTATGCCCGGAGGAAATCCACAACCTTCCGTTTGTAACTGGCAATCATCCCACGTAGGTCGTTCGAGTGAAAACCCAGTCAGAAAATTTTCCAATTTTTTTTTTGGACTGAGTGGGATTCGAACCCGCGACCTATTGGTGGAAGGCTGTTCGGATTGAGCGTCAAAAGGAAGTGAAAATGAGGGAAGGACTTTCATGAAAGTTTAAATGTCAATTTAAGAGAAATCGGAAAATAGAAGTGGACAATGTCCAAGAAGATGTGATTTGTGTTTCTCAAAAATTATCAATCAGAAGTTCGTTCATTATCTTGCAGCTCTACTCCAAAGAATTATCCATAGCTTCTCATGAAAATCTTTTAATAATAGAAGCTCAAGTTAACTCAAAAAAGAAAACAAATCAGTAAAGCTTGAAGTAACTTACAGCGATTCCGCCCATGATGTTAAATCCTAGAGCACCATTGTCTCTCTCGAGGACCACTGTCATCTTGGAAACTGCGTCCCCCTGTAGGAGAGAAATAGGCGAGCAGATGTTAGGGCAAGGTCGTCTTAATCAAGGACAAACACTATGTAAATGAAGGGAGTTGGATTAACTTGTAAAAACACCAACACTTAAACAGATACCTTTTTCCCCCTGACTACACAAATAAAAACATGGCTTTTCTTCTATTTAGTCCTCTTTCTTTTTTCATTCCTTCCGTGAGAATAAAAAAAGGAGACTGACTTGACCACCACAGCCTGAGTTGACGGCGAAGAGAGCAATGTTTTGATTGAGTTTTGGTTCAGCTGATCGTATTCAGATTTGCACAGATCATTGTCAGCATGGGTTGGTCAGCATCAGTTCCTCTATTAGCATTCAAGCCTCTCCCCTCCTGATGTCCACTGAGTCAGTAGTGACCAACCAAGGCATCAAACTGACTATTCAACTACCCATTCATCATCTTATCTAACTAGTATGGAATTGATGTTAGCACTGGTCAGTTAGCTTCACGGACACCTTTGACCCAGTCGTGTATATCAAATAGTGTATCAAGTGCTTGTAAACTGGGCTAGATACTCTCTAGCCCTTAGAAATAAAGTCCTGGCAAAGCATTTTGCACTTTAAAGGGTATTCCATAGAATAGAGTGAAAAGAAATTATCCAAAAAAGCCATCAAAGACCATGCTTAGCTTTTCAACTTTTGCGCCAAAGTAATGATTGACTGATTTATGTTATACACCACATTGTTTCATTCTGTGGCGCATTGCCAGGCTTACTGAAGGAGGAAATTGGGCCCATTGACCGTCATTGAGTAACTGGCACCTCTGGGTAAAGAGTTGAGAAAAAAGTGGAATTCGAAACAGCAACCCAATGATGGAAGGCTTGTGTGGGACTGATAAACTCCCCCCCCCCCCCCCAACAACATTAGAAGAAAAAAATAAATACTGTAAACCAGTATAATTTTTGTATTATTTTAAATACAAACATACTATAGAGACAATCACTTGCTGACCGCAACCTCCCCCCCCCCCCCCCTTCAATTGAAGAAATAAAAACAGGGAAAATTACTTCCTACACCTGAACAAATACACACAATAAAAGATATAAAATTTATTAGATTTGAAAAGTGTTTTATTTCATGGCTATCTCATAAAGCTGTGAGAAAATAACAGATGGAGGGTGTTAGTTTCCTGGCGACTGTTTTTCAATTTGATTTTGTTGCATTGACTTGTTTTTTATTGACAAGTCAAAGCAGATATCGAGGTTTTTGTTCACCAAGGTGATTGCTTCCACCATGTTTCTACGCAACCAATATCATCCATGTGTCATCTCGCGCGATCATTTTATCACTTCCTGTGAATAGTATTATCAGATAGCGAGAGTCGCTGCCATTAATAAGTTTTGACATGCCCGTTTTTGCATGATCATGTACATTGGTGTTTTCATATGCTTTCTTTTCTCGTCAACCAATAACAGAAATGTTAAGGGGATATGAACAACGAACAGTTATATTATAAATGGTAAAAAAATGTTGTTGAGCCAAACGATAACTGTTTTTGTTATATTTTCATTTTGCGAGAACTGCTTAGACAGAGAAGCAATTCATTAAAGCGGAGGTGAATTTTTTATTTATTTTAGCGGGGAATTGCTAAGGAGTCGAGAGAATCAGACAGGCTGAACCATGTGATGGAATGGCTCGGAGGAATGGTGATGGCCTTTTGATCAGATCTCTTATGAGTCACTTTGTATATTAATGACACTAGAGCCGTATCTTACACTCTTCAGTACCATTGACTAACGAGACCTTCACAGCTCAGCAAGTTTGAGTAGCCTGCTTGTGTATAGACGCTAGCTTTCCACCCTGTCCCACCTTTCCACCAATGGGACACGAGTTCAAAATTTCAAATCTGACTTAAACAAAAAATAAATAAATACCTGATTGACCTACATTCGTCCCACCCATAGGACACCCCAACCCTCAGGGGAACCCCAACCCCTTAGATAGATACCCAGCAGAAATCAGGATGGGGGTGTGGTGGGGGGGGGGGGGTGAGGGCACACAGATGAGGTGTGTTTAGCAATGTAGACTCAAGCAATAAGGAAAATCGTTTACCTTATGTCATAATTCGTTAGCTTACCACATATATTTTAGATGGATTGTATGATACGGGTGGGCTGCTAGTTCAACAGAATTTTTACTTGTTGGTGTCAAAATAGCTTATGTAAAACCAGATGTTGACACCCGCGTAAAGAATAAAGTAAAACCTCCACAAGGAAACACATCAATACAGGTAGGCCTACATATGTGTAGTAGATTACCAATATAAAAAAAGAAAATTACATATAGCTTTACCGCTTATGTCAGAAGGCGTTTGTATTATAACTGTTTCAAAATTCTTTAACAATGAGTTTTCCAGATTAAGGTCAATTAAAATGTCTGATTTTTTAAGTTCCTCTTTTTTTAAGCAGCCCTAACCACCACACACTTCCAGCAAAAACATTTGCACATATCCATGTCTATAAGATTATAATGTAAATATTTTCTATTTTTGCTAAGCAGAACCAAAATCTTCAATTCCGCTCTTTGCAATTTTCCTCTTCCAAGAAGATGTATCAGTACATGTGGACTTTTAGGTACAATATTCAGGACAGGTAGGCCTATATTAAGCTACCTATAAACCCCCAAATAAGTCCGGCATTAATCCTACCTGTCACAAACTTTAATTAACTAATCCCTCATTAGCGCACAGCTAATCTATTTTGAACTTTTTTATTACTATTAGTTTAAAAAAATATCAACTCATAATGACCCCAATATTAGCATTTGCCTTACATATTATACATAATACATTACAACAATATAAGGAGGAGGCAACATTGTTGCATTTTAACAATGTAATGAGGCGACATTGTTGCATTTTAACAATGTAATGAAGAGGCAACATTGTTGCATTTTAACTGTAATGATGGAGCAACATTGTTGCATTTTAAATAAAATCACAGTAAAATGTAGACTAGTTGGATATTTTAAACAATGTTGAATTTTTCATCAATCAGTAAAAGTAAAAACATTGTTGCAGTTTAAATAAAATCACTTCAAAATGTGGACAGGTTGGATATTTTAAATGATGTTGCAGTTTTCATCAACCAATGGCAATAAAAGTGGCAACATTGAAAATGCAATATTGTTACATTTTAAATAAGAAATGTTGTGCTTTTCAACAAAAAGTTAAAGTAACAACATTTGTCCATTATTAACTTCCCATAAATTTTAACAATGGAACATATAACTTATATAGTATATACTACAGTATGTAGTTCTTTTAACAAAGTTGCTTTAAATATTGAATATTGTTGCAACCACTTGAACTTGAAGCACAAGTAGGCCTACATTACTTTTCAACAAGAGTTTTAACTCTGCAGAGTTTGAACAAACTTTGTGAAAAGATGAAAAAAAGAAACAAAACATGCATATGATATTATTCACAGTTAATTTATTAATTAATTACAAATTATTTATTCAACTTTTAAGAGCTTCCAGCAATGGACATTTGTGGCCCTGTATCATTGTTAATGTTATTTATGCCTAATTTACCTAATTAGTGAAGTGTGAAACATAATTAAAATATACATGAATAAATTCAATTTTATCTAAGACCTGAGCCATAGATTTAAGGGGCCGTATAAACATAACAAAAAAGCTTATTTTACCAGGATAATCTCCTAAAAGTTAAGACTACAGATTAAAGTGTTCTCCAGGAATTATGAGTAAAGGGCGATATATTTTGATGACATTTATTGATTGATTGACATTTTATGTCATTGTCAACACTTTTTCACTTATATTGTGGTTTTGCCAGTTTTAGTATGGGGGGGGGGGGGGGGGGGGAGACATTTCTCTTCACCTGGGAAAAACCAAGAGCATCAACAGGTAGTTGGAAACCATTTATAACATATAACAAATCACCTTTTTTCTATTTTTGGGCGGGTGGGGGGGGGGGAATTATTAATCCAATGAGTATATATATGAGGGGTTTAGGGCATTTATGCGAAGTTTATAGAGTCTAGTACGAGGGAAAGATTTTCATCTTATTTAAGACTTGTTTCTATGACCACAACTTTGCACAGCCGCCACACATTAAGTTGAGTGGATTGAAGTAGATCAGACTCAACTGTAATATGGGTGCATCATAATAGAGTTTCAAACTAGAAACATATGCTTATTTTAATACTGACAGTGTTTATCAATCAACATAGAGGGGCCTCCGTAGCTCAGTAGAGCGTTGGATGTTCAATCCAAACAGCTCTCCACCAATGGGTCGCGGGTTCGAACCCCACTCAGTCCAAAAAATTGGAAAATTTTCTGACTGGGTTTTCACTCGAACGACCTATGTGGGATGGTTGCCAGTTACCAACGGAAGGTCGTGGGTTTCCTTCGGGCATAGAGCCCGGTTTCCTCCCACAATAAAACTGGCAACGCCGCCATATAAGTGAAATAATCTTGAGCGCGGCGTAAAACACCAAACAATCAATCAATTAACATAGAGGGAAAGGGATCGCGAAAGCCATCCGCACTCCTGTGTCTCTAATCTCGATCCTGTTTTACCTATTTGCCGGTCAGGATGAAAAGCGTAAAAAAACCAAACAGAGCATCGTAGACAGATATGCCATACTTAAAGTGGAATTAGCTGCCAAAATGTTGATATTTTGACGTTGAAACAGAATGGTGAAATTATCGGCTATTTTTCCTAAGACATATAATTCAGAGGCTTTTTAGTGCTTCTAGTCTCGAGAATGTACGATAAAGTCAGCTGAAAGTATTGTTTTAAACTAACTTTTGCTCAGAATGAATGAATGGTCGTCCCGGTTATTTAAATTTTGTTTACTTTTCGAACACGTTTTCGGTTCGTTCAGGCCACATACTTGTATGGATTTTCCTCATTCCAACGCCAATCATTTAGTTCTTCGATGGCCTTCAAAGCGTCTTACTGTCATGACGATTAGAAATTATGAAAAAAGAGCGAACTTCGGCAGCTCATGCCACTAGAGAAACAGTAAAACATTAAACAGTTAAAACGATTAAAACATAAAGACATAGTTTAAACGATTATCTACAGTTATTATTGTTGACTCTTACCGGGCCGGGTGGACTGTCATTTGGAAGCAGGGCAGCTAATTGAGAACGGTAATCCGTGACTTCTCGATGGAATTTCACCGCTTGAACTTGAATCGCGTGTTGCAGACTGGCTATCTGTGCAAACAGAGTCTTTTCCCGTTTATTATATTTCGATATCACTCGACTCATCTCTTGTTCAAGTGATTCGATTTTCATTTCTTGTTCGCTGGCACGTTTTTTCATGGCTGCAAGACAATTGTGGCTGTCTGCGAAAACGTGCAGCAGTACCAGATCGCAACCTTTAGGACAAATACCCACGGGGCGAAAATCACAAGTGTCCCTTTCGTGCGCCTCTAAATCGCCGCTGTTAACGGTAGTTCCACAGCCGGCATTCCGACACTGTACGGGACGATTTGCACACTCTTGAGTGTGAGCTACTAAATCTGTGAGTCTGACCACCTGGCCACAGCCTCGATCTTTAAAATCACACCGAACCAGCATGTTCAATATGACATGTCTAAGAGGCAGTAAATTGTCCAAGTCGCCGGGGGTAAGACTTTGACAGTTTTTAGGACACTTTCCATGTCGTACCACCCAGGGCAGAATACAACCAGAGCAAAACACATGAGCACATGCGGTTTTCACAGGGTTGTCTAACACCCCTTGACACAATGTACATTTTTTGTCATCCGTCAGACGAGACACAAATCTGTCGGAATCAAACCCCATCTCTGTCACAACATGTAGACATTCGGCTGTATTTCATCCGTGACAGCTCTGTGGATCGCGACTGCCAGCGCGGATCACTCGCGTTTGTAATCAACACACAAAGTGACGTGAGTTGTAAGGAGTAAATTTGTCTCAGTGTAGAGAGCCTCAGGCGGAACGTATTTTTTAAACTCTAATCTACACGTGCAACTGTTGTTAGTCCGTCAGTTACAGCCATAATAGACGTAACAGACAGCCAGGCGTTAATGAAATTAGCAGTACGAGCAAGTACTTGGCTGCGCGTCTAACACAACACTTTGATGTCAATTCGAAAGGAATCAGGGTCGGCCTGGCATAGATCTTCGATATTTGATTGGTCAACAATATCCGAGCCAGCAATGTGGAGACCTTAAAATAAGCTGCCGCAAAATGCATGTTTACGGGCCACTCTAGTCACCGTAATCGTTTACTACACGCTAAAAGTTCTTAAGTGTTTAACTGGGCTTCAGATACAAACAACTGACGCAAGACGTAAATAAGCCTTAATACGAAAATCCCAGCCAGTGAAAGGGAAAATTAGGGCTTAATGGAATTCTTGAGAGGTTGGTATTTTCTAAACTAACAGCAAGCGGTTGACTTCTGTACTTTCAAATGGAATTATCGCCTGTTGAATAAACTACGGTTGGACTAGAACATAGAATTAGGCAGACTATGTCAAAACAAAAAAGACCAGGTAGCCTGTGAAGTGGAGTAAGTTAACCTCCATGGGCGTTTAAACCGGCCAGGTACCGTACCGTACTGACCTGCCCATCAGTATATATCGTGGCGCCGTAAACCTCTTATAATTTTTGTAAGTTAATTTGACCGGCCCATTGTTTAACACAGTAGTTGATTGATTGTTTGTTGTTTTAGGCCGCGCTCAAGTTTTTTTCACTTATTGATGTGGTGTTGCCAGTTTTATTGTGGGAGGAAATTGGGTTCTATGCCCGGAGGAAACCCACGGCCTTCCGGTGATAACTGGCAACCATCCCACATAGGTCGTTCGAGTGAAAACCCAGTCAGAACATTTTCCTACTTTTTTTGGACTGAGTGGGATTCGAACCCGCGACTCATTGGTGGAAGGCTGTTCAGATTGAGCGTCCAACGCTCTACCTACTGAGCCACCTTAACCCAGTGGTACCGGCCACCTATATGCATGGTCCGGCTAGCCCTCTCTTCTCCTTGCATGGTACCATGCAGCCCACCTGGCACTATCAGAATGACCATATGGTAAGCCTGTCCCATGCTCGCGGTACCGACCCAACGGGCATAATCCAGTGCCCAATTGCCCATATATGCCCTGCCAGTTGACCACTCAGACATTTTGCCCACGATCTATTATAGTAAAAGTCTCTTGGGATTAGTGTAGGACCCAACTGTATGGATATGGAATTGACTTTTGAAGGTCCGTCAAGTAGACTCTGTTTTGCTGAGCCGTTATTCTCTCTCTTTTCTTTTTAAACTCATTTGCACGATGTTAAAAAACAAATCATACACACGTTCAAAGCAAACTCGTGATATACAGCTTGTATATTAACAGCTTTTATAAGTTTTTTAAAGTAAGTATATTGATTTAAACCATCGTACGGTACTATAATTTGCCCAACAGCTAAACACATGTACCCGATTATTGAGCCAACGAAAAAGCTTAACATAGCTGCGGATTTCGCACTTTTTTCCCCTTGTTTGTATCCAACGTAAATATTTAAGGGACAGCCAATTGATGTCAGATGAACGAACGTTGGACTGCTGGACAACATGACGTTGTAACAACCTTCATACAAAACCACCACCAATAGTCGGAATTTCATCCAATTTCTACACTCTGTCTGGTATATGTTGCAAGATTAAAGTTGTAGAAATGTTATTTTCTAAAATAAAGGGAAAATAATTACCACAATATATTTGTTCCGCTTTTAGCCTATGTTTAAAGTGGCATGAGCTGCCAAAATTCGCAGTTTTTTCATAACTTCTGATCGTCACGACAGTAAGAGGCTTTGAAGGCTATCGAAAAACTAAATGATTGGCGTTGGAATGAGAAAAATCCATACAGTATGCGGCCTGTATGAACCGAAAACGTGTTAAATAACCGGGACGACCATTCATTCATTCTAAGCCAAAGTTAGTTCAAAGCAGTACTTTATCGTACATTTTCGAGACTGGAAGCATTAAAAAGCTTCTGAATTCTACCTTTTGAGAAAAATAGCCAATAATTTCAGCATTCGGTTTTAACGTCAAAATATCAACATTTTGGCAGCTCATGCCCCTTTAATTCAAGAGTATAATTCGCCTGCAACGTATGTCTAAAGTATAAATACTGTATAGCTATTTGGGAACTCGGGTGAATTACATTATCATTATATCTTATAGCTTACACCAACGTAGAACTCTCTGTAGTGAAATGAAATAACTGTCAATCATTTCCACTTCGATGAATCGATTAATTACAAGATAAAGGCGTGCATTACGACGCCAGAGATTTTAAAGCAATTGGTATTGATGAAATAATACAGCGAGGTATGACTTGAGAAGAATGACTGCTTATTTATGTTACTTGTGATCATAATAAATTTGAACCTTGTCTAGCCTTACATTTCTTTATATACGGTAGATTATATTGACTCTCTCACAAAAATAGCAGATATATTGCAACGTGTGCACGACTAATATGTGAGTCGCCATTCACTAGAAAGTCGTGGTATATTTTGGTAACTTGGGGTTTAACAGTTCATTCTCCGACGACAATTGAGTTTCAGCTGATATTACAGGCACACTCCCCGCTAAACTCCAGTGGCCTGTTTCACAAAGCGGCATAGCGTAAGTTTTCGCGTAGTAACTTATCTCTTCAGTATGTGTTGCTATGGCAGTTACGTAAAAACTTACGCTACGGGACCCTGTTTCACAAAGCGGCGTAGCGTAAGTTTTTACGTAAATGCCTTAGTAACCCATACTGTAGAGATACGTTAGTATGAAAGTTACGCAAAAATACATCTACGCCGCTCTGAGAAACAGGCTCCGGGTAACGCTGCTTTGCGAAACACGCTCCGAAACACCGTTTACATTTAAAAGGACAGGCGGTTTTCAGTATTTTTCCCAGACAGAATAAGTCTTTGAGATTTGAAAGTTTTGACATCGTTTTGTATTTTAAATTTGATATTGAAAAATTGATTTGTAAGGTATAACCACAATGTAAACTTGGAGACTGCATATCCAACAACCAAATTAATCAGCCAGAGACCGCGGAGGGCCCATGCAGGTTATTCTATCGAGGGCCTTCAAAAAAGGTTCGATGGGTTGGGGGGGGGGGGGGCGTCAATCATTCAATCAATTTATCGTTATCTTAATTAACTGAAAAACCAATCAATCAGCCAACCAAATAACCAATGAGTATTCAGCCGCATGGAAGCCAAATTTCGGAAATTCAGGTACAACTCTTTACTAGATTTTAAAAAGGCACCTTTATATTAAAAATGTTATCTCTAAATATCCACTCTTTTCCCCATTGGGTAAACACCTTTAGGAGACAATTAATGGCCCATTACTGTATTGTGTTGGCCATGATTTAACAAAAGGAATTGAGTTCGTATTCAATGTGAATGATGGACCTCCACTGAGAGAAATTCCGATAATAGATTCCCGTATGAACTGCTCCTATACCTAAGCAAACATTTAGTAGATGATAGAGATAATCGGTTAACTCATACAGAAATTCACAGCGGGGAATCTTGTTTGTCTCTCTGTTAATACCCTGACCACTGCTATTTAGGAGTGCCTCATTGTCGTGGGAGAAAAATCAGGAAATGTCTGTTCGAAAAAAGTTTAATTGAGTAATCTATGCTTTGTATAGTATCATATAAGCCACGTATACAGTACATCGTAAATTTTCACGTCAAAAATGATCTATAAGTATTAATCGTATCTGGCTACTGGTTTTATTTGTCTACTGGTTTTATTTGTGTACTGGTTTTATTTGGTTACTGGTTTTATTTGTCTACTGGTTTTATTTGGCTACTGGTTTTATTTGGCTACTGGTTTTATTTGTGTACTGGTTTTATTTGGTTACTGTTTTTTTTTGTCTACTGGTTTTATTTGGTTACTGGTTTTATTTGTCTACTGGTTTTATTTGGTTACTGGTTTTATTTGGTTACTGGTTTTATTTGGTTACTGGTTTTATTTGGTTACTGGTTTTATTTGTCTACTGGTTTTATTTGTCTACTGGTTTTATTTGGCTACTGGTTTTATTTTGTTACAAATTTTATTTGGGTACTGGTTTTATTTGTCAACCATAAGGTGAAGAATTACATATGGATATAAACAACTTCTTCGTTTATTGGGTGACGACGTTTCGATGTAGTTCTTACATCGTTATCAAAGTCAATGACCGGCAAACAACAAAATTTGTTCATTTATATAGCAGATAAAAGAATTGCAAGTTGGGGCAGGTAGTATAAATAGATCTAATATAAATTAATTAAGAAAAGTAACAATAGAATTATGTATGGTGAGTTAAGATCGCTGAAGGTTTTCTTGGAGGATCAAAAGGTCATAGCAGTTGTTATCCATAAGTAATTTTTCGCCATATTGTAACCTTTCAACTTTTTAATGCAATTGAAAGATTTAACAACCAAACAATCCACTCATTTATTTATTTAGTATTTAAGGTAGCATAAGGTAGAACTTCATATATTTAAAAAAGTTTGAATTTTATACCATAATGTTTATGTATAAACTTGTTCGTAATTAGCAAATTTTGGTTTATCTGAGGTAGCATTATATATATTTATGGTCACTTAAACACAGGGAAAATCTTCTTGTCTAAAATAATATGCCTTAATTACGGAGCCGTAGAAGTGACATTGGAAAATAATTTTTGGCTTCTTACTAACTCGTTTAAACGACTTAGTATCTCGTTTAAACGACTTAATAACTCGTTTATACGACTTGGTAACTCGTTCAAACGACTTAGTAACTCGTTCAAACGACTTAGTAACTCGTTCAAACGACTTATTATCTCGTTCAAACGACTTAGTAACTCGTTCAAACGACTTAATCAGCCAATCAAATTTCAGTTTGTAGCAGACATTTTGCGTCGCTCAGATTAGCCAGTTGTATGCGGGAAGCGACAGAACGAGGTACGTTTCGGTTTGTGGGATGTTTATAGTACATGCAGTTAGATAACAGTGATTATTAATTACCGCTCTTTTGATACAGTTTAAATTGTTGTCGCGAGTGAGCGTTTTCTTATCCTTTTCATCAGCAATGGCTAATCTGAGCGACGCAAAATGTCTGCTACAAAATGAAATTTGATTGGCTGATTAAGTCGTTTGAACGAGTACTAAGTCGTTTAAACGAGATAATAAGTCGTTTGAACGAGTTACTAAGTCGTTTAAACGAGTTACTAAGTCGTTTGAACGAGTTACCAAGTCGTTTGAACGAGTTACCAAGTCGTTTGAACGAGTTATTAAGTCGTTTAAACGAGATACTAAGTCGTTTAAACGAGTAAGTGAGAAGCCAAACATTATTTTCCAATGTCACTTCTACGGCTCCGTACTTAATAGATGCAAGACGTTTGCGCTATTTCAAGGAGAGGACGCGGCTCTGTGTTTTAATATGTTTAAAGCATAGCCCAGAGATGTTGATGAGTCCGTTTTATGGCAATTAGATAGGGTGGAAATGACACAATAAAATGGAGAGTGATAAAGAGAACTGAGCCAACAGCTTGATGTCACGCAATCGGGCTTCTCTTCCCGCAATCGTATTCTCGCGAGATCTCCTTTAGACGTGTTAAATCTGGCCTTTAGGACTAGGGTAACTTCTAATTTTAGATTGCTCTTCCCGAAGGCTAATAGTCTAGGGGAGACAACTCCGATCAGAATAAAATTGGGCCACTGCATTATCAGGAATACACGTCCTTTGTTGATGGCATTTGAATACAAGGGAATTCTTGCATTCTTAGCAAATAATTACGACAAAAATAAATATATAAATAACAAAAATCAAAACTAACCTTGCTTTTTCTCACTATTTTCGTTTTTTCACCTGGCGGTACACGCATAATATGGGTTAAAATTCAGTGGCATGAGCTGCCAAAATTCACACTTTTTTTCTTAATTTTCGATCGTCACGACATTAAGAGGCCATCGAAAAACTAAATGATAGGCGTTGGAATGAGGCAAACCCATAAAGGCTACGGCCTATACGAACCGAAATAGTGTCCAAAAATTTAAAATAACCGGGACGGCCATTGATTCATTCTAAGCCAAAGCCGGTTCAAACAATACTTTATTGTTCATTCTCGAGACTATAGAAGCACTAAAAAGCTTCTGAATTATCCGTCTTGAGAAAAAGAGCCAATAATTTCAATATTCTGTTTCAACGTCAAAATATCAACATTTTGGCAGCTCATGCCACTTTAAATCTTAAATTAGGACATGTGCCAATTGATACACACAAATAGTCATATGTTTTATTATCCCTTATCTTGCATGGCTGAATATAATAAGAATTGGTTCGGAAAATACATTGTGCATATCTTTGTATAAGTAAGGTAGGTGAATTCAGCAAAACGCCTATGGAATTTGTTTTAAAAAAAGCACGAGTTGTCAAAATATTACTTTTTTTTCGTTCAGACCAAATGAGGAAGTTGTTGTCTTTCTTCCTCAATAGGTGCCATTACGCCAATTAGAACCCCTCCGATGCTATAATATATACCAGTGTTTGAGAATAAAATAAATGAATGCGAATTCATATGGAAAGTCGGAAGTTTGGCAACAGAAAAAAAATAATTGCTATCTTGGCCCATCCAGCTGGTTCATTTCGTTTTGTAATACTAATAGTATTAACCTGGTTGGGTCATTTTCACAAAAACGTAGACAGTGTAGCAAAATTGTGACTTTCATAGATACGCATAATGGTTGTACCCGATGATAGGTTGGTTGTTTGCAAGCGTTTAACGGCATTTCCAAAATGATTTCATTATACATGTCAGTGTTTCCAAGTTGATATTGTATGAGTATACCTGGGCATATGAATAGGTCTATATAATATGTTTGGCTCTGATATACCGGCACTGCGATGGCTCTGTGTTGTCCCAGGCAGTACAATATGTCTATTAGTATATATGCCATCGGGTGACAAACTTAGCGACAAACACATAGGGATTCGAACCCACTGTATAATGGTTGCAGGCTTGACTGAGCCCTTCCAACGCTGTCGACAGTCATTGTGAATCAATGTACGTATAAACAGTGAAAAGATTGAAGGTTTTAAATTGTTTTATGCTGCGCTCAGGATTATTTCACTTATATGGCGGCGTTGCCCGTTTTATTGTGGGAGGAAACTGGGCTTTATGCCCAGAGGAAACCGACGACCTTCAGTTGGTAGCTGGCAACCATTCCACATAGGTCGTTCGAGTGAAAACCCAGTCAGAAAATTTTCCAGTTTTTTGGGGGGGACTGAGTGGGATTCGAACCCGCGACCCACCGACGGAAGGTTTGTTATTTGAGAAAAAAGACCGAAAGCAATATTGCCCGGGGACGCGGGGGACGGGTGTGTATTTGTCCTGTTTTATCTAAATACCTGCCGAGACAGTGAAGTTGAAAGCTACACGTGTACATTTCTCGGGCTTATCTTTATTAAAGTCATTTAGCTGACTAAAGTCAAAAATGTTAGCAATTTTAGTCAGCTATATTAGCTTATGGGTCTATGCTTGTTTATGAAATAGATCCTTGTAAATGTTTAGCGACTTAGCATGGCGCATGCGTTGCATGGCTTGTTTCAAAACATATCTCATAAAGGCTTTCTTGACGTCACGACGGATGCGATTGTTTAACGGATAGGACGGATAGGATGAAGAGGTTACGGCCAAAAGTCAAGGTCCTATCACTGACAACATTTTTTTTTCGGTTTGGGGAAATAATGTGAACAAGTGGACATCTACATAGCCTTTTCGTAAAAAAATACATTTACAACACAGACACAAGACAGTAAAAATGAGTAAACAAACTCACTCGGTGTTTTCCGTGGATTTCGATCTGACAGCATAAGGTCATTAGGGTCGGAAACCCCCAAAATGGGACAAGCTATACATTTTCCGTTCGTTGACGCGTGCGTTAAAACCTATCGGACTGACCATGGAAATACTGTAGCGTATTTCTGTAGTTCCCATTCTTTGGGGGAAAACGCACCCCTCAACGCACACGTTAACGTTTGTCCGTCGTGGAAACATACCATATATGTTATACGTCGTTTAGTGGCCACGGCTTTGCAAAATATGCCCCAGGACCCTGTTTCACAAAGCGCCTTTTTGTGAAACAGGGTCTTGGTGACTGGCAGAATACTCCACCAAAGACTAAAAGTGAAGACCGTACTAAGTTATTTTATAATCTCTTACATGTAGTTGATATTGAGAGTAGACCGTTAAAAACCCGAAGATAAATAAAGAGATACCCGAGGAGGCACAATAGGATTATGGGGAAAGAAAGTGAAAATTTTGGTTCCCCAAGAAATAGGTTGAAGACAGACAACTAGACAAGGGAGTATATTATAGTATATCTTTCAAACACTTGTTCTGTTTATAAGCAATGATTGAAATAATCTTGAGCGCGGCGTAAAACACCACACAATCAATCAATCAATTTAATAAGCAATGGCCGCCCTTTGAGTCAGAGGTCGAGTCATTTTACTTTGAAGAAGTTGGTTTTCTCTTACAATTGTCATGGCCGTATCGATGCTTGTCTTGTTATATTGAAAATGGATATTTTTTAAAACTGACAGCGGTCTTTTGAAATACCACCGTCACTATAAAAAAAACTGTCCTTTTAGAGCCAGAACCCCGTCCATATCTTCCTGACCGGCAAAGAAGTAAAACAAGTAACACGTGGGTGTTACTATCTCCGACCAATATAATTGTTTACCGTTACTTGTCAACTACATATTATGCGCCCGTCTCTTTATATAAAAGTCCCTGGGCCCTGTCTTATGAAGCTGGCGTAAGTTACGTCGTACGTAAACCAGTGTTAAAACTATAGGAACTTACGCCTTGCACGCAACCGGTCCATGTTGTAGGCCTATGTGCAACTTTACGCCAGCTTTGTAAGAGAGGTTCCAGGCTGTGAGGGCGAGATACAGCCTGTAAAAACCAGATAATTCGGGGCTAAAGTACTTAAACTGACATGTTCACAGGAGCAAATTTTAACTAAAGAAAGTTCTGATTTCAGAAACACTTACCTTTTTTCGGCATCTCCGTTTGGTGATGAAATCTTTAGTTTTCATGCTGTTAACGTAAATCCGTGTATTGTCAAAGTTGCGATTTTCGTCCTGGTGGTAGCGGCTGTCCCAAGGCCGATTGTCACAGATCTCCGGGTGGACACAGTCGAGGGAACAAAGACCCTCGGGCAATTCGCCCCATGATGAAAATATTGATTGAGGCATCAGTGGAGATTTGATATGTTAGAAACAAGTGGACGGAGCACTCTGGGAGAACACACGTCTCTTAAAGGGCCTCTTTTCGAACAATTTTCCTGTCCAAGACTGCAGTCTAATAAACAGAAGCAGTCACACCTCACGGGAAAGGGTCCATTTAATTTAAGACAAAAATAAAGAATTCTTAGTCTTCTACACGTACTTACTAATTTATACTTGGCTAAGATTGCCAACTTACTGATTGGATATCTGTATGTAAAAGTAATTAATTAAACACTGGTTTCATTAAGAAAATACCATTTTCCCTTTTTGTTTCAAATGTGATCGAGCGACTTTCCTGAAGACGATAATTAGAGTTGCAGTAAGTCCCTAGAAATTACAAAAAATGAGAATTAATTGGAAGAAGGCCGGGATATAAAGGACTTTATATTCCCTTCTATTGATCTGCTAGGTTTTAACAAGGCTGGCAATATAAATCCCGAAACTGTCTCTTCCCGGAAAATAACGACATGTGTACAAAATGCACGGTTCAGTTTGAAATCGTAGGTAGCTTCTGTCGCTACCGATGGTGGCGTTTTCCCTGCACGTGCCTAGAATAAAATCCAAGTGAAGTCGCTTCGAGATTTATCGCTCGCGCCGTCTGACTGACCAATGTCCTTCTCCGGTGACCAATTGACTGATGGGCTCGTAGTGGAACTGACAGTTGGCGCAACTATAAGGGGGCAGATCCAGACGATGCTATAATATATCCGATTGTCCGTCGTATGAATATTCCCAGTTTAAGCAGCAGATCACTAATAAAACACCGAACGAATTTCTATCTGAGTCATCTAAAAGAACACTCGTCCATTAGTGTTTATTGGATCGACTCACTTATGATAATCTTTTACCTTTCAAGAACTTCACGATAAAACCTAAGCACACTGGACGTTAAACCCAGATAAAACTGACTTGGTGAATGAATTACACTGAAAGGTGCATGCTTGAGATCAAAGACATGAAAAATTATGAGCAGAATTTTTGTTTCAATGATATCCGATATAAAAATGGTATGAGCTGTCAAAATCACAACAAAATCAAGATTTTATCGGTTATTTTTGCAGAAAAGTGTTAATTAGAAGATTTTAGATGATTCCTGATTCCATAATGAACCTTTTTACATTTGTGCTAAGTTTGATTTATTGATTGGAGTTTAACTTTCGTGGCGACGTTGTCAGCGTTGTCTTTAAAACAATTGAACTGCATCCTTGAATGTTCAAATTTTGCAGACGTAATGGTATTCCCTTAAAGGGGCATGAGCTGCCAAAATGTTGATATTTTGATGTTAAAACAGAATGTTGAAATTATTGGCTATTTTTCTCAAGATGTATAATTCAGAAGCTTTTTAGTGCTTCTAGTCTCGAAAATGTACGATTAAGTATTGTTTTGAACAAACTTTGGCTTAGAATGAATGAATGGTCGTCCCGGTTATTTAAATTTTGTTTACTTTGCGAACACGTTTTCGGTTCGTGCAGACCACATATTGTATGGATTTTCGTCATTCCAACGCCAATCATTTAGTTTTTCGATGGCCTTAAAAGCCTCTTACTGTCGGGACGATCAGAAATTATGAAAAAAGTGTGAATTTTGCAGACGTATTCCCTTAACCAGAAGATGGCACAGAATCAAGTAATGAATCTTGTGCCAGCATAAATCATTTATAGTTTCCTTGAATTTCAAACGCTCTCATGCATTGTTCTGATAATGGTAAAAAAGGGAGAATTTTCGGCAGTTCATGTCACTTTAAAGACGGAAGCTATACCATCTACCGTTTACTTTATTTATATAGATGAATTACATATGTTCCAGAAACATAGAGATGGGGATAGCCGAGAAATCTGGGCTCTGCCGAATTTTTTTCTCTCTCCGTGTTCGTCAAGGCGACAAGACACATTAGCAGCCATATAATACCAGTCGCCGTAAGACCGATAATCCGGGCTAAGATGGGGACGTTATTTAACAAAGTTCTGGTATGTTTATATCTCAAAACCTCTCGACAGAGACAATATTGCTGCTCCAAAGCTTTATTTTCTTCTCTACATATTTCCAGTGATTGACTTCACAACATTGGAGTTTTGAATGTGATCTAACATATTGAAAAGACCGCTAATTTCATGTTTCGTATACATATATATATGATTTCTATTTCGATCTATCGATTGTTTTTATCTATACTTCGAACTAAAATTTCTATTCCCATCTATCGATTGTTTTTTTGTTTAACTAGAAAATACGGAAAGGTATTGCAACGTTGCCTGGTTGTGTGATATTCCTAAAGCATTTATAAGTCATTATCCAAGGAGGCAGATTTTACAAACAATTGTTCAAATTTCAAACTTCGAAATGAGTTTTTAAATTGGAGATTCTTTATTTGTTCATGTTCCCACCCTATAAACAATTTTATTTAGATAGATATTGGGATTCGAAACTCGGATAAAGCCACGACCAGTGCCGTTTGAAAGTCAAAAAATTTTACGGGAATTTTTTTGGGCGATAAACCAAGTTCTACATAAGACATTGTCCTATGTTAAACATACCTTATTTATCACATATGGAACATTTTTCTAAGCTAAAGTTATTACTAATAGTTGCCCCGTGTTGATTGTTTGATTGATTGATTCTTTGCTGTTTTCTCTAGCACCCGTTATAGAAGCCCATCGGTAAGGCAGGCTTTATCGGCAGAAACCAACGACCTCTCTCTTGTACCTGCATGATAAATCCATTCCACATAAATACCACAGAAACACACATCCGTCTGTGAATTAACCCAATTCTAATACTCTTGGCTTAGATCGCCAAATCGTGGTCTCTAATTAGACAAGCATACAGAGACGAGGACCACATATTCCAACACTATACTATATTCGATGATCAAGATATTAGGTATTTTTAATACAGCTCAAGAGGGAATTAGCTTCGTACAAGCGAATACTGAGAAATGAGTTTTAATAAGCCTGAAGAAAGATGCCAAAAGACGCAAATTTTATATTAAAAATGGAGAAGAACAATGGGACGAGAAGAGAGCCTTGTCTAAGACCTGCAAGATGTTAATTGTTACGCGTATAACGTTACATTGGAGGCTTATAGGAGAACGAATCCTGATGCTCTGCCTTAGGCAAATTGACTGCGGTTCTTTGAAGTTGACTTTTAACTCCACTGACAGAATCTCCCTACAAAAGACTGATTAACCACATCCTTTGATGCCTAGGTGACTCAATTAAACTTGCTGGAAAAATTACCGTATTTGGAGGAAATTCTCATTTGAAAATAAGCACATTGGGCCAGTGAGATCAAGTGCATTATCACCGGTATTAACGTTATGTACTGTTAGATCATTCTGGCATTGTTGATTGAAAGGAAGGTGTTACATTTTATAAACCCTCCGGCGATTGGTCAAAACCTTCCAACTGCCGCATCTGTTCTTATTGTAGGCATAGATGTCGCTGGAACAAACCAGTGGCGGATTTAGGGGGGGCGCAGGGGGCTATCAGCCAAGCAAAAAAAAAAACGAAAAAAAAAAGAAGGAAAAGAGAAAAAGAGAGAAGGAAAAGAGAAAAAGAGAGTAGGAAAACGAAAATATCTTACATTACAATGCTATGAAGAAGGAAGCTTTATATGGAGCTACGATCACATTTAATTTTTTCGTACCATTGCCTCATTGTCATTGGTACGGGCCGTGCATATGTGTGTTGAATATTTAAAACACCAAGTCCTTGGAGAAGTGGTAAGGAAGTGGTGAGGGAGGGGGGGGGGGGGGGGGCGCAAAGCCACTTGAAGCTAAGCGATGTGGACTGGTAGCGTTTTTACTCACAATTAGACCAGATATGCTAAAAATATAATTTCTCGGGTTTCATCAAGAGAAAAATCGCTAAATTTCCGCGGCTTCGCCGCAAATCGTAATTATTTACTCTTACGAAAGTCTATTGTAACTGGGGGACACGAGAGTCAAAACAATATATAAACGTTGCAAATGGTGGGGACAATGGGCCCAAGGATAATCGGCCTCACACCAAACAATGTGTGATGAGGATTTAACTGAAATGCTTGGTTTCGTGCATGCACTGGTATAGCACTGTTGCATCCGATTGAATGGACTTGCTCATCTGTATGTAAATAAAGATTTGCCGCTGAATTATTCCAGAGTTATGGATGAATTTTCGCGCAAAAATCGCAAGCTGTTTTTTTAAAGCTATACAGAACTCTGAAACTGCCATTAGGCCCTAATCTTGACATTGTTTTGAAATTGTTACTGAGAGTATTACGTAAACAGGCAAAACATACACAGTTCCATTTTGATTAATTTTTTTCCGCAAATAAAGTTAGAAACCGATAATTCATTATCAGGGGCTTGAACAAAAACAATTTTGGAACGTTTATCTTTAGGTTGAATTTAAAATACTTGATTAAAATAAGTGATACTCGAGAGGGAATAGAGGTATCACGCTTATGATGTAGGCCCATTTGACCTTCCCGTTTATTCAGACGTGGCTCTAAGCTAAAACATCTTTCTGGTAGACATATTTTTTCCGCCATCTCGCATAGAAATTTTTTCACCGGCTATATTTATGAAGATGTACTCTGAAAAATAATGTCTAGTTTTACATGCTGAAATGGCTTAGAACGCATCTCCGGCGATCTAGGATCCCAGAGCTTCCGGGGCCTAGGCGGCCCCTGGACCCGCGCCTTATAGTGCTGTGCTAGTTGCCCCCCCCCCCCCCCCCCCCCTTCACAAGACTTATAACTACCTACTGCGGGTGGGACTTGCGCCCACCCTTTCACGAAATCCTGTATCCGCCCCTGCAAACACTGGCTGAGTATTTTCAGCTTTGCCCCCCCCCCCAAAAAAAAAAATAAAATAAAACCCACAAAAACCTGATTGATTCTTTTGTCAAACGTCCATATTTTCCTAGCTCATACGTCTTTTTCGTGTACGGAACAATGTCTCTACTTGATTTGGGTTTCCTCTCGCAATAAACGCCGGCATATAAGTGAAATAACCTTGAGTCTCGGCGTAAAACATCAACCAATCAATCTACTTGAATTGGTAAATGATCTCGTGCATGTCAGCACAGCAAACACAGACAAGAAGATTTTCCCTGTGCCCGTGTGTTTTAGTACATATAAGTAAACACACACAGGTGGATCTCAGATGCTTAAGGTTTAACAAATAGTCTATTTTGAACCGGAACCGTGTATTCTATAGACCGTGTAAACACTTATGTTTGCACCTAATGGTGTAGCCGTTTGATTCTTGTCTATGCAGACTTTTGCTTTATGTAGATAGGAATATAAAAGTTGCCTTTTAATCTGTACATTACAGATGTCCCTATCAATATTTATATTACACAATTTGTATTATTGAAAATCACTTGTGGTGGGTTTAGCTGTGGTTGAACACGACGGTCTGACTCTCTGTGTTGACATGGCTTAATGTGGTTGAACACGACGGTCTGACTCTCTGTGTTGACATGGCTTAAATGTGGTTGAACACGACGGTCTGACTCTCTGTGTTGACATGGCTTAACTGTGGTTGAATACGACGGTCTGACTCTCTGTGTTGGCATGGCTTAGCTGTGGTTGAACACGACGGTCTGACTCTCTGTGTTGACATGGCTTAAATGTGGTTGAACACGACGGTCTGACTCTCTGTGTTGACATGGCTTAACTGTGGTTGAATACGACGGTCTGACTCTCTGTGTTGGCATGGCTTAGCTGTGGTTGAACACGACGATCTGACTCTCTGTGTTGGCATGGCTTAGCTGTGGTTGAACACGACGGTCTGACTCTCTGTGTTGACATGGCTTAAATGTGGTTGAATACGACGGTCTGACTCTCTGTGTTGACATGGCTTAAATGTGGTTGAATACGACGGTCTGACTCTCTGTGTTGACATGGCTTAAATGTGGTTGAATACGACGGTCTGACTCTCTGTGTTGACATGGCTTAAATGTGGTTGAGTACGACGGTCTGACTCTCTGTGTTGACATGGCTTAAATGTGGTTGAATACGACGATCTGACTCTCTGTGTTGACATGGCTTAAATGTGGTTGAATACGACGATCTGACTCTCTGTGTTGACATGGCTTAAATGTGGTTGAATACGACGGTCTGACTCTCTGTGTTGACATGGCTTAAATGTGGTTGAATACGACGGTCTGACTCTCTGTGTTGGCATGGCTTAAATGTGGTTGAATACGACGGTCTGACTCTCTGTGTTGACATGGCTTAAATGTGGTTGAATACGACGATCTGACTCTCTGTGTTGACATGGCTTAAATGTGGTTGAATACGACGGTCTGACTCTCTGTGTTGACATGGCTTAAATGTGGTTGAATACGACGGTCTGACTCTCTGTGTTGGGATGGCTTAAATGTGGTTGAATACGACGGTCTGACTCTCTGTGTTGACATGGCTTAAATGTGGTTGAATACGACGGTCTGACTCTCTGTGTTGGCATGGCTTAAATGTGGTTGAATACGACGATCTGACTCTCTGTGTTGGCATGGCTTAGCTGTGGTTGAATACGACGGTCTGACTCTCTGTGTTGACATGGCTTAAATGTGGTTGAATACGACGGTCTGACTCTCTGTGTTGGCATGGCTTAAATGTGGTTGAATACGACGATCTGACTCTCTGTGTTGGCATGGCTTAAATGTGGTTGAATACGACGATCTGACTCTCTGTGTTGGCATGGCTTAACTGTGGTTGAATACGACGGTCTGACTCTCTGTGTTGACATGGCTTAAATGTGGTTGAATACGACGATCTGACTCTCTATGTTGACATGGCTTAACTGTGGTTGAACACGACGGTCTGACTCTCTGTGTTGACATGGCTTAAATGTGGTTGAATACGACGATCTGACTCTCTGTGTTGGCATGGCTTAGCTGTGGTTGAACACGACGGTCTGGCTCTCTGTGTTGGCATGGCTTAGCTGTGGTTGAATACGACGGTCTGACTCTCTGTGTTGACATGGCTTAAATGTGGTTGAATACGACGATCTGACTCTCTGTGTTGACATGGCTTAAATGTGGTTGAATACCACGGTCTGACTCTCTGTGTTGACATGGCTTAAATGTGGTTGAATACGACGGTCTGACTCTCTGTGTTGGCATGGCTTAAATGTGGTTGAATACGACGATCTGACTCTCTGTGTTGGCATGGCTTAAATGTGGTTGAATACGACGATCTGACTCTCTGTGTTGGCATGGCTTAGCTGTGGTTGAACACGACGGTCTGACTCTCTGTGTTGACATGGCTTAGCTGTGGTTGAACACGACGGTCTGGCTCTCTGTGTTGGCATGGCTTAAATGTGGTTGAATACGACGATCTGACTCTCTGTGTTGGCATGGCTTAACTGTGGTTGAATACGACGGTCTGACTCTCTGTGTTGACATGGCTTAAATGTGGTTGAATACGACGATCTGACTCTCTGTGTTGACATGGCTTAACTGTGGTTGAACACGACGGTCTGACTCTCTGTGTTGACATGGCTTAAATGTGGTTGAATACGACGATCTGACTCTCTGTGTTGGCATGGCTTAGCTGTGGTTGAACACGACGGTCTGACTCTCTGTGTTGACATGGCTTAAATGTGGTTGAATACGACGGTCTGACTCTCTGTGTTGGCATGGCTTAAATGTGGTTGAACACGACGGTCTGGCTCTCTGTGTTGACATGGCTTAACTGTGGTTAAAGTGGCATGAACTGCCAAAAGGTGATATTTTGACGTTAAAACAGAAAGTAGAAATTATTGGCTATTTTTCTCAAGACGTATAATTCAGAAGCTTTTTAGTGCTTCCAGTCTCGAGAATGTACGATAAAGTATTGTTTTGAACTAGCTTTGGCTTACAATGAATGAATGGTCGTGCCTGTTATTTAAAGTTTGTTTACTTTTCGAACACGTTTTCGATTTGTACAGGCAACATACTGTATGGATTTTCCTCATTCCAACGCCAAACATTTAGTTTTTCGATGGCATTCAAAGCCTCTTACTGTCTTGGTGATCACAAATTACGAAAAAAAGAGTGAATTTTGGCAGCTCATGCCACTTTAAACACGCTGGTCAGACTCTCTGTGTTGACATGCCTTAACTGTGGTTGAACACGACGATCTGACTCTCTCTGTGTTGACATGGCTTAACACATGTCATTAGTATGCAGCAATACAGGTAATGCGATTGTAACATCGTGAATAAATCCAGCAACCATAACTACATGCATCGGATCGCTGGGTGCTGTAATTGGGCTTTGGGGACTTTGCACTATATTTTAGAGGCTTGGCACAGAGGGGCGACGCGAGATGTAATTATATAGTCGGGTGAGAATCTGCGAACAGTGACAAACAGTAAGGTGACAACTGCTCATCAATGACCGCTCCTTTAATGAGCCCGTGGACATTTCCCCTTATACAGAACAGTGACTAAGAGAGCCTTTGCCAAATCCCCGTCCAGTCTGATTTAACTTTGTGTCATTGTGAATGACCACAGATCAAATGGTAACTTAGCATTTTGAGAAGACAGCGTGAATCATCCTAATTTCCCCTACGTGAGTTCAGGGATCTTTCCTCGTGTATGAAATAATTTTCTGTTACGGTTCATCGATTCCCATTAGAACTATATATTAATCCAGGGCAAGCAATCGCTTTAATAACTTCGGAAATTTACGTACGGGAAATACGTATGCCAAAACCGACCGGAAGAGAGCGAAGACAGCCGAAGTTTATTCCGAATGTGCAAGCCATTTTCTGTCATCTCTTTCTGATTGGGAATGATATTTAATTTTGTGGTACAACTTTATTTTCTCGTTCGACCTCATTGATTTTTTAGATTCAAAGCAAATACAAATGTAATGACGGAAGAATGCGGTATAGGACCTGTCGGGATTTCGATATGACCTTAAAAACAAAATCGGGCTATTTTTTTCGCAAGAAGTGCACATTTTTTTCTCAGAAATTCTGATCGTTACGACAGTAAGAGGCGTTGAATGTCATCAAAACACTAAATGATTGACGTTGGAATGAGGGAAATCCATACAGCATGTGTGCTGTATCAATGTGACAAAAGTCGGGATGTTTTTATTTGACTTTCTATGAACATCTCGACTTAAGTCAGATT
The DNA here is from genome assembly GCA_963971465.1 of Lepidochitona cinerea. Taxonomy (NCBI): domain Eukaryota; kingdom Metazoa; phylum Mollusca; class Polyplacophora; order Chitonida; family Tonicellidae; genus Lepidochitona; species Lepidochitona cinerea. The sequence goes on along the minus strand of OZ020557.1, from coordinate 37,995,072 downwards.
GTGTGCTGTATGAGCCGAAATCGAGTCCGAAAAGTAAACAAAATTTAAATAACCGAGACGAACACTAATTCATTCCAAGTCAAAGTTTGTTCAAAACGCTACTTTCACGTACATTTCAGTGACTAGAAGCACTGAAAAGATTCTGAATTGCGCATCTTGAAAAAATAGCCGATAATTTCCACATTCTGTTTTAACGGAAAAAATATCACCATGTTGGCAGTTCATGCAAGAAACCAAGCTTGAGTTGTGTTTAGTGCATCCAGTATTGGATGATCACCCATCTCTGTTGTCCCTCAACAATACCGTTTAGTATACAGATAGTATGAAAACTTTGTTAATAACATACACAAAGAAAACAGTTAAGCACCCCCCTGGAAAGTCTGCATCGACCGATGAAGTCATTGGTGTAGGGAGATTGTTGACAAACTGATGTTGCAGAAACGATTGAGACGTCGGATCGGTTGAAGGGGTAACTGCCGCCAATACTGATGTAATGCGGCTTCCAATTCCTGCAGATTTTGTACAGGAGGCTCTAGGCCTAGAATATTTCTGCCCATCCTATCCCAAATGTGCTCTAAGGGATTGAAAACCGTACAGTTACCCCTTCAACAGATCCGACGGCTCACTGGAGGGATGACACGCAGTTGACCTTCTCCTTTTAGGGATATGTTCTACACACTCAAAGTGACATTTTTACTTCAATATGTTCGTCCTGTGAAGCCAGATGGACTCTGAAGTTTCCTGCTTACAAGCATTTTTTTATTTTGTTAAAATACACTTTTGATTTGGCTAACGATATCCTGAATAAATTGTATAGCTTATTGCCATTAATGGTGATTTCTTACCACCAGAATGTTGCCCTTTATGATCACAATCGTTGCTGCAACAACAATTTGCCAACAATCTCTCTACACCAATGATTTTATCGGTCGGTACAGACTTTCCAGGGGAGTGCTTTTTTCTTTGTGTATGTTAGTTTCGTTTCTAATTGTGTTCAAAAGGGGTCTGCCAATTGGACCTTTATATCCAGTCATAAGTTGTTGTAACAAATCAACACCCATGCTATTTCATTCGGTTGAACACAGACGGGAGTTTGGCTTAACTAATCAGTAGAATTTTCTGGAGTACTTTGTAATATATTGACATGGTTGCACAGCTATGGCAAGAATATCAGTAAACTGAGATTAAACAAAATATCATTATGGGAAAAGAAAGCGAAAATTTTGGTTATACATAGGTATACATGCACATGCTTTCTTGGGGTTACTTTGGTTTTAATTTACGAAATTGAAAATCAATCCATTTAGAGAATGCCAACTACAAAGGTTTAGTAGAGACACTTAATCCATTTTCTGAAATTTAATGTGACCGAAGAGTCTGAAGATGACGAAGCTTGTTAAAAATGGTAAATAGGGGACACCGGAATCAATATGGATGACTATGGTAAACAGTCCAAGAGGCTAATCGCTTTATCGTTTGTCACCAGCTCTCTGTCGACAAGAAATAACTCACCACGATGTCCTTCGTGCTAACGGAAGAGAAGCTTCACTTCAAACCGCCTGGTCATTGGACATCCTTTGACCACTTTGATGTCCAAGGCGGACGATGGTGTCGCGATGTTGACCAAAGTCATTATACACCTCTTATTACTCTGTAGAAAATTTCACCTTGGGAAGGAAAACACATGTTAATGCTTCAAAACCTAAGCTCTTAACCATCAAAGGGGGAAAGACGAAGTAAAATTGGAACTCTTTTGTCAGCTTGCGACCCACCACAGTTGTGCATTGAGAACCGCGAATATATAAAAATTGTTCTTATTATGTGCAGAACAAACACAGCAATTATTAAATAGACGGTCAAAGGCCAAATCCTAAACCACAAAATAAAGCACCTTTTTTTTAAAGTTAAACGTTTGACCAAACCAACGGCCAATTAGGAAGTTAGGTACTTATTCATCAAAGATGTGTCTTTCCATAAATCGATTGATTGGTGTTTTACGTCGAATCTAAGATTATTTAGCTTATATGGAGGCGTTGCTATATGTTAAGTGAGACAAGGAAGGCACGGTTTTTGCCCAGAGGAAATTCCGTAGTACAATTTCGGTAGTACAATTATTCCACATAAGAAGGCTGATGGAGTAAAATCCCAGTAAGATTTTTTCTCCTCATTTTATAAATCAGTAGGATTCAAACCCGGGACTAATTGACGAACAGTAATATCTTTTTGTCTTAACGGTAACATAAATTTACGTCTGATATGATTCACAGTAGATTTCTAAAACAGATATCTTGAGCCGAGGAACGATAATATTTGACGCCTATACCGTGATAACATATAGCGCCGATGCACATTTCTTTAAATCGCGACCCTAAAAGAGCGGTGGAAATCCGCCCTGCAACAAGGAGACAACGTCTTCATATAACTGAAATACTGTTGAGCAGGACGTAAAACCCAAATCACTCACTCTCACTCAAATCGCGACCAAACCAGAGGACATCAAAAGGGCTTATCAAACAGAAAAAGGAAAACAGGAGCTAAGACAAACCAAGGCTTTCAATCAAACTCTTCGTTAACTAGTTTTGTTAAATACGGATAAAGTTTTCTTCTGTTTGTTCCCCTTCGAGAAAACTACGACAGCGTGGAAGGATTATCTTTTAATAAGAAACTAAATTGCCAATTTTTAAAAGAGCTCGTTTTTTGCCTCCAACGAGTCCCCTTGATTCTCCTTCAGCGATTTCTCAATGGGATTAAGAAACGGCTGTTAAGTGACGCGGAAATATTAGATCCTTACAAAGGGTTTAAAAATAATAGCTTGGTGTCTCCTGGCCGTGGTTGTTCCAAGCGTCTCTGGGAAGGATGGCCGTTCCTCTTCAAAACAGATTACCGTTTCCAGGTCAAACGTTGTGATGACAAGAATGTGAAAGCGTCTTAGTTGCAGAGGAAAACATCTGGGCAATAGCCATTTATTCTACAATCGCAATGTGACAAGATTTAGAATTTGAAAAAAATTTGAAAAATAAATTCTAGTTTTTTTGACCAAAAATACTTAGGAGTTTGTTTCAAGACTAAACGAGGTGGAGAGTGGACGAGTGATCGTCCCTCAGACCTTTCATCGATGCGGCGCGGGTACGAATCACACTCAGCCCAAATAAGAATTGAAAAAATTCCGAGCGGATTTTTCACTTGGTCGCCGTATGTGGAGGAGTTGGCAGGTACTCACCGAAGGTCGGGGTTTCCTCCGGACGACGAGCCCGGTTTCCTCCCCCCACTAAACCCGACAAGAAACCGATGGGCTTTTCAAGATTTATGTTTTGCGTTAATTCCACGGACTTAACACGAGCATCCATAAGAGAGGGATTGGTAAAAAAATCTGAACTTGCCTTTGTTGAGCCTTCGCACTCAGAGATGAGTGACATGAAAATTAGATATCATAAGACAGAGTTTCTTGTGCCTTGTGCATCACACAGAATTGGCAACTATGGCCAGCTCCAAGTGCCAGGTGTAATCCATTTTGGGGAAGCCGGTTCGGTTCCCGGACCGGGTATCACCCAAAATCTATAGAGGAATTTCAAGAGGAATTTTTTAAGAAAGTCTAGTCTCAAGCCCCCAAAAAGCGAGATTACTATTATACTCTAAGGAGCTAATACCAATTAAAGAATAAATCACTTTGAAGAAGGAAAATTTAGACCGATTGGCAGACGAACAGGCGAACGGTGTAGTATCTGTACCACTCGGAACATCCTTCGGCTATCTTCGCTCGCTACCGGTCGGATATTTCACGCACGTAAATCCCCGAAGTTTCAGAGTGGTATCTGTACTTGATTTAAATGTTGTGTTATGTTTCTGTATGTTTAGAGTTTGTTTCATCTGCCAAATATAGGGGAAAATGTTAAAACAGTCAATTGTTGGACATTTTTATAAAAAAAGTAAGAGAAAAAAGCAAAATAAGAGATTTCCGTAGATGCCTAGCAGATGTAGTTTTATAAGTAACAGAACCGCACAAAATTACCGCATATTTGTGGTTTGCATGATTTACTGATATTTTGTTTTATTTCAACCTCAATCTTTTAGTTTTTCAAGGTACTCCAAACGCTGAATTTCTCTTGACAATCAGATTGTGTAAAAAAAAATCCGAATTTTGGCAGCTCATGCCACTTCAAAAAAATTCAAGCCTGGCACATCAACGAAAAACTCCTAACTGCTCATAGTGGGAAATAATCCATTTTTCAAGAATAAATATTACTAAATTTAGCCAGTTTATACCAAAGAGTTCAAAAACAATTTTCCCATAAAATAAAACAGTATATTATTACTTTCGGTTCAAATAAATCTGTGATTTTTCAAAGCTGTATCCAGGGATGAATTAGAAGAAAAGAATATCATTTGAAAGAGGTATGTAACCGTTACAAAAATTCGAGACATGGCATCATTGATGACGGTGTTAACAAATTGATGGGAGAGCTCACAGAGCGAGAGTTATACGGATTCATCGTCAACCCGCGGACGTCAAGAAAGTTAAATTGGCTTCGCCTTGGACAATCCACTGAAATTGACTTGCCGGATCTGTGGTGGAAGAAGTTTAAAAAATGACAGCAGAATATCGCGTCAAACTTCCGAACAATTGACAATATTTTAAACCAGGTCAATGTGAAGAGCTGTGTGATATTATTACGCAATTTCGTATTTTTCGCCTTCTGTCATTTTAAAGTGCGCGGTAGTCTCATATTACGTTTTGCGGTCTATCGCGTGTTGATCTTTTGGACCAGTGATTAACCGGATTTCACCTTCGTCAAGAGGTGTAATTATCTTCTCTTCGGTTTTTCTGATGCGTTTTGCAGCGTGCTGTTTTGTCATTACGCACCCTTCGTGCGACAATCAAAAGCTCAGCTATGTCTTCATTGCGACTTCTAGTATAGCTCAATAGACGCTTTTGCCAAAACTAAGGGTACAAGTGAGTGACAGCACCCGATGTCAAGTTCGTTTAACATTGACCATTGAGCAAACAAATCAGACATTTTCAAGCAATAAACCTGTTCTTAACCCAACGTCTTATCATGGCCCCTCATTAAGAAGTCTTTCAAGCACCAGAATTGGAAATTTATGTCAGTCTGGATTAATCAGGTGCTAAGTCGACTAGGAATAACCCACCAAATCTTCCGCGACTGTTCGCGCTTCGCAGATCAAACCTTCGCGGCGCCATTCGACTTCATCCAGCCTTAACTTGATTACGCTTAACTACTTTATCCCACGGAAAGCCAACATGACGAGACACTGTTCTAAGATTTCATCCACGAATGATTCATAAATATTAGAATCACGTTATTGCGCAAAAGAAGACTGTTCGGAGTTGTGATATAGCGTGGGGTGATTAATCAATTCGCTATACTGTTCTCTGGATAAAGTGACTAAGCTCTCAAATACTTTCATTGATATCGATGGTGAAGAGAATGCTAGCTATTAAGGTACACCGAAGAAAACTAACCGATTGACATTCAAACAGAAAATATTGCTTGAGCATGTTAACATTATCCCCCAAAAATGTGATGGAATAACGGACAGATTTCTAATAGCCGATATGGTTTCAAAGGTGTCCTCACTGTCCTGTCTTTGCTAATTATAATTATAAAAACAATACCATAATGTATATTACCGAGAGTTATATCACTGGAAAGCTCTTTCTATGGCTTATGTTTGCAATACCATAATGTACATTCACGAGAGTTGGGAAAGTTCTTTCTATGGCTTATGTTCCTAAGTCGATTATAACAATCCCATCTTCGAAATTTGACAGCTAATGCCATTGATAAGACGCTGCTAAAATATCCGGGTTTGCCGTTATGGTATAAATTAGAACATTTAGTTATTTACGTTTCAGCATTTATTTTATCTTGTCTGTTGTGCAGTATTGTTGTGTTCAATGCTTGTTGTGCTACATCCGTTTGTCGATAGCAAGAAAAAATAAATGTGAATTCATTGTACAACTAAATCAACCACTTCAACATAAATTGTGAGGCAAAAGAGTTCTATAAAGTCACACTCACCGTAAAAATCAAGAATATTGTTTATATTAAATACAGAACACGATGTTTTGCATTTGTCCTTGACAGAAGAAGTTAGAGACTTGCCAAAATTGGAAAGTTCTGACATAATTTTGTATTTTTAATAAGAAATCGGAAAATTGATTTGTCAGGTACCTGCAACGTAAACGAACTCCGAGTCTACGCATGCGCACAAATGTCCTGAGACAGGATTTGCAGAGAAATTTGAGACTAAATTACAGACAAAAGGACCTGAAATGATTCAACGTATGTTTTTACACTCCATTTACTATTTTAAACATCACTGGACATACACATTGTTTAATTTAAGTGGTTTTACTTGCAGTTAACTGGCTTTGTTACCAAATGTCAGAAAGAACTATAAGACGGAGAATCTACAGTTAGAAACCTTTTGGTAGTTAGGCATATGTGTATATACTAGCTTTCTTGAAAAAAGCATATAATCTAACATATCTTTTTCTGTGTTACACTGTTATTAAATTCAAGAGCTCTTTTGTAATTATATTATTTTCTTGGTCAGGTTGTAAGATAGTGTATGTTTGTATCACGCGAAGAGAAGTCTGATGGCACTGGAATTGTGAAATGATCAACCACAAAAACCCTTATGCTCAAAGAACAATATTTTGGTAAAGTGAGTGGGGCAGGCCAAGGTCTCGAGTCAACCAAATTTTATCCGAGACAAGGCGCCTGAGTGCTTGGATAAAATAGAGGGAAACTTGATTAGACAGACAAACTGTATTGTGTGCAAGTCGAAGCCAAGACAAACTGCATTGTGTGCAAGTCGACGCATCTCATCAACTCCTTTGCCCGACAACGTTTTCCTATCGAAAGTAACCCCCGAAAGGAGAAGGCCCTGCAAGGATGATAGCTGTAAACACTTCATCCACCGTCTAATCAAGCAGATTTTACCTCTAAAGTTGAATAATGCCTAAAATAACGTTTTTAGTTTTGCCTTCGAGGCACACTCGTCGCACTCGAAACTTCGGGGATTTACGTACGTGTCAAAGCCGGCCGGTAGCGAGCGAAGACAGCCGAAGTGTGTTCCGGCCGACACAAGGTCGCTATCTTCACAAATGCCAGTGATAGCGATCTTACATGAACTTTCTATTAATAATATCACTAAAATGAAACATAAATGGCACAGTTTGCATTTCCAGTTAGTTTAAAATGCCTAAATGACAAAGTAAAACCTACCGATCGATCTGAAATCATAACTTAGGCCTGAGTTTACAGTATTAGATGTATCGACATGCTTTTCTTATTTCTCTAAAAGTAAATCTTCCATCTACTTCACAAAATCGATCTCTAAAATGCGTTCACCGTTAGCTCTTTTAGACGGTTAAAATCATATGGCCGCTTGTGCGCATGCTCATACTCGAGGTGTTTTACATTGCGAGTACCTGAGAATTCCCCAAATTTCCAATTTCTAAATGGAAAATACTAAATGAGACTAAAACTTATTCTGTCTGCGAAAAATACAGAAAACTGTTTTCTTTTTTCAATGTTAACAGTTTTGCGGATTTTAGCGGCGAGTATGACTTAAAGTGTCGGCTGGCGCTAAAGACAATCGCATTTGTTGTACATGGTCGGCTTTCGTTTTGGAACCTTGTGCGCCTGTCTCCCTAACAATGGTCAATGAATCATGTGGGACAAGACTGCTAGCGCATCTTCAGTTTTTATGATAGAAGTTTTCACAAGACCTGGCTTAGATGACTGACTCCCTAATGCAATTCTCAGACATTTTAAGAATATTGAGCTGTCGCCAAGCGAACCATAAAGCAAACAGAGAGCAGACATCATGGTCGCCAATGAAATCTAGCTATGAATCAAATCTTAGCACGAATAACAGTAATACGATATGCGGTTCGAAATCAATGACCGTTTGTTCACAAGATGAGTCTTTGGTGAATGGAGGACAAAAACGGTTATAGACAACACCATGGAGACACGCGCTCCACGCGCTACTATTCAACTCGTCTAATTTTAGATAACAAACCGTCCACGAAGAGTTGCTGTATTTCACTCAATAAAATTATTTGACTTTTTCGGACGATTGAATCATATAGGCATAATATTAAACAATGCGATCCAAGGATAAAATAATTGCTATTTTTGAGATAAATTAAGAATTGCTCGTTTGTGAAATATAAAGTTGTTGTGGGTTTTCAAAAATGTCTTTAACTGATTTGCACTGGGCAGTGTATCAACCAAGCATGCAGGAATTTATATAACAAGAATACTGCTATATTAACTTTCTTAATAGTGGCATGGGTTGCAAAAATTCGGACTTTTTCACATGTCTGAGAAGTTGAACGCTTGAAGTTCTTTGAAAAAAAAAAGGATTTACGTAGAAAATAATGGACGGAATGCAAATAACCGAATTTCGTTGTTTATAATGGACGGAATGCAAATAACCGAATTTCGTTGTTTATAATGGACGGAATGCAAATAACCTAATTTCGTTGTTGACAATGGACGGAATGCAAATAACCGAATTTCGTTGTTTATAAAAACTACCTTAACATACGTCTACAAAATAAGTATCAGTGGACGTACGACGAACAATTAGCTAATTCTGTTTCATCGAAATGTTTCCGATATTTGACAATTCCTTCCACTTTTAAGACACAAACCAAACTACAAATCAATCACATTTAGGCTGAAGATAGCCAGGTGAGATAATTATATTGAAAAATATTGATACATTTGATGAGGGAAAAACTTTAAACCGGAACGTCATGTCCGGCAACGTAAGCATAAATATGTGGTCTATCTTTGCAGGATTAAAGATACGAAGAGCGTTTTTAGTAAAACCACTGATAATATGTCGTGATGTATTTTTATACCATAGACATGGACATCCACGTTAAGTCGTGTGAACGCTGGGTTTGCTTCTGACAAAAATCCCGGTTTCTTCAACTACGTCATCATCTGTAGAGCCAAGGCAAAATCTACATAGGCGGCGATTCTGCGCATATGCCATGGTAAAATCTACCTTGTCTCGAGTGGATGGCCCCACCTAATCTGTGAAATAACGCCGCTCCAAAAGGGCGGGTTATCGAGTGAGGCTTCAAAGATACATCAATCAATCATTACAGAGACGAGGGATTAAATAGCACCAACTCAAACGCTGGTTATATTTTGTAATAATTGTCTATGTTGTGAACAATGGTTGAGAAATGTTTATGTGCTAGTAGCAGTAGGCTATATATGGACTGAACAACCTTACTTCCCATGAGCTGCCAAATTGATGATACCTTTCCCGTTAAAACCAATTTTTTTATTACCAAGAAGTGGAAATATGAATTGATTTTATACATGCTACGAACGACGGTTCTTATAGGCTACATTCAGTACGGATTTTTCGATCTCAGTCATCTAGTTTTTCAATGGCCTCTTATTTTCTTGATAATTTAAAAGAAAAAAGAGGGAATTTTGGCAGCTTGGGGAAACTGAATGATGTTCTTTTTGTTTAGATATTGGACCCTAGGGATATCCAGCGAGCAGACAGAATACAAGACACACTTAAACCTCTGACAAAGGTAGCGACCATTATTGACAGACGAGACCAAGGCACTCAAAAGGTGTCTTTCTTTAACAATGCACGAGTCATTAGGTCAATGTACCAGTTGTTAGTCTCCCAAGATCGGGTTAAGTGGAGAATTAACCACTTACAGTGCGAGAAAGCGAAACTTTCTGCCGCATCATTTAACCGAATACTACTATAAAGCTACATTAGTAATCACTTGACCATTAAAATTGTTAGATGGTCACTGCAGCTGTAGTAGTGCAATGATGCATGTCTTCGGCTTTAATTAAGGTCAGCAATTCTGCAAATAACATGTTTTTAAAAGAAGGGCTTCGATCTTAGTATTAAAACAAAGAATTCCAAACATGAAAATAAATTTTGACAGAAAATTTTCAGGCATACGAAATTCAAAAGATCAAAAGTATCAATAGTTAACTATATTTATGATCACTAAAACACACGGGCACAGGGAAAATCTTCTTGTCTTTTATATTTATGATCACGAAAACACACGGGCACAGGGAAAATCTTCTTGTCTAAAATAACCATGGAGACAAGTTTCTAATTGTGTTAAAATAGTTAACCCATATCTAGTTAATTATATATGGGTTTAGGTTTAGTTTAGTACAACAGCTTATGATGTATAAAGGCTTACATGATATACCCCTTTTTTACACAATTAGAAACTTATCTCCATGGTTATTTTACACAAGAAGATTTTCCTTGAGCCCGTGTGTTTTAGTGTTCACATATATCTACCGGTTTTGCTTTATTACAACAATCTATATGACTGGGTATAAAGGTCCAAATGACAAACACCCTTTTTAACACAACCAGAAACTTGTCCCCATGGTTAGCTTAGTCTCGAAGACTTTCCCTGTGCCCGTATGTTTCAGTGTCTATAGATATTTAATTATATACATACAGAATAGAACACTTCTGTTAGACCACCTGCTTTTATTCAATACGTTTTGGCATGCAATGTATAAACCGAGCGGTAAACTTGTTCGAAGTTTGACCTGTATAGTTTGAAGGCATTTTAACCGCGCCACTAAACCTATATAATGAGTACGCTCTGATGCCAATTCTGACGTAGCTCTGTATTAATTAAATTGAGTTTAAATTTGGTCAATATGGGAGGGAGGTGGGGCGTCGTTTTTTCTTGAAAAATATCTTTTCCATTGTTTGCATGATGGATGGATATCTTGACCATAGCCGTTCTTTAGTAGCGGTCAAGGTTTTCGATACACCCCAATATGGCCGCCTCATTCATCAAATAATTTACAGGCCTTTTAGCAGCTTCGTATTGTGAAGCTGAGAAGAGACCACTGGGGACATAATTTGGGACGATCAATCTTTCCACCATATGCTCTGCTTATTTTGTTTCGGACCCCTGGCCTAAAATCTTCTGTTTGTCCTATTTTAGCAGCGTCTTCGTTAATTTGTGCAAGGCGACAGATAGCAAGAGTAATTAATTTTAGTAATGATATCTCTTTATTGATTACGATTGAAAGTGCAAGATTTCTACAATACGAGAAAAAGATCAAAGCCGCTTGCTGCATTGTCCCCAAGTGTCCAGTGAAAGAGCTGCCGTAGCAGATGGATAAAGCAAACTGTCCATCCTTTCCTTCTGGCTTGCTCCGTCTTCGTCGGCGGCAAATGAACAGTTTTATTTTATCTAATCAGACCGATCTAAAACTTTCGGCTGTCACAATATAACCGGTCCGTAATCAAATTCAGCCTTCAAAGAAACCCTTCAACTCCAAACATTGGCCATGGACTCAGCACTTCTTGTCTTTAATGACAAAGTTTGATAGTCATCGTATTGCAAAGACAAGCACGCGGGATGGGATTATAGGGCAAGCCAAGAAAGTGTTAACCCTTGTAAAAATTGGCTGCAATACACGTAAAGTGAGTCCCTTGAGTTTGGTAAATGTGTCTGGAATGTATTGTTATAACAGCACGCTCATCCTGAACTCGAAAACATAGGTGGGTGGAGGGAGGGGGGGGGGGGGGGGGGGGGGGTGCATACATTTTTCACCAACAACGGCAGATGACCGCACAAATAAGCCTTTTTTCGATAGTTTACGGGTTCGAATCCCACTTTTCCCCACAAAAAATCTAAATTTAGGTTTTCAGTACATCGACCTAGATCTTTACAAAATGGTTGGCAGATGCCATTTCAAGGTCATGGGGTTTCCTCTGGGCACACAGCCCCGTTTCTTGTCCATCAACCCTAGCAACGCCTTATTGTTAGTGAAATAATCTTGAGTGTGGCGTAAAAACAAAATTCATTCAAATCCAATTGGAGCAATATGAGAACAGAAAACGCCTTTGTCCACAAAATGTCCTAAATCTACAGCTGGAACGGTAATTGCATTTGATTTACGGTGGTGGTTTACCCTTACATATCAAATGTCGGCCGATAAAACAAAAAACATCTCTTTATAGGGCTACATATTGGAATCAATTGTCATTTATGCACAGACCTTTGTCGGATTCTTGAGTCTAACGTGAATGCATCCTAAGCAAATGGCTGGCGGTTCTTGTGCCAATAATTATATTTTCGCTGTTAAAAGAGCCCACTCTAACGGAGGCAAATTGAATATTGTGTCTGATTCGGACAATAAAACATAAGTTTTATGGGTGTTGTTGCTTTGAAGTGGTGGCCGTATTACTGAAACATCTGGGGTCTTTCCGGGAAAGACTCCGTCCAGTCGCTTCGGACAGGAAACGTTTCCCAGACAGGACCGTCAGACTGATTGTTCTTTATCTCCCCATAAAAGTGGAAGAATTCAGCGGACATGAAATCGATTGTTTTCAACAAATGTATTTATTAAAACATGGAGAGAATTGAAATTCACAGTCTACAGCCCAATGAAATAATCGCTATAAGATAAGATTTTGAAACTGTTGAATTGGTACGTTAATTTAAATTTTTTATCAAAATGGCAAGACAAGTCAACGGATACAACTCCGATTATCCGCTTCAATAAGAGCCAGATCATGTCTTTCAAGGCAATCGATTTGAACTGTTTACGGTCCGTATCATGTAAGTTGAGATAACCTTGAATAAAGTTTATGGTAGAATATCGGTCAAAAATGAATTGAAGCCGTTCATTGAAGTGGCATGAGCTGCCAAAATTCTGACTTTCACATAAATTCCGATTGCCAAGAGAAGTGAATTGAAGTACGGTACCTTGGAAAACTAAATTGACTGATTAATGTTTTACGCCGCGTTCAAGCTTATTTCACTTAAATGGCGGCGTTGCCAGGTTTAGTGGGGGGGAAAACCAGGCTCATTACCTGGAGAAAACTCGACCTTCGGCAACTATTCCACGTACGGCAACCGAGTGAAAAATCCATTCAAAAATGTTTCAATTTTTATTTGGTCTGAGTGTGATTCGATTCTGCGCCGCATCGATGGAAGGTCTGTGTGGGACTGAGGGACGACTACTCTAACCCATTGGACCACCGAGGCCCCTTGAAAAACTAAAACATTGACGTTGAAATACAAAATCTCAACAGAGCCACTAGTTCGTACGAACCGAAAATATGTTTTAATAACGATAACAATTGATAGCCCGGAACATTTGCGCGTTTTTGTTGCTTATACAAACTTTCCAAAACGTACATCTGGAAGATTGGCATCAACAAAAAGTTCTTATTTTGGTACCTTTTTGATAAAAATGACCAACAATTAGCTAATTCCTATTTGTCGAAATTTTCCTTATATTTGGCAGCTCATGCCACTTTTTGACCAGGATTAGATACTTCTGTCTTTCTTTGTTGGCTTCAAGCATTGCCAACTAAGGGGATTCGGTAACCGGCCCAAAGCGCCTTCCGTAGAACAGTCTTTGAATACAGTTCATCTGCATGGTTAAGGGGAGCAAGAAGGGGTCGCCTTAATTCTCTATGTGGATAAGGTCCAGTATGGACATTATGTTAGCAAACACAGAGTGTCACCGAATAGAGCAGCGACATCTTTGACAACAAACCAGTGACAATTGGAAATCATGACTTTAATGTCAACTCGTGACCCCCTCTTGGAGGCACGGTATCAGGGAAGCAAAACTGAGCAAGCCGTTTAATTAAATGCCAACCACAAGGGTGACTCTGTGTTATTGTTAGCTAAGGCCAAACTTAGTCAACATTGCCAAATGCTCGACCTTTAGCAAGACAAATAAAAAGCGTTGGAGACTCAAAACTAAGAATATGACCGATTTAATACATCGTGTAGATGCTTTAAACTTTGTGTTTTCAAAGAAGTTGTGACTGACATCAGTCTAATCTGTACACATTCCTGCCAAATATATTAAATGGAATTTATTTTAACACCATGAATGAAGAACGGACAAATATGAGAAATTGGAGAATGTCCATACATTATTCTTCAAATCATTCTTAGTTTCGAAAAATAATTTACGTAAAGATTTAGCACCAAAACGAAGAACAAGGGAGGGTTTTACATTGAGACAAATAATACAACCAATTTACTCAACTATATACATTCTTTGATTGATGAAGACAGAACAATCAAAGAAGTGATATACATTTTCGCCTGAACACGTAGGGAAAGCTTTTATTTCGTACTTTCTTTAATAATAAGGACCAATTAGCTAATTCTGATTGCACGAAATTTTCCTTAAATCTGGCAGCCCATCTATTAGAAGGGGGGGGGGGGGGGCAGTTTAATTTTGATTTCGACCAATTTGGATAAGTTTCTCTTAATCTATTTCTCTTTCTAATATATATATAAGGGCAAGAAGCGAGTAACATGAAGACCAGACGAAAGCTCACAATTCACTGTGGGCTGTTCTCTTGGTTTCCTCGGGACCCACGATGAAAACTTACATTCCCGTTCACTTTTACTAATTTGTGACCGAGTTGAGATTTTAATCCTGTGGTCCGACGATGTTCTCTTAGAAGTATGGAGAAGTTGACATAACGTAAGCACCATGGGGGCAATAAGCATGCGTGTTAACAGTGTCCGCAACATGGCTGTCCCAGGGGCTGTTTTCCATTATTACAATACACCTTGATCGCGTTGAACTATTGCGCATTGCATGTATGGACAACGGACGGGATTATGTACGATTAATGGCTTAATATCCGCGGTTCTGCTGTCGAACGGGAGGCGACTGACAACAAAGAATTACCGCATACCACAGTGACCAGATCATGGCTTTACGTCTGAGGGATTACCATCACTTCTGGTGTCTCGAAAACATTTCACATCGCGCATCATTAACCTCGAACAAGAACATTAACACAAAACTACAGTTAATTGAGCTATAATGGCATTCCTCTGCTATTTTCAAACATTACAGTCAGCGCCTTTCAACACTCAGAAAAGGGACATTCCATAGCTTGTAGGCTGGTGGCCGAAGCTTCAATTCGATCAGTCCGTAGCCGATCTCAAGAATATACGTTCCGATAGTTTTTAAATATTAATGATTAACTAAAGAATATATAAAAAAAGTTCGTCCATGCAGAACCCCGGCGTTTATAAGATATCTTCAACTGAATATCGATTTATGTTTCTGACCTATCTTTAACCTTTGTGACCTACTTACCCGTTTCTGGCGGTATAATTTTTGAACAAGCCAATCAGATCGCTGAATTTTCTATACTTCCGATATAAACAATAGTTTGTAAACATACAGAATGACAGCAAGATGGGAGAGCGATCGGATGGAAAAATCAAGTACTTATTCTTGTACAATACACACACAAAAAAAAAAGCAGGGGAAATGAAGTTGAATTGCCTTTTACTAGAACTAGATGGAGCAGTGTCAAAAGATATACGATAGACTTCAATTTAAACAGGATACAATAAGTCCCTTGGGGTTTTATTCCCGCCAGACCACAAATATAAATGAATATTTTATCTGGTAAATAAATCAAATCAAATCAGAATGGGTACTTTTAGACCCAGAAGAATCCATTGCGGTCAGAGAGAAAAATGACATATTTAACAAATATTGGGTATCAACGATCCTGTTATAAGCATTTCACAAACAATTAACGAATGTAGGCTGCCAAAAAAAAGAAAGTCTGAAGCTGCCGGGACCCGATCGGTGGTCCAGTGGGTTAGGGATCGTTCCTCACACAGACCTTCCATCGATGCGACGCGGGCTCGAATCCCACTCAGACCAAATACAAATTAAAAAATTTCTGTGTGGATTTTTCAATCGATCGCCGTGTGTGGACGAGTTGCCAAGTACTCGCCGAAGGTCGTGGGTTTTCCTCCGGACAATGAGCCCGGTTTCCTATCCCACTAAACCTGGCAACGCCGCCATATAAGAGAAATAATCTTGAGTGCGGCGTAAAACATCAAGCCTAGTTCTGTAGTGTAGTATGGTGCCCTAGTATAAATTATAACGTTAAACTTGACAGAGGGGGGGGGGGGGGGGGGGGAATTAAATATTTGTTAATACCCCCTATGTTTAATACAATAATTCGATTTAGTGTGGATTTGCTATGTACTAAGTAGATGTCTTTCTTAAATAATCCGGAATTTTCTGTGGCATGTGCGAGGTAAATTCTCGATCACTCAGGGGGCCATGAACGATGTAAGTAGAATGGTCACCCGGAAGCAGCGAAAGGTCAGGGTTTCCTTGGGGGAGGGGTATAGATTAAGCCTGTTTTTCATGACTGTCCTCCAACAATCCTGGCAACACCATCATAAATCCGAAAAAAATTTGAGTGAAGTGTAAAACGTCAATCCATCCATCCCACTACCTTTGAGGATGGAAATTCTATGCTCGGTTTTGTCACCAAATTTGTTGACAATCACTTATCGGTCGGCCTCAAGTTGAACGATAGCCAGAAACCAACAGAAAGAACCTTGGGGTGTCATTTGACATTGGGTTTCTTCTGGTAATAATCCTGGCAATGCCACTATATAAACAAAATAAACTTGAATACGGTGTTAAACAACCAATCAAAAAGTATATTCCTTACAGCGCAAATGGTTTGTATGGGTTGCTGGGTGTGGGAGGAGCTCAAGTACAAAATATTTACCCCCCCCCCCCCAACCCCCACTCACTACTGAACATTCTTAGATTAAACTAATATCACCGAAGCTTGCATTAAATTTTTAATACATTTATTGTATCTCTAACTTAAATTATATGTTGTCTGGCCCACATGTCTGATTTTAAAATTACATTATTACTAAATATATTTTGCTGGTTTGTTACGTAAAGCAGCGGGGAAAAATCGGGTGTTAAAAATGTATAGTGTTAAAAATGTATAGTGTTAATAGATTGCATAAACCTGTTGATCCTCATACAAATCTGTTTGTTTTTACTTTTCTCTCATATATGGCAGAGGAATGCAAATAGTGTCTAACTTTAATCCTATGTCTATGGAAACGACCAAAAAACGTAGTATTGGTGGAAAAAGTAATAGCCAGTGGCCTGTTTCACAAAACGGAGTTTTTTTTTTTTGCGTAACTTTCGTAGACCGTATCTCTACAATATGGGTTGTCATGACAGTTACGTAAAAACTTACGCTACGCCGCTCTGTGTATTCTGGGCCTATGTGTGTGTTGCGAGACACTTCCGTATTCCGCATCCAATTTTCAAAAAGAATAGAATCAACGAGGTGGGATAAAACTCTGATGCTCCTGTAGTCCGCTTAATAGAACCCTTTCATAGCATATATCAAAGTTAAGTAAGTCATATTTTAAAAGATTTAATGACCATATTTCGGGAATGTTAATGTCTGTGTCTAGATTATATGTATTAGATAGAGGTAAGGGGAGAGCACTCATTTTGCCTATGGCCACTGTATATGCGAAAAAGTGTTCCTTTCACATGGCTTTTTTGCGAAAACGCCGGGGTTTGGAGTGGACGAACTTTTTTTGGTGCTAAAGTATGTCCTAAGGAATATAAGAAAACATACAAAAAGTATATTCCAGAGATCGGCCACGGAACCCTATTTATAGCGACTTTTCAAGTTACAGCCACCGGCCTATTGCCGGCTGTCCGACAAGACTTAATTATAGATCTAGATGCAAATGACGACCCTGTTCTAAACACTAAACCTCCATGACGTCTACTGATTTTTTTTCTGTGGCGAACTTGAATCCAAACCGGTCATCGTTATAAAGAAATATAGCAAGCTGACCATTTTCTAATCATTTATAAAGAATATAAGTTAGAGACGTTTAATTGATTGTTTGGTGTTTTACGCACCACTCAAGATTTATTTCCCTTTCTATATGGCGGGGTTGCTAGCTTTATTGTGGGAGGAAACCGGGCTCTATGCCCGGAGGAAATCCACGACCTTCCGATGGGAACTGGCAACCATCCTACATAGGTCGTTTGAGAAAGGCGCCATACAAACATCGACCATTCTCAGATCGAAACTTCAAAACAACATTCATTTATATATCAACGTTGACGTCTTCGCTCAGAAAAAAACCCACACCTTCGGCGAGTAGCTGACAACTCTCCCAAATAAGCAACATTGAAGTACGTTTGTTGTGCAAAATGGACCTATTTTGTGGATGAATGTAAGGGCAGTTTTTTATTCGTATTTTTTAATGTATTAATAGAAATTTCGTTAATAACACGCCCATCTTTATTGTGACATTGGTCGGAGGAAATTGGGCAACAATTTCAGTGAAGTCGTTATTCCATAAAACAAGTTCTGCGGGCCATGGAATATACCGTAAAACCAATAGTACCATTTTCCCTGTGCCCGGGTGTGTTGGTGTTCATCAATCATATATGCCATTTTCTTCTAAAATCCAGTAGTTCCACTGATTGGTTTAACGTAGTACACAAGTAGTGTTATTCCGAAAAACGAAAACTTCATATTGACTCAATATTTCGACTTTTATTCAGTCATCATCAGGACTGAATTTTCTTTTCATTTTCTTCACCCCCCACCCATCAAATACTACCGTAAATCCACAGGAAGCTGACAATCGTTACTAAACCACAAAGCCCCCTGTTAAATTCTAAAAACTGAAACACAAGCTGACAAAGGGAACGTACTGATTTATCTACTGATAACAAAGGAAAGATATACTGAGGTATAGGGCATCACGTGGCTATAATGGCTATTATCTGGGGAAAGCTATTAACAGTTATAATCAATAAACGGGAACAAGAGTCATTAAGGTGCAATAGGTTATTTAAATCAATGTATTATTTCGAAAACCAAAACTATTAATGTTTGTTTCAATTTCCTAAACGCGTAGATAACTTCCTTTGCGATGGGAGAGCGACGCGAAACTGCTTTGTCTTGGAGAAACTATGGTGCCAATTTGCTACTCTATGCATCAGAAGAGTTCCACTTCCTGTGCAATTTAATCAGGCAGGTAACTTGACCCACCACGAGAATGATGTCACCTCGCTACTAAATCTGTTTAAACAAAAGAGGTATTTGCTCAGCTTTGCATAACTGATACGCAGGACTATTGACGATTGTAATCTAACACCGATGGTGCCGGTTTGCGGACCAAGAAGCCGCCGTAAAGTCTAAGTGTAGAGAGACTGGTCATAGTCTATCACCAGCGTGATGACAAACCATGCGTAAGGTGACACCAGGAAAGGTGAAAATATAAATTACAGCTCGTGCCAGATCAACACAGATAGCCTTGATCATAATCCCAATATTGTTTGAGTTTTTGAAACCCTATATCAGACTAACTCGTGTATAAATATTTATACCGACTTGCCAAAATACAGTGATCTACATGGTACACATTGGAATATTAAAACAGATAATTCAATAACCATTTCTGGAATTGTCTGCTATTATATGTCTTGACATCTTGTGTCTTTACATCTTTAATTAGCTTATGTCACCTTTAACAAGATCATTCATTTGCATTATAGTAAACATACGTGGAATCTGTCGATTTGCTTTTAACCAAAAATTTCCTCGGTATATATATATAGCATTAAAACCTAAAACTACAGAGGAATACCAAATGAGAAAAAACGTATTTCCGGGATAGGAACATTTCGGAAGCTCATGCTACTCTAAATAGCCATGAGCTGCCAAAATTCAGATTTTTTGGATCTTAGTGGGAAGTTGAGCATTTGAAGTACATTGAAAAACTAAAAGATTGACGTTGAGATAAAAGAAATATCGGTAAAGTCAGTTACAAATCGACCGAAAATGTGTGGTAATAGCGGACAAAATTCAAATAGCCGGGATGTATGAGTACATTTTCGAGTCTTTGTTGTTTACAAAAACTATCCTAACGTACATACCCAAGATTGATATAAGGAGAAAGCGCCTATTCCGTACTTCTTGACAAAAATGAGGATCAATTAGTCCATTCTGTTTCAACAAAATTGCCCCTATATTTGGCAGCTCATGCCACTTTAACGATTTAACGGTAAATACATATAAGCATTACTTTTCAGCGCTGTGATTTATTCCACTGTGTGATAAAAACTAAGAGTTCAACCATTAATATATCCTTTTAATCATGGGCTGAACTTTCTATGAATGTCTGTTGTCATTCCATAACCGCCTATTCCTTTCTTAAGCTGTACATCACGGGGTGTGACACATGGCCCGTTATCTCATAGCTAGATGACATTGACGAATATCATTTCGCCATATTTCTCTAGGAGATTCTGTCCCGCAATGATTTTCCCATAATATCTGTAAAATCGGGCCAGCAAGCTTTAGTTATATCAGAAATAATGGTTCTTTAATTCGGCCACGTAACTAAAAGATTATTATATGCCTATTGGTCATTTACTATTATTCTGACTTCAAAGGACCAGTTGGTCTCAGTTCGTTAAAGCTCATAATCCGTGTTTGAATCGCTTCCTCAATTCCTACTCAAAAAGGCCATTTGTTAGGTAGGCTACTTGCCGAAGATCGGGGGTTTCCTCCGGGCACAGCTCTAGCTTTCCTCTCCCACAACCTGGCAAAGCCGCCTTATAAGTGAAATAATAAAACTTATAAGTAAAACACCAATCACTCGATCAATCAATCAAAAAAGGTCAAGCATTAACACTGGATTTTCACCAGATCGCATTTT
The DNA here is from genome assembly GCA_963971465.1 of Lepidochitona cinerea. Classification (NCBI taxonomy): domain Eukaryota; kingdom Metazoa; phylum Mollusca; class Polyplacophora; order Chitonida; family Tonicellidae; genus Lepidochitona; species Lepidochitona cinerea. Next base: position 37,974,461 of record OZ020557.1, on the reverse strand, counting down.
GTGGTTGTCATGCAAGGAGATTTATTCTGTGATTTCCTCCTCTATGCACTGGACTTTTTAAATGCCTTAAATAAGTGAAATCATCAGGAGCAAAGTCTTGTAGGGGTTTCACTTAAAGGGACACGAGCTGCCAAAATGTTGATATTTTGACATTAAAAGAGAATGTTGAAATTATTGGCTATTTTTCTCGATACGTATAATTCAGAAGGTATTTAGTGCTTCTAGTCTCGAAAATGTACGATAAAGTATTGTTTTGAACTAACTTTGGCTTAGAATGAATGAATGGTCGTCCCCGTTAATTAAATTTTGTTTACTTTTCGAACACGTTTTCGGTTTGTACAGGCCGCATACTGTATGGATTTTCCTCATACCAACGCCAATCATTAAGTTTTTCGATGGCCTTCAAAGCCTCTTACTGTCGTAACGATCAGAAATTATGAAAAAAGTGTGAATCTTGGCAGCTCATGCCGCTTTAATCGGCCTATCTGGAAGAGTTCACAGTTATTCCTTCCACACTAAACCATGCAACGCCGCCGTGTACGTGAAATAATCTTGTGTGTTTTTATACGGGATAGGATCCACCGTATACACTGTAACCGTTTACCGTCAATTCTACAGTAGAATATTTTAAAATTAACGGTAAATTGCCGTTTTATACTTCAGTGGAAGCTTTACGGTCGTGTACCGTAAAATAACTTTGAGACAGAGTTGTCGTTTCCGAGCTAACGAGATCTGATCTCCTCGGTTGTTTCCGTGAAGGATTCGTCCAAAATACGTCATTGCGGATCAAAGGGTGCGAAAAAAACGGAAGTGCGCATGCGCACACCGAAGCGCTAGTAAGGCATGGAAATGTGGCCTCATTTCCTTCATGTTTCTAGTTAGTGTAGTGGTTAAAGGCTACAGTTATGGCTAGTGCGCCTATAGTTCTGCGCAGCTCCTGTATGGGAGGTTAGAGGTTCGAATCCCGCCGTAGGCGATTTAATATAAGAAAAATTTGTCATTATAGGCTAAGATAGTTAGTTTAACATAGCTGTATTTGAAAGCGTAGATTGAGATACCTGCCCTAAGGGAGAACTTTACCTCACATATTTGTATAGTGGCGTAACCAGCTCGGTATCATGTATAGGTGACAATCGATACGATGATGGGAAACAATTGAACGCGTTTGTCTGCGGTAAAAAGGTTATTGCGGTACAAGGCAATAAAATATACCAGAAGTCTATGAATGGGCTGTATAAGCAATATGGTAGCAAATCTTTCAATGACATTTAGAAGTTGAAAGGTTACAATAAGGTGAAGAATTACTTAGTCAAGTTGACTTTGATAACGATGTAAGAACTACATCGAAACGTCGTGAATCCAATAAGTTGTTATACATAAGTAATTCTTCACCTTATTGTATATGGTAGCAGTACAGCAGTACATGAAGCGGCGAAAGGGGCCAAAAGGTAAAATTTGGGATGAGAGGAAATTCAGATTGGGGCAAATGGAAGCAGGTGGGAGTTTTCTACCGGTATTTCTGCGAAAGTTCGCCTCAATTGTGTTACTGTTACTGAACATAAGATACAGTATAATTAGTCGAACTGCGGATTGGCAGAGACCAGCTATGATTGCTTGATGTATTACGCCGCACTGGAGATTATTTCACTGATATGGTGCCGTTGATATAGGTTTATTGTGAGAGAAAACACTCGATATTCCACGGATAGCATATGCTTTAAGGGATATCGAGTGCAAACCCAATGAGACATGTTTTTAAAAATTTATTTGGACTGAGTGGGGGTCGAACCCGCGGGGTACTATCGCTCTACAGACTGATCTGCCTGTGTGAAGTTATCGGTTATCTCCGTCACCTTTTCTGCCATCAGAAGTCCCAGAGGCATTCGGAACTCCCTTCGGCTATCTTCGCTCGCTACCGGTTGGCTTTGACACGCACGTAAATCCCCGAAGTTATCAGAGTGGTCCCAGGGTTAATAGAGCTAATCATATACTTATATTCATTTCATGGTAAAGAACAAAGCCCTTCTCTATCATTGTTGTTTGTGTGGCAATGTTTATTTTGTATAGGCCTAAAGATTCGTCGCCGCCAAGAGCTCATAGGTGAGTCCCAATAGAAGTACAGAGTGCCATGGTGTATTTTATATTCATTTTCTAACAAAATATTCTGTGTGTTTGGGATCTCTGCGTAAACAAAATACGACCTACATGTATTATCCAAATGTGAACAAATTTAAGTAATTGTAAAACTCATTCAATCGTTGTCTAAGTTACTTTTAAACACTATCTAAACGCCCTGGGGCTCGTTTCACAAAGCAGTTGCATCACAAACGAAGCCTAGTTGCCATTGGATAGGCCTACCATAGTGAAGAGATACGACGTCATGGCAACTGCGAATGGTCGCACTTTGCGACGGCTTCGTGAAACGGCCCCCAGATATCGAACCCGCAAGGTGTCCCTGAAAAGCACCTTTTGAAAAACAACCAATAAATTCCCGATTTTGTTTTATGAAAAGCTATCAAAATTATTTGCAATCTTTAAAAAAAAAGGATGCTGTCGCCTTATACTGCAGCGCATTAATACAACGATTTTGTATATAGAAATACCGCAGTTCTATCAAGCGCACTCTAAAACGTCACGTGATATAACTACACGTCAACACGTGACCGGAGAAGAACAGCTGGCAATACATTTTATTTTCGAATCCTCTGACGTTTTTTATGTACACTTTATTCGTTGAGACTTGTCAGTTAACAGAAATAAAACTGGAGATAATTTTGAAAGCTGTTTTAATGTTTGGTTTTTCATAACTAAGCATCATGTTACGTGATGAGTTGGGGTCAATTTGTCTTTTACTATCCGCCCCTGTCGGAAAATAAAAACTCCCCTGACATATTCCTAAGCGAGCAGACGACTGTTTTAGCGCGTGTGTACACATAAAAATGACATTTGTGTGATTGTTTAGGGCGAAAATAAATGACTTGCTTTGTTTCGTGTCTGGTGATCACGGATCGACCGTCAAAGAAACCCATTAGCGACAGGGTACTTAAAACTCGTGGTTTTTATATTTCTTTTAAAACAGGCACCTTTTCTGAGATAGTTTCTTGCTCCAATTCAACCCTTCGCCAGCCTTTGTCCTATAGTTAAAGACCAGTCTAGTATATAAGAGTAAGAGTTCTGGTAACGCAGGCCTTTTTATCAGAATGTGTACGTCAAAGTGGCATGTAGGCATCCTGCCAAAATTCCAACTTTTTTCATAAATTCTGATTGTGTCGACAGTAAGAAGCTTAGAAAGGCACCGACAAACTAAATGATTCACGCTGGAAAATCGATACAGTCTGTGTGATGTACGAGCCAAAAATGTGCCACAAAAGTAAACAAAATTTAAATAACCGGTACGAACGTTCATTCATTTTCAGCTAAGTTAGTTCAAAATGCTTCTTTAAAGTGGCATGAGTTGCCAAAATGTTGATATTTTGACGCTAAAACAGAATGTTGAAATTTTTGGCTATTTTTCTCAAGACGTATAATTCAGAAGCTATTTAGTGCTTCTAGTCTCGAAAAAAGTATTCTTTTGAACTAACTTTGGCTTAGAATGAATGAATGGTCGTCCCGGTTATTTAAATTTTGTTTACTTTTCGAACACGTTTTAGGTTCATACAGGCCACATACTGTATGGATTTTCCTCATTTCAACGCCAATCATTTAGTTTTTCGATGGGCTTTTAAGCCTCTTACTGTCGTGACGATCAGAAACTATGAAAAAATTGTCAATTTTGGCAGCTCATGCCACTTTAATGTACATTCTCGACACTAGTAGCACTAAAAAGCTTCTGAATCACACGTCTTGAGAAAAATAGCCGACAATTTCCACGTTCTGTTTTGAAGGAGAAATTTTTGCATTTTGGCAGCACATTTCCCTTTAACATGTAATCTAATTGTTTTTTTTTTTATCATGAAGCCAAAACCTTTGGCATAAGGGTGGGGATGAGGGCACATATCCAAATGTGTCTTTTTCCTTAGTATCCTAATCCTATTAATGCGTCAGACTGATTCTATACGCTGTTAGGAGGTCACCTGATGGCCAAATATATCTTGCTGCGTGGTGACTTTATCGAACAATTGTTTGGTCGACCAAATAAGGTTTTCGGTCCTACTAACGATGACTTATTAGGAGAAGCGCTAATAGTCAAAGGGGTCCCATTACAGAAATAATGAAAGATAGTTTTCTCACAAAAGAGTTCTTCTATACAGAAGATGACCTTAGAATTAAGGTCTTATCGGGGCTGATTTAACGCGACCAAAATCTACAAAAAGGATGGAAGGTGCTGTCAGGGCGGTTGTTTTATTTCTGTCATGGGATTACTGAATTTATTTCGGGGCGTAACGCTTATCAGTGCGCTTCCTTTGAAGTTTGGCCAGTCCGTTGTAGCCAGGGACAATTTCTGGGAAACGAACATAGTTGTATTGCCGGCTGATCACACCGGCTCCCCATAAACCATGCCGATGTCCATTGCATTATTCATCTCGTGTCATCAGGATAGTCGCAAGTAACGCTTCAGAGAAAGACCCCTCATTTAAAAGAGACACTACTGTGATCAGGCAAATTGCTCAGTCTGCCAGGCTTTTGTTGCCCTGAAAATGTTACGACTCTGAACCCTCAATTTCATCAACAACAAGCAGTTATCTAGTAGTTGAAGGGAGAATTAAATTCCATACGTTAGCCATGAATTAAATTGTACCGTTTCAATTTTGGATATCGAAAGTTCAATAAGGGAAAATAAAAGCTGAAGAAAAATTCTTCCATGTTCGTTTGTTCATTTTATTCAATTGCCCTCCAGAAAATAAAGAATACAAATTAGAATTCTGAACTAAAGTATATAAACATTCGTCTAAATGTTATCTTTCGATTTAAATACCAATTCTGCCGAACCATTTGTGAGAACGTATGAGGCGATTCTTAATCAGTTATAAATCAAAATGGCTATATTCCTCCGGGGGACAAGAATAATGTCTCTCTCACATGAAATCATCACAAATATTGTTCCTGTTTAATGGAGCTAGGATGGAGATTTGGGAAGACATTAAAGGCAGATCTGGGTGATAATTCGCTGATAATGATGTCTCAACTACAGGCCGTTATGGCATTGGATGGTGGAGGACACTTCGGCACAAAGACCATCTCGGCGGCTAACTTCAAAGAGAATTGCCGGGCGAAATGTTGGAGACAATAACCAAATCACACAGGGCTGGACAATGGATTTAGGTGATGTGATGAACGTTCGGACTGGCCATTATGGACAGCGGATATAGATTAAGAAGACATAGCTTTGGCGACAGTTATTTTATTAACAAGCCACCTATTTGCTAGCCCGGGGACAATGGACAGGGATAAGAATTATTGTGTTTAAAAAGGCCCGGACGTAAGATGTACACGATGTCGCGTGGCGAAGACACGTTGTCTTGACAGCTGGACAATGCCCTCTTTTCTCGCCCCGAGAGGAGAGGAAAGCGGGGGAATAATCCGCAGAGTGGTGCGTCCATCTCAAGGTCCGTCAAGGCCCGGTTGTCCGGTCACTTCTACCCTTATCTGTCCCTAGACGGGACAAGGCATTTCCTACAGCCAAGTGTGATCGGTCGCACGCTTCATTTCTCGCCACCCAAACTGTTAACTCATTAGCAAATAGCGGAATCGCCCCAAGCACCCCCATTTACACATTGCCTCAACATGACATTTTCTCTGGATATCTTCTCTCATCTTTGTTGCCTTCAAGTGGCCAGTTTCAATTAGACAGCGATTAGGAATCTGGCAACAAAAGAAAACGCAAAACAGATATCTGACTTGTTTTCAGGTGAGATAAATACTCTGACGATAGGTTTGGTGTATTCGAGTTACAAATTTGTCTTCTCTTGCGTATGGCTACCGTTGTGGGTTTTTTACATTAAGCCTTAAAGTGGCATGAGCTGCCAAAATGTTGATATTTTGAGGTTGAAACAGAATGTTGAAATTATTGGCTATTTTTCTCGAGACGTACAATTCAAAAGCTTTTTAGAGCTTCTAGTCTCGAAAATGTACGATAAAGTGTTGTTTTGAACTAACTTTGGCTTAGAATGAATGAATGGTCGTCCCGGTTATTTAAATTTTGTTTACTTTTTGAACACGTTTTCGGTTTATACAGGCCACATACTGCATGGATTTTCCTCATTCCAACGCCATTCATTTAGTTTTTTTCGATGGCCTTCAAAGCCTCTTACTGTCGTGACGATCAGAAATTATGAAAAAGTGTGAATTTCGGTAGTTCATGCAACTTTAAGCCTATCATTTTTGAAAAGAGCCGCCGTTGGGCTCAACCCCAATTCAGAATAGACCTATTTCTGTTTTTTTCCAATATAATTTAACCCACCACACTTATAACCGAGTCGAGGAATACAATACCAATGTACTTCTTAGTGAAAGTTTTACTTCAAATCCTTCGTGTTATTGTTAGTAGTCTAAGTAACCATTCTGATGGTCTCTTGTATTACAATTGGTTAGAATTTCTCGCTGATTTTATTTTCAATGAGTCAGGGATTATACACGTGCCTAGTCTTCGTTTGTCCGTGTAAAAGACTGGAAAACCAATTTCCCCTTCTTGGATTCCAAGTACCTGCAGGCTAATGCAATTTTCTGTTGTGGAATGGGACTGTGACTCAGCCACGACCGGCCTTTCCCGGCACCTGTGGGAAGACGGTCTATTCGAAAACTGTTTGTCCTAAAATTCCGCCCTTAATTGTGTCACGTGACACGATTATCAAACACTGATTGGATAAATCGTCTCATGTGACTTTCCAAAGTGGCACCGAGTTGCTGAAAGAGTTAGAGTATCAACTAGAGACAAATTAGACAGAAAGCAGTGATAACCAACCAAATTATCTATCAAAATTCAATTTACGAAAGAGATTGTTGGCATCATCAGTCTTTGCATGACTAATTTTGGGGAAAAGAAAAAGTGGTACTTCAGTTTGCCCATGACTAATATTATTCATGTTTGAAGGAGTTCCGATATACATAAATAATTGGAAATTATCTAGAAAACAAGGCTGTCAATTTGACACTAGTTGTTCTTATGTGTGAACCGCCGGAATCAATAAAGGCTTTTCTGGTATAAACTTGGCAAATCAACCTTTTCAAACAGAGAAAATAAAGTCATTTGTCGAAGTAACGATGTAAATCTGATAGGTCATATGTAAAAAGAGGAAGGGGGCATACTATTTGTGGTACATTATCACATATGTATGTAACGGGACGGATGATTTTCAGTGACATGAGCCGCACGTCAACATTCGGACTTTCTTCATATATTCTGGTTGTCACCAGAAGTTCAGAGTTTAAAGTGGCATGAGCTGCCAAAATTCACACTTTTTTCATAATTTCTGATCATAACGACAGTAAGAGGCTTTGAAGGCCATCGAAAAACTAAATGATTAGCGTAGGAATGAGGAAAATCCATACAGTATGTGGCCTATACGAACCGGAATAGCGTTCGAAAAGTAAACAACATTTAAATAACCGGGACGACCATTCATTCATTCTAAGCCAAAGTTAGTTCAAAACAATACTTTATGGTACATTATTGAGACTAGAAACACTAAAAAGCTTCTGAATTATACGTCTTGAAAAAATAGCCAATAATTTCAACATTCTGATTTAACCTCAAGATATCAACATTTTGGCAGCTCATGCCACTTTAAAAAACCTTGGAAAACTAGAGAATTGACATCAGAATAAAAAAATATCAGTAAAACTATAGTAATCCATGCAAACCGAAGATGTGTGCTTTAACGGACACCATTTAATCAGACAGGATATATGAGTATATTTTAGCGTTTTTATTGCTTACAAAATACTTAAGCGTACATCTCCGAAATTGGTATCAACAGAAAGTTCTAATTTTGAACCTCTTGACAATAATGACGAACAGTTAACCATTTCTGGTTCTATGATATTTTCCCTACATTTGGCAGCTCATGCCACTTTAATATTATATTTGTTTATCAATTCTAAATAAGCCTATATTATCGCACTTGCTATCTCTTACAAGATGATTTACCATGATGGACGGATACTTCTACAGTTAACCATTTAAGTTATTATTAATCCGTGGCAAATGGATATGGATCTTTTTAAAGTGGCATAAACTGCCAAAATAATGATATTTTGCCGTTAAAACAGAATACTGAAATTATCGGCTATTTTTCTCAAGACGTATAATTCGGAAGCTTTCTAATGCTTATATAGTCTCTAGAATGTACGTCAAAGCAGTGTTTTGAACTAACTTAGGCTTAGAATGAATGAATGGTCTTCCAGGTTATTTAATTTTAATTTACTTTTCAGACACTATTTCGGTTCGTACAGGCTACATACCGTATGGATTTCCCTCATTCTAACGCCAATCATTGAGTTTTTCGATGGCCTTCAAATCCTTTTACTGTCATGGCGATCAGAAATTATGAAAAAAGTTTTAATTTTGGCAGCTCATGCTACTTTAAATAAGATCTTCCGCATGTGTTTTAGTGTCCATTAATATACATAAAATATAAGAGTTTTCGTGTACCCGTGTGTTTCAGTGTTCATAAATATTTAAAAAATATAATCAGCACAAAACATATATAGAAACTTATCTAAATATCACATTGGTCATTCTTGATCTATACGTCACCATGGCAGTGAGGCTTAATTTAAAAAAAAATAAATATATATAGAATGTAATCTCAAATTTTTCAAAACATGTCCACATACAAAGATTTGCCATTGAATGATTTAATCATGGTGGGGGAAAATGATGAATGCTTCCATCAGTGATCAACTATTGAGACCTGGTGATATTAAGATGTTAAACTGACAGTGGGAAGAAACCATGTTGATCTGACATGGGAGGGCGTGTCGCCCCCTGGGACGGGAAATCAGGAACGCCAGGGAAACCATCTTTAACAAGATGTCAAATGCACAAAAGTCACTAGGCAATTCACGGTTCAAAATGACTCCGTTACACGATTACGCAATGACCGTCGTCTGCTGGCATCATCAATCTCCAACCACTTAATGTTGTCTAAATATGGAAAATAGCCACTTAGATCTAAGTGGTGACTAATGATCCAATATAGAAAAACTCACGGCAGATAAGGAGATGGTCAACCAGCAGGGACGCAAAAGCCAGCTGGCTACCAAGACAAGGTATTGCAAACTATAGCCCGGAAATCAGTCTCTATTGTGCTGAGAATCTAACTTTCACTCCATGACGTTTGCACTCTAGGAAACGAGAAAATTTAAAAGAATCTCGGCTATGCAAGCTATAGTTGTGCGCGATACTTCAAGGAATTTATGAAAAATAAATCAGACCTTCTCCAACTGGTTGTTGGTTTGAATCCAAATCATTTAAATATATGTAAAATTATCTGTCTTGGTTTTTAATCAATATACAAACGCCTTAGCCAGTGTGGGGTCAGGGGATGGGGTGGTGTGTGTGTGAAAATATGGCAGACAAGGGTAAAAAATCATCCCACAGCACGTGGAAAAATCCAAATTATAACAAGCAAATTCAAGAACTGATGATCCTTCCACGGTAATTTTAGCCATAGCCTCACGGGCTTGATTCCCAACCCCCCGCGGTGGGCTAATTTTGCTCCATGCCGAAATAAGATGTCCCCTATTATTCTGTGCCCTGATTCAGTACCCCGAAGGAAAGAGTTGATTAACATCGGGTGACATCGCACGCTTTGTCTTAATCACGGATTTTGTGTGGTATAGCTTAATTCAGATTTTCGAATCTCCGCTAATTAATCTATATGTCTTCGTTAACGTGTTAACTTTTGTTGTTAGGTCATATTTGAATTCAACATTAAAGGCCCCTATATATATAATGGCCAATAATGATAGACCAAATGCCTATATATTTTTAAAGAAGATTCTTGGCTCTAAATTAGAGAGACGAAGTAACATTGTACATTCTATACAACACTCGTATCGGGTAAAAAAGGAGTAACGTGTACACATCGAGTACGAAATTTCATGGGTTCAAATATTATTCAAATTTGTCATTATACATGTACAGTAACATTCAGCACGGATCTTTGGTCGGGGTTTTGAAATCTTTGTTCTACATTGATTGATTTAGGTTTACGTCCTGCCAAGATTATTTTTATATACCGCGACATAAAGCCGTTAAAGTGGCATGAGCTGCCAAAATGTTGATATTTTGACGTAAAAACAGAATGTTGAAACGTGGCTATTTTTCTCAAGACGTATAATTCAGAAGCTTTTTAGTGTTTCTGGTCTCGAGAATGTACGATAAAGTACTGTTTTGAACTAACTTTGGGTTAGCATGAATGAATGGTCGTCCCGGTTATTTAAATTTGTTTACTTTTCGAACACTATTCCGGTTCGTATATAGGCTGTATACTGTATGAATTTTCCTCATTCCAACGCCAATCATTTAGTTTTTCGGTGGCCTTCAAAGCCTCTTACCGTCGTGACGATCAGAAATTATGAAAAAAAGTGTGAATTTTGGCAGCTCATGCCACTTTAAGAGAAGTTTGGAGTATCTTGAAAAACTAAAGGGTTGATGCTGAAATGAAAAAAAATATTGGTAAGTCAGCTACCCGTAGCCTACAAACCTTAGAAGTGTGCAAATAAAAACGGGCAAAATGTATATAGGTACAGTTTGAGGGGTTTCGTTGTTTAAAAAACTATCTAAACGTACATCTGCAAGATTGGTATCACCTGGTCAAGTTCTCATTTTGTACTATTGATAAAATAACAAACAATTAGCTAAATTCGTTTCAACTGAATTTTCTCTGTATTTGTCAGCACACCAATCTAAACAGAGAATTTAATCTTCCTAAACTTAGATCTGAAGCGAGGAGAGATAAGCATGTGGGCACGATTGGCAGCTCACCAATCCAAAACTAGAAGTTACCCTAGTCCTAAAGGGCAGATTTAACCTGTAAGGCCAATGTCTGACATTTTTATCAGAAATATCCATTGGAATGGGGTTGGAGAGTTCACATAGGAGGTCAATTGATCATGTGACTTTTAAGTTTTCAACAAAACAACAACACTATGGAATTTTACCTTGCATTTAATACTCGCATCTACGTGCTTTTTTATTATTTTCTTACACTTAGCTAGAGCTATTGTTAGTTACATCGCACATTTAAACACCAGCATATATTGGAAACGCCCCGTGGAACCTATCACAGTGGCCAGTTCAAAGTGAATCGGGTCGACAGGGAACGTCGCCATTTTGCCAGTTTTCGTCAAAATGGGACTATTTCGTGAAATTGACTCTACGTTTTCGTTACTAGTTTAACGTTTTCTTAAATTCAAAATATATATTCACGTACAGCGCGATGTCGGGATTTTTATATTTATCTAATAGCTTTTAAAAATGTTACCCTAGATCGCACGCGAAAATCCCTGCGCTATGTCCGGTTAAGTCGTACGAGGTCTATCTATAAAGGAGATCTCGCGAGAATACGATTGGCAGCTCATGTCACTTTTAATCAGGGAGTAACCCTTAGAAGTGTCATGCACGAGGTGCTCAGTATAAGCAAATTCCGCTAAAACAGAAAACGCTATTTGTTCGTAATTTTTATGAAGAAGTATAAAATATAAAGAGCTTTTCACTGATACCAATCCTAGAGAATATCTGTTACCAATATTTTTTATTTCAACGTAAATACTTAAATTGTCAAGGCACTTCAAACGCTGAATAAACATCAAGACCCCTAAAAATGTACTGATATACCCCAGCGATTTGAATTCGTACCGTCGTTATTAGGCGAAAGGAATTGATCTAAAACTATTTCCAAAGTTTCTGAAGCGTTAACAGAAAAAATAAAATGAAGGCTTTCGAAAGGATCTGACATCAAACATAACAAACAATTTGCGCTCTTAAAATGGTTTATGAACTAAGGGGATAAGCGTTTAATTTCAGTGGTTGAAAAAAGCATAAAAGTTACATAATCCCAAAAGGATACGGCGAGGAGAAGTGTTCCACACCCAAGGCTTCAGTTTTACTCGACGCAAAAATCCAGAATATTATTTAAGTGTGAAAAATCAGACATTTTTCTGTATTTTCCAGACAGAAGACGTAAGAAACGAAGTTTTCACTTCATTTCGTTTTTTTTTTGTTTCGTACCCGCAATGTAAAAAAAAATCCGATCCTGGGCATGCGCCGTAATGTTTTTGACAGCGTTCTTACTGTACATTAAAGGCACACTTGCCGCGAAAATCAGGAATATTGTTTACATTAAAAAAGAAAGACCGTTTTCTGTATTTTTCCCAGACAATATAAGTTAGGAACTTTCTATTTTTACCAAAATTTAAAAGTTTGGACGTCACTTTGTATTTTTAATTTGAATTTGAAAATTTGAATTGTTAGGTGCCCGGAACGTAAACAAACCAATCTGCTCGCATGGGCGATGTTATGTTTCAGTCGAGTGAGTGAACTAACGGCACAGTGTAATTTTACGTAGGCCTATTTATCTGAGAAATACAGACTGACAATCGGTTAACAGCGACTGGAAAAGCCTGCTGATAATTGTTTGTGTAAACCAAAGATAAAAAGGCCTCAAATGAGGGTAATCCAACACGAAAGTTGACCGACACTGATCGTTGTTGTTGTAATCAGGCTTCCATTCTTCGTTTGTTTTTCATCCCATTTCTACATTCTAAAGCTAACTAGACTTGTTTTATGTGTCCTATGTTTAAGTTTAGTGGTATTAGTCGTAGTAAGCTCATGTAAATTGGTTTTCTTAGCAAATTTAAACAGGCTACGGCGGCAAGTGGGCCTTTAATATTTTACCGACTTTGTCTTAAAAAATACAGACGAAGAATCTGGTTTGTGGGACACGAAAAGCCCGTCGATAACAGCGAGAGAGACTAAAGGAGAGAGAGGAAAAAACCCACATTTTTTTCGATCAGGATGAAGCTGAAAGACAAATTTAGTTGCATGATTGATTGATTGATGTAATACGCGACCATCAAGATTAATTCACTTATTTGCAAGGTTGTCAGGTTTTATGACGAAATAGTACACGTAAACGGTTATAGGGACAAACACTCCCCAGCGTATGTAAAATAACGATAACGATATTCTCCTACCCCTTTACATGCGATTCAGTTTAGAGACTCTTAAAGTAGTATTTTCAGTAGGTATAAAAAAAACGTAACTTTCGCATCACAGAAATCTGCATAAATGTACTCTTAATTCAGATGGCTATATATAAGTCACTATCTAAGCGACATGGGTGTGATGAATTCCATTTTAGATAGAGTTTAGGCAAGAGATGTAACTATCTGACAAATATGCAAACACGGGTTAATTTAATAGAGGGAACAATTATATTAATTGGTCAATACTAAATCCTTTTTTTCACAATTATTCATTTCTTGTCATAATAAAAACTAATTTATTTCTATTTTAGAATCTATTCTATTTATCTTAATCTCGCATTGGTACTGCTTTAAAAGTACAATAGCCACGTGTCTGCCCATGCGCACTGTAGCAAGGCAGACGTGATAATGTATCAAGTGGATAAAAAAACCTCATTAATAAATGCTAGATAAGGCTGGTGCCACGTGTGTACTTTACAGACACGTGCCAAGTGTTGTCGTTATTTTATTAGCGAAAAAATCAACAGATTTCTTTGAAATTGAAATCTGCTTAACTAGCCGAGTGTGAATAAAGTGACATTGATAAAGTCAAGCACACACCAGTCGCTTGTCACCATTATTTTAGAACAAAAAGACAAAAGAATAAAGGAAACGGTTGCATTGTGAGGACGAGAGACTTTCAAGCAAAGTCGTTTTGGTGGGATAAGCTTCCGAAATTCGAACTGTTTTCATGAATTCAGATAGTTACAGTTTTAAAATTCAACAGGACGAAAGCCGTATGACGTCACTCGAAAGAAATATGGGATGGAAGAGGGATCTGTTTTGAAACGATCGCTTTGTTAAGCTTCTTGAAGTGACACGCATGACTGCACGTCTTTACTTTTCTGTGCAAATTCGAGTTTTCTGTTATTTAAAACGTAATAAAGGTATGTTCCATCCTTAGAAACTTAGAATTCTCAACGACAAAGAGCCAACAGCGCTGCCTACCAACCTGGCCCAGGGACGGTAACCCGAAGTGGTGCGTTCGATTCTCACCCTGGCCCGGAATCTTTTCCGGGTCAATCAGTGTCGGTTAATTTACTAATTCAGTAATATCCCTGATGATGATTGCAGCTTCCTAGACTTAGACATGCTGTGCAACACTCTAGGTCATTCCGTTTAGGACCATAGCGAAATCATGTCCATTGAAAGAAAATCCTTTTTCTCATTTCCGCTGTAGATACCAATTGGATTCATACGTTACAAAGTTAAGCACCCCTTGGAAAGTCTGCACCGACCGATAAAAGAATGGATGTATGGAGATTGTTGGCAAACTGATGTTGCAGAGACGATTGAGACCATAAAAGGCAACACTCTGGCGATAAGAAATCACCATTAATGGCAATAAGCTATGTAATTTGTTCAGGATATCGTTAGCCAAATCAAAAGTGTACTTTAACAAAATAAAAAGATGCTTGTAAGTATGAAACTTCAGAGTCCATCTGGCTTCACACGGCGAACATATTGAGGTAAAAATGTCACTTTGAGTGAGTAGAATACATCCCTAGCCAAAACTTTGACCATACTCAATAGCTCTCATTTCATAAAACGAGAGCTATTGAGTATGGTCAAAGTTTTGGCTAAATACATCCCTAGAGTAGAATGTCAATAGCGCGTATAGCCTCTATTAGCTTCCAAACTACGTCTCACCCCTCCAGTTTTTTCTTTAGCTTCAAACTAAATGTTATTACAAAATAAAAGAATTGTGACCAGAGGACAGCGAGTTTTTACGATCGAGATCTCACGCCATTCTGCGGGATTTATCTCGTAGAGGCATAAATACAATCGTATTCTCGAGAGACCTCCTTTAGACGTGGCCTTTAGGACTAGGGTAACTTCTAATTTTAGATTGGCATAAACAGAGGTTATCTAACGATAACCAGTGTGTCACGATGAATATCATAGGGTCAACTAGTTTTCAAACCCACGGGCGTCGGGAGCCTGTTTCACAAAACGGCGTAGCGTAAATTTTTACGTAACTGCCCTAGCAACCAATACTGTAGAGATATGTTAGTATGAAAGTTACGCAAAAAATACATCCACGCCGCTTTGTGAAACAGGCCCCTGGTTAGATACCCATGCTTTTGGCAGACTAAAGGGAGATAACTCTAAGCAAAGGAAAAACAAGACCAACCAACCATGATAGATTAGATCCTAGTAAAATAAGACTCCATTAAGGTGCAGGGATGGTTTTTCTGTAAACCACCATATTCTTCATGAAGGAAATCTTTTCATGTATGATATTTTTATGGCTATAAAATGTCATCTGGGAATAGAAATAATATATTGATTTGATGAAATTTTCTTGGTCTAAAGAAGCAGCTCTCATAGGAGTATTGTCCTTTCACAAAAAAGCTTTTCTTGGACATAACTCCGATCCAGTCATTAATTCTGGTAAAAACATTTTAAAAAAAAAGCCAGTAAAGTGTAACAAAGACTTTTCATATATAAAGTTCCCAATTTATTCCATTCCAAAAATGTCAATGACAAAATTCAGTGACAAAAATTGCTAAAAAGTTGACATGGTTTATGAACATAATTTTAGTTATTGCAGGTTCATTTGGAAAGAACAGTAAATTATATCAAATTGAGTAATTGTTCGGATGTATTCCTGTAATTATTTTCGTTTATGAGTTACCATATAGACTTTTGTTTTTAATATCATTTAATTTGAACTGAAGTTTAGACTAGAGCATATTTGTTTCACTTACTGAAAAAATGTAAGAAATGAATATAAGGTTAGACTAGAAAACAAATATGCAGTTAAAAAGCCCTAAATTCACAGCAGTCAATGTAATCGTTGACAGTGAAAGTACCAGTAACAGAAAAATACTATATTCTGTCAGATTACATATTCATTTGAAACAAAGCGCTTTTCTGGTGATGTGGAGCAAGACATTCTTTCAGGGGAGGCCTTGTGAGTAAACTTGTTGGCACATGGACGATCACAAATGTTTATAATTATGGGCAAAGGTAAATAGTTATTTTGTTTTCGCTTAAAGTGGCATGAGCTGCCAAAATTCACACTTTTTTCATAATTTCTGATCGTCACGACAGTAAGAGGCCTTGAAGGCCATCAAAAAACTAAATGATTGGAGTTGGAATGAAGAAAATCCATACAGTATGTGGCCTGTATGAAGCGAAAACGTGTTCGAAAAGTAAACAAGATTTAAATAACCGGGACGACCATTCATTCATTCTAAGCCACAGTTAGTTCAAAACAACACTTTATCGTACATTTTCGAGACTAGAAGCACTAAAAAGCTATTGAATTGTACGTCTTGAGAAAAATAGCCAATAATGTCAACGTTCTGTTTTAACGTCAAAATATCAACATTTTGGCAGCTCATGCCCCTTTAACGTCAGATCCTAAAACGTGAATGCGTCATTGTTTTCTGTTACCTGTAAACTCATCAATAAATAGTGGTTATTTTAGACAAGAAGATTTTCCCTGTGCCCGTGTGTTTTAGTGATCATAAATAAATAGTGTTTAAAACAAAAACAACGTGTGAAAACCCAGATTGATTGATTATGGAATATCTTTCATCTGAACTGAAAATGTCAACTTAAAGTTATACAAATTTGATAGTTTTTAGATATCCTTCCTTGTCATATTAAAGTTATTTATGGGTTGATGTTGAAGGTTGAGGTGTGGATAAGGGGAGAGCACTCTTTCTTTGTTCCCCCATTTTGAAATGGGTGTAGGCCAAAACCCCTGAAATAAAAGAAAAAAACAATGAATAGATTGGATGAGAGTGAAAATTGAAATAAAAAAACCACTACATGTGAATTTCTCTAACAAAATATTTACGTGGGCTTATATTAAAACTACTTTTTAAAGATAAAACATCCAACAGGTAAAACAATACAGTACCCTCGCCCTCAAATAGTGGTAAATTCAGCAAGTGACCTTTATTCAACAACACAAAGGTCACCAGGACGTCGCCCCTCGCCCTCAAACAGTGATAAATTCCGCAACTGACCCTTTTTTCAACAACACACAGGTCACTAGGACGTCCTTTATTTCTCAAGTCATATATAACAATAGCATTGCAGTCTTACATTGTATTAGATCTGAAACCTGAACAGGACACCTTGCCTGCTTCTGACAATGCTTAACGCCCGCGTTCATCTATTCATATTAAATTGATTGATTGATTGTTTGGTGTTTTACGCTGCGCTCAAGATTATTTCACTTATATGGCGGCGTTGCCAGTTTTATTGTGGGAGGAAACCGGGCTCTATGCCCGGAGGAAACCCACTGCCTTCCGTTGGCAACTGGCAACCATCCCACATAGGTCGTCTATTCATATTAAAGATTGTTACAGCAATAACTGGATATAGGAATTGGGGCCTACATAAAAAATCTTATTCCAGGGAGATAACTATTGTTGAGGAAAATTAAATTGTGAATTGCAAAGTAAGCTCCCCTTGAAATTTTGGTTGAAAACAACATTGCCACCTGGTAGCCATCTTCAATATGCTAATGAAATGATAATGTACGGTGCACAGCTAGAACTTAGAGGGATGATGTGTGTCATGTTTGGTTAAGATCAGGTCAGTAGTTTTCTTGGAATAATGATAATAAGTTTCATTTTCAAATTTGGTTAAAAAACAACATTGCTTCCTGGCGGCCATATTTAATAACCAAATGAGATGAAAATGTAGGGTGCACAACTAGATCAGAGAGAGATAATGTAGGCCAAGTTTGGTCAAAATCAGACCAGTAGTTTTCTTGGAATAGAAGTAACAAAAAAACAATATCGCCCTCCTGGCGGCCATATTGAATATGCAAATGAGATAAAAATGAACGGTGCCTAACTAGACCATAGGGTGATAATGTATGTTGATTTTGATTAATGTCAGGTAGTTTTCTTGGAACAAAGATAAAGAAAAAAATCATCGCCCCCTGGCGGCCATATTAAATATGCAAATGAGATGAAAATGTACAGTACACAACAGGGCTATAGGGAGATAATGTGAGCCAAGTTTGGTGAAAATCGGACTGGAAGTTTTCTTGGAAAAAAGTAACAAAAAAATATATCGCCCCTGGCAGCCATATTGAATATGCAAATGAGATGAAAATGTATGGTGCACAACTAGACCATAGGGTGATGTATGTTCAGTTTGATTAAGATTGGACTGATAGTTTTATTGGAATAAAGGTAACAAAAAAACACAACATCGCCCCCTGGTGGCCATATTGAATATGCAAATGAGATGAAACTGTAGGATGCACAACTAGACCAGATGGAGGTAATGTCAGCCAAGTTTGGTGAAAATCGGACTAGCAGTTTCCTTGGAATAAAGGTAACAAAAAAAAAACAATATCGCCCCCGGGTGACCATATTGAATATGCAAAATGAGATGAAAATGTACGGTGCACAACTAGACCGTAGGGTGATGATGTACGTTGAGTTTGATTAAGATAGGACTGATAGTTTTCTTGGAATAAAGGTAACAAGCGAAAGTTTTCTTGCAATAAACGTAACAAAGAAAGACAACATCTCCCCCTGGCGGCCATATTGATTATGCAAATGAGATGAAAATGTACGATGCACAACAAGACCATAGGGTGATGATGTATGTTGAGTTTGATTAAGATTGGACAGGTAGTTTTCTTGCAATAAACGTAACAAAGAAAAAGAACATCTCCCCCTGGCGGCCATATTGTTTATGCAAATGAGATGAAAATGTACGATGCACAACTAGACCAGATGGAGATAATGTCAGCCAAGTTTGGTGAAAATCGGACTAGTAGTTTCCTTGGAATAAAGGTAACAAAAAAAAAACAATATCGCCCCCGGGTGACCATATTGAATATGCAAAATGAGATGAAAATGTACGGTGCACAACTAGACCGTAGGGTGATGATGTACGTTGAGTTTGATTAAGATTGGACAGGTAGTTTTCTTGGAATAAAGGTAACAAAGAAAAACAACATCGCCCACTGATGGCCATATTGAATATGCACATGAGATGAAACTGTACGATGCACAACTAGACTATATGGAGATAATGTCAATTCTTTCAATGGCATTTAGAAGTTGGAAGGTTACAATAAGGTCAAGAATTACTTATGGATAACAACTTCTTGGTTTATTGGGTGACGACGTTTCGATGTAGTTCTTACATCGTTATCAAAGTCAATACGATGTAAGAACTACATCGAAACGTCGTCACCCAATAAACCAAGAAGTTGTTATCCATGAGATAATGTCAGCCAAGTTTGATGAAAATCGGACTAGTAGTTTCCTTGGAATAAAGGTAACAAAAAAAAACAATATCGCCCCCTGGTGGCCATATTGAATATGCAAATGAGATGAAAATGTACGGTGCACAACTAGACCACAGGGTGATGATGTATGTTAAGTTTGATTAAGATTGGACAGGTAGTTTTCTTGGAATAAAGGTAACAAAGAAAAATCAACATCGCCCCCTAGTTTTCTTGGAATAAAGGTAACTACCGAAAGTTTTCTTGCAATAAACGTAACAAAGAAAAACAACATCTCCCCCTGGCGGCCACATTGTTTATGCAAATGAGATGAAAATGTACGGTGCACAACTAGACCATAGGGTGATGATGTATGTTAAGTTTGATTAAGATTGGACAGGTAGTTTTCTTGGAATAAAGGTAACAAAGAAAAATCAACATCGCCCCCTGGCGGCCATATTGAATATGCAAATGAGATGAAAACGTACGGTGCATAACTAGACCATAGGGTGATGTTGTATGTTAAGTTTGATTAAGATTGGACTGGTAGTTTTCTTGGAATAAAGGTAACAAGCAAAAAGTTAACGGACGGACGACTGACGACGGAAAAGCGATTTGAATAGCCCTCCATCAGAATGATGGCGGGCTAAAAATGGTAAGTTGTAGAAACTTGGACAAAGTTTCAAATTCATATTCCATCCGACCCCCCTGATGCTGGGATCAAAACGACTTTGACGTGGTTTTAGAAGCGAGTCAAGAGTTTTGATAAAATTAAAAGAGAAATCTCAGAAGTCCTACCTGTAAGAGTTGTTATAATTCCTAACACCTGTAAAATCTGCGGTGAATCACTAAATAAAAGGTAACCTCCAGTGAGAGTCAAACAAAACTTTAAATGTCCCACCATGTTATATCTGGTTACAGTTAAAGACTTAATCTTCAAACATTTGAATTTTCCTATAAACTATTATGCTATTAACAAATAGTTCAGGAAATTTAGAATTTCTGAAGATAGTCTTGGTTTTCAGAAAATATTGTAAATCAACGCATACCAGAAGTTTGTTAGCCATAACGTTTATTTTAAATTATGTTTTCTAAAATGCCTCTAAAAAAAAATAGAATATGTTCTTTGGTTACAAAGACCAATCAACTGGCTTGATTGATTGATTGATGTTTTACGCTGCACTCAAGACTATTTCACTAATATGGAGGCATTGCCAGGTTTAGTGGGGGAGAAAACTGGGCTCATTGTCCGGAGGAAACCCCCGACCTCCGGCGAGTACCTGGCAAATCTTGCCATAGTAATTGCCAAAGGTTACTTTAAAATAATATCTTCCGTAGATGACAATAAAATAGACCTAGACAGCAACTTAAGGTCTTCAGACGATCGTTATAAAGGAACTTTTTAGCTTCAAATTTATGCAATTATTTGGATTTTTTAAGAACTAGATTAACGCAGATTTTTATTAAGGCTTGAAGTTTGAATCTGTAAGTCAAGGCTCTTTAGCAGGGATGGTAATGTAACCTATCTTCCTATCGAATGCTCTAGTTTTACTGTATTACACTGCTTCAGTCTTGATTAAAAATTGTATTAAAAGCAACGGAAAAAGACCTGCAACTGCAGCTTTATCAGGGAAAACCACTAGACACTACACAATGTATAAATCCAGCTTTCTCTGATCTCAAGTAGCTTTAACTCTAATTTTTTTTAAAGTGGCATGAGCTTCCGAAATTCACACTTTTTTCATAACGTCTGATCGTCACGACAGTAAGAGGCTTTGAAGGCCACCGAAAAACTAAATGATTGGTGTTGGAATGAGGAAAATCTATACAGTATGAGGCCCGTACTAACCGAAAACGTAAACAAAATTTAAATAACCGGGACGACCATTCATTCATTCTAAGCCAAAGTTAGTTCAAAACAATACTTTACTAAAAAGCTTCTGAATTATACATTTTGAGAAAAATAGCCAATAATTTCAATATTCTGTTTTAACGTCAAAATATCAACATTCTGGCAGCTCATGCCACTTTAATTACAGTAGCAAGAGAATGATGAAAAATGTAAACATAGTGTTCCAACAGATCAGATCGGATTGCAAGTTGTTTGAGTTAGGCTTGACTACAATCCTCTAGACAAATATGTTAAGCAATCCTTGCAGCACCAGCACAAAACTTGAACCAATCAATCAATTGATCATTGATTTGGGACATTTAACAGCCATTTATTGAGAAGTTAACATCACAAAAGGATACGTCATAGGTGATGTATTGCCTATAATCCAATAAATAGATAGATTAACCAGAAATGCAACACAGCCCGATAACAGAACTAACATCTGCAATGAAACAAAAAAGCTTCACTTAAAATAAGACATAGACTGATTTAGCCTTAGTGGCTCAATTGGTTAGATTAATAGTCCCTATGCCGATACAGGCCTCAGTCAGTTACAGTTATAGCACCTTTGGCCAATACAGGCCTCAGTGGCTTAGTCGGTAATAGTAATAGTCCCTATGCCGATACAGGCCTCAGTCGGTTAGAGTAATAGTCCCTTAGGCTGATACAGGCCTCAGTGGCTTAGTCGGTAATAGTAATAGTCCCTCATGCCGATACAGGCCTCAGTCGGTTAGAGTAATAGTCCCTTAGGCTGATACAGGCCTCAGTGGCTCAGTTGGTTATAGTAATAGTCCCTCATGCCGATACAGGCCTTAGTGGCTAAGTCGGTTAGAGTAATAGTCCCTCATGCCGATACAGGCCTTAGTGGCTAAGTCGGTTAGAGTAATAGTCCCTCAAGCCGACACAGGAAACAGTCGGTTATAGTAATAGTCCCTCAGGCCGATACAGGCCTCAGTGGCTCAGTCGGTTACAGTAATAGTCCCTCATGCCGACACAGGCCTCAGTCGGTTACAGTAATAGTCCCTCATGCCGAAACAGGCCTCAGTCGGTTACAGTAATAGTCCCTCATGCCGACACAGGCCTCAGTCAGTTACAGTTATAGCACCTTTGGCCAATACAGGCCTCAGTGGCTTAGTCGGTAATAGTAATAGTCCCTATGCCGATACAGGCCTCAGTCGGTTAGAGTAATAGTCCCTTAGGCTGATACAGGCCTCAGTGGCTTAGTCGGTAATAGTAATAGTCCCTCATGCCGATACAGGCCTCAGTCGGTTAGAGTAATAGTCCCTTAGGCTGATACAGGCCTCAGTGGCTCAGTTGGTTATAGTAATAGTCCCTCATGCCGATACAGGCCTTAGTGGCTAAGTCGGTTAGAGTAATAGTCCCTCATGCCGATACAGGCCTTAGTGGCTAAGTCGGTTAGAGTAATAGTCCCTCAAGCCGACACAGGAAACAGTCGGTTATAGTAATAGTCCCTCAGGCCGATACAGGCCTCAGTGGCTCAGTCGGTTACAGTAATAGTCCCTCAGCCGACACAGGCCTCAGTCGGTTACAGTAATAGTCCCTCATGCCGACACAGGCCTCAGTCGCTTACAGTAATAGTCCCTCATGCTGCCATAGGCCTCAGCGGCTCTGTCGGTTATAGTAATAGTCCCTCAGGCCGATACAGGCCTCAGTGGCTTAGTCGGTTACAGTAATAGTCCCTCATGCCGACACAGGCCTCAGTCGGTTACAGTAATAGTCCCTCATGCCGAAACAGGCCTCAGTCGGTTACAGTAATAGTCCCTCATGCCGACACAGGCCTCAGTCGGTTACAGTAATAGTCCCTCTTGCCGACACAGGCCTCAGTCGGTTACAGTAATAGTCCCTCATGCTGCCACAGGCATTGGTGGCTTAGTCGGTTAGAGTAATAGTCCGTCAGGCCGATACAGGTCTCAGTGGCTCAGGTGGTTAGAGTGATAGTCCCTTAGTGCTACACAGGCCTCATCGGTTATAGTAATAGTCCCTTTTGCCGACACAGGAATCAGTTGGTTATAGTAATAGTCCCTCAGGCCGACATAGGCCTTCTTTTCCATTCCATCGGTTTCTTCCCCCACTAACTCTGGCAAGGCAGCCATATTATAGAAGTGAAATAATCTTGAGTGCGGCGTAAAATGTCAATCAATCTGCCATCACTGTATACAATGCATCCCCCTATACACATTATCTGGATTGAATGACGAATGATTGGTTGATGTTTTATGCGTAACACCAAAATCAAGGTTATTTTACTTATATTGTGGTTTTGCCAGGTTTATTGGCGGAGAAAACCAGGCTCTTTGCTCAGATCAACCAACCGTCAGCTATTACTTGGGACTCTTTCACATAGGGCAATGTCAGCTTAAAAACAGCAAAGACTTTCAAGTACAAAAAAACAAACTGAAAAGCAATGTTTTCAGTACAGTATATAATGCATTCTCGGGGCAAATTATCTGGAAAAAAATGCTTTATATACATATAGTACTAAGTAGACTTTTGAGTGTGGCCTGCAGGAAAAAAATTCAATACTTTAATTTCAAAATTTAAAGAATAAGCCCTACACAAGGTTAACCTCATATCTCCATGCCAACTTATATCTTACAGGCAGTTTTTTTCTCAATATACTCCCATGTTAAAAGTCAAGCAAAGGGAAGTAACTCCGCAGGGACTATTATCTGGACCTGTCTTTCCAGGCTTTTTCATCCCCTCTTTTCCATCTACATTTTGTAACATTTCATATGCTTTATTAGCCATGCAATCTCTAGTCACGTAGGGAATGCACTGCAGTATTTATTTAATAAGCCACAACCTTCCGGTGGTAACTGGCAACCATCCCACATAGGTCGTTCAAAAACCCAGTCAGAAAATTTTCCAATTTTTTGGACTGAGTGGGATTCGAACCCGCGACCCATTGGTGGAAGGCTGTTCGGATTGAGCATCCAACGCTCTACCTACTGAGCCACGGAGGCCCCTCTTATCTTGAGAAGAACCCAAATTAATCAGCCTTGGATTTAAGAAGTAAAAGGCAGACATATTTCTCACCACAGCTTTTAAAGGCCAAATGTGAAAGACACCTTGTGGACCCGTCAACGGTTCACAAACTAATATGACAGGAACAAGGAGAAGGGCTGATAACGGGGCTTGATACAACAACAACTGCATAGAGTTCACTTGAAATTCACTCTGTTTTTCACCAACCCACTGCAACATAAAACTGATATAAAGCACATGTAAATGTATCATAACCAAACAGATTGGAATTTTACAACGCACCTGATATATGTATTTTATATGGAAACATTATCAAGGTAAAACTACAAGATAAATCAAGTTCTATTTCGAACTTCATTCAACATATTTGCTGGAACTCTTAGCCGAAGTTTTTTGCGTACAGCAGCTAATATTTTTTAAAAGCAATTAAAGTGGCATGAGCTGCCAAAATGTTGATATTTTGACGTTAAAACAGAATGTGTAAATTATTGGCTATTTTTCACAAGACGTATAATTCAGAAACTTTTCAGTGCTTCTAGTCTCGAAAATGTACGATAAAGTATTGTTTTGAACTAATTTTGGCTTAGAATGAATGAATGGTCATCCCGGTTATTTAAATTTTGTTTACTTTTCGAACACGTTTTCGGTTTGTACAGGCCACATACTGCATGGATTTTCCTCATTCGAACGCCGATCATTTAGCTCATGCCACTTTAACCAATCAGATTTGACAAATTCAAGTTTCTTTGTAAAATTTGCATATAGCTTCAAGGCAAAAATAGCCACTGTCCAGGCCAACTTTGCACCCGTTTTTTCAGTTACAAAGGCGAACATAAATGCTTATTAATATTAGTCAAAGGTGTTGAGTGTTTGGAAGTTCCTCTTCGTCAGTATCGATGGCAAACTCCGCCAAGTGAACCATTGGTTATATGAGCATACGGTACAGGATACAAGCTTGGAATATTTAATGAGAATATATGAAAGCACCTGCAGCCCTAGGGAATAACTACGGCAACCAGCAATTGCTGAGGTAAATGTCGAGGCAAAAATGAAAACTGTCAGCAATTATTTGATTATCTGCCTAGACACACCTGACAAATGTAATATTTTAGTATTCGTTTCACCGTGGCAATCTCAGGTTTTGCTGAGGCAAAATGGACTTGCTTCAGCGAATTTTTTGCCATGTAAATTTCTTTTTTTTTGCGAGAGCTGTACCTGGTATGCATATTGACCACAAATAAAAATACTGAATTTTAGCCCATGGTTCATTGACATACTTCAAACCTTTGTTTAGGTTTTTTATCGGTAAAAAAATTCTCAAAAAAGTCCTAAAGAGCTTAGATGAAATATTTATTTAGATCCCATGTTATACCATATTGCAGTTGCCATAGTGACGTCACACTTCGGATCTCTTTTACGAGAAATCCTTTAATAACCGGCATTTATAGATGCACCAATATATTGAGTCTGCCAATATTTTGATACCTTTCCACAAATTGATATAGACTCTCGCAAATTGTCAATAATTACGAGAATGTATGACATCATTTTTTACCCGATAATTTGGCTACCCAGAAATCTACATATCTACAAATTCTCTAGATATATTTAATTTTTTAACCTCTTTACAGTTTAATAGTTTATTCAAATAAGTTAACATTAATGCTTCCTCGTTTATAGTAATTTACATGTATCAAACAGATGAAGGCAAAAGCTGTGCAAATTTTATGTCATTAAACTTCAAACTGATTAATTCGTGTGGTTTAATTTTGCAGGACTGTTTATGGAAATAAGAAACAGGATCCCATATTGTGTAATCATCCCACTTACAATGTAGGACATGTTTATTATTCAGAACCAGCCATGGTGTTGTACTTTAAAGTGGCATGAGCTGCCAAAATGTTGATATTTTGAGGTAAAAACAGAATGTTATCGGCTATTTTTCTCAACACGTATAATGCAGAAGCTTTTTAGTGCTTCTAGTCTTGAGAATGTACAATAAAGTATTGTTTTTAACTAAGTTTGGCTTAGAATGAATGAATGGTCGTCACGGTTATTTAAATTTTGTTTACTTTCCAAACACATTTTCCGTTCGTATAGGCCACATACTGTATAGATTTTCCTCGTTCCAACGCTAATCGTTTATTTTTTCGATGGCCATCAAAGTCTCTTACAGTCGTGACGATCAGAAATTATGAAAAATGTGTGAATTTGGCAGCTCATGCCACTTAAACTAACTTACCACTTGATAGAGAGATGTTACCAAAACACCACATGATGCAAACAGAAGTCCCGCCACATTAAATTTAACATCATAATAAGAATTGAGGAAAACGCCAATCGTGATCGGAATCTGAAACAAATAAAATGAGTAAGGTCCAGCTAATAAATCAATGTACTTCAAATGAAATCAATAAAATATACTCTATAATGTTCGACTTGAAAAGTGGAAACAGTTTTAAGAACCCCCTGTGGATAGCTAATTTTACAAAAGGGGACAATACAAAAATAATATGCTTACATACACATGTATATAAGCAAACCATCTGATAATATATAAACAGATGTCAAAGAACCCCACCATGCACAATTTCAAACATAGATTATATGCAATGCAAATTGAAAAATTGCTGCTGGCAATCTAACTTTTGGAAATATCTTTAAAAAGATAATTCTGCATGGAATTGAATAATTTTTTGCCTTGGTGAAAACCTGAATTATGTGGGTTGTCGCTGTGCATGAACACATAATTGGCTTTAAGCAGTAGACAGACCAGCACCTGATCTAATGTTGCTTTTGACAATAAAATAAATACTGGAAATTCATGTAAATTTTTAATACGAAAGTTATTTCAATATTTCATTGGTAATGGTTAAGCAGATATTTTCGCCTTGGAGAAAGATTCAAGTGGTTTTACTGTTAGACAAGCACCCACAATGACAACTTTGCATGTGGCTAAACCGTAAATAAAAACCTGAGAATTTGTATTCAGTTGTGTTGAATTAAATCAAGTTATTAATACATGCACAATGACATCATTTACATATACATGTAAAATAGGTTTGTAGGCTATGCCATTTTGGCCAGTTGATACAAGGGAGCCCCAAACAAATTATCCTTTTTATTTCTTTTATTACGAAGAAAAGCGTAATGTCAATATGTATATTAAACATCCTACTAAATAAATAACAAATTTATCGGAAAGATAGATCATGAATTCAATAAATAAGATAATAATTACCACAGTGCACTGGACTTTGACGGAGAACTTCTTGTTGTAAGCATAGGTTTGTATGGCAATGATGCATGGCGTAGTCATCGTCTTGATCAATTGATAAGTACCCACTGTATTGTATTGTAAAGACAAATTTGTGAGGACCACAAATCCGCAAAATGTCATGGCTAATGGAATCATGCTCTTGATAGGTAATATCTTTGGTTGAAATAGATTGGCCCTTTCACAAGCGAGGAGCCCAAGGGTGGTCATCACAAAATGTATAAACGTCAAGGTTATGTTGGGGAAACCAAACTCTTTATAAATCGACTTGTTTACCAAAACAATTAACACAGAGCAACAAATATTCAGAAATAAGCACAAGGCCACAGTGCTTGACGAGTATTTGGGAGCAGCCATTTTTTTCTGATTTTAAGAATTTTCAGATTGATAGATTAGTGTTTTATACAGATTTGTTCCTCTACTATGCAACGTTGGAAGGATTTGATTATTTTAACGAAATATGCCTTCCACAGCCTTCAGAGCCAGAGGTTTACACTGTTGTGTGATCATTTGGAAAATTAAGAGTCTGAGTTCAATTCTCCGTGGCTAGGTAGTGACAAAGCTTATTCAAAGTCTGTTGGCTGGTAATGTCCTATAGTAGGCACCTCCTTCTTTGTGCTGGACAGTAAGTTTGCTGCATATACTATATGATATAGTGTATCGCCAAGATAATACTAATTTTCTATGTGAAGCTGTGTCAACATTATGCAAAGCAACACAAAATCAGAATCAGTCCTGATCTGCTGGTCCAGTCAACTGTTACCAATCACACAATCTATATTCGACTTCAGACTCTGAATCAGAGTTCATCTTAGATCCAAGGAAGTTATGCTGGGTCCAATTTTCGTTGCCCCTGTTAGAAGTTTAACTTTGGAATTTCAACCGTACAAAAATAAACACCATCGGCTTTAAACGCCCAGGGGTACTACTGTGTGAAACTGTCATCAAATCGTCGGCTTCGTGGTTTTCTACGCTTCTTTGTGGAAGTAAAATAAAAAATGCTGCTTTTCCCCCAAAATAACGGGATGCATGTGGTCTGTCCTGAAGCGCCACCTATAAATAACAAACACGCGGTTTAGCTATTTTTAACTTCTCGCCACAACATAACTGTAGCGTCAGTCAGTGACAACAGCCAAGCAGACACTGTCAGTCAGAGTTACAACAACAAAGTTATGTAGGCTTAACTTATCTGTTCGCAACAAGCTGAGGTCTATTCTGATATGTGAGCAATAGTTTGATATTTCTGATTCACTGTAAGAACGTGATCACTGTAAACGTTTTCAAACTGAAACTGAAAGGGAAGCTTGCGTCGCAAGTTGCGACTCATACTCACCATACTTTACCGGATGTGAGCGCTGGTTTGACCCTGGAACTTTGAAAGTGAAATAAAACAGTCCCTGTCAGTAAGTGTACTTCACTTATTTCACATCAAATTAGATACGCCTATGGTTGGCATTATTCCAGATTTCCAGTGGAAGATCGTGACGGCTAATGGCGTGATGCTAGTTGGAGATCTCAATAAACCAAGAAGTTGTTATCCCTTCATCTTATTGACAATTGTAACCTGTCAAGTGTCACCCAATAAACCAAGAAGTTGTTAGGCCTATCCATAAATAATTCTTAACCTTATTGTAACCTTTCAACTTCTAAATGCCATTGAAAGATGAGATCTCCGAACTCTGTGGCCAAAGTTAGCGTTAGCCTAGTTGGAGATCTCCAAACTCTGTGGCCAAAGTATATGTCAATGTGACCGGCAAAGTAAGTAAAATCAGGATAGAGTCACACAAGTGCGGTTAATGTCAATGATGATGGGTGTTGGTCACCCATCATCATTGATTCAATAATATTAAATGTGATTATGTCTACAGGTACCTCGTTATTTAAAGGAGAAGAAAAGGAAAAAACTAAGTAAATACAGTACAGGCGCGACACATTTTCCTTTCTAACGGTACCAAAACCATATTTCTACGATTTTTCCTCGCTCAACTGTGCTATAAGAAAGTTAACAATCGTTATCAGAGAACGTCTAAACTGACTCGGCAGCCATCTTCACAGCAGAGCTTAGCTGTGTGTCTCGACCGGCCAATCAGCATACGCCTGGCCACCTGTCACTCACTAGCGTAAGAGAAATTGGTCAACTCTGAAAGTCTCCCATTTAAACCTAGGTTAATTTTGATCATTTCGACGCGCCAATAAGAGAAGATAAACACTCTAACAGCTCTGAAATGTACACTGGCTAGTAAATCAACCTTTTGGGAAGACGTGACCGGCTGCTATGTTGTCTACGCGACTTGTGGGGATCGTTGTAGAATTTAAAAAAAAGGTAGTCTTACCGCTGACATTGCAGGTTATAACCATACAAGATATGATAAGCTCGCAAGGGAAGTAATCTACTAATACTTTTTCCGGTCAATTTCAAACCGTCAATGGCGCGCTCCACTGACGATCGAGCACGAGCTTGTCGGGTAGATTCATTTTCATTGTATTTTCACACCGTAAACCACGTGCAAGACTCACACACGTGAATATGATGGTCTATGGGAGCCCGTTCCATACGATTGCATGTTGTTTTTTTGTTTTCTCCTCCTTTAAGTTTGGATATCTATGGTCGGTACCACGTAGTCGACGACCATAAATGTCAAAAATTATCAACTAAAGGAGTAAGACCTTTACTTTAGTAAAGTTCCATCATCATATACTTTGGCCATAATTGTAGATTGATTGATTGTTTGGTGTTTTACGCCGCCCTCAAGATTATTTCTCTTATAAAATCCGGGCAAGGGCTAATGTAGCTGCACTCATGTGTCTCTTTCATGTGCTACATGTACTTACTAGCCGGTCTTGGCTAATGCTGCCGTAATGGGCTAATCGAATGTGAGGCCCGTATTGTTTAGAGCTACATGTACAATTAGAGCCTAGAGGTTCACAAGCATCTTCAGCGTTATTTTCATTGGGCTATACTAGAAGATGTTTAAGTAAATAACTCTGAAAGCATATTATATAAATAATTATGTTTAGTTCAATTTCAAAGTTAAGTTTATATTGCAACGATATAACCATAAGTTTGATTAGCTCCGGCATGTAGCGTTAATGTGGGGCCCGATTTTCACTGTCTTTTCCCATGACCCTATAATTTAAAGCTTAAAGCCTTAACTGGGTTGTATGATGCAGCTGAACTCCGTGAACATAAGTGGAGATTTAAATCAAATATGGGAAAGGAAGCCGACCTCCTTAAAGCTGTTAAAAATAATGATAAGTCAAAATTACAAGTAAGTTACCTCTTACAAATACTTTTATTGTTAAAATGTTTAATTCATGAAGCTTTGATTTCACGATTAAATCTGTTATACATCTACTGACCAAGGCGAAGCTCCTGTCAGTCGTCAACCTAATGAAATATCATAGGTTTTGTTTATTACAACAATTTATGATGGGGTATAAAGGCCTAAATGATATACCTCTTTTTAACACCATTGGGAACTTGTCTCTGTGGTTATTTTAGACAAGAAAATTTTCCTGTGCCCGTGTGTTTTAGTGTTCATCTATATGTTGATCATAAATATATTTGTTCATCAAATGGAGAAATAAAAAATTTTCATATAAACATCATAGAATTTCAATTGCTGAAATTTAAACAAATATGTTCTATAAATGTAGAGTATACTAATCAGTACTTGTAGCAGAGGGCGTATGTTGAGTTTACTAAAACTCTTGTTAATTTATTAGAATTTTTATGGTAGATAAACTAACTGACTCTTACTTCCTATTTGTTGGCAAACTACATGTAGAAATATAAACGCAGGCCATACATGTACATGTAGGCTACCTACAAGTGACATTTGGTTTCAACTGTCAATGGTGATTAGCTTGATTCATAAACGACGTGTGTATTAATTTATGCATGTACTTGCTACGTACAGATCTTGTATGCCTTTACCCTGGAACGACCTATGTGGGATGGTTGTCAGTCACCACCAAAACGTCGGGGTTTCCTCCCGGGCATAGAGCCTGGTTTCCTCCCACAATAAAACTGGCAACTCGGCCGTATAAGTGAAATAATCTTGAGCCCCAAACAATCAATCAATGTATGCCTTTACATGCCATAGTGTAAAAACTATTGAAAGCCAGAAAATGTAACATTATTATAAGCTATAAAGAACTGAACAATCCTGACATTACCGTGTATTGTGAATATTTACTTGGAATTAAGGAAACAGAGAGAAAAGAGAATAAGCTACGTACATGTCAATGGAAAGTAAGTTTGCTGAAATAGTACCAAAAAGGAAGAAAAATAGAGCTCACTGTCGACTTGATTCTTTTTGAGTTAGCCACTGCTTGAAGGTACATGTATATGACTATGAGGCTTCTTTAATGGCTGCTAGTGACTGACATATTAAATATTACTTTCAATATCTCTAGACGAGTGTACATGTAGGAGAGAAATAGGGAGTGCAAGTCTCGTATGAATTCCACATACATGTATTTCCTGTCCTGTTCCTGTGGCTGAGTGTTTTTTGTTCTAACATGACGTTTACCTCTGACTTTATGGAGCAAAATATGTCAAATGGAATTGCAACGTCACCAAAAACTGTATAAATAGTGTCATCTGTCATCACATATGACAAAATGTTGTAATATATTAATTCTTACGAGACTTGCGCTCCCTACACAATATGCGACTAAATACGAGAAACTTTAAGTTGAATTCCATGGTGTTTTTGTTCATTCAACTGATTAATTTAAGTCAGTTGACCTCTAAGTCAGTTGACCTCTGGACTGGTGTGAACTAGAGAACCCAAGTGCAACAGAGACAAGATGGTGCGTAAAGGTTTTAAAGGTCACTTTTCTTGTGTAAAGGATTTCTAATTCTAGATAATAGATTGGCATATAAAACATATGACAATTAAAGTACTCTTTGTATGTCCCTTTTTCTGACAAATGCACAAATTCTCAGTGTTCAAATCATATGATGAATGCTCTAAGAAATACTGAGCAGTTGAATTTTAAGGTGAAGAATTACATATGGATAAGAACTTCTTGGTTTATTGGGTGGCAACAGTTCTTACATTGTTATCAAGGTCTGATAACGATGTACAATGTAAGAACTACATCAAAGCGTCGTCACCCAATAAACGTGGGTTCCATACTAATGATAAAAAAATAAGACATTACCACGTAGTAAGCTGTTTTGAACAACACGAGCTTTCGACACCTGTACCGGTGTCTTTGTCAATTAACTGAATTTAATGTTTAATGTTTTTGATATTAATACTAAAGAAAAGAGCAAATATGTAATGTGGCCAATCATTGAAATTGTTTACAGGAGTAACTATGTTAATAATATTCTAACGTCGGAATCTAGAAAACAACGACATCAATCAAGAATGACGATATTGTTTTTTATCTTTAGCTTGTTTATTGTGATGCCATTGTATTGTAACGTTAACTTATTCCTTCATTTTGTATTATAACGTTAACTTATTCCGTCAATTTGTATTATAACGTTAACAGTTTTACACTGTACGTCATTTTTGATGGTATGTACATGTAATTCTTCACCTTATTGTACAGTCAGGGACTGATCCAGGGAAAATTTGGGCATACCGTTCCGGTTTAAAATGTTCCAACAACATAACAAAAACAACATCTCTGGCCCAAAATTCAACATTAAATGCTATTTTGACATTAAAATCTGTTGGTTTTAAGAATTTGGGCGGATTTTTTGCTTGTGAGTTTGGGCGCCCATACCTGTATACAGGTATCAAAATGTCTCTGGATCAGTCTATGACAGTGTAACCTCTCAACTTCTAAACGCCATTTCTGATTGAAAGATTTGAATTTTAATACTTGTATTATTGATTGTACTAGATAGTTTTTAAAAAAATATTGATAATTAATATTGTGAACCCTTTTTATTAAACAATAGCCATTGTTTAAAAAAAAAACGTAAATTTTAAAAGTTGAGATTCCTCCGAAATTCCTTTTGAAGCCAAGACCTCATGAATAGAAAACCTCAGCATTCACAATTAATACATGTACATCTTATTATTCCAAAAAGTGTATTTAATTAAGTACCTTAATTGTATTACACAAAAATACCTTAATTGTATTACACAAAAATACCTTAATTGTATTACACAAAAATATCTTAATTGTATTACACAAAAATACCTTAAAAGTATTACACAAAAGTGCCTAAATTGTGCACCACAAAAGTACCTAACCAGGTAAATTGTGTACCACAAAAGCACCTAAATTATCTTACAGAAAAGTACATACATGTAGGGTGGATTGTCTCTCTACAGCAATGAATCCGTTCATTTTAGGATATGAAATAAGAAAACTAAAGTAGAGAAGAAGACACCTGTGGGCTGTATTGATTTTTCACACTTCCCTTAATGAGTTTGACCTGATTTAAACGATCAATCATTTTTTCAATAAGTCGTCTTACAGTGGTGTTGACCAAGTAGGAATAAATTGCCCTTTCTGTGATAATCAGCTGTATCATGATTTGTCATGTACATGTAAAATAGAATTTCTTCTAAAATGCCAAAATATTAATATTTTTCCATTCAAACAAAATATGAAAATTATTGACTATTTTTCTCAAAACGTGCCATTCAGAAGTTTTTTCAGCCTCTAGTCTCGAGAATGTATGATAACTAGTGTTTTGAAGTAAGTCATATTAAGCTTCAAATGAATAAACGTTCATCTCGGTTATTTCTATTTTGTTTACTTCTCTGACACTACATGTATTTCGGCTGGTACAGCACACATACTATATTGATTTCAAAGGCCATTACCATTGTGATTATCAGAATTTATTAAAAAAAGCTATAATTTTGGCAGTTCATTCCACTTTAAGACTGTTTTGTTTATTTTACCAAGAAAATTTCATCAATATTTTTATCAATGATCACAGAAAAGGTGATTTCTATACCTTAATATATCGATGGTGTACACACAGAGATGAACCTTTTGAATCCGGCATTGTATTTGAATTTTATTGAAAATCTAAACCATGCCCAAAAAGTCAAATAATAACATATTCTGTTTTCATTTTGGGCCCAAAGTTTACACTGTTTTGTTATGCTCAAAAGACCAAATGTAAAGTCACTTTAAGCAATAATTTCTGTCAGAGGGGAGATGTCTAGACCCTTTCATTTTCACTTGAAAACAGTTTGTCTAAAAGTGGCATAAGCTGCCAAAATTTGTACTAATTCACAAGTTCTGATTGTCAAGACAATAGTGTGGTTCATCAGGAAACATGATGATTGGCGCTGGAAACAGGCAAGTCAATACAATCTGTGGCCTGTATCAACCGAAAATTAAACAAATTTAAATAAATAAGACAAATGTTGATTCATTATGGGCCTTCGTTAGTTTGAATCACCGCTTTAATGCACATTTTCAAGATATGAGTACATAGTTCTAAAAATGTTTTAATTTGTACGTTTTGAGAAGGGTATCTCTGACAATTTCACAATTTGGTAATAACTGGAAAATATTAACATTTTGGCAGCTCATGTCTGTTTAATATCTGTTCAATATGAGACTATCACAATTTTACAAGTTGGTTATAGCTGAAAATATAATTAACATGTTATTAACATTGCTTAATATCTGTTCAATATGAGACTATTCCAATTTTAGCAGCTTGTGTACACTGCTTAAAAGTATTAGTGTGCAAACTGAGATTAGGGTAAATAGGGTGCTATGTAGAGTGATATAGGGCAATAGTGCCTGTAATTGGGTGTGGGGGTAATTTGACATTCACCACTATGTAATTGGAGCAGTTAGTTTTGTAATCAGGATAGCCGCCTGTTAGTGGAACTTCTGTCAGCGCTGTTAAAAGTGTTCATAAATACTGTACATGTAGGCTACAAGTATATCATCTAGACATTGTCTTAGTACCATGGTACTTACATACTTGGTTTTCTGACTCCAGGAGGTATGTGATGTTTCCCTGAAGTTTTTATCATTAGTAGAACTCAACTGTGGGTTAATATTAATCTACAACATATAACTTAAAGTGACATGAGCTGCCAAAATTCACATTTTTTTCATAATTTGTGATCGTCACGACAGTGAGAGGCTTTGAAGGCCATAGTTCAACTAAATGATTGGAGTTGGAATGAGGAAAATCCATACAGTATGCGGCCTATACGAACCGGAATAGTGTTCGAAAGTAAACAAAATTTAAATAACCGGGACGACAATTCATTCATTCTAAGCCAAAGTTAGTTCAAAACAATACTTTATCGTACATTCTCGAGACCAGATGCACTAAAAAGCTTCTGAATTACACGTCTTGAGAAAAATAGCCGATCATTTCAACATTCTGTTTCAACGTCAAAATATCAACATTTTGGCAGCTCATGCCACTTTAAGGGCCTATATTTATGGAGATTACAGTGTATATTGTAGCCTTTCAGATTCATACTTGTAAAAACCAGCACCAACATAGCCTTTTTAATTTGGTGTGTGTGTCGAAGAGAGGGGGGGGGGGATTCACTTGTTTGGAAAATAAAATAGTTCCTGACTATTCAGAAGCCAACATTTGCCTTGGCCCAAAACCCCATGCCAAATTTCGTGAAGCGTATATTGTACTACATATATAGGATATCGAACTTGTGTCCATAGATGGTTATTTCCCCCCATAATTTATTCCCTGTGCCAGTGGTTTTAGATTAAAAGATATATATATATATATCCTATTGTATATATGATATTAATTTTACTGTGTAATTTCCACGTTTTCCTGTATAAGGCAAGGAGAATAATCATTTGATTCATGTTTCAGATATGACCCAACCACAAGAATTCACTTTGAACCACATGGTCCCTTAACTGGGCTATATGATGCAGCTTAACACAGTGAACATAAGTGGAGATTTATATCAAATATGGGAAAGGAAGCCGACCTCCTAAAAGCTGTTAAAAATAATGATACTTCAAAATTACAAGTAAGTTACAATACTTTTATTGTTAAAATGTTTAATTCATGAAGTTTTAA
This sequence comes from Lepidochitona cinerea, assembly GCA_963971465.1. NCBI lineage: Eukaryota > Metazoa > Mollusca > Polyplacophora > Chitonida > Tonicellidae > Lepidochitona > Lepidochitona cinerea. The sequence goes on along the minus strand of OZ020557.1, from coordinate 37,937,863 downwards.
TTTCACGATTAAAGAGGCATAAGCTGATAAAATCTGTTATACATGTATAATATATTACAATACTATTAATATCAATCCATATTATTATTCCAAAATGTGCTAAAGCAAAATTTAAAGTGGCATGAGCTGCCAAAATGTGAATATTTTTGTGTACATTTTTTTATGGTAATCATTGGCTATTTTTCTCAAGAAGTACAATTTATAAGCTCTTTGGTGCTCTTTGGTGCTACTAGTCTCGAGAGTGTGCGTTAAAGTAGTTTTTTTAACTAACTTTGGCTTAGAACAAATGAACGTTCGTCTCGGCTATTTAAATTTTGTTGACTTTCCAACAGTTTTTCAGTTCGCACAAACCACAGACTGTATTGATTTTCCTCATTCCAACATCAATCATTTAGTTTCCGGATAACCTTCAACTCATCGTGAAAAACTAAATTTATAAAAAAAAAGTATGAATTTGCCACTTTAACAATTTTAAGTTTTACAGTACCGGTACATTCATTTAGTGAGTACAGATAAGAATAGTTTAAGAGTAGGATGGAACATGTATAGGATTATTATATCAACAACAAATATTTCTTTTATGAACTTCAAACCCTCTGATTTAAGAAAAAAATGGCTGATTTTGGCGGCTCGTGCCATTTTGAAGTAGACCAACATATTACCATATTGCAAAATTTTAAGTTTGTTCAAAATTTGTTCTTTGTTCAATTTGATTCCTTGTTGGCTGTTGCATTCTGGTAAAATCCATTTTTTCCCCTTTAATACCTCTATCTGGTTTCATCTAGTATCTTTTTGGTTTCTAGCAAAGTGGTTTCTTGCAAGCTCTGTTATGGCTGCTTTTAGCGTCAACTGGCTTCATAGACACACTCATTTGTCTCAATGAGCTACTTTTTGTTAAAGAGGCATGAGCTGCCAAAATGTTGATATTTTGACGTTAAAACAGAATGTTGAAATTATTGGCTTTTTTTCTCAATACTTATAATTCAGAAGCTTTTCAGTGCTTCTAGTCTCGAAAATGTATGATAAAGTATTGTTTTGAACTAACTTTGGCTTAGAATGAATGAATGGTCGTCCGGGTTATTTATTTACTTTTCGAACACGTTTTCGGTTCGCACAGGCCACATACTGTATGGATTTTCCTCATTCCAACGCCAATCATTTAGTTTTTCGATGGCCTTCAAGGCCTCTTACTGTCGTGACCATCAGAAATTTTGAAAAAAGTGTGAATTTTGACAGCTCATGCCACTTTAAATTATAAGTTATTATTCTTTTTAAAAATGTTGTAGGCCCCTACATACATGAAACTGAAGCTGTCATTAATGAGTAGGGGGATATTAGTTTTTTTTTCATTTTTATAAATCATGATTGTTTTTCAGAAGCTGTTTTTACCTGAGGGTAATTACAAGGTGGGTCTACAGAAGTTAAACAGTCCGTCTGGTCGAATTCGTCTTCGATTACAACACATCAACGTGGATTGCCACGAACCAAACACAGGCAATACCCCACTTATATTGGCTGTTCTCAATGGTAATACACCTCTAGTGCTTTAAATTCATATATCATTAACTCTTTACCCCATAATCATGCTATTTGACGCCTGGCTTGTATCGAGGAACTGTTCTGTGGGTCAACCCATAATGACGCTATATGACATACATGTAATTAATATTAGTCCTAATTTTACTTTTTATAATGACAATTTTTTTTAATAACTAACTCAAGATAATCTATTGAAGAATGTAAATGAATATATTGTTCACTTATTGTTTTTGCTTTCATGAAATAAATATTTAGAACAAAATATGGTTGACCCGGTTAACTGTCTATGAATTAGAGCACGGTGTCATATAGCGTCATTATGGGGCAACGAACAAAACACTGCAAGGGGCAAAGAGTTAACCATTTCCTGTACCGACTAATTGTCTCTCACTATATGTAACCTCCCCCAACTGTTTGTATTTATGTCTTCCCCCTTACAATTAACTCTAGGAGTCTATTTTTCACTTGATCACCCTATGTGGAAGATTTGCCAGGTACTCACTGAAGGTCAGGGTTTTCTGCTGGCATAGAGTCTGGTTTCCTCTCCCACTAAACCTGGCAACACCGCCATGTAAAAGAAATAATCTTGCGTACGATATAAATTCTCAATCAACCAAAACATTTTTTTTCACCATTTGGCTTTTATTGTTATTGCCTTTTTTCCGACTACATATAACATTTTCCACTGTATTTCTAATGTGAAATGACCTGCCTCCTCATTGATTGATTGATTGATGCTTTACAACAAATTCAGGATTATTTCACTTATATGGGGTTAAATGAAGGATGAAAGCAGACTTTTTACCTTGAGAAAACCCTGACCTTCAGCGAGTACAGTGTACCTGACAACTCTTTCACATACCATACATTATACTAGAAATGATCATTGTCTATTCAGGAAGTGAATATATTCATCAGGAATTCTGTTGACACAGTGTCGTTCCGTTCTCCACTGACATGATGCTAAGCATTAAGACATGGTATATTATCCAGTGCTCAGATTGTTTGCCTTCCTTTGTTTGAAGTTTCCTCTTTCAGTAAAGATTTCTCAACAAGATTTGCTAATCGTGTCATTTCGGAAAAGTTTCAGTGAAATTGTTCATATACATGTAACTTTGCTTTAGAGTGGCTTATGTATGAAAAGTATGATATCAATTTCTGAAGATTTTCTGAATGAGCTAAACTAGTATGAATAACTGATTTAATGTACAGAATCATGTTTAACTTGCTTATCTTATACAGATCGTGAATAGAGTAAGGTTTCATTACAAGTTTGAATAACACTGCTCCATCGGCTCATGCAATTTTAACAGGAGTCTTGACTTTCCTTCAACTTTTTAAACATTTTATTTTCCTCCCCCACTAAACCTGGCAAAACCACCCATATAAGTGTGAAATAATCTTGAGTGCGCAAAAAACATCAATCCATGATGGTCACACAGTATCTTTTTTTTTCTGCCAGTTTGCGCCAGAGGGTAAAGGTCAAGGACATTTTAACTGATTGGGTCCTAATTAATTATTCTTTCTGAACACGGAAAGGGGACTTGTAGCTGTCAATTGACAACATGTATATATTATGTATATTATAATGTTGAAACAAAAAAAAAAGGCTGTAAGATCCCTGGGCGAAAGAGAAAAAAGCGATTGAAAACGTGCATATTTTCCATCACGGCTGTGAAGTCTTTGACGTCATTGTTGTCTTTAAAATGATTTCATTGTCATTTCAAAGGATCACATATACTCAACGTAGATCCTATATGACTTCACAATGCTGAGAATGTACATATCAGCAGTCAACTATGAAGTCATGGGTTGAGCTAATGAAGTCCAGATTATAACTTGAACATTTCTGAGTAGATTTTTCACTCGATCTCGGTATGTGAAAGAGTTGCCAGGTACTCGTCGAAGGTCGACAGTTTCCTTCGGGCAAAGAGCCTGGTTTCCTCCGGGCCACTAAACCTGACGCCGTCGCCATATAAGTGAAATAATCTTGAGTGGGGCGTTAAACACCAATCATTTCCTAATTCTTTTGGTTGAGTTTATGCAGAACACATTTTTTAACAAACCGATTACAAAAAAAGGAGGTACATGTATGGTACTAAACTAGTCATTAAACCTTACACATTGTACATGATTTCTTTTACTTGTAATGTAGGATACAAGGATATAGCTGACAGTTTGATTTTCCATGCGGCTGACGTAGATGCCACAGACTGTAAAGGGTAAGAGTGACATTATACCCACTGTTTGCATAAAGGTTAGAATTTAACAGTGCTTTATCAGCTGTCCAGAACTGCCAAAAAAGATTGCTTTTCCACTGTTGTTTACCAGGTTTATTAATGACAATGGCAGCGTATATGGAACAGTTGCCAGCTACTTGTCAAAGGTCGGGGGTTTCCTCTGGGCATAGAGCTGGTTTCCTCTCCCACCCTGGCAATCTCATCGTAGAACTGAAATAGTCAAGTGCAGCATAAAACATCAATCAATCTTAATGACATTGTTAACTTTCCTACTCTAGCTCCCTGGATATAGAGCTATATTTGGGAAATCCTTCTTTGTTATCTTTATGATGATATTTAATCAAGCAGTATACTGAAAATCTATTTTTCTGCCTGAGCATGGTGCATTCTCGACTGTCTGTTGAGACTCTCAAGCCCCGTCTCCACAATGTTACATCACTCAACATTCGATGACACAACACAATTCAACTTCATGTTGAGGGAAAAAGTTCAGTTGGGTTCAATATTGACAGGTTTCTTCCCCCAATAAACCTGACACCGATGCCTTTTAAGTGAAATAATCTTTAGTGTGGCGTAAAACATCAATCAATCAATCAATCTTTACTGTCTTCCCAATAATCCCTAACTGTAGGGAAAATGCAGGATTGTAAACATTCTAGCTAGAGGCATTGGTCTAAATTTCTAATAATGTCATCAAAACATGAACTAGTTTGGAGTCCCGGTATTCTCATTTTGCCTGCATATAATCAGTATAAATGAAATTTTGATTGATTGATTGATTTTTATTCACCATAAAATCAGTGTGGTAGTACAGAAGTTGTAGTAGGTGTAGAAGGCGGGAATAAAGTTCCAGTGGAACTTGTTCTATCCCATTGATAAAATAATATGAAATATAATTGGAAGAAGGCGGTAGATAATATGTAGTGAATAAACAAATTTAGAAAAAGAAAGTAAATAGATTAAATAAAAGAACATATGTACACTTATCCTTATGTATCATACCAGGGAAGCAGATAACATGTTATATATGTAGTAGATGTTGCTTTAATGATGTTTTGAAAAGTGAAGTGGAAGAAATTGATTTTAACTTAGCAGGGAGGTTGTTCCACTCTCGAGGACATTTAACTGCAAGTGTATGACGAGATAGGTCTGTTTTGAAAAAGGGTCTGTATAAATTGTTATCTCTGGCTCTTGTTTCATAATGGTGAATATTTGATTGTTTAGTGAGAAGGGTTCTTTGTGAAGGAGGCAGACGAAATGGGTGATGAATAAAGGTATGAGCGACCAGTACAGTGGTGAAAACATTTAACTTGTAGATATCTAGGATGTTCAGTTTTTGAAAGATAGAAACAGTTGGTGCAAGTTTATGAGAAAAGGTTATTATTCGGACAGCTTTTTTTTGCATGAGACATAAAGAATTAAGATGGGATTTGTATGTGTTTCCCCAAAGGGCGTTTGCGTATAGTAGATATGGTGATATAAGAGAATGGTAAAGAATGATGAGTGTGTGTTTGTTAAGACTTTTCCTGATATGTCGTATTATTCCGGTATTTCGTGCAATTTTTTTGGAGATGTAGTTAATGTGAGATGTCCATGTTAGTTTTTCGTTGAGAATTATTCCTAGGAATTTAAATTCAGTAACTTGCTTGATTGGCATGTTGTTAATTACTAAGTCGGAGTGTTCGTGAGATTGTTTTCGATTTGGTGCGGTGATCATATATTTAGTTTTAGAGATATTTAAGGAGAGTTGATTTGCTTGGAGCCAAAGTTGAATATTTTTTAGTTCTTGGTTCATGGTATCTATAGTACTGTGTATATTATCGGAAGAGTAGCAAACACTGGTGTCATCTGCGAAAAGAGTAAAGTCTAGAAGTGAAGAGCAATATGAAATATCATTTATATATAAAAGAAATAAAATTGGGCCAAGAATAGAGCCTTGGGGAACACCGATGCTGATTGTGGACAAAGTGGAAAGAGTTCCTTTAAAGTTTATGGCTTGTTTTCTGTTTAATAGATAATCCCTAAACCAAGGAGAAAGAAACCCGTAATGTTGTAATTTTGAGGATAAAATGTCATGGTCAACTGTATCAAAAGCTTTAGATAGATCAAGGAAGGTTATAATACTGTTCAATTTATTTTCTTTGGCTTTTATAAGTTTATAGTAAAGTGAGGATGCGGCAGATTGAGTTGAGTGGTTGGCTCGGAAGCCATATTGATCCGATGATAAGATATTGTTAATTTCTAAATGGTCAAGCATCATGTTACATGCAATACGCTCAATAATTTTGCTGAAGGAAGATAAAACAGATATAGGACGGTAATTATTCATAATATTGGCTTCACCAGCTTTATAGACAGGTGTGACTTTAGCTATTTTTAAGAGATTTGGAAAGGAACCAGAGATAAAGGAAAGATTAATGATGTGTGCCAATGGTTTAGAGATAAGATGTGAAACTGGTTTAAGTGAAGCTATGGTAATACCGTCCAGTCTTGCTGCAGTCGATTTAAGGTTGCTTAATGTAAATTCTATTTCGAAAGGGGTTACAGTTTTAAATTGAAATTCGTCAGTTGTTAAGTCAGGTAAGTAATCTGTGAATTTTTTGGTGCAATTTGGTATTTGTTTTTTTAAAGTTTCTGCCACTGATGTAAAATAAGAGTTGAATGAATTAGCTATTTGGAGTTTATCGGTTATAGAATGGTCTTCTATTTGAAATGTGTCAGGAAGAACAGATTGATTTTTTCGATGCATGAGTTGATTGAGTACTTTCCACGTCCCTTTTATTTCATTATTAACTTTATTGAACTGAGTTTCGAAATATGATTTCCGCGAATACGATAACAGTTTATTTAATTTATTACGATATGAACGGTATTTTAGTTTTACTAGAGAATGGTTATATTTAAGTTGGTCACGATACAGTTTGTTTTTGTGGTGGATTGATTTCAATATTGCTGGAGTGATCCAAGGCTTACTTATAGGACATTTTGGTGGAGTCAAAGTTAATACTGGGAAACATGTGTCATATAAGGCAGAAATTTTGTCGTTGAAGGAAATGAATGATTCATTTAAATTTTCTTGGTTTAATATTTCGTCCCAGTTTGAATTTTCTAATGCTATTTTAAATTCATTCTTTTGTTCATCTGTCATTTTGCGATAGCTAATAGTTTTTTTATTGGTGTGAGATTGTGTATTGACTGATGAAGATCTATGAACGTGAATGATGGGAAAATGGTCTGTTATATCAGTTATTAGTAATCCTGTTAGTATGTGATCTTCGTGAAAATTGCAAAATGCGTTGTCTATTAAGGTAGCTGATCTGGATGTTACTCGCGTTGGTTTTGTCACATATGGGAAGAAGTAATGGCATTTTAATTGGCATAAGAAATCTTGGGAGGGTTTATGTGAGTTAGCTTTAAAAAGGTCAATATTAAAGTCACCTAGGATGATACATTTACTGGCTGATGGGATAGTTTGAAGCTTGTTAAAAAGATGATCATTGAATAAATTTATATTGTTTCCAGGGGGTCTGTAAATGATGCCGACAATATATGTTGTACTACAGTGGACAATTTCAACGAACAGTGCTTCATATTCATTTCCGGCCTGACTGGTTGAGAGGTTTTGTAAGACTTTGCAGGACTGGACGGAATTGTGTATAAATAGAACAACCCCACCCCCTTGTCTGTCACTACGAGAGAGAGAAAATGGTTTATAGTCATGAAATTGATATAAATGCTCTGTGGAGGGATTTAACCAGCTTTCTGTAAAACCTATTATTGTAAATTTATGTTTTAAATTATTTAATAGACCAGCTATTTCGTCATGATGTTTTGGGAGACTTCGTGCATTCATGTAAAAAGTGGAAAGTGAATCACTTGTAGATAATAACTGGTTTTTAAGGTCTTGTTCAGAAAAATAATTGGATTGGTTAGAATGTATTGTTGACCAGTGCTGTTGCTCTATCTCATTATCATCTGTAGCTGTTTTACAATAATCGTTTTGGTTCAGTTCTATAGGATTAAAACACATGGTTTCAATTACATCAAGATCAAATAGGTGTGTCGTTGTGGGCTGTAGGTTTAAGGGGGGTAATTCATTAGGATCGTCATTATAGTACGGAAGATGTTGCAATAGTTGTAAATTTTCTAAATTATTATGGTCCTCAAGAGTGGATATATCCAGGGGTGTGAGACTTCCGCGGAAACGCGGAAAATCGCGTTTTTTTAAATGGCTGTCCGCGTCATTTTTCTGAATTCCGCGTTTTTGTTCAAGGGTGAAGTGTCAATATTATTTATGTACATGTAGTATTAGTATTTAACTGGTAGTGATTGGAGGTGTACGTAGGCAGGCCTATGTAATAATCTCCCGTAGAGTTCGGCCTGGAGCCAGTGGATGGCTGGTGAATGTTTGTTCGAAGGCTTAGCCGTAACTCCGCGGTGTGGTAGCTTATTTATAATACTTTTAATAGGCCTATCAATATTACTACAGTAACATTGGTCCGCGTAGGCAATTTTTCCAGTGATTTGCCTAATTCTATAAACGTTGACTACGATGTGAAAGACCATGAGCGCATCCAAACATAAAATTCCAAGACCAACTCGTGCTTTAAATTTTTAATGCGTGTTTGAAATGAACGTGCCGTTTTGTCTACTGGATATCAAAAGCAATCCAAAGACCACAATTAAGCGTTGTTTATCAAACATACTGCCATAATATTGAATTTAGTCTGGAATGCACGGCCTCTGCTATTTTTTCCGCAGTGATGACAAGTCACGATAATTGGACCCTCGCCGATACAACCCCAATAATACGTCTTCGCTGGTGACGCACTTTTCGGCCGTTGCGGAACAGACGATAAATGAAACAAATGCAAAGTTTCAAAACTCGAAGAATTCAGTTCGCCATCTGTTAGGGACAAGTTAAATGGCACCATTTTCACATACAATTTACTTTAGGTCCAGTAATTTTGTAGAATTTTTGATTTTTTTTTTTTTTTTTTTTTTTTTTTGATTTTTTTTTCTTCTCAAACTCAATCATCAATGTAGTAGTAGTTCAAATTGATCGTGATTTGATTTAACTCTTAACCAAACCCTTGGGGGGTATTCTTGCATGACAAACAAATTTTCCTCTTTTTTTTCGAGCTGGCTCTCACACCCCTGTATATCAGCATTATAGGTTGACATTGTATAATAAAATAAAAAGATCTGGCACAACGTGGTAATACAATACAATACAGTTGGATAAGGATAAACATAAATAATAAGCATGTATATACAAGAAAAAAGAAAACATGAAAAACATCACTATGGGAAGGGTGATGTGACAGGATAAAGGTTTGCTCCGACCAAGTTTCAAGCATAAATTAGTCTGATAATCATAGACGAAAGAAGGATTGAGAAAAAGTTGTAAGCGGATTCTGAATTAGGGATTGAATTAACTGAGTAGAAATACGAGGGAAATACTGAGAATGTTAAAGTATGGCTGAGGCAAGATAAATCAATTGCAACGATGAACAGAAACAATACACACAAGTAGCATAGTTCAAAAAATGAATAATAAACAAATGTAGCATAGGTAAGAATCCAACGATGAAAATAAATAATTCACATTTAAAAGTTACACAGCAACTCCAACGATGAACAGACACAAAGATGCACATTTAGCGTAAGTAATCCAGCGATGAACAGAAACAATATGTATACAACAGTACAAGTCATATATATATAGACCAAAAAATGAACAGAAACAAAACACACAGATAGCATAAGTAATCCAGCGATGAACAGAAGTAAAGCACACGTAGAAGGGGAGGTAATGAATCCAGCGATGGACACGCACAAAATACACAAGTACCACAGGTAATCCAGCAATGAACAGAAATAAAGAAAAAATTCTAGAAGTCACATAGGTAATCCAACGATGAACAGACACAAAATACACATTTAGCATAAGTAATCCAGCGATGAACAGAAACAATATGTATACAACAGTACAAGTCACATATATATAGACCAAAAAATGAACAGAAACAAAACACACAGATAGCATAAGTAATCCAGCGATGAACAGAAGTAAAGCACATGTAGGGGAGGTAATGAATGCAGCGATGGACAAGCACAAAACACACATGTGACACAGGTAATCCAGCAATGAACAGAAATAAAGAAAAAATTCTAGAAGTCACATAGGTAATCCAACGATGAACAGAAGTAAAGCACATGCAGGGGAGGTAATAAATGCAGCGATGGACAAGCACAAAACACACATGTGACACAGGTAATCCAGCAATGAACAGAGATAAAGAAAAAATTCTAGAAGTCACATAGGTAATCCAACGATGAACAGAAGTAAAGCACATATAGGGGAGGTAATAAATGCAGCGATGGACAAGCACAAAACACACATGTGACACAGGTAATCCAACGATGAACAGACACAAAATACACATTTAGCATAAGTAATCCAACGATGAACAGAAGTAAAGCACATGTAGGGGAGGTAATGAATGCAGCGATGGACACGCACAAAACACACATGTGACACAGGTAATCCAACAGTGAACAGAGATAAACATTTGACAAAGACACATGGTAATCCAACGATGAACAGACAAAAAACTAGATATGTTATTAAACAGGTAACGAATTTAGATGCGAGAGTAAATATATGTGGTCACATGGGTTAACACAGGGTTTTCAGTAAGGATTCTGATTTTATTTGCTTGATAACCCCACTCATATTTTTAGCAAAGATTTTCCCGTCTCTAGACCACGCCGATTCAACCAGAGGGTGGTTAGCACAAGCTTTAAGAAGGGATTGGTTCGGAGGTGTTAAGTCTTCCTTTATCACCAGTTTTGTGCCTTTCAGAGCCTTTCTTTTCTGAATACATTCTATCTTCAGTCTCCTATTCATGAATTTCACGATTACCCCCCTTGGTCTTGAGTCTTGAGTAGGAAAAGGTCTGTGGGCAATGTCAATGTCATTAGATGTTAATTTCATGTCTAATTTATTGTTCACAGTACATATCACCTTACCTATACATTCCTCTGCAGTTTCGTTCTTACAATCATCCTCCAACCCATATATCCTAATACTATTTAGCCTGCCGTGTTGTTCCAAGTCATTATGTTTTATTGTCATCTCCGTTAGCTTACTGCTAATTTGATCAATCTGGTCCTGTTTAATTTCTAACTCATATGCCATTGATTTAACATCTTCTTTCAAGCTGTCATTGTCTTGTTCAAGTTGAAATATCCTAGATTCTTGTTTCTCTAGTAAAATGTTGAGTTTGTCTACTATTTTCTCTTCTGTACTGTGTAAATGTTGTTCCAGTTTCTGTGTTGTGATCATATCGTCAAGTTTGGACATAATGACACTTAGTTGGGCCTGGATTGTAGGTTGGCATGGCGTGTCGGTAGTACTAAGATCATTGTTTTTACTAAGTGTAGCGTCAGGTGAACCGGGAGATATGGATTCGTCTACACTGCTTTGTGAGGATATCATATTCCTTTTCTGGCGTTTCTTTGAGCTGGGCATAATGAGAGTAAAATGTACAAAAGCCTAGTAAGGAGTGAGTGGCAGTTCGATTGATCCAGTTGATAGTGTAGGCCTAACTATATACAGTATACAGTGTACAACGAGTGGACGTTACAATAGGACAGTCAACACAACACAACACGATAGACACAGTTAAAATGGTCCGTTCACAGCACATCAGTGAAAGAGTTGTTAATTTACGATAAATGTCTTCACATTTTACCACAATAAATACCGTGAGCGTCTATATGTATACAAGATAGAACAGCATGCATTATAAAATGGTGATAGACTATCAGTTTACAGTAGAAATACAATCATTGATCGGAGCATTTTACAAACACGTACTACCTGTCCGCCATCTTGTTTAGATGTTACATATCTGACACATTTACATTCATTTGCAATGATTTTTAATTTTCCTTGGGGGCTTCCCTGGCTCAGCCGGTAGAGCAACTGACCAACAAAGGACATTTAGTGATGAATTCCCTTTAGTCGAAGAAATTCTGTATCTGAGGAACTCACTGAAGGTGGGGTTGAAGAGCTCAGTTTCCTTCACCACTAAACCTGGCATATAAGTTATCTTGAGTGCGGCGTAAAACATCAATCAACCAAACAATAAACCAATTAAATTCCATAATCTTTATTCCATGATAATATAATTGCTGAACTCCCTCAACTTTGTTTATTGTTGGCTTGGAACTTTACTTTCAGCAACACAGCTTTGCATATTGCAGCATTTTGTGATCGAACTGATTTCGCTGAAATTTTGTTGAGAAACAAAGCCAAGGTATGTGCTCCTTGATTATTTTGTATAGGGAGCGCAAGTCACTTGTGAATTCCACATATTTCCTGTCACCGGCACTGCATTGCGCATGTGACTGAGCGTTTTTCGTTTCAACATGACGTTTAAATCTGACGTTATGGAACAAAATACGTCAAATGGAATTGCAACGTCATCAAAAATATTCTGAATGGCGTCATCTGTCACCGGATATCACAAAATCTCGTAATGATTCTTATGAGACTTGCGCTCGCTATTGAATATGGCGTACCGGTTCTCTTTAAACTGGCATATACTGTCAAATGGAAGGAAAATATTGTTGAAACAGAATTAGCATATTTTTTTGTCATTTTTATCAAAAGAACAAAAGAGCTTTCCTTTGATGCTAATCTTGCAGATGTTTGTTTAGGTAGTTTTATACGCAATAAAACACCCCAAAAATGACAAATATGCATCCGGGCTATTTTATTTTTATTCGTTATTAGCTCCCATCAGCTAACATTTTTCTACAATTTTTTGCGAATCAATTCATCTTCTTTATTAATCAACTCACCTGCCAATTAATGTGTTTTTAATTGTTAATTATTCTGACAGGTAGATGTGAGTAACAGTGATGGAAACACCCCTCTTCACATAGCCTGTCAAAACTATTCCTCTAATAATGTGCATCTTATCTTAAAACTATTGGAGGTAAGTTTAAACTGAACTGTGTTTTAACATTTGTGCGGAACTTTTTAGATTGATTGATTGATTGTTTGGTGTTTTACGCCGTGCTCAAGATTATTTCACTTATATGGATGCGTTGCCAGTTTTATTGTGGGAGGAAACCGGGCTCTATGCCCGGAGGAAACCTACGACCTTCCGATGGTAACTGGCAACCATCCCACGGGGACTTTTTAGAAAGTGAGTATAACATTATCCTCGCTATCAGTGTCTCTTCTCGAAATCTGAAACTCTTACAATGGTTGTCAGGTCGGCCCACATGTACCAATGAAAGGTTACGATGAAAGTGGGGGGATTTTCTCTCCATTGAAAGCCGGGTTTCCCTCGTCAGTGAATCTTGCAGTATTGCCGTAAAGGTAAAATGATTTTGAGCGCGGCGTAAAATAACTATCAATCAATCAATCAATAATCCATGTGATCGGCTTATCTGTGCTCTTGTACCAACCTGCTGTGGGTTCAAATCCAACTACAATAGTAGGGTGGTTGCTCGGCATTCAATAAATTTTGGCGATGCTGTTGACATTACCTTGTGTTTGTTTCTGCACTTTTACACCAACTGAGAACAGACATATATTGGAAACCAATGGGAAGCCACAATTTTATTCTACTAGCAATTTTGATATCATTCTATAAAATGCCCTTCAATTACTTAAAAAAAAAAGGCTTATTAACATTTTGTTAGATTTGACAAACTCACAAATAAATGTTGTACGCCTTAATTTTCCACTTTTCAGGCGAAAGCTGATGCTACAATTTTGAATAAACAACATTTATCTCCCCTTGAATTAGCAGCCATGTTTAACAGAAAAGGTAAGGTATTTATTTGATCCACTGAACAACTTAACATAAGTAGTACGGAAATATTCATGGTGTAATGTATTATCATTCAAAAAGCATTTTAGCTGCAGCGAGTCTGTGAATAAAAGTGAAGAAGAATATGATTTTCATTGTATGTGTAGCCTGTTTTATAGAGAGGCAAAGTGATGGACCCTGTATGTTGTCCATACCGAGTCTCAATATTTTGGGCGACCATAACAGCCACCCAGCCTTTTGGCATTTAATAACTAGATTTTAAAAAAAAATGTCATTTATAATTAGCATAGTTGTAGAGATGTATCTAGTACCAAAAGTAAATGGGAGTCTCGTTATTTTGTGGCAACGAAAACAGTCACCTAGCCTTTTGGCATTCAGTAACTCAAGAACTATTCAATGGATTTAAATTTTTTTTAGATATAACTAGCTTAGGAGTAGATAGTGTCCTGTACCAAAATTATATTGGGATCTTGCTATTTGTGGCGACCAAAACAGTCACCAGGCTTTTGTCGTTGAGTTACTCTGTAATTATTTCATGGATTATTAATTTTCTTCTTCTTATATATGAAGCTTATGGTTAGACGATGTGTCATGTACCAAAATTAAATTGGGGTCTCGATATTTGTGGCGACCAAAAACAGTCACCAAGCCTTTTGGCATTCAGTAATTGAGAAAATGGCTGTTAATTGGTCTGTGGTTTCACAGTAGAGCTTAATTGTATCCAAACAACTTTTTGATAACCATGGTGACCAAATGAGTAGCGAAGCACCTTCTTTCTATTGTTTTATCCGTAATTAAATGAAATTGCTCTTGTATGCTTATATGTAGTGTAGGCACCTTTGCAAGTAGCTTTGGTACAGTTTTCAGATATAGGTAGCAGCTTATATGTAGGTGATGTGTCAAATACAAAAATTCACCAAGCCCCAGTCTTTTTTAGGTGACTGAAAGATTCTACCAGCCAAAATTCTGTTTAAAGCATGTCTTTAATATTGAATATGAAGATACATGTAGCGTGCTACAATGAATTTACCCTTGCAGGTGTATTATGAGTTTCTTAAACTCTTGTTTCTTTCTGTAGTAAGGTACCAAAAAACTAGATGATCGCAAACCCAAAGTTCCTTTTGCAGATGCAGTCTCCGCACTTCTTGACCACAGCCCTTCATTGCCAGAAAATTGTCAAGCGATGGTCGAGGCATCTATTCGTGGTCATGCCCAGATTGTGGAACTGTTATTGGAGTATGGGTGCGACCCTAATGGGGTTCATATCGGTAAACAGTCTGGTGCTCTCCACGAAGCTGTCAGATTCTTTAGGTTTGCTAATTTTATTCTGATTTTGTTTTCAACGTAAAGAGCGAATTGAAATGCCAAATATATGTAATCTATCTATTATGTTTATTTATTGGGCCCAAATACTCTTAACCAATGAGGAACATCTATTCAGTGTCCAAATAAAAATTGAAAAATTTCTGAGTGGATTTTTCACTCGTTCGGCGTATATGGAAGAGTTGCCAGGTATTCGCCTAAGGCCGAGGGGGTTTCCTCCGGACAATGAGCCCTGAAAATGATATCAACCGAAATATCTTTAATACAAAAACGGACATGTCCAAAGCCACCAAAATGAAGATCGTTAAAATGTGTGCTATTCAATAGTTTGCTTGTATAAAAGATGAGGTTTTCGAGATGACCATGGGTAACTTTCCTAGCTCCCAAGGAGCCCTTGATAGGGAGGTTTATTTCAGAATTCCTTTGTCTTCTTTGTTTCCATTATGAAAATTGAACTGATAGAGAACAACAGCAACAGAGAATTCCAATGTACATTTTGGGGTGAAACCTTCCATCCGATTACTAATCTGAAGGTCAAAGAAAAAACACAACAAATTTAGGCAATGTGTCTTATAAGGAGTTAAAAATCTAAATTAGCATAGCAGATGTCCGTTTATTGACATATTATTATTTTTTTTACATCAAGGCAAGTTTATCTTTGTTGATATAAAAATTCTAATCAAATGTTCTATAGATCTGTAAAGATTCCATGAAGTGAACGTCTCACAGGCGAACACTTTAAGGCCTTCAGGTGATGTGAAAAAATTCAAAATATTCTAAGCAAGTCTTCACTCTATCGCCCTATGTTAAAGGGTTGACAAGTACCTGCTAAAGGTCTGGTTTAGTGTATTAGTATATTACCTCCAGACAAAGAGCCCAACTTCCTCCCCCACTAAACCTGGCAACGCCACCATGTATAAACTTTGATTCTCTTCACGAAGCAGGTAGATTCTTTAGAACAAGGTGAAGAATTACTTATGGATAACAACTTCTTGGTTTATTGGGTGACGCCGTTTCGATGTATTTATTACATCGTTATCAAAGTCAATGACTTAATACTGGAGCAAATTATAAGCGTTCAGTTTCTAAATGCCATTGAAAGATTAGATTCTTGAGGTTCATTAATTTTATTCTTATATCAAATATTATGTATTCATGTTAATAATTTTGTACATGTTGAATTACAGGAAGGATGTATCGAAGATATTATTAGAGTTTGGAGCTGACCCGGGGAGACTTTCAGGAGATTTGTTGGTAAATTATTATATATCTAATTCCCTAATTTCCCAGCTTTACATTTAAGTTGTTTGCGTTATGGTTTTGCTGGGACCTACGAAAAATACTAATGTTTGGAATTAAAAAATAAATGCATGAAATAACATTATCGACGAAATTTTTTGGGTCAGAATTTGACGCAATGCGGTTTGAATCTTCTGTTTGCTAAACAATTTTTTGCAACAATCCCTCCTTAATACCGGTGCTAATTATTTATTGTTATATTTTTATTTGATTGATATAGCTGTTTGACTGTAATTGTTGTCGTTGTTGTCAATAGTCTCAGTTTCTGATTGTGATAACCTCGTTAGAAATTAATAGAAATTTTATCTTTAAAAACAGAATTTCTGGACATAACTGATTTTTTGTTTTAGTTAAAGTTTCATTGTTGTATTTATTTAATTTGTGGCGGCATCGTTGAATTTTTATTGTTCAATTTATTTATTTTTATTGTGAGTTGTAATGTTTTTGTGTTTATATTTTTTTGATTGTTGCTGGTGTTGTTGTTGTCAGAGTGCAGAGATGATTGCCAAAGGTCTGCCCTATCACAAAGCTACAGAATTTCTTGACTTATTCAAGGGTACATTGATTAAATCATATTCCACTAGTCCTAAAAATAGTTTGTGAGAGATTGCTTGGGTTCTTAGACTGTACTCACGATTATCCCCCCCCCCCTCCCATTTACTAATGAAAATGTATTTCCCGCTTGGAAATACTAAAATGTATTTAGAAACTTGTCTACATGGTTGTTCAAGATGTTCCCTGTGCTGGTGTGTTTTAGTTTTCATAAATATTAAAGCTCTCTATTCTTAGAATTAGCTTATAGTGTTAGCCGAGAAATCATGGCTCTGCCGAATTTCGTCATAACGTGTTCGTCACACGGAAAAAAAAAAAATTCGGCAGAGCCAAGATTTCTCGGCTGCTTATAGTGGTATCATTTTCTCAATAAAATATTAACTTATTGTTTTTATGTAACATATAGGACTTGGCAATTTCCAAAACATAATTTTAAACTGCATTTTAGGATGCGAACAGCGAGGAATCTAAATAAAGAAATTATCTGATAACATTTCTAAAATTATTTCTATTTTTTATAATTTTATTTTTCTATTTAGAATATTCAAATCGACCAAGGCGGAAACCCAAGTATGTGGAAGATTTTCTCAACAATGAGGAATGCAAACAACAGAACCTGAAAGGTAAAATACATTTTTTGGCCGAAAAGAATGTTTAAAGTGTTAGTTGGGCTAACATACGTAGATTTTTTTGAACTCCTGTCTCATTTTTGTGTTGATTAAAAATGTGCTGAAATTTTATTATTAGATTAACTAGGTTGAATTTTTAAATTTTTCTCAGATTATCCTCTCTTGCCTCAGTGTCATGACTGGACCAAAAATGAGTCGGACTATTGCAATAGTTGTACCGCGAGTAACCCAAACACAAATCTACTGGATGGTGAGTCTGTATTTATTAAACCAATCAAAGTTTTCTCAAGTTTTGATAAACAAGCAATGGGGCTGGCAAGTTATTGTGAGATTTTGGGATATCCGGTCGCAGGTGACGGTATTAAGAACGTTTTTGGTGATGTAATTCCATTTGACGTAAGTTTTATCACAACTTCGGATGTAAGTGTCATGTTATAACAAAAATCGTGCAATGACAGCGCCGGTGACAGGATATTTGTGGAATTCTTACAAGGCTTGCTCTCCTATGCAATCACATAATCGCTATACTTAAAGGGTTTATGAACAGCTTTTGGAAATATTCTCTAATTTGCGTTAGGTGTGTTGTAGAGTGAGTGAGTGAGTGATTGGGGTTTTA
Organism: Lepidochitona cinerea; assembly: GCA_963971465.1. Taxonomy (NCBI): domain Eukaryota; kingdom Metazoa; phylum Mollusca; class Polyplacophora; order Chitonida; family Tonicellidae; genus Lepidochitona; species Lepidochitona cinerea. Next base: position 37,919,808 of record OZ020557.1, on the reverse strand, counting down.
CGTCCTGCTCAACAGTATTTCGGTTATATGAAGACGTTGTCTCATTGTTGCAGGGCGGATTTCTACCGCTCTTTTAGGTGCTGTCTCACCGAGACGACTTGCCGAAGACAACCAGCAAGCCCCCTCACCCAGTCACAGTATACTGACACCGGGCCAACCAGTCGCTGCTCTAACTCCTATTGCTGAGCGCCAAGCGAAGCAGTAACAGCTACCCCTGTTAAAGTCTTTGGTCTGACTCGATCCGGGCTTGAACCCGGATCTCCCAGGCCTGAAGCGGACGCTCTACCGACTGAGCTATCGGGGCTGGTGTGTTGTAGAACATGTACTTTATAAATCTGACCAAAAAGAAATTTAAATTTCGGTCGCAGCACATACAAAATTCAAGCTACGTTTACCGATCTACAATGCTTACGAAAGTTAATTATCTCAGAGACTTATGACGTCAAACACGACCTCCGTTGTGTACGTACCCTCAGAGCGATGACGTAATAAACGATTTCTGTTGTCTCAGTACGTCTTCGTGGCAGTTTGTACACATCGAAGGTCGTGTATGACGTCATTTTCCGAGCAGTTACGAAAAATACAGAAAATATGCATATTTCCTCCCCGTTCGTTTTTTGACTACCAGGGAACTAACGCGAAGGTTTTTTCGTTTCAACTGATAATTTTCAAATATATATTTAGTCAATAAACAAGCACAAACTAGCTTTAAATCTTGTTCATATTTCCTTTAAGGCAGAATAGCAAATACGAGATAAAAAGATTCATGCAGACGGCCAATAATTTTTTCTCAGAACTAGATCTTTTCTCCATAACCATGGTACTCACCGAGCATTGGTTGGCTTCAAACGTAATTTACCATTACATTGACATAAAAGTGAAATTATCTGGAGTAAAATAAACCAAAATTTTCTGGTTTTCTAATTTTCATTTCCAGGTAACTTGTCAGCTTTCTTATCTGGAGTAAAATAAACCAAAATTATCAAAAGCCAATTTCTTATATGCATTTTATGGTTTTCATTTCCAGGTAATTTGTCAACTTTCTGGGTCATCCCATCCAACAACAACGCATGGACTGTGTTTGATTTCGGCTGTTCTCATACTCTTACTGGCATTGGAATCTGGGGATGGTAAGGTTTTAACATAACATTGCAGCTCTCATGGTTTTAGTTGATTAGGAACTTTCACATCTAATAACATGTAAAGTACATATTATAGCACAAATTTAATGGATCATAGGGTATCATTAACCAGGGTTGTTCATTATTGGATAAATTTGAATATGTGACGTCATTCCGCATGCGGGACAGTGTTCAACGGTGCATTGTCATAATAGAGTTAAGGTTTTTATGCGCCCATGCTTAATACATGTGTAGAGAATTTTTGAACAACTATTTTATCAGGGCTTGAATTTGTTTGTTTCTGTATATGAAAAATATAAGATGAAACGGAATAAGCTTCACGTAAGCTGCCGTATAGCCAAAGGAAGTAGAAGGAAATCGTAGAATATGTACAAGCTGCAATGAAAATGGATTTGCTGTGTATGACGTTACATTTGTTACCATGTCACTAAGCTAATTAACTTTCCTTTCCAATATAAAGTAGACCAAATAAAAAACTACAAAAATATCACTTGGTCGCCTGTATGTGGAACAGTTGCTAGGTACTCGCCAAAGCTCAGGGGTTTTATCCGGGCAATGAGCCTGGTTTCCTTCCCCACTAAACCTGGCAAAGCCTCCATATAAGTGAAACAATTTTGAGTGCAGTGTAAAACATCTGTCAATTAATCAATCAATCAATCAACCAACATAAAGTGGTTAATGAAGCATTGAATTTTGTATATGTTGTTTATAAGTCCTCTATAACATGTCTTGGTGCACTGTTAACATTTGTTGGTAGGATCATAGGATTATTAAAAGAATTTGTGTTTGATTTTCGTTCCATGATGCTAATCATTAAAGGCCCACTTGCCGCGAAAATCCGGAATATTGTTTACATTAAAAAAAAACGACCATTTTCTGTATTTTTCCCAGACAATATAAGTTAGGAACTTTCTATTTTTACCAAAATTTTAAAGTTTGGACGTCATTTTGTATTTTTAATTTGAATTTGAATTGTTAGGTGCCCGTAATGTCAACAAACTTCGAACCGGGTCGTGTGCAAAAGTGGTTTGAGTCGTGTGGGCGATCTAACGACAAAGTATAATTTTCCGAACTTTATCTAAGAAATACATACTAACGATTGAGTAAGAGGGACTATAAAAGCCTGCCGAGTGCAAACCACAGACAAGAACGCTTGGATGAGGGTAATCCAACACTTAAGTTAACAAACACTGATCGGTGTTGTTGTTATAATCGAGCTTCTATTCTTTGTTTGTTTTTCACCCTCATTTATACATTCTAAACCTAATTGGACATGCTTTATGTGTGCTATGTTTAATTTAATGGTTTTAGCTGTAGTAAACTCGTGCAAATTTGTTTTCTTAACAAATGTCAAACAGGCTACGGCGGCAAGTGGGCCTTTAAGATAATAAATTTCTTGGAGATTTTATGAAAATTTTTTTGAAAATTCTTTACCCATAGTCATCTGCCTAACAGTTTGTCATCTTTATATTAACAGGAACAGCAGACAAATGGCAAAAGATATTGAGCTTCAGAAATCCAAATCATTGAAGTAAGTTCTTATCTTGCGGGAAAATTAAAATATCACTTTATACATTGTACTTCAAATAAACTAATGATTTCATTAACCACAGCAAAAGGCAGTGATTGCCACAATAAATTGAAATTTCCACAGCAAATTTTTCATATGTCCAATTAAGAAAAGGATGTAAAGAATCCTTTTTTTCTGAAAACTTGCTAGTCTGAAGAACTGATTTCACTGTGGTGGAGATCTGTATTTTGACAGTTGAATTTGTTTTGCAAACCAATTCTACTGGAAAAAAGGTTTTGCTAAAGGTGTCCACGCTCAAATTAATTCAGACCTTTCTTTGCTTGAGCTGCATTTTTTAACTTTCTGATTTGATTATACCCCGTGTACAAGGAGCAGGGCTGTCATTATAGGGAGAGTGATTTCTCTCCTTCTGCTACACAGACCCCAAGAGACTTGTTTATCACTCCCCTCTAACTCTCCGTACCGGTTTAAGGCGAGTGTTCATTTTTTCACTTCCCCAAGATAAAACTATTCTCCAACCCTTTCATGTCCATTAAAATAGAATTAACTGTATGACAGTTTTCTCCAGAATTTGCACAACAATTCTGCCATAGATAAGTATGCCAAAATAAAAATTTCTTCTCTGTAACTTAAGATGCTTTTATTGCATCATGATCTCTCTCTAAAAAACATGGGAGAGGAAGTGCACTCCCATTTAATTTTGGGAGACCATTTTTGGGGAGAGTGAAACAGGTTACCCTGGCAGTTTTGGGAGAGCATATTGTAACTCTCCCAGTCTATTCTCTATGACAGGCCTGAGGAGTGTTAGGAAGGGGTATACTGGTTTCAGCTTGTCCTTCTGTCCTTAACACAATTGTTTCCAGAGCATCATTTGAAAACGCATCCTTCAATTTTCTGCAAACTTTATATTTATGAACAGTAAAACACACAGGCACAGGGAAAATCTTATATACAGCTTCTATACCATGATACCTCACTTGCGACTGTTTTGGGGTCATGTGCGTCTACATGTTTTTTTTTCTAAACATATATTATGTAAATTAATATGAGTATTAAAACCTTTTTGTAATTCACACATTTTATGTTTAATTATAGAGGACCCTGGAGAACAGTAGCTAGGTTTCTCTGTGAGCAAAAAGGAAGTTTGTCCCCTAATGAAACAGGTGAGATACATGTAACTTTGTTTTACTGGTTTGATTACCATGCAAAATTACTTTTTATACCGCCACTTACCTTGGATTCAAGTGTTCACCCAGAGGGGTGTCCACGTGTCTTTTGGACACCTTGTGGTCAAAATTCATATGATTTAAATACCCAATAATCCAACAATTTAACAGGGTCAAGATACAAAAGTAGTTATAATGGACACTCAATTTTGTGGACAATGTGCAAAAATTCGGGATCCTGGATGAATGTATGCTTGGATTGCAAGTTGATCAAAAGGCCCCAAACTTCTCTACCATTGATTACAAAAGGGCTGAATTAGTTGCAAAAAGGGCACTACTTGTGGGTAAAAAGGACAAGAATTAAAAACATGGATATGGTGGAACATTAGGGGAAGACAGGGTGGCAACTCTTCCAGTTCTACAGGCCAGGTAGGGGCCTTCATGGCTCAGTAGGTAGAGCGTTGGACGCTCAATCCAAACAGCCTTCCACCAATGGGTCGCGGGTTCGAATCCCACTCAGTCCAAAAAAAAAAAATGGAAAATTTTCTGACTGGGTTTTCACTCGAATGACCTATGTGGGATGGTTGCCAGTTACCAACGGAAGGTCGTGGGTTTCCTCCGGGCTCTGTGCCCGGTTTCCTCTCGCACTAAAACTGGCAACGCCGCCATATAAGTGAAATAATCTTGAGCGTGGCGTAAAACACCAAACAATCAATCAATCAATCAACAGGCCAGGGTTTTTTCTTGAACAAATTTGCTAGAACAAGTTGCATAATGACATGTATCCCATTTCAATGATGCACGTGAATTCTTGCAGGTACGCTTCAGGAGTTTCGAACCTTCACTGACCAATCACGATACTGGCGATTACTGGTGGTGAACAACCATGGAGGCAACTGTATCTGTTTTCAAGGAGTCCAGTTTTATGGAGCTGACGATCGGATTTCTGAGTTTCTAAAAAAATATGAACTGGGGGAATTCTCGGAGGACTTGATTAAAAAGGTTGGACTTGGCAGTGTCAATTCAATTGAAAATAGGCTGGTTTAAGGTGGCATGAGCTTCAAATATTGTGAGAAATACAGAATGTGGAAATTATTGGCTATTTTTCTCAAGACGTTCAATTTAGAAGCTTTTTAGTGGTACTGCTCGTAAAAGTTGTGTTTAGATTTTTGGCTTAGCATAAATGACGTACCTCTCAGTTATTTAAAGACTGTATGGATATTCCTCATGCCAATCCCCACTGAATCCCACCAAAAATAAAATGGAAAAAAATCTGATGAGGGTTTTACTCCAGGACTCTGTATCTGGAATGGTTGCAACGTAACAGTGGATGAACAGGGGTTCCCTCCTTCATTAAATTTTTGCACCCAAGATTAATTCAAATTCACTATATTGTGGCCTTGGCAGGTTTAGTGGGGGAGGAAACTGGGGGGAGGAAACTGTAGTGAATCTGCGATCAATCAGTTGGAGAACGTTTTTTGACATGAGCGGCCTTAAGACTCTTCAGATCGGTCTCAGACTGATCAGTCTTACGATCGTTAGGATAGAGCATGTTCTATTTTCTTCCGACCGGTCTTAGAGTCACAGCCAATCAGAGACCTATACATGATCATTCTTTCTCGGCATTTCAATGACGTTTTGTTGCGTCATTCTTAATGGCGTGCCAGTCTACAGAATATGGTGACGAAATTCCCTTCCGTTCAACTGATCGCATCGACCTGAGCGGGCGTAAAGGCTGACCAGTCTTGAATCGTTTAGCTGAACGATAAGCCAGCCTCAGTCGACATAAACGGTGTTAAGGTTCAATCGCAAACAATCAGATCGGATCTTAACTCACCCTGAGCGGGGCTTTAGTAGGATTTGATCCCACCCCTGTATCAATAGAAGGCCTGTGTTGGACTTAGGGACTCTCACTCTAAGCCACCAAGACCCCCCATTTAATTGGGAAGGCTTTAATATATTTAAAATGATCCTGTAAATTATACTTTAATCCTTTTTTTACTACAGGAATATAATACCTTTGATAAGTTTGTGACCATCTCTCCAGATATCTTAAGAAATATGGTAAGTGACCAATTTTTTGTTGTTTATTTCCTTTCTTTAACGTGGCATGAGTTGCCAAAATTCTGTATTTTTGATAAATTCTGATTGTCAGAGAAGTTGAGCTTTTCATTGAATGATTGATGTTTTATGCTTCACTCAAGATTTTTTCACTTATATGGCAGAGTCTGAAACAGGCCTTTCATCAATTTGACGCAGGATCCAATGCCACCCAGACCAAATTTAATTGACAAAAAGGTCAGGGGTTTCCTCTGGGAAAGTGGTTTTGTCACCCACTAAACCTTGCAACTCTTAGTGTGGCATTAAACATCAATCAATCAATCATCACTGTTTACATACAAAGAAATAATCACCAACAATCTATGTAATTTGACCACTTAATTTTGTGATTTTTGTTGTAGGCATCAGCTTATGGTAAAGTGGAGGAGTTGATAACAGAATTGTCTCATCTCAGATTGTTAGGTAAAAACAATGTTACTGTGAGAAGATGTAAGGCGAGGGGGGGGGGGGGGGGGGCGTTTAATAGCCATGTAGCTGCCTTTCATGTCCATATAAATGTCTTTAATATTCATTAATATGCATGAATCTTCACTCAATCATTTGAAAACTTTCTATTGCACTCGTTAGGGAAAGTATGGCTGTCTCGGCCATGTCTGTGGAGCCTCAGGCTAATGTCAAACTTTAAGCGGATCAGTTGTTGTACTAATGACCGGACACCTTGGGAAATTTTCTTGCAATACAACCATAGCTTTTGAAAGCGACATTTAGCCTTAACCCCAATCAATTCCATTGAGTGATATTATTAGTTTTTCAGTTCATTGATGTTTTAAGTCTTACTCAAGGTTATTTCCTCATATAGTAGATAGGGTATGGTGGGAGAGGAACTGGGCTCTTTGCCAAAAGTAAACACATGGTCTGAGCTAATTATTTTTATGCCAAATGTAGCCTATTGGGAAGTGGACATGCAAGTTTGAAAACTTCCCATTTAAATTTAACCAAATCATTTGTACTTTTAAAAAATATTTCCACTAATTATTTCAGTGTTCCCTTTCACTCGGTTGGCATGGCTACACTCACCAATTACCATGGCAACAGCGGATGAAATTATCCCAGAGTTCAGTGTTCAAGCCGATCCAGAAATAATGGAGAAAGTGGAATTAATAATCTCAGGTATTGAAAATCTCACAACTTTATTTAATCATTGGATTTTGATCTTAAAATTGTGGACAAGTTGCTTAAATCTTTTCAGCCATTACATTTTTGCTAGGTTACCAAATAGCAGCTGTTAGGAGGTGGCTTACAAACCTGTTCAGCGTAAAACGCCCATCAATAGCCACAAAGAATGATTAATAAGCAAAAAACTAGAAAAACAAATGTGATATAAATATTTGTATCTATTCTACCCTTGTGAAATTTATTCCAGATTTTCTACAGTTTTTAAAAGATTTTTGAATTTAGAAGTGCATCATATTATCTAAGTGTATACCAAATGGCATTTGAATATGTATCTCTTGCACCCAAAATGCCTATATCAAGACAATTGTTAAATGTGGTTTAAGAAAAAACTGCAGGGTGTATCCATTTTTATTGCAAACATTCTGTCGGTAATACTGAACTGAATTTACTATTACTATTAAAATCCATTGAAAGATTACATTTTTTCTGAACAGGATCAAAGGTCAAAGGGGAGACAATTGCGACCTTGACCCCAACAGGTGACAAACAACCATCAGTGGCCATTTTTTCTGATATTTCCTTTCTCTCTGGTAAGACACACATCTTAACTAAATGGTCAAAGGCATTCTCCTCAACACCAACACATTCTTTTCTCTTATAGCAATCATTATTTTTTATCACTGAAGTGGCCCTGAGCAGCTTAGCTAGTTGATAGAGCAATAGGGAGCGCAAGTCACATGGGAATTCCACATATTTCCTGTCACCGGCAGTGCATTGCGCATGTGACTGAGCGTTTTTCGTTCCAATATTACGTTTAAATCTGACGGTATGGAACCAAATACATCAAATGGAATTGCAACGTCATCAAAACGTTCTTAATGGCGTCATCTCTCGTAATAATTCTTATGAGACTTGCGCTCCCTATAGTCTCACAGGCGACCACAGGCCTACTTCATGGCTTTTGTATTTTTCACTGGATCACCCTATTTGGAATTAAGGGTTGCCAAGTACCAAGCAAAAAGTCTAGTCCTACCCCAATAAACCCGCCAACACCTTGATATTTATGAAATTATCTTGATTGTGGTGTAAAACATAAGTGAAAAAGAGACATTCAGTCATTGAATTCCTGTCTTCTGTCTGAATTATTTTTTGATATCTTTGCAACAAGCTCAAAACTTGTTGCATGATGATTCCCATGGCCACTAAACCTGTCAATCCAGCCAACTGTAAGAATCCCATATACATGTACAATGTAGTTACCATTACATTATTGGTGAATGTTATTCTATAAGACTGAACATTTTATTATCCCTCAGAAAAGTCCAATCAATACTCATATCAGGTTCTAGCATACTGCAAAACTGTGTTTGTACACTCGATAGGGAAAAATACATGTGCCTACTGACGTTGCATGAACTGTATGTTGACATTGTTTGTTGCAACTACATGCATCTGCTGTGTTTGAGATTAAATTTGAGAGCTTTGTTCATGATAATTTATCAATGTGGGGCGGGTTCGAATCACGTTCAGACCAAATAAAACTGAAAAAATTCTGAGTGGATTTTTCACTCGGTCACCGTATGTGGAAGAGTTGCCAGGTACTCTCCGAAGTTTAGGGGTTTTCTCTGGGCTGCCATATAAGTGAAATATTCTTTAGTGCCGAGTAAAACATCAATCAATCATGATAATTTGAGATAAGATTGGTTCTTGAAGAGGGGGGGGGGGGGGGGGGTGGGGGGGAGGCAAAGTGTTTATATGGTCAGCGTGAGGATTGATAAAGTTCAGTTAATAAGCTACGTCGGTCTTATGAACGATCTGAATTTATTTTCTTCACAGCTGGCCAGGTGAATATTAGTGTAAAAAGTGTCAGATATCCTCACATTATGATACCAGAACAGCACACTGTTACTGTTGGTGAGTACAAAAGCTAGAAATTTTACAATTTTAGAATTTGCTATGAAAAAACCCCATAAGAAATGAGGGTTTTTAACTCTGCCCGGTACAGTTATTCAAATTTTCTCTGTGCCAAAACATTGCAGTCCCTATCCATGAATGCGTCACAGGTCCAAATTCCACTCGGACCAAATAGTATCGAAAAGTTTCTAACTGGATTTTTCACTTGATCACTTGTACATGTATGTGGAAGAGTTGCTGCTTGGTACTGGTGGAAGGTCGCAGCCCGTTTTTCTCTCCCACTATAACTGGCAAAGCTGCCATATAAGTGAAATAATCTTCAGTGCAGCGTAAAACATCAATCAACCAATATATCCCATAGGATTAGTAGTTCTCTGCAGCAAATAAGATTCCATGTGCCAGCATTTGGTTAAATTATTTTTCGTGTCAAGTCTCTAACTCCAGTTCAATCAATCACAGTTGCCATGACGACGTATCCCTTCACTATGGTATTTATTGGCAAGTGGGCTTTATTTGAGATGGGACTGTTTTGTGAAACAAGATTACCAATTGTACTTGTGAATCGTCAAGGCTACAGTTACTAATGTTCAATTTCGTGGTAACAAAGACTAAAAGTGACCATGTCCGAAATGTTGCTTTGAATGATGGAATGAAATCGGAAAACTGCAAAATAACCCCCTGTGGATCTAGAGATTTGTGGCATTTAAAAATACCTGGCAAATAATTATCCCATGCTATCAGCCAATCATTTTCATTGTAAGTGTTATGTAACTAGTTACATACATGTACCACAGTTATGTGAAAAAATGTACTATGCCATTAATAAAATGAAAACACACTTAGTCATTTCTGCCTTTTGGGCCTACCATTTATGGATATTATTTAACTTCCCTCTCAGATTTATCTGTTTACTCTGCTCATTTGCCTAGCTATACATGTATCTCTCCAAACATTTGCATCATCTTAAGTTTCCCCATATATTATATAATCATTTCTCCGAATCTATCCGAAGCCAGGTTGAATACGTGCAAGAAGGTTGTCGGTTTCATCAGTGCAAAGTACCCTGTTTCTGTCTCAATTAACTCATTCCGAAATTATCCTTAGTGCAGCACATATCACTTAATAAGCAAAGTAAACTTTAAAGACACTTTTTTTAAATGTTCCTTCTTTTTTATTCCCATTGAAGTTTCTGGATTAAAGAGTCCACAGGATATTGCTGCAGCTTTTGATGACATTGAAACCATGTTGAAAGAAGCTCAAATCTCTTTGGAGCCTGAGGAGTTTTCCGTCCCAGAAATCAAATGGTCATCCTGACACAGTTTTGTCTTTTTCGTTTTGCAGTTTGTTCCCACTTTGATCCAGATAGCTTTTAGAAGCTCTCTGTTTCCAATGGTCATTGCGACACAGTTTCGTTTTGTGGTTTGTTCCCAATTTGATCCAGATAGCATTTAGAAGCTCTCTGTTTCCAATGGTCATCGTAACACAGTTTCGTTTTGTGGTTTATTCCCAATTTGATCCAGATAGCATTTAGAAGCTCTCTGTTTTTGATATTTGCATTGGCAAAGTTTGTGTTGCCATTCTTAGACAATTTTAAAGATAAATCTAATTTATCTGATAGTTTGTTAATCAATTACCTCTGTGTTTTAATTTCTTTGCCTTTTCTTATGGTCAATTTATAATACTTGAGAAATTTTTAAATAACTGTTGTATGGAATGTTCTTCTATATTCGGATCATAATGGTATAAAGCCTCTGTGTTATCCATTTAGTTATCAAATGTTTTTATTTACTATGCTGAGTAGTGGATCAAAGTAACCCTTTCAGTTGGTTGTGTTTTTATTGAAATTGTGCAAAGGTATTGGTCAAGGAGAAATTTTAGTTCATTTACTGTATACATGTACATGTATTCAATTTGCAGGGGAGTTATTTGCCCCTTAACGTTTTTTTTATGGCTTTAGAAGTAGAGAACCAGCCCGGATAGCTCAGTCGGTAGAGCATCCGCTTCAGGCCTGGGAGATCCGGGTTCAAGCCTGGGTCGAGTCAGACCAAAGACTTTAACAGTGGTAGCTGTTGCTGCTTCGCTTGGCGCTCATCAATAGGATTTAGAGCAGGGACTGGTTGGCCGGTACTAGCAAAAACCTTAGTAAAATGGCTGTCTGGTACTAGCATAAACTTTAGTAAAACGGCTGACGTGTACTAGCATAAACCTTAGTAAAACGGCTCCCCGGTACTAGCATAAACCTTAGTAAAACGGCTGACGTGTACTAGCATAAACCTTAGTAAAACGGCTGCCTGGTACTAGCAATAAGTTCAGGATTTCTCTTCTTGACAGTTCAGCACAAACACATCAAACCAATCGCACGAAACGTGGACAAAAAAACGGTAACCCCCCAAAAATCCATCCAGGGTTAAATTCTCAACAAGCTCGCCTTTTACCCCTGGGTCAACTGGGATTCAAAATCTCGTTTTCTGAGAACGCCCATTAACTTTCGGGCTAATCAAAAGTTCTCTTCTAAACGTTGGGCCTCTTCAGTTTTGGAGACACGTTCATCGAATTGAAGTATAAACAGAAAAGTCGTCTATGTTTGTTTTGAACATTGCCTGGATGCTTACGTAACGCTGATTCTGATTGGTGAAATTTCCGCCACAATTTTGTGGCGGCACCAATCAAAGTCTACATGCATATTGAATTAGAAACGATGGATTTAGTTCCACTTGTTCCACGGGTAAAGTGAGCGTGAGCGTAAGTTTTAATCGTGGGCTCCGACGATGCCAAAAATCTGGCAACGTCAATATCTAGAATGAGACATAAAATTTCAACATACATCTTTTTCCTGGGTAACTTGATGTATATTTACATTCTGTAGTACTGAAATAAATATATATTTAAATTATATTATTTAGCTATGTATATAGACAATCATTTGGTGTCACCTCAAGTTTGCATAATCCAATTTTTTTCTTTTTTTCTTTTTGTGGCTTGCATCATTCTTTTTTGGGTGTGGCGAGATCTTCTGTTTGCATAATATAATTTTTAAATCTTTATCGTTAAAGCATAATTGTTAAGTGTAATTAACTCGGACTAAAAAAAAATTGAGTGGATTTTTCACTTAATCTCCCTAGCTTTTGCCCCCCACTAAACATGGCAACACCAACATATAGATGAAATAATCTTGAGTGTGGTGTAAAACACCAATCAATCAAGTGTAATTTGTTATTTCAACATGTGATATAAAAGTGTGTCAAAACACAGGCACACTAAGTGCTCTCCCTTATCCACCCTCTGTAATACTATAAATATGGACATAGTATAACAGAGGGTGGATAAGGGAGAGCACTCCGTGTGCCTGTGGTCAAAACTTTCAAACAGTGTTTATATTTGCATTTCATTTCCATTGGATTGAGAAAAAATACATTTAAACTGAAAAATAATAGGACGCAAATCCATCAAACAATTACAATTATTTTCCCTAGATTTATCAGTTACAGATGGTCACATTTTTGATACATGAACAATTTATCTTTATGTATTATCATTCATATTTCATGAAATTTAGTTTATTTTGTAATTTACAGGTTTTTCTATCCAAGCATAATATTTTTATCATTTTATTTTACAGAACATATTATTTGTATTCTGATGACATTAAATCTGAATTGTGAATTCATTACCATAAAGTGTTACCATAAGTTAATGTTTTAATAATAAAACTTTACTGGTTGAACCTTTAAGGTATTAAATTTCGTTGCTATCTGTCTCTGCATTCCAGGGCCCTGTCTTACGAAGCTGGCGTAAAGTTGCGCATAGGCCTACAACATGGACCAGTTGCGACTAGGGCGTAAGTTCCTATAGCTTTAACACTGATTTACGTCGGACGTAGCTTACGTCAGCTTTGTAAGACAGGGCCCAGGGCCTCGGTGGCTCAGACCGTTAGAGTGATAGTTCGACACATCCCACTCAGACCAAATAAAATCGAAAACTTTCTGAGTGGATTTTACTCTCGATCGTTGTATGTGGATGATTTGACAGCTACTCGCCGAAGGTCGGGGATTTCCTCCGGGCAAAGGGCCCGGTTTCCTCTCCATTAAACCTGGCAACGCCGCCATATCAATGAAATAATCTTGAGTGAGGAGTTCCGAGTAAAACAACAGTCAATCAATCGTCTGGTTTCTCCCGGACAAATCCCTTCTAGCTGTCTAGGTGTGTGGGGTTTCCGGACGTAGGGCCCAACGCAATACTCCAAGGGATATAACCATGATGCATCAGCTAAGCGATCTTCAGTGTTTTTAATTGCGAGTTTCTTACATGGATAAACGAAAAAAATAAAACACAATCCTTGTTCACAAAATATGTGCTTAATCCATCCTAATCAACAGAGCTGAGTTGCCAATTCCGACAGGATTCAACCACTGGGTGACTGATTGAACCACACCCAGGAGCCTGTTTCACAAAGCGGCGTAGCGTAAGTTTTCACGTAAGTGCCATAGCAACCCATACTGTAGAGATACGTTGCTATGGCATTTACGCGAAAACTTACGCTACGCCGTTTTGTGAAACAGGCCCCAGTGCTGCAAACACTTAAAGCAGATTTACGGATTGAGTTGTCTGGTGGCATTTGGTAAATGTGTAAATCTTGGACGGTTGTCAGGTGCCAACAGAAGGGTTTGGTGCCATGCTAATCCCCCCGGCTATTACAATTCCAACCAACCAATCAAATCTTGTTTTTCTTTAACAGCCGTATAGTGGATAATCCACAGCTTTTATCTTGCTTTAAATACAAGAAAATCAGAATTAAAATATCATGTTTTCATCTTATGTATTTTCATAAATATCTTTAAATCGACGAGTTTTTAATTACTAATAATCAATACAATCCATCCACTCTGTTATATGTTGAGGGGAGTTCTCGGAGATTAAACCGGTCTCCATCGACCATTCATACACCCTGAAAGTATATTCAAATCAGAATAAACCAATGCAAGAATTCTTGGAAATTACTGGTTCGAGTTGGCTGTAGCTATTTAACTACTGCGCCTAGCAGTACCACGTGTAGTCTATTGTATGGTGTTAGTTAAATGCAAGATCAAATACATGAGCTGCCATAACATCGATATTTTTTTATCGAATACAAAGTTAGGAAATTGTCGGCTGTTTTTTTAAAAGGTTCGTAACATTAGATAGGCAGAGAATTTGCTGAACATCAATACCAGCAATTTTAATATCGTTTACATTCGCTTCATTCAGGCCCACTGAACACACTCGGCGGTATTATTTAATTTATTATTAGATGGAAAATCTAATCCCTCATGGATGGGTAAGCGCCAATAAAAAATTCAAGTCCCCCCAAAAATCTAATTTCTTTGGCCAAAATATATATTGATATGCTGGCCATCATAACCTTTTTTATAATTTTTAAACTTAAGAATTAATGGAAGAATCAGGATTTTGTAAAAAAATATTCTAGTGATGAGGGCTGCTAAATTTGTGACTTCGTCATGAAATCAGGGGTTCGTTTCACAAAGCAGTTGCATTGCAAAGGACGGATAGTTGCCAATGGATACCATAGTAAAGAGATACGACGTCACGGCAACTGCGATTGATCGCACTTTGCGACGGCTTCGTGAAACGGCCCCCAGCTTGTCCAGGTAAATCAGACTTACGCGTACTTGAACAGAAACCCTTCAGAACAAAAAGTTATGTCAACTTACAGCTGCTTGGAGAACATTGAGATAACCGTTCGATCCTTGTTGGTAAAAGCGGCCTCTAGCGGTGAAGGGGATCCTGGAACAATTTCCTCAAGCGGAATCGGATCCTGTACCTGAAGATCCTCCTCTTCTTCTATCAGTTTATACGCCTTATCTCCCTGAAATATAAGAACAAGTCGGATATTTGACATCATTTAGTAACTATCCTACCATGTCTCCGGAGGGTGCTTTCGGTTTGTGATCCTGGATTATTTTGGACCCTTTAGTGTCAATTGTTTCAACGATAAAGCAGTATTACCTGAATAAGATATATTCCTTTGTCTGGAATCACAACTGCTGCACCAACTTCCACACTCTCGTCAAGTCCCCCAACAGGAACTACCCCTACAAGTCGACGACTTTGAAATATCCATGCTGTTGTTCCTTGGGGAAAAATAAAAAGACATAAACACACAAAGATTTTGAATTCTTTGCAGACTGAACTGCTCATGGATTCCAAGAACATATGTCGTTCTTCGGATCACTCCCAATCCAATTAAATATGTGCACATTTTCGGCCTGTGGTTTGACCTAATCGACCTACATGGGGTGGTCACCAGATGATACTTGAATAGTGATGGGGTTTCTCAAGACAAAGCTGCCACCAAAATGAAATAAGTGGAACGTCAAGTACCTAACAATCAAATATACAAGACAAACGGTACAATGTAGTTGTAAGTCCAGGGGAACAGTGATACAATATCGTCTTATGTGTTACCTTTGAATAGATATGCTAAGTCGGATTCTTCTGAATAAACAGCAGCAGTGATAGGACCTTTGACCTTCTTCCTCCACCAACCAGAAAATACCCTACTGATGGTTTTGGGATATCCTCTGACGATAGATCGACCTCTGTTTGAGAGACGCCATACGTTATTGTCTTGGAAAATAAACACTCCAGCTCTGTCTGTAGGTGGAGAAATTGAACATTATTTGAGCCTAGTTATGTCGAACGCAAGATGTAGGAAACAACGAGTATTTTGCTTTGCTACTTTTGACTCTTTGTAGTCTGTTTTTTTGTGAGTAATGTTCCTATTTTATTCTATATAGAAGCTGGGATATCCCAGTTTGAACTTAACTGAATAAGTGATAGCAACGACGAGCTAGGTGATTTTTCATGCAATGAAAACCCGGCAACAAAAAAGTCTTGTGTGGGGTGACATGCTACGGCGACCGGCAAAGAATTGTATCACAGTTAATCATCCTCGAGAAAAAATTAGCAAATCGCCTGGGATGCGATGGCTTGGGAACGGTATATGAGGACACATTCTTCCGACAGAAATCTTCCATGACTGTTGTCGGCGATCAAAGATACCGTGTCTACGACAGACCTGCCGCTGGCTTTAGGCCAGGAAGCAAAAACATTGAATCATTAAGTGATAAATACCTGTAAGGATTGCATCTATGGGCTTATTGCAAATAACTTTATATTGTTCCGGTTCTAAAGCTGCCGTAGGGAGCGGCTTAGGGGCTGGAGAAGTAATGACTGCACTTGATGATGATGTGGTGGGAGTAGAGGGTTCTGTGCTATCGGCGTCTTGACCAGGATCGTCAGAATCGTCATCGTCAGGCTTAATTGCCACCTCGTCATTATCAGAATCTTCATCATGTTTATCCACATGGTCATCACCATGACCTTCACCATCGTCATCGTCAAAAATGACGAAATCATAAAATTCATTATCTTCATCATCCCGACCATTGACTTCAAGCCCAACGTTGTCATCGGTATGGAGAATGTCCTCATCAGTCTTACTAACTTCGCCATCAAAACCAGCTGAAGAATAAATAGCCCCTGACATCGGCGTTGATTTCACGTCATGACTATGGTAATACAGCGTTGATTTCACGTCATGACTATGGTAAGGTAGCGTTGATTTCACGTCATGACTATGGTAAGAAAGCGTTGATTTCACGTCATGACTATGGTAAGGTAGCATTGATTTCACGTCATGACTATGGTAAGGTAGCGTTGATTTCACGTCATGACTATGGTAAGGTAGCGTTGATTTCACGTCATGACTATGGTAAGAAAGCGTTGATTTCACGTCATGACTATGGTAAGACAGATAGCGTTGTAATGATGTGGGTACGACGTCAGTCTCGTAGTTAAACAAAGTGGGATCACTTTCTGCCACATTTGTATATATGTCCTCATATTCTGATCCAAGGTAGGTTTTAAAACCATCGGCCATCTGTGTGGATATGACGCCATCACTATCGAAAGGGTATGTGTTGATACCTGACATAAGTGTGGATGTGATATGTCCACTTAATGATGATGGTGATACCACAGTCGAGAATAGCAGCGATGGAGATGTTTGGATGCTACTTATTTCAGATGACCATCTTGTCGAGGGTAAAGCTGCAGTGGGTAGTGACTCGTGCGAAGGGGAATATATGTCACTCGTCTGTAAATCATATGACTTTGGAATGCTTTGGAAAATTGAAGAAAATGATGGTGACAATTCCATGGAAGATGTAAAATGAACAGAAGACCACGGGAAATCATCGGTTGATTCCAGGGCAATTTCAGGTGACATGAGCATAGAAGAACTATCTGAGTTGTGGTCGACGGCAAGAGCGATATCAGTTGAATGGGTCATCTGAAACAATGTGAAGATGTCTTTTGTTACGTGCAACGTAAAGTTATATTTATGACGTCTTGGATATATTTTTTTATTTCAACTACTTTTATGTATTCTTTGAACTTCACTTTTGCTATTCTGCGTTTTTGGTAATGTTTGCGAAGCTGTTAGCACCAAAAAAGTAGAACAATAGTTATTACCAAGAACGCTCACCTTGTTAGGAACGAACTGGGAAGATGACACGGGAGGCCCGGGAACTATAATTTCAAAGATGCACGTTTTGTTTGTTTGTTGTGGAGGTGTTCCATTGTCGCTTACAACAATCATAGATTCGACCGAAATGCCCTGTTGAAGATCCTGACATTCTAGTGCACAGAAGATCGCTCCACTCCCCACGTCGATGGATAATAGGGAGGAATTTGAATGAAGATGATAAGATAATCTGGAATTGTTCCCCTCGTCTGGGTCAGTTGCCATTATCTGAAACAAGGTATATTTTTTACTTAACCGCCCATACAATTTGGTAAACATAGTTTCGCTGCTGTTTCCAAATAAGATTCATTTACACTAAAGTTTAGGCTGTTTACCTGATATATGGGGACATGTGGCCGGATAACTTTTTGTGGAATCTTTATGTGACTCTCTGCACTGGTTATGGACGGTGGGTTATCATTCACATCTAATACATGGACTTGGACATCGAGTGTTGAACTGCGAGGCGGAGAACCGTCATCGGTTGCCAATAAACGTAGCATGTAAGTTGATCTCGTCTCTCTGTCCAATTTACACTGGACATAAATGTTTCCATTCGTTGAATCCACACTGAAGTCAGAAGTATCATCCAGTAATGAATAGACTATTCCATCGCCATCTTCGTCTGTAGCTGGCTTAAAATTAACGAAATTCAATGATGTTAGAGCTCTAAACTTAGAAAGAGTAAATCCTGTCACTGATCAATCTGCATTTGTAGTAATTAAGGGGATACCTTAGCCTTCTGTAGCCTGCAATCATTCTGGGTGTAGAGAAACCTTAATTTTAAGAGTTTGAATCACAACAGGCAAACATTAGAGATTGCATTAAATCCTTGCGATTTCATTTGGATAACGTATTTTACCACACACCAAAATAAAAGGATGCTTAAAATTATTCTTATTACAAAACTGAAAGCACGTACTTTTTTTTTGTAGTGGCAACTAATTGAAAATGTTTACTTATGATTGTCTTACCTTAATTGGCATGACGGTTAAATAAGCAGAATTCTCGAAAATGTCCAGGTCATACGTTTTCCCCGATTCAAAAGTCGGAGGGAAGTTGTTAACAAGAATCACAATAATCCGAACGGTAGCGTATCCGAATCGTGTTGTGGGAATTTCTATCTCTCCGTCCCTGGCAGACACTGTTAACGTGAAATTCCTGATATCGAACTCATCAAGGGGATACTGTAAGGTAATTTCACCTAAAATGTGGAAATCAGAGTGAAATAAATCCTAGATGAATGTTGATTATATAACATATAAATAATATGATTTTTAGGACAGACGCATAAGCTGGAGCCGTAAGAGTTTTCAACACATTCTGCATTTACGTTAGAAGAAGCTTGAAATGCAAAAATGTTCGTTCGAATAGATTTTGTATATAATTTAGCAAACAAGATGAGAAAGAAACACATTTTTGGAATTGACAAACAATTCAAATTGTTCAGCTAAAATATTCAACTTACCAGAAACACCATCAACATAAAATAATTCATACGGATCACCATCTTCTAAGGAGTACGTTACCCATTCCCCATCGGCGTCTTCAGCGAACAGGATCTCCACAAAGGTCCCCGGCTGTACAGTTTCCTCAAGCTCAACTGTGTACACATCCATATCAAACTTGGGAGCGTGGTCATTTTTCTGAGACAATGTTACCGTTAGATTCATGCTGGTTTCAAAGATGCCATCGTTTGCAATGATGGTAAGATCATATGCCAAATCTGTTCGGCCTTTCAACGGCTTCCACAAAGTGACCACGCCACTATCAGGATTGATACGAAATAGATTGACAGAGCTTCTCAGACTAAATGAAACAAAACCTGTAAATAAACTTTGTTTTTTCAAAAGAGGGAAATGAATAACCGATATAGGTAACATTATTACCCTGGCTTGATAATACAGTTTGAATTTTGATATAAAACAAAGAGAATATATGGTATTAATCCAAAGAATCAAAAGATACCTATAGATAATTGAAAACCCATAACTTACTGTTAGAGTCTAAATCGATGATCTTGGCGACACATATCTTTGAGTTCACTGGAAGAAGCTTAGAAACGTTCACGTTTAATGCATCTGATTCAAACATTGGTGGGTTGTCATTCACGTCCAATATGTTGATTAGCAGAGTTACTGTTCCTGTCAGACTGGGACTTCCTCCGTCAGCGGCCAATATTGTCAAAGTGTAATGAGGCGTTTCTTCTCGATTTAACTGAGATTTGATATGAATATCAATAACGTTTGCACTCACATTGTAAGCAAACACACCTAATGTATTGTTGTCGTGAGAAGTAAGATTATAGTCGGCTATAACCGAGTTCACACCTTCATCTCTATCTGTGAATGATATACTGTGTATAGTTGAACCAACAAGGATATCTTCTTGAACGGATAATTTTACCTCTGGGAACTTGGCAGCAGGGGTGTTGTCATTAACATCTATTACGTTTACGAGCACCGCTGCTTTTTCGTGTGCTTTTAACTGACCAGTAGGGGTATTATCTCTGGCTCGTATTGTAAAGTTATAGCTGCTTCTAGTCTCCCTGTCTAGGGCTTCATTGGTCTGCAAATATCCACTGCTGTAGTTAATCGAAAAAGGAACAATGCTTAGAATTTCAAACTCAATGCCACTTGGCACTTCATTTGGTGAAAACAAATAGGCAAGAGGAACATTGGTAGGTTGATTTTCTTCTACACTTGTTTGAATCAAATGTTCTGTAAATATTTGTGTAAACTCTTGCAGCAGTATGACATTAACAACAGCCTGTACAGAGACACGATTGGTATCATAAGGGTTTGTAGCCGTAATCTCAAAGGAATAGCTATGGTTTAAAAGAGAGCCACTTGTTGTCAAAACTCCTGTGTTGGTGTCGATAGAAAATGGTAGTTTTTCTTGAGATGAAAGCGAATACAGAACTGTTCCGTTCTCGCCCACATCTTTATCCCTTGCAGATACAGTTAGAATGGGACTATTCAAGGAAATAATGTCTTGTATAAGGATTGAGTAGTTTGGCTCTTCGAATTCTGGGGAGTTATCATTTTCGTCCAAAACCGTGATACCAATAGCTGTAGAAGCGGACATAGGTGGTTCGCCGTTGTCATACGCTGTCAGTACCAAACGGTACACGGGTTCAGATTCACGATCTAAAGCCCCAATGACGACAATGTCTCCGTATTCATTTACACCTAAGGGAATGTATTGTTCCTCTCCTGTCAACTCATAATAAGTAACATCGTCCGACACATCAAAAGCTGGGCACCTAAGGACTGTGGAAAACAGATTTGCGTTCTCGGAAACACTAGTCTGGAATTTCTCTTGAGGAAACGTTGGTGGGTCGTTTCTGATTCCAAGTTCCATAAAGTAAGAGTTGAAGGTCATTGCTTGTCTTTTTCTGCGATACTCCCATGTGGGAGAAGAAAACCAATCAAATAAATTGATTACCGTCCCTCCACCAGAACCGAATGTCAGCCAGACATTTCGCTGTAGAATTATGTTTATACCATCATGGCGTCTGACTTTTTTCAGCTCTTGTTCCTCTGGAAAAGTAAACGGTATCTGAACCCAGTGCCAGCCTTCTGTATTACTTTGTACTAGTATCTGACAAGGAAAATATCAATTGAAATAGAACAGCTGACATGAGACATAAAACATATCATACTACTTAAACTCCCTGTAATCAATTGGGTTGTGACGTGAATTATAAAGGCAAACTTCTCATCCAAAATCGGACTCCAAACTACAACCTATCAAATAAAATATTTAATTCCAATAAAACTGGCAAATTTTTTTATTTCAGTAGTTCATTACCTGGAGCTCGGTTTTAACTCCATCATTTAAAACTTCATGAACCTCGTACTCGTCAGTCGTTGAAACTTGAAATTTGCTAATTTCGTCCTCAGAGGAAAAGACCGTATCTGGTGCTGACATATTTGTAGACTTTGTAAAAACCAAGAGGTCTTGCTGTAGGTCATCTTTAGGGTGGTACAGGCGAACTTCATGTAAGACTTCATAGAACTCCTCAAACTCAGGGTTGAACAAAACAGTGTCTCCTACAATGGAATGACAACGATAACACCCATATGAACTATTAAAAAGATGTATATTTTCTCAATGTCCGTGTGTGTAAAGTGAAAATGAAATCATTGTCTGATTGATCAATTCCTCTTCCACTGCAATAAAAACGCACCTTTATAGCATTGAATGTCTAGCCATTGTTACATGTTTGAGTTTTGAGAAATGATTGATTATCAATAATTGGAAAGCTAACCTGTTCAACTGGCGGTTGTGAAGTATCACAAAAAAGTTAAATAACATTTCTACATTAACAAGCTAGAACGATGGGCATTTAGATCAATAAGATAGAACATTGTGTTAATATTTTAAAACGTTAATACTGTGAGTAAATATGGCGAAAAACAAGATAAATACCTTGGGCATTTTTCCGAGTAAAGGAGAAAGAAATATCTTCGATTCGAGCAGACTTTTGGCACTCTAAATTCCAGCTGAACCGAACAATGCGTTGGGACTGGATATCTCCTAAATGTAACTCAAAGGCACTCGTTATTGGTGACTTGTTAAGCATGGCTCTTTTTATTCGACACTGCTGGACTTTCCCCGTTGAAGTTTCAAGAATTGATAGCCGAGCCGACTTAATTTTCAAGTATTTGATAGTGACTGTTCCAATGTTTTGTACGACCAGAGATACTGTTAATGATTTTGTTTGATTTTTGCCTACAATAAAAAGTAACATATTATTCGGACAGGAAATTAGTTAGGGTTCAAGATAATTATTGCCAAAAATCTGACAAATGTAGATCGACCAAGTGTGTTCAGTTCTTTAAGTGACATTTCCCAAGTAGGGATGGCTAAGGAATCAACATGTTGTATTGGTATCAGTCACACTCAGTATAGGTGTATGTAAAACATTGCTTTCAGTTGGCGTTCCTTTCATTGGAGAAGATTGGGACGGATGTGGCAATTGAATAAAACCTCATATTTATGAGGATATTTTTTAAACACATTTGTTAAGACATGATTACAATAGCGTTAGGAAACAAATTAGCCCCGCTTACCTTGTGTTAAGAGTTGTTCTGACGGGAATCGTGGATAAAACACACGAATGGCCATACGGGGTAAAGCTGTAACAGTGAATAGCTCACCACTGATCAGTACCCTTAATGTTTCACCTCTTAACCTGTGTTGTATATCTGTGGTCACTTGGTATCTAACCGATCCTGAGTGGGAGGAATTAGACCGCGGGACCACGCTCCATGTCTGACTTCCCGATGATCCAAGAGGCAGCACCAGTGACTGACTATAGTTCTCGAAACCTACCATCATAGATCCATCTGAATTAAAGAAGAAAAAAAACGCTCTTCAAGGCCATGTTCTACTCGGCTGGAGTAAGTTACGACTGGTGCCAATGTACGTTTCGAAGACAATATTCTGATGCCCATTTTTACCTTTGCGCATGTCACAAGTGTTTGTAAAACTATTGAGACTCACACGCATGTCCACTTCAGCTTTTGGTCGAACTCTCCAGTCAGTGTTATACTCATTTGTCACAGCACAGCATATTGCTAGTAAACTGGTTGATTGGTTGTTTTAGCTTACGCGTCCATTCGTATTAATGATGTACGTCAGCTGATAAGCTTAACAAGATTAATTTGAATATTGTCAGCAAAAGATGTGCCATACAACTTGTAGATATGTAATTTCTGGTTAAAAAAAAAGGTTGTAACAAAATCGTCAAACAAAGGCGATTTTAATGAGATACTTACCTATATCAAACAAATGGTTGCAGTTCTCACCATCTTCTTTGCAAACAATGTTCAGGTTTAGTCGAAGGTCCAAAAGAGATGACACAAGACCATTTTTGATTTCCAATGTTATGGTTAAGGATTCATCTACCTGGACCAACTTTTTACTCAATCGGATACTGGCTTTAGCACAAAGGTCTTCCCCCTAGTCAGAAAATGAACAGGTCGTAAAAACAGCATTAGGTTTTACGTCCTTTTCAAATATAGCTTATGATTCCATACGCGTTTTGGTATAGAGGATTGCAAATAAATTTCAATGAATTATAAATGGGATTTGTCCTATCGACATTTCCTCTCAAGTTTGCTTTTTCTGACAAATTTAACTTTATAAAGATGTTCAGTGCCTTAAACAAAATCACAAAGCTTTACACTCGAACAAAGACAACTTGGCTAAAGTAAACATAAATTAAATTTTCTCGTATGTTGGCTGTTAAGTTTAAAGGGTCTTTTTTGTAACAATCGAAAGGTTTGAGAATGTGTTTGGACTTACCTGCGATGCCATTCGAAATTTCTTTAATCCCTCCGAGAACCAAGTAACCGGTTCGCTAAATCCATCCTATACACAGAAAATATAACATACAAACATGATCTTTTATCGATGTTATTTCTTATACTGCAGACCATATAATGACAAAATCCTGTTGGGTGCATTGGAGTATAATTAGAAAGAAGCCGCCGTTTTTATGTGCGTGTTTATGTCTGTGGGAAGGTCTATAGACCATTAACATAAACAAATGAGCAGGGGTCCGGCTAGTAAAACGAACCAATGGAGTGAAAGGGGGACTAGAGAAATATAAGGTCAGTGCCGACCCAAAATTAGGACATGTGTTTGCTATATCAGAATGCGGAAAATTCAGATCTTTTTTTCAAAAAGAAGGAACGAAAAATGAACTTTCGTTAGTATTACACTCAAAAGTGTACGCTACAAGTAAAAATGTAATTAAGTGAAATTAAAGTTAGTACACCGCTACCTGTATCATTTCATGAAGTCCGTCGAAAAAGGGATTTAGCGTGGAGGATATTTCAGAATACGAGAGAGACTCATTTTGATGTACAACATTCCCAATCTGCCAGTTATATAAAGTAGCATTGACTGTTGACATAAATGCTTCGATATCAATCGCTGAAAGACCAGAAGGAATTCGAGATGCCAGCATGCGACCCAGTTCGTCTTCTGTAATAAGCAAACCGCCATCTCCATTAATGGACAGAACGTGACTGGCGACATCTCGATACCAAAGGGCACTGCTTGTTTCACCCCTAGTGCGGAAAAAGAAAATGTGACCAAGAAAGTTTAATTAAATATTTATACAAAATTGTGTCAAATTATTGTTTTCTTAAAGTTCCATGTCTTAAAGGGAAAGAAAATCTAAGCTTTAGACTAGTTTAGATGGAAAGAGTAGAGTTCATTTAGTCCAAAACAACTGTCCAATGTATGTTTTATCCCCTCGTATGTGAATAATTGAAATTTGAAGGTGGCGTTACAATAGAGAATAAGCTCCATATGCAATTCACAAGGCCGCCACCAATTATTGTTGAATAAAAATTAAAGTGCGTTATTGAGGAGTCATGTGATGCAATTTAGCTAATGGCTTGGGACCGCTTGGCTAAGAAATGGCTTGCGGCTGCATACTGACATATATATTCGGAGACAATCTTCCCACTTTAAGTTTGTCGCCATGTTTTTGGACCTAAATCTACCATTATACATTAGAGAGCGGTAAAAATACGTCATTATTGATATAAAAATAGCTATACCAACATAACGTCATCCTAAAACGGAAAAATGGCTACACAGATAAGCCACTGAAAGGACATACTTCTGTCTGTTTTATTTGCTTGAGGGTCACTGGAGGTAATTGACGTGAAATGTTTTAAGTACTTTGAAGGTTGTTATCGACGATAATCCCTTTGTATTTCTAGAGATTTCCCCTCCTTTAAAGTTATATTGCTGCAGGTATAATGTAATGAAGTCATGGGTCATTACTCCATTTAATGCTTTTAAAATAGAACAAAATTTTATTAATATGAACTGTTTTTTGATAATGTTAACTTACCAGGACTCTGGAATAATAAGTCTATAAGCTTTTACAAGTGATTGGATGACAAGTCTTCGGTGAGCTACAGCTGGGGCAATGGTTTGTCTTTGTGCATCTCTACTTAAATCCACTGTATTAAGCATTTTGTCCTTGCAGTCTCTTTCCATCTTAGCAAGACAACTGAAACTGTTCCAATAGATAATTACTTTTCTAAAATCGTAGTAAACCCGGCTCTTTGGCCGGAGGAAACCCCGACCTTCGGCGAGTACCTGGCAACTCTTTCACGCGACCATTTAAATACCCCAATCAGAAATGCTTCATTTTTCTTGGACTGAGTGAGATTTGAGGCCACGACCCATCGATGACACACTTGTGCCGGACTGAGATATATATGCTCCTATAAGCCGTTTGCTTACCTATAGTCTTCTTCGTCTTCTACAACTGTTTTCAAAGTGCCACAGGTAAAGAAAAGCTCCAACACGATCAGAAAGCGTCCCAGGACACTTGCATGAATTTTATCATCTTCTCCAAGACGCCCAAAGATAAAAGCAGCACAGTCCTTCCAGGAATCAGGGACTGTTATCGGATTGACACAGTCAGTAACCGTCGTCACGCATGAGTCACAAAACAACGACTGGACAAAGGGGATACTGTAATCTATGAAGTCAAAAACAAAAGGATGAAACACGGCTGGTAAACTTCAATATAAATTTATAGCGACTCTTTTATATTTCAGACATGTGGTAATTGACGGACGGTGAAAGTAAATACATGTCCATACAATAATATCAAGCGTCCAAGTTTGTTGAAAGTGGCATGAGCTGCCAAAATTAGGATTCTTTTTATAATGTTTGATAGTTGAGCGTTTTAAGTACTTTGAAAAGGATTGACGATAAGATAAATAATATCGGTAACCCCAGCAGACCGTACGAACCAAACATGTGTGCTAATAAGTGACAAAAGCCGGGATGTACGAGTACATTTTCGAATCTTTGTTGCTTATCAAAACTACCTTAAACCTACTATCCAAGATTGATATACAAAGAAAGCTTATATTTCGTACTTCGTGGCAAAAATGACGTACAATTGCCTACTTCGGTTTCAACGAAATTTTCCCTATATTTGGCAGCTCATGCCACTTTAAAATTACATATCTTGTGATACTTGAACAGATATTAAGCACGAATCAATCAAATTACTTGTAACGAGTAATGAAAACTACATCAAGCAATCGCCAAGCAATGCGGTTCAAATATCTTTGCGCTGCCATTCTTCGTAACAGAAAAGATAACTGTATCGTGTCGTTGAATAGGGATTTCGAATCGAACATAATAAGTGCGCCCTTGGTTTGGACTAGAGGGTTTTAGATTGGTTGCTTAGAGATTATTTCCCACCCCCATTACCAGGCAACTGCCGCAGTATGGTTGCCTATATGTCTTACCATCTTATTTGAATTCCGTTCTTCTCGCAGAAAAGCTTTTATCGTTAACAGATTTACTAACAGACAAAAAAACACAGAGAAAAAAAAAACCCGAAAAAAATATTAAAATGAAACAGAAACACACCTAAATCAGGAACACTGGTTTCAAAATCGTCAGTTTTGTTTCCAACTCTCAAAAGAATCACATCAACTTCTCGCGTTACGGTCTCAACACAGGTATGTGAATATCGGACTTTAATCAGAAGATGGGAGTCATTGGTCATTTTGGAATTCGTCCTAAAATGTAGGGAAGATAGAATAGTTTCCAGATCATTTCCATATTAAAATGAGTCCATGGTTTTTTGGGTAAATTTTTCAAAAGGATATCATCTTAAGCATTAATAAGATTGATGTTTTACGCCGTACTCAAGATTATTTGACGTATATGGCGGTGGGCGGTGTTTGTCGAGGTTTTTGTCAGGAGGGAACCCCCGACCTCCGGCGAGTATCTGGCGACTCTTAAAGCATTAATAAGATTACGCCTATCAGAATTTTGTAATTTAAAATCCCTTTTCCAGAATAGTTCCCCACTTATATAAATATTTTTATAACAGTTTATCACATGACGTGAATTTGGAAAATAATCAACCGTACACACCCTGCTTCTGGATTATGTTTTTCAACTCGAATGGCAACTTGTACTGTTTCGTTTACTCCCAGCTCTCCTAAACTGGATGTGATCTGTAATACAATGAGAAAGTGTATGTTTATATGAAAGGCCCCGTACTCACAGAGGTTTCATTTGTTGAATCATTGATTAGTATTGCCATAGAAGATAACTTATGGTTCAACCGGGCAGTTAAAGAGTGCCAAAAACTGTTACCCTTTCGACAATTTAAAGAGAAATTAAGGGTTAATACTTTACCATGTTAAATTGTAGAAAAGGATGTGAACTCGGTAGTAATATTTCCACATTTTCAGCGGTTGCTGAGCCTTGATTTTGAATTTGTAGATCTATAACGTCTTGTAAACCAAGTTCCAAACTGCCCAAGTCTATGGTATTTGGCTCGACGGTTAACACGGGATAGGGTGCATCTCTGGTTATGTCTGCTGCAAGGCCGATTGTAGGGTTAGTACCCTCGTCGTCAATCTGTACCCACCTAAACGTAACAAGAACCGTTCATTAGACGGAGATAGATAGGATATTAGTTGACTCAGGTAACATGATGTATTTGCTCGAGTGTGGAGCTTGTAGCATAGCCACGAAGATCGACCGCCCACCTGAGTCCTACCAATAATTTGTAAATATAATTACAGTTGTCTGACTTTCCTATCAGGACATTCACGTCCCCCCAACAATTGAATGTGCCAGAACAACATGGATAATTTGAACAATTCTATGACCTCGTCATCCAAAATGACGGCCTAAAAGTGAGAAGAGAGGTGTGCTGGTGTGAGAGTTCAACGGTTACCGGTACCCTTTAGTGCTGACTGATTATGTGTATAAAAATCATATGTAAATTCCTATTGGTTAAATTGCTCAAAAGAAGTGCAGTTTTTGTCTCAAGTCTATAACCAGACAAGAGAAAACAATTTTTGTTTGACTGATATTTTAGGTTTTACGCCACTCTCTAGATTGTTTCAATTATACGACGGCTTTGTCCGGTATGCTAGGGAGGAAACCGGGGCCTTTGCCTGGAAGAAAAGCCCGACCGACAGCCCTTCCACATAGCACGATGGAAACAGTTTTTGAACCATCCATACCGAGTACACACGACTTTTTGAAAACCAGATTTCCCGGTCGAAGATAATCGATAGTGTTGGGAACTTACGACAGATTGACTGCTACTGACTGCAGAAACACTTCGACTTTTGCAGTGTCTGGCGTCACAAAAATCACTTGAGATTTAGGAACATGGTTAGATGCATCGATTGTGAGGTCGTACTGTGCCTCGGGAATATCTGAGATGACAGCCACACCTGAAACAAAAAATGTCAGAACTATATCTCTTTGCAAGAGAACCATTTTGTACACTTTCCCCAATGAGATGCCAAAATTCGAACTTATAAAAGTAGGCAATAACAATGTGTTATATTTTTATTTTGTATTGCGCACAAGGGCATATCCGAACGAAAGTGTAAAGAGTCGTTGCTTTTAAAACTCGTTAGTACTCATAGTCATACGTTACGAAGTGTTCCAAGCGCACCGGAAACAAATCTCTAGTGACGTCAACGATCAAAGGAAGATAACTCATGTATTCATTTCGATTCTCGGATTTCAAGAATTTACAGGCTTGATTTATTTAATTAAAAAATACATAAATGGCCTAATACGAGACAAAAGTTTGTGCCTGGCTAACAGCCACGTGCATAAAGGTAATTTAGGAGCAATTCGTTCCAGATTTCAATGAAATATTTGCATTTAACCTTTAAGCTCTCTGGTAGGTTTAGTTTATTCATTTATACCATTGCGAAACAAAAAACAGCATCTTTTTCTTAACTGTGCTTATTATAACCCGAAAAACCAGGATACATTGTAAGCTCTGAAATCAATCAGCCATTCTGTTCTTGAAGCGGCAAGTGAATACTGTTTACTTTTTAAGTCTACCAAAATTTACAATAACGAAACTGGTTTCAATAAACAGTTTCTAAGTTGCACTTCTTGATGACGATATCCCATAATTTATTGTTTGTTTCAGTTATTTCCTGTTAAACAGAAAAATAACCAAATCTTGGTACTGGTACCTCTTGCCCCTTTTCTGAAGTATTCAATTAGGCCTACCGTTTCATAATGGATAATAAAAGATACCTTCGGAGTCCGTTTCCATTTCTACTTCTAAGTCCAGTGCTTTGTTAAACAGACGAACGGAGGCAGATGATAGTCCATATCCATTTAGACAGCCGTTTTCGTCCTTAACAACTACCGTAAGATTTAGTATCACACCAGACAATATGTCAACGCTACAAAGAAACAAAGCAGATACATTCAGTCAGTGGGTTCATTGGGTCGAATTGAGAGATTATCGCTCTGCCGTCTGAGCCCCCTATTTGAAAAAAAAAACTGTACGAAGCAGTGAGTAGGCCCCTACAAACTAGAATAAATAGTCATTAGCCTAATTCAAAACGTCGATACAAAACTCTTTTCAAGAAAAATCTCAGCAAGTTACGATTTCCCACCCAGGTACCAGAGCGCCGTTTGTCAAAGTTTCAATTTTTGAAAAATCCTTAGAATTCTAGCAAACACCATGTTTAACGCCAGAGTTTATTTTATGGGAGAATGGTTTAAACTTAGCATCGATACTAAATTGTTCGAGTTCTTCAGCCACATAATCTCGTCTATGTTTGTCATTGTACGTTCAAGGTTTGTCAGAAGAAAACAAAAATTACTTCACCCAAAGCGTAGACATGGTGTTTTCTGATTGCACTTGAATACTCTCCCTGTGTGGGCCGACATCGAGGCCGCTAGGTGGAGCCACCAGTAAAATCATCATGGCGGACTGATCTGGGTCTAAATCTATAAACTGGTAATCCAGTCTTATGGGATTAAGTATATCAAATGCTAAAACTGTAACCAGGTCAGAAGTTTCGATTTGTTTGGCTTCAAGGTTATAAGCTGTGCTAGAACCAACGTTTGTCACCGTTATCTGAAATCAGAATGAATTAAGGGGTAAATTAATTATACAGTTTTTCTCAAGAATACACACGAGGGTCGCTTGTCAGCTGATTGGTGAAGCTAAGTGATCAAGAGCTAAACCTCAATTGGACAATACGTTATTAGGTAATGGAAGTATCGTAACAATAATCAGTAAGCTATATACTTCCTAGGAACAGTGTTAAAAATAATGAGATCAGTTTTACCCCATGAACTATATGCATGGAATGGTCACGTCACAATTGGATCTGGCGTGCTAAAATCGCCGTCATAACTATGGGATATTGTGGCTCGTAACGCAAATAACGTTTTTCTACAAGTTTATAGCATCACGAATGAAGGGTTAGTGACGTCGTTCTCTTTCGCTTCCTCTGTAACGTCAGATCAGTAGTGCCATCTCATAAAAATGACGGCGCTCAAACGTCACGTGATATAGTTCATTGGTTTTACCAATTAAACAATGAGAAGCACGTCGGATAATTAATTCACTCTTAAGGATATGAAAAATAAAGAGGATTTGATATCTTTCTCAGCAGTCAAATAGGGGAAAGAATACTAAAGCCCACCTCTAAAGTTCTCTCTCTCCCTCTCTGAACGGTAATATTTATTTCCTTCGGAGACATTTCTAAAACTGGACCCAAATCGATGGCAGTGATGTGCAACTCGATGGAAATGTTCACCCCTTCTGCAGAAAACACTGTCAGGACCTTTGAAGTATTACCCGGCTCTTGAGCTGTCGAGCAAAGAAAAACAAAAGATTCACAGTCAACATAAAATAAATCCACTTGATTACATTTTTTTCATTGCAAACAAATAGTCTGTTCGTTGGTAACTCGTTTTCATGACAAATTATTGATTGGTTGGGTTGAACGGGAAAACACAAACGTTGGGCTATGTTGATTGATTGATTGTTTGGTGTTTTACGCCGCGCTCAAGATTATTTCACTTATATGGCGGCGTTGCCAGTTTTATTGTGGGAGGAAACTGGGCTCTATGCCCGGAGGAAACCCACGACCTTCCGCTGGTAACTGGCAACCATCCCACATAGGTCGTTCGAGTGAAAACCCAGTCAGAAAATTTTCCAATTTTTTTGGACTGAGTGGGATTCGAACCCGCGGCCCATTGGTGGAAGGCTGTTTGGATTGAGCGTCCAACGCTCTATCTACTGAGCCACGGAGGTCCCACGTTGAGCTATGTTTTGATGAGATTACTTAATGTTTGTCACTTCTGCGGAAATGTTTCTCTATAGCAGGGCATGAGCCAACAGTGACGTAAAAGTTTGGATTAGATACCAGGATCGTTAAGAAGGAAAATCTGATCAGATCATCATTAAATACATAAACTTTCTGTTGGAAGGGGGTGGGGAGGGATACTATAAACAGTTATTCCAAATTCAAGTAATCTTATTATATTGTGTAAATAGGCTTTAAATTATGCCGATGTACCTTGAATTGTAACATTAAAGAACACTGGCTCCGAAGGGTGTAATTCGGTTAACAAAGTCTCTCCGGGTGTGACGTCACGTCTTCCGTGAGCTGCCATCTTGATGTCGATTTCATCAGCATCCATAACCTATTCAATGAAAGTCCAATGGCGGTTATTCAAATTTTATATGGAAATTTAACTTCGGCCACAGGTGCAAGAGATGGTTTCATATCAGCACGCATGTTTAGTTTTTCGACGAACTTTAACCGCCTTTGCTTCTGGATAATGAGAATTTATGAAAAAGAGTCAAAAGTTTGACATTGCATACCCCTTTAATAAACAGAGTACAATGATCTATGCCATTTTTAAGTAAGGGGTATTTAACATAGGAGCAACCATAAATGATAATGACTCATGTGATGCGGTATAAAAAATAAAATGCCTTCTGGTAACTTACTGAGTATTGTAGGTTTGTGATAGGATTCACACCTAGGTTGTTTAGAGTAATCTCCCTTGAAATTTTGTCTCGGACTGGTCCTTTGAGATGGAGGGAGTTGGGTGTTATCTCCATCCCTAGAACTTCCCAAGAAACTTGTTCACTAAAGTCTGTCACAGAAGGATGACAAGCATCCTAGACGAATATAGAGAAAAGAAAAATGAATAATGCAAGGGAATATGCAGTTTCGACGTAAAGGTAAAGTTTTTTTTAAGACGGTGACAAACTCAAGTTAATTATTTTTCATTGAAGAACATTCTAACTTACGGCTTTGAACACTCCTCTGTCAGTCGGTAAAGGATAGAAGATCGCTTCGAACGCCATGGATTCTACGTCTGCTTCAGTCTTTATTGTACGCATGAGGTCGTCATGTTGGATTCTAATGAGCAAACACGAATCAATGATGGCGTTAGTCTCAAAGCGAATTAAGGGAATTTTTAACAAACTTTCAAACTGTTGACAACGTTGACCAGCTCTTTGTACGAACAAATGGCAATATCAATTAAAGCAAGTACCAAAAGTCACACTTTGTCATTGAACTTGATTCATCAATATATTTTAAATAGTCATTATCCTTTAGCATGTTGTCGCGAAAGTTATCGCGATAATAATTACTTTATACTTTAAACTTGACTTCTCAGCTAAATGCATTTGGTTATCATTTCTATATATGAAGACTTTTACTCATATTTTTCACGTCGTCTAACATGCCTTTTGTTATGTTCGGCAGCCAATGAAAATTTTGCCAAGCAGCTATTTTCACTCCTCCTACATAATGTAGGTAGAAGACGACGTCATAAAAAACGGTATATTTGATTATACTGATCACTTAACTTCGAACCTTAATTTCCCAAACAATATGTATTGCGTTTTGAAGGATTTTTAGGGTGCAAATATTATCTACAGAAGAAGTATGATACAGTTAAAACTAGGTTAAACTTGGTTTGTTGCCCTGAAATTGTCTCAAAAACTTACCGAATGTCTACTCGTACAGGTGTCGGCAAAGATTGATTTTCTGGTAAACGCGACATTATTTCCCCTTTTAAAGTAACGGGAATTGGTTTAAGAAAAGGTCCGGACGGGGTCACTTCAAGACCGACAACTCCGTATGATGATTCAATGCTGATTTGTATCGTCTCATTGTCACTTCCCATTATATTATGAGCTGAAACTGTGATTTCTGCCATTGAAGAAAGTAACTGAATGTTACTCCACACCAAAAGTCCGGTATTGGGGTTTATTTGGACACCCGAGATCGGAGGATTAAGAGACCATCTGACAGGCATTGTTCCCTGCAATAAAAACACCAAAAGGTCAAAATCAAACAGAACCAATGAGAAGACATTCGGCGCTAAAAAGAGCAACAACAACATCAACAACAACACCAAAACACCGTTCTCTTACAGCTTGTCGTGGATTCCTATGCCAGTCGCTTAAATATTTCATCAACCTAAATTTCAAAATGTCATTCTTTACTTACCTGATGCAGTTCAAGTTGCACGGATAGATTCTGATATTCCCAAACCGTCAAATCAGAAAGCTTAGCTATGTCAGGGGCTTGTCGAAGGACCAAACATTTTTCTTCGGACCAGGGAGCGTTACACACACAGGTTCCTAACACACAGACACCCCTAGGAGGAACGTTGTTTTCGCCACAAGAATTGTCCACACACTTATCGTAGTAGGTGAAGTTAACCTGTTCATTGAAAGTACATAGTGAAAAAAAAAGAAGAGAAGTGAATCATGTAAGAATGGTTAAAACAGGACGTGAAAGAAACAGACTGATGCAATAACACTTTCAGTGCAGTACATACGTTGTTGTCAATAGAGATGTTTTCATTGTGAAGACCAACATTAACTGGCCCTTCGAGGTTCGGCGGGGCAAGGCACTGGATAGAGGCATCCTCCAACGATAGCCCCAAAATATCCATATCGCCGAAACTATAACAACATAAAGACAACATTTTTACTCACATGAATGATAAGCAGTCCCGCTATTCAGGTTAAAACGATTCAAATACTCAACTAACTCTTCTGGGTGCTTATAAATTAGTATGAAAAGTTAACCATATTGCACATGTACATCGGGAAATGGAGAGATACGTGTAAAGGAAGTTGATTCACGCAGAGTAGGACACTCTTAACAACGAGCCTCCCAGCCATGGATCAAGTCACGACGAAGAATGTTTCAATTGTTTCAATTTCACCTTATCAGCCACCTTATAGAAATGTTAACTGGCATCACTGGAAAGTATGGACACTTCGTTTGGGTAAAATGCACGGTTTCTTCGCTAAATAATGTCTTCAAACAAACGAATCTATCGCGTACTAGTGCGACTCACATCAAACGAAACACGGAGAATTATAAAAATTAAAAATGAATATACACCTGCATGAATAGGTATTGTTGGGTAGGTTATCGCCAACGATCGTCACTACCGTACCACCTTCAACTGGTCCAGAATCCGGGATGATTTCTTTTATTACTGGCAATGGTTGACAATCGGGCCCATAGAAAGATTCACTACAACGGTCACATAACAATCCGGTCCAATTAGGCGACTCACAGGAGCAGTAGCCTATGGAGAGTAAAGAGTAAAATTTATGAGTAGAGGCAAGGGAAGTGACAGACGAACGGCAACTTAATTTCATGCGATGATCTAAATGCAAATAAGCATTGACATGCAAGTTTTAATATTTAGTCAAAAATTAAACGAGTATTTCTTTTACGCTTTGTAATAGAGCATAAAATATGAAAAGAAAACCAGTTCCAATATTAGCAAATGCAAATATGCTTTCTGCAGCAACAAAACGAGATTTAATTAGATTTACTAACATTTTTCCCTAAGCTTAAAAGTAGCCCTACCCACCGGACCTAACGTATCTCAATTGGGACTCTTTCGTCGCTCGGCCAACATATGTCGTCCGCCAGGAGTCAATATTAGGTTCGATTTTGTTCCCAATGAACTATATACATGGAATGTCTGAACCATTTTGGCTATCTTGGATCTGACGGACTAAAATCGCCGCAAGTTCTATGGATTGGATGACGATGTATCGCAGTCGATCTTTCTGTCTCTATCTTGGTTAGTTGGAAATATCAAAACTCTATGACGAAAGCATGTTGATGATATAATGTGGTCTTAGAGTTAGGATATTTCCAACTATATTCGGGTTGTCCGGGCAATACAGAATCTTTACGGCCCTTTGATTGATTGATGTCTTAAGCCACGCTCACGATTATTTCACTTATATCGCGGCGTTGCCAGGTTTAGTAGGAGAGGAAACAGGCTCTTTGCCCGGAGGAAACCCCCAACCTTCGATTGAGAGACTAACACTCAGAACGCTGCCCTTTGATCTCTTTGAGCAATGGGGTTTCTTGACGAATCGACATCCCGGAGGTGTACCTCGCTTAGCTATGCTAGGTTATTGAAAGTCATTCAACAGCTATTTCTATATTCGCCGCACATGAGTCACGTGACATCCAATAAATGGCTGTTTACCTTCTTCATGACAGCTCCCTTTTCGACAGTTTGGACAGGGGAGACAATCTCTACCCCAGTAACCATCTGAACACCGACTACAGTTGGCATCAGTAAAACCCTCGTAACATTCACATCTACAGAAAGAACAAATGTACAATATAGGCCTAAGACTGGATATTTAAGGTGTAACACAAGGGGTGATATTCCGAATAATAACTGGATATCCCCACATTCCTTGTATTATATACCTTTGAGAAATCTCTTTTTCGTCCTCCTAAAGAAATATTGAGTCATTTTGAACACTGTGTGGGTATATAGTAAATATTCTAAGGGGGGAACAAATGGATCTAGTGATTGTCCAAATGGAGGAAATTCCGAACAATCCAAATCCAGTCAAATCACATGCTTTGAATTCACGAATCGTGCCACTTTACACACATTTTATATTTGATCATGTTTTCATCGTAAATCTATCTTAGTAAAGCTTAAAATTGCGTTAGTAAAATTACAAAGGAACTTAGTTTTAGAAGCTCAGATATAGTGTTCTCATGGAGGCATTTAAAATAAAAACGGCGCCTTAAAAGTGACGTTTTCGTTAATTTTACATTCGCTCGGCTTTCCTTGAAAAATATGGACTTTGTGATGAGCACGTGAGTAAAATTACATAGGGATCCATTTTCTGTAACTAGGAAATAACGTTTATAGATTCTTCTATGGAGCGGTTTTACTAAAACCAAAACACATAGGACAACTTGTACTACTTTGTACATGGTGATGTTTTAATATGAGCTTTCGAGAGAAACTACTCTCATCATCAGAAATTACAGCAACACCAATGAGCTTCTCGAAAGCTCATATTAAAACATCACCATGTACAAAGTAGTACAAGTTGACCTATGTGTTTGGTTTTAGAAATAACGTTTCTGATGGTAATTGCGGAGGCATTTCTAATCAAAATGGCGCCCTAAAAGTGACAGGTTCGTTATCTCATCGCCTGAGCTTTATAAAGTAGACATTTAATGTGCTTATTGTTTAAATCAAAACCTTAGTTTTATACGCAAACTGACTCATCATGTAACCGATATCTAGTTACTTACACGTTTGGTGCAACGCATTTCCCATGATTGGAACACTTCAGCACAGTTGAACAGTTAGCTACATCGCAAGCAGAGCCCATCCATTCTGTGTTACACTCACATCGGCCAGGTGAAACGCATACGCCATTACCACTACATTTTTTAAGTCCAGAACATGAAGGAAGGCTACAGTTCTCACCAGTCCAAAAAAGATAACAGCTGCAGAGATTTGGTTCTATGCAATCTCCTTGACCTGTGCAATTATTTCTCTCCAGACAATAGGGAATGTCACATGAATCGCCTGTCCAGCCTTGGTCACATGTGCAAATACCCGGTTTATTACATATGCCTCTATTAGAGCAGTTATAGGGGCACACTGCTTCATCGCAACTTTCTCCTCTCCAACTGTCTGAGCAGCTACATATATCAGGCGCCACACAGTCCCCATTAATACAACCTGCAGAACAAACGGGGATATTACACGCCTCTCCTTGCCATTTCGGAAAGCATTGGCATTGATTCGCGCTAATACAGTCACCGTGACTTGTACAGTTATTAACTTTCAAACAGTTCGATTCTTGGCAGTAAGGCCCACCATAACCTTCAGGGCAATCACATACCGTGTCTTCGCACACGGAGGATAAGATGTAAGGTTCGAAGCTCAGTACAAAAGGTTCCAGAATTACCTTCGCACGAGTTCTCTCCAAATGATGAGCCAACACTCTGTAAGAATAAAGATAAGTATTACGTCATGCTCTTAGATTGCATAAAATACTTATTCAAAGGTAAACGAATCTGTTCAAGTTGTTAATAAAACGGTTATAGGATGCCCTTTCTTTGGGTTATTTTTAATTGTAATAAAATGTTAAATGTAACATGGGACAGAACATTTTTTGAGCGATATATTTAAAATAGTTTCGACAATTACGGCAAATAAGGAATGGATTAGAAAGTTACTTATACCTTTCCTCAATTTGCAAGACGGATTTTCTGGAAAAGTCCCAAAAATTCTTTGAAGCATCCAGCACGTATCCGTAGTCAAAGGATGTTCCTCCGACGGCCAAGTCGTATCTCGAAGCCGGATTTATCAAGGAATTGTTCTGGAATAAGAAGTTGTCGGATAGGGATGCTAGTTTGAGCATCACCACTGCCTTGTCTCCAGTCATCTGCCAGTCCATAGCATTCTTGTGGAACTGATTGTACACAATTTCTAGACGCATCGTCGGGCTGCTTGGTTTTAGACTTAAGATACGAAACACGAACCTACATTTGTTTTGTTGGAATAAATTACCACTGACCTGAAAACAAAGTGATTGCAGTTAATCGATTGATTGATTGATTGATGTTTTAAACGAATTCAGATTATTTCACTTGTATGGCAGATCTGCCAGGTTTAGTGTGGGCGAAACCCAGGCTATGTGCTCAGAGGAAACCTCCGGCATTCGGAGTTAGTATCGACATCTACACGGTACACGGTAAACATACATCAACACGGTAAGGTTACAAAAAGTTTCTACTATATATTACAATGAATAAAAGAAAAACCTGAATATCCCCTTGAAATCCCTCCGGTTTGATGGCTACATTAACGATGGGATCTCGATCCTGGTTGGAGTTGTAACTGAAGACATTTCCTCTTATCATTGACACGGCATCGGTATGTAAAAGATGGACATCCAATGCCTGTCGACTCAAATAAAGTTGGTTATTCTCGATATTTGAGCTTTTGTTCCCTGTTCGAATGTACAAAGCTTTGCTACAGCCGTAGATTACGGAATTTCTGACGGTGACTGTTCCAGTAGCGTCGCCAAGGGATTCAACTGTAAGACAATGCCCAGAAAACCCGACGCTTGTTGCTCGGATTTTCTCCACAAGAACAAACGCCGACTCATTTGGATCCGTCCGTATCCTGGAACCACCGACGTTGGTAGAAAACGTTGATGACTCAAGTGTGATATTTCCAAACACATCGTCCAAATCTAAGCCAAGGCTTGTTCCGCTGGATATTTTGCAGTTTTTGATCACCACATTTTTGACGTGTTTTGCACTTATCCCGTTTGCTTGTCCCGCGCCTCTGTCAATCTCACAACCGTTGACTTGGAAATTCCTACCACCGGTCACACAAATGCCACAGGAGTCCTGTGGCACGGATGTCACTGTGATATCCATCAGACGAACGTCTTTTGTGTCTTCGAACTGTAAGCCAGAAACCTGCGGTGACTTCACATGGATACCATTCCCTATTAGTGAGGCTCCTGCGGTGACCAATATCCCTATCTCTGCATCTTCTATTTGTAAATGACGAACGACATTTCCTTTACTGTTAGAACCTAAGAAAGATAAAAAAACTTATAATTTTCGTTATATAAGAGTACCATTTTGAAGTGCATATTTGCTAAAAACACTTGGTTATTGGTTATCATCTTCTTTCATTCAGGGGGCCTCCGTGGCTCAATAGGTAGAGCGTTGGACGCTCAATCCGAACAGCCTTCCACCAATGGGTCGCGGGTTCGAATCCCACTCAGTCCAAAAATTGGAAAATGACCTATGTGGGATGGTTGCCAGTTACCAGCGGAAGGTCGTGGGTTTCCTCCGGGCACTGAGCCCGGTTTCCTCCCACAATAAAACTGGCAACGCCGCCATATAAGTGAAAACATCTTGAGCGCGGCGTAAAACACCAAACAATCAATCAATCAATCAATCAATCTTTCATTCAGATAACAAAGGCATTTACTCCTTCCATTTAAAGGCACACTCGCCTGTAATATCCAGAATATGTTTAACAGCAGATAGGCCTCTGAGTTTCCGCCAGACAGAAACTTTTTATTTTTGCCAATTTTTGCCATTTTGTGTAAATTGGTTTTCCTAACTAAAACTAAAAAGATCCGTCCGTGTGTCTTTAAAGAAAAATTCACAAAGATTTTATATTTCGAAAAAACATGCTTACAGCCTGTACGAAACACATACTCTCACATGAATGTAAGAATCTGGTAGTATTTTCTTTATGTTTAAGCATTCCTGACATCCTTGCTCCAAGAAAGTTTTAATCGTACGAGCTTAGTGGCTAATTCGATAGACAGTAGGACGTTCAATCTGACATGCCTTTCTCCAATGCCCGCGGGACTTCTAATCAACTCAGGTCATGGGCTTTGATCAAAGAAAAAATATCATCGTATGTCGAGGATAAAGTCTCTTCTATCAATAAGCCCCGAATCTCGGCCACATAAATGAAATGGTCATGCGAACAGGGTAACATCTTCTCGACTGATTGTCTCCCCGTCCAAAATGAATACAAAAACACAAGCCTGCCTTTACCCGGATCTCTCTTCCAAACTTCAATTTTTCGAACATTGTCATTGAATTTTGGGTCAGATAAGTATAGCTGTTAGAATAGACTTCCTGTTCAAAGTGAGTGGAATATTAGCCCGGATTATCGGTCTTACGGCGACTGGTATTATATGGCTGGTAATGTGTCTTGTCGCCTTATGACGAACACGGAGAGAAAAAAAAAATCGGCAGAGCCCAGATTTCTCGGCTAGTGGAATACATACTTGAGATTTGCATGCCTTGCCAGACGGCTCCATCCTGGTCGCCCTTAAACACAACAGGATTGGTATCAGTACCCTTTATCTCAATCCTACCTGTAAACACATTTGATAAAAATAACACAAGGGAGCTAACAAATTTTGTACTGATTTAGATATTGCTGCAAGATCGTAAACTGCTATGCTTTAAGATTTAATCAGTGGATTTATTGATTAGTTGGTGCGTTCGAGTACCTGGCAACTCTCCCACATATATAGCGAAATCTAGCCAGGGTTATCGGTCTTGTGGTGTGTTTCCACGGACATGCGTTAACGCGTGCGTTGACGGATGCG
This sequence comes from Lepidochitona cinerea, assembly GCA_963971465.1. NCBI lineage: Eukaryota > Metazoa > Mollusca > Polyplacophora > Chitonida > Tonicellidae > Lepidochitona > Lepidochitona cinerea. Next base: position 37,878,938 of record OZ020557.1, on the reverse strand, counting down.
ATTTCACCCAAAGAATGGGAACTACAAAAATACGCTTTAGTGTTTCCACGGTCAGTCCGATAGTTTTTAACGCACGGTTAACGGACGGAGAATGAAGCTTGTCCCATTTTTAACGCATCGGGCGAGGTAACGGACGAGGGATTTCGCTAATCATGACGTCATTGAAGGGGTTTTCCGATCCTGACGACCTTTTGCTGTCAGATAGAAATCCACAAAAACAAAAAAAAAGTTTGTTCATTCATTTTTACTGACGTGTGTTTGTGTTGTAAATGTGTTTTGCATGAAAAAGCCATGTAGATGTTCACTTATTCACATTCTTTCCCCAAACCGAAAAAAAAATTGTTGTCAAGGATATGACCTTGACTTTTGACCGTAACCTTATGACAGATCGCACTATCGATCGCATGCGTTAACGCAAGTCCGTGGAAACACTTCACCCTATCCGTTAAACAATCGCATCCGTCAACTCACGCGTTAACGCAGGTCCGTGGAAACACACAATTACGGCGACTCTTATGGCTGCTAATGTGTCTTGTCGCCTTATGACGAACACGGTAAGAAAAAAAAATTCGGCAGAGTCCAGATTTCTCGGCTAAGCGCTATCGAGTGAAAACTCCACCCAGAAATCGTTCAGTTTTTGTTGGACTGAGGAGGATTCGAAACCGTGACTCATCGATGGGAGACTATCGCTCTGCCGCCTGAGCCACTGAGGTCCCAACCAGTGGATCTTGGTAACATTAATCGTTCAGTTTGTGTTGGACCGAGATAGATTGGACACAGTGACTTATCGATGGGAGACCATCGCTCTGCCACCTGAGCCACCGAGGTCCCAACCACTAGATCTTGGTAACATTAAATATAAAATTACCTAAAACATGGAGCCAGGTTTCAGCTTGAAAGCTCAAAGTTATTCCTTCCTCAATAATCAATGTGTCCGTCTCTTTTAGTGTTATTGAGCCCAGCACTTCAACACGTACTCCATCCTCCGTTAGTAGTGATGTGTTTCCTGAAACCGTCGAGCCATCGAGAATTCGGCTCCCAAGTTCTTGACAGTTCGCAATAATTAGGAGATAAATAAACACCACTAACAAAGAAATAAATTAACGTGAATCAGGTTTCAATTTAAATCGAATCTGCAGACAGTCAATCACGGAATTCGAGTCTACACGTGTAACAGCATACTAATAATCCAGCCAATGTACAAAACATAGCAAAAAACCCACAAATTAAAAAAAAAAGGTAACTTATGTTAACAGCAGAGTCTTAAAGGCAATTTAATTAAAGCGGCATCATCTACCAAATATAGGGAAATAAGTCGAAAGGGAATTAGTTAAATCTTCATTTATATAAAGAAGTACAATATAAGATCTTTCCGCTGATATTAAACTTTTTATTTCAAAGTTAATCTTAAGTTACATGTACTTCAACCTTTCTTGGCAATCGGAAAGGCCGAGTGCTATAAGTCCTACTTTTGGCAGCTCATGACACTGAAGCTGTCAAAACCATTGCTATATAAGATACTCACAAGCAGGGAACACAAATCGCTGATAATCCATAAATCTCATTTCTAACCTTGAATATTCCATCATTAGCAGGAAAATACACGTACCCAAAGTCCAACAACAACACAACTAGTACTAATCATGTATGATAATATTCATATTTGACAAACCATTAGTGGCTTAATTAAGACCAAGTTATTGTCGACTGCTATCAGTTTACCAAACACTTCTTGTTATACGAGAAGGCTTTCTGGTGTCCATTTACAATAGCTTCGATATGGAGTTGCTCTAATTTTACACTGTCTTCAATACGTCACATGAGGTTTTGGCCAATCAAAGCGAATCTTTTCGAAGCTGGGGATCTTTTATCTATGAGTATGAATATATTCTAAAACAACAAGTGCCATTTTCATTGCGATTTAGACTCTGATACAGTTGACCACCATGTTTTGCTTTGTTTATGGAAGCAGCGAACTGCTCTAAAACGTTCATATAGAAACACATTTAGTCCATCGGTCTGATCAAAAGCTATGCAAGTCGAGTGCTAAGTTTCATATCTAAGACGCGAGATTTTTCTAGCTTCTTAAAGGAAAGAAAATTTAAGCTTTAGATTAGTTTAGATGGAAAGGGTAGCCACAATGTCGGCGATCTGTCGGGGATTAGTTTTTGCCGGGGGTCGTCGTAGAAAATAAAGAATCCTTGAACAATCCTAATAAAAGTGGAGCAGTCACATTGTCTGAGATTTTTTCAAGGATATTGACCCGATTTTTTCGAAAAATCGTGGGATTAGCCTCCGATTGCATCGGTGACGATCGGAGACGATATCTGCGAGGGTATTTTCTTTTAATTTTCCCCCCGCCCTGGGTATATGTGGGGGAAAAGGAGGGCGATTTACTACGATTCCACCCTACGATTCATCGGAGGCGATCACAGAAAGCGTACGAATCGTCGCAGGGCGCCTCCGATTCAGTTGGAGGGCCCACCTCCGTAGTAAATCTCCGGAGTCTACTCGCAGACATTTAATCTCAACCTGAATTTCCAATCCCATTCAGAATCTTGCGACTAGTCTCAGATTATTCGGAGGACGCCTGGTAGGTCATCGGAGGTTGTGTCTGGGATGGCCAAAATGGGTGAAAAATCTTGCGAGCAATCTTAAAATTTTAAGTTCAAAGTTGGGGACCGCGACGGCTGTGACGATGCCTAACAAATCTGCGACAAGCCGCAGGCGTCCGGAGAGCGCCTCCGACGGGTGCAAAATCGTGAGATCTGTCTCAAGATTTTGTTAAAATTTCCCGGGTTTTACCCATCGCCGACGCATCGCAACTGATTTGTGACTAGCCCATTAGTCTAACTCTAAAACAACTATCCAATGCATATTTCATCCACTCGTAAGCGAATACTTGAAATTTGAATATGGCGTTACAATAGAGAATAAGTTCCATAGGCCATTCACAAGGCCGCCACCATTTTTTCATTCGTTTTATCCAATCATTGGTGAATGAAATTTAGATGCGTTATAGAGTAGTCATGTGATGCAATTTAGCCAAAGGCTTGGCTAAGAAAATACTTGCGGTTGCATATTCCGAGGCACTTCAAGTTTGTCGCCATGTTTATTGGACCTAAATCTACCATCATACATTAGAGAGCGGTAAAAATACGTAAGCTTCTGCAACATCTGATTGTTGTGTTAGAGCCTAACCTAATATTATATTACCTGTTGACTTGAGTATCATGATCTATGCAGTAGGAATTTCCTGCCATGTCCTCTCAAATTAATAGCTGTGTTTTTCTTTGTTTGAATTAGCATATCATTTAAGGGCTTTAGAAGCTACCAAAAAGTTGAACCTTTAGTCTTATTGACGGTGTTCGGGGTTCAGGAACACCATCGTTTGCAATAATTTAAAACGCCAACATTTGGGGACTGTTTCTAAAATAACCACGCTAGATGTATATTTACGACTGGCAATAACATAACGTTAATGGTATACGTATCTGTCGCAGTTAAGTCTTAGATTAGACTTTCATCGGGAGTGACTTTTTTGAGAAACAATTCTTCGAAAGTTACAATAGCCTCGATATACGTTGTCTTCAATACGTCACATGAGGTATAAACTATAACTTGTGTCTCCTGATAATAAATTCGTTCCAATAGTTCATTTGCCAGTCAATGTCCAATGATGTAATTTAGCGGCGTGCTAAGGTGGAAGATCGGACAAGTGATACGCTATTTTCTAGGCGAGTACACGATAGAAATTCGTGTGGGTACAATATAAGTTCGACTCTCTGGTCCCCGTGTTTTGTAATATTCTAAGTGACCAGGTACACAAGATTGGCATTTCCCTCCTCTCAGATCAGCTGGCAGCTCACGTTGTGCGCAGACGGTGAGATTCTTGCCACGCGAGGCAGAAACTATTGAACATGCTAGATAATTTCCTTACCGCATCGAGAGGCGAAAACCTCACAAAAATTTATTCGGACACGGGGTAAACAGCTTAGCTCACAGCCACGCGTGGCCGGCAGCTTAGCCTGCGCCTCTCGAGTGCGCTAGGCTTAAGAGTACAACAAGTTGCATAAATGTCACGGTGAAGCAATCTTTGGTTGTATGTTTAGCCATACTGGTCATGCTAAACTTTCCTCTTTCCTCATTTTTTGCTCAGTAGGCAGAGCATTGGACGTTCAATCCGAACAGCCTTCCACAAATGGTTCGTGGGTTCGAATCCCACTCAGTCCAAAAAATTGGAAAATTTTCTGACTGGGTTTTCACTCGAACGACCTATGTGGGATGGTTGCCAGTTACCAACGGAAGGTCGTGGGTTTCCTCCGGGCATAGAGGCCGGTTTCCTCCCACAATAAAACTGGCAACGCCGCCATATAAGTGAAATAATCTTGAGCGCGGCGTAAAACACCAAACAATTAATCAATCAATCAATGCTCACTTTTTGTGAAACCCATTCCAGTCAAAAGATCCATTAAACAATCACTACAGACTCAAACTCTTCAAAACCCATCTTTAATTTGAAAATGAAACTAACACTTAATAGAGCAAGCTCTTTAAACAAGTAGTTAACAATACTTCGACCTTGGCAAGTTATAATAGACATACGGATACCTATAACGAACATGAATACAGCATATTGGTTACCCAACAGTAACTGTAGATGACTATTCATTAAGCATTACACAAAGGTGTAACAGTTAAACTCTTTGTTCAGTGAAAGATCGGGTGATTGTTCCAATAGTTGGGGCAAAATCAATGTTATTTTGAATGCAATCTGATTCATTATTTTCACTCAAGCGATCGGTTCAACACAAATGAATGAGATCTAAACTACAGGCAGATAAAAACAGAAATTCATTGTTAATAAGAATGTGCAAGGAATTGGTATTCCTAAAAAAGAAAATGACATAAACAATTTGGAGATATTCTGCCAGACATCACTTTGAATCTGTGCATTGCAATCCCTGTGTGTCGTCTCGCATAGTTTTTAGCATCCCCATAACTGCGACTAAAATGAAAAAAAAAATCAAGCATGGACGCTTGTATTACATGCAAATATATCTTTTTGTATTACTAAAGCCAAAATAAAAATAATTCGAACTGATTTGTTTTTAGCTTGGCTGGTGAGGATTACAGTCACAAAACTGTTCCTGTTACATAGCCACATCTCGGAATAATGCATAATCATAAGTGCAGCATTGTTTATCTTTACATGTTTTGTTTTATGCCAAGACACGAACTGGTTTCAGAATTTTTACAAAGAAGGGAAATCTTGAAAATTCGCTACATGTGATTTAATATGACGAGGCTTCTAAAACAGAGCATCGATATGGGGGGGGGGGGGGTGTAATACCACCTGCCCCGTGTTCAATTGACCCCCCCCCCCCCCCCCCACCCAACTGCTAGATGGCACTACCATTTTATATTTGGTTTTCAAAGGTCCTTCAAGAACATGCGCCACTTAATGGTAAAGTAGGTGATTAATGAAACAGTATTTTCTATCAAAACCATGCGGCGTTGGTCTTAAGAAATCGAATTTTTCCAGTGATATTTGATATATCATACATGTTCGTTTTAGACCATCATGACACCCTCTAGCGGTTGGGTGTGTAATTAAAGAGGAGCCACTCTTGTGGTAATGCTTGATTCGCGATACACTGTTTATTGTCATACTTACGTGGTTTGTCTTTCGGTAAATTGAGCTCTTTCTGTAGTTCGTTACTCGGAATTATGACATATCTGTATGAAACACATAATCACATTAACTTTATTTTACTGGCTAATCTGGTATACTTTCAATTTTAAAGTAACATAAATTGCCAAGATTCAGAAGTTTTCGTGTATTCCGAACTAACGAAGGAGATGTTGGCAGTATGTGTAATGTTGAAATATTCTTTTGAAGTGAGGAAATATTTGTCAACTTACAGGTGCGAAAAATGGAGCCCTAAGTATTAAACGAAATCCAAATTGAGATAACAATATTTAGAACTTACTTGGTAACCATCTGTATGTGTACGGAGCGGAACTCGGCCAAACTTTTCACCAAATCATTAAAAATGGTCTTCACCGCTTCATTCGAACTTCTCTCTGCTGTAATTTGTACAATTAAAAAAAATGTGTCATTTTTTAGTTCAGACAAGTATAACTGATTCAAATATTTCAATGACAATGTCGAAGGTAGACTTTTTCTGGGTTTAATTTATTCAAATTTAATGTCCATACGGGTTACAAGGAAGTCCGAGAATGGTACCTATATTCATCCACGATTAAAAGGGTTTGATCAAAGCATATATGTCTCCATACGGTATAGTAACTGAGATTATTTTCTAGATGCAATGTTAAAGGGGCATGAGCTGCCAAAATTCACAGTTTTTTCATAACTTCTGATCGTCACGACAGTAAGAGGCTTTGAAGGCTATCGAAAAACTAAATGATTGGCGTTGGAATGAGAAAAATCCATACAGTATGTGGCCTGTATGAACCGAAAACGTGTTCAAAAGTAAACAAAATTTAAATAACCGGGACGACCATTCATTCATTCTAAGCCAAAGTTAGTTTAAAACAGTACTTTATCGTACATTTTCGAGACTTGAAGTATTAAAAAGCTTTTGAATTCTACCTCTTGAGAAAAATAGCCAATAATTTCAGCATTCTGTTTTAACGTCAAAATATCAACATTTTGGCAGCTCATGCCCCTTTAAAGATACAACGATGCATTTTCAAAATATCCCCAGACGAATGACCGGGTATTCTGACGCATTAGCCATCGATGGAAGGGTGACAAAATATTGATGGAATTTCCTGATTTTTGTAAACTAAATGAAGTGTGTCCAGTGTAACATTAGCGTTCAATTTAATGGACAAATCAGCGTGTTAACAATAATGAATGTAATAATAGCCAGAACAAGATTTAAGGAGGCATGAGCTGCCAAAATTCGCAGTTTTTTCATAACTTCTGATCGTCACGACAGTAAGAGGCTTTGAAGGCTATCGAAAAACTAAATGATTGGCGTTGGAATGAGAAAAATCCATACAGTATGTGGCCTGTATTAACCTAAAACGTGTTCAAAAGTAAACAAAATTTAAATAACCGGGACGACCATTCATTCATTCAAAGCCAAAGTTAGTTCAAAACAGTACGTTATCGTACATTTTCGAGACTAGAAGCATTAAAAAGCTTCTGAATTCTACCATTTGAGAAAAATAGGCAATAATTTCAGCATTCTGTTTTAACGTCAAAATATCAACATTTTGGCAGCTCATGCCCCTTTAAACGAATAGGGTACAGATCCCCCCCCTCAAATTTTCAAACAGATGCTAGGTCACTTATATCAAATACTGAGAAGTAAGAAGTAATAGTTGTTAAAGAACTTAAATGTAGGTCAGTTGCAATCAAAACACAAACCATAGCTAGAAGCGGACGGGAAGTTCTGTAAAGTTTCCAGAAATTTCCGGTGACACGGTAGCATGGAATTGTATGTGACTTTCTTCAGCTCTTTACCTTCTGTGAAACGAAATTTGAAAAATTCATAAATTGGAAATAAACGTAAAGTGAACATCTTGGTTTATAGGGTTTGTGGATATCCCGTGAATGTTCCGCAGGATGTCATTGCACCTGCGGCTGGTGTTCTTAAAACGAATGTGTAGTTCACACGGTTTGCTATCTTTAAACGTAAAATGGAATAAAGACGCAACCATTTCGTTCTTAATAAACATCACTGCTGGTCGGATTTAAATAAAAAGACGTTTGAATGTTTCATTTCATGGAAAAGTTGTGATTTTCAAGCATTTTCTCGAGGCCCCAATTCAGTTATTGACATATTTGAAAGTGGGGTTGAAGTACAGAGTTTGTGTTCCGATTTTGATGATATCATCGTTTGTGAAACCCCAACTTCGATTTTTAAAAAGCTTTACATCACACACTATTGGGGGATACTAGGAATTGTTGTATTTATTCCTATTTCGTATTTCGAGGATATCAGAAAATTCCACAACCTCCAACATATTCAGTTTGTAGTCAAAATTTATCATTCCTCATAAGTTGATCCAATGAAAATCCAATCAAATTATTTTTAAAAACATTGGAGACTGACAGCATGTGAACCAGCCAAACAATTCATGGGTTCATGTCATTCAGTCTTCAAAACAAATAATAAATAATAAATAATATGAAAATATCTTACACTCCCTTGTTCAATATTATTTCACTAATTTGTATATGGCCGAGCCGTCTAGTTTACAGGGACGTGTCCAATCTTTCACATAAAGCAATCAAGTGAAAAAAAAAACACGGATAATTGTTTTTATCTCATTGGGATACATGCCGGGCTTCGTGGATGTGTCGGACTGGAAGACTATGGACTGATACACCGAAGCGCCACCATTCATGGAAGATGCATGTGGAAACAAGGTGACGCTAAGTTGCCCTGAAGAATGTATGTGCACCAAAGAGAGTAGATTGGCAAGAGTGGTCACTTCGTCCGCGCCATGTTGAATTTGAACTGACACGATTCGATTATTAGGAACCTCCTTTCTATAGGGGGCGCCCTAATCGAATCGTGTACAGTCGGAACACCCTTCCGCTAGGGGGCCAGAAGAACATGCCGGCAATGCTGATTGGACAAAGTTACCACTCTTGTCCAATCTACTCCCTTTGTGTACACCAGACTCACCTTCTTGCGCTTTAAGACCAAGAAATTCATCAATGCAAGGAATGGTCAAGCTCTGTGCTCCAGTGGGATGCGGGAACTGAGGAAATGATACCAGCAATTACGGAGTTTTAATAAAATGCCATAGAGTGAATTTTCGATTTGACCAATTAAAGATAATAGGAATTCATATAGAAGACTGATGATTTAAGAAAGAAAAAACAGTTATGTAATTCATCAATTGACTGCTTGCCGCTTTTATTAAAAGCATAACGATGTCCCTAATCATTGTTCTGAACGTTTATCATAAATGTTCATCAAGTGAATAAGAAAAACACAAGCACTCTGGTAAAACGGACAATTCGGGAATCTGTCTGGACAGTTGTGAAATTAATTCCCCCAAAAGAAGGGTATCTTCAAAATAACTAATAAGACTTTTAAAGAAACTCAAGTAAATTAACTTATACCTTAATAGGTACTTTTAAAGAAACTCAAGTAAATTAACTTATACCTTAATAGGTTTATCATCCACTCCTTGGAAAACGAGACCTTCCTTTAATGGGGAACCTGGATCACCGTATCTATATGAGAGAAAAATGTATGCAGTTTTTGTTTCCGAATTTTGGCAAAGAAGGGAAATCTTGGAAATTCGGTACATGTGATTTTATTTGGCGAGGCTTTTCAAACAGAGCATCGATACGGGGGTGGTAATACCACCTAACACTGTCACTGATAGAATTTTTTTTTTTTGAGAATGATTTCCAAATAAAGATCGTGGTCTACTCAGTACCCATAAACCGTAAACGAAATCTGCATGATTTTTATTCGATCGTTTTATGTGAAATGGTTGCCAGGTACAGCCGGGAGGTGCGCATTTTCTCCAAAATAGAGAACCCAGTATTCTATACTCGCTAAACCCACCAACTTCTCTAGGTCAAAACACCCAGAGCTAAGAAGTGGCTTACTTAGCGATAGTTTTGTATCTCGGTTAAGTAAATTGAAACTATTACAGATTCACTGCACATGATTTTGGCTTTCAATCAATGTCTGATTGAAGATTTGTGTGTGTTTGTTTAATTTTTAACCAATTTTGAAAATACCATAGTTTTGTCCAGAGTTGTGGAAATGGTGGTACCCATGTTGAATTGTGTGTAGCGCGAAACCGGCATGCACTATTTCAACATTATTTGGTTGCAAATTGTGTCTCATGTGTGGATCTATTTGAAAATGGAAAGGAAAAGCCTTAACGAGATTTAGGTAAATAGCCACAAATTAAAACGTTAACGTTACCGCAAATGGGAAATGAAACTGTATCCTGTAACCTCCAGATAAGTGAAATAATGTTGGATGTGTCATAAAACATCAATGCTTAAAGGGGCATGAGCTGCGAAAATTCACACTTTTTTCATAATTTCTGATTGTCACGACAATAAGAGGCTTTGAAGGCCATCGACAAACTAAATGATTGGCTTTGGAATGTGGAAAATCAATACGGTATGTGGCCTGTAAAAACCGAAAGCGTGTTCGAAAAGTAAACAAAATTTAAATAACCGGGACGACCATTCATTCATTCTAAGCCAAAGTTAGTTCAAAACAATACTTTATCGTACATTTTCGAGACTAAAAAGCTTCTGAATTATACACATTGAGAAAAATAGTCAATAATTTCAACATTCGGTTTCAACGTCAAAATATCAACATTTTGGCAGCTCATGCCACTTTAAGTCTAGAGTAGAATAAGACGCGTGGAAATAAAAAAAAAATAAGTAGCATAAACTGAAATTGTATTTTTTGTACCCAGTTGAGATATTCTCATAAAAACTACCAAACATATAAATCGGCTGCTTTATATACAGCTTTATGCGAGAAATGTTAACAAGAAATCCACTCACCCTGCTAAAAATGGGAATAACTTCCGAAGGAAGACATCAGGATTACACACATCTGCAATGAAATACAATTAAAAATAACGCATATCTAATTGCAAAATACACCCCATGCGCGGCTAAGAAATCAACAATGTGGCATGTTGTCAATCAACGCATATGCCATCGTGTGTTTTCGGGTAAATGATTAATTTATAGGCATTTATCATATTCATCAACATGAAATATATGACTTTAATCTTAAAGGAGGGGAAATCTCTAGAAATACATAGGGATTATCGTTGATAACAAACTTCAAAGTACTTAAAACATTTCACGTCAATTACCTCCAGTGATCATCAAGCTAATAAAAACAGACAGAAGTATGTCCTCTCAGTGGCTTATCTGTGTAGCCATTTTTCCGTTTTAGGATGACGTGATGTTGGTATAGCTATTTTTAGATGACGTATTTTTACCGCTCTCTAATGTATAATGGTAGATTTAGGTCCAAAAAACATGGCGACAAACTTGAAGTGGGAAGATTGTCTCCGAATATATAGGTCAGTATGCAACCGCACGCCATTTCTTAGCCAAGCGGCTCCCAGCCATTGGCTAAATTGCATCACATGACTACTCTATAACGCACTTAAATTTGTATTCAACAATAATCGGATAAAACTAATGAAAAAATGGTGGCGGCCTTGTGAATGGCCTATGGAGCTTATTCTCTATTGTAACGACACCTTCAAATTTCAATTATTCACATGCGAGGGAATAAAACATATATTGGACAGTTGTTTTGGACTAAATGAACTCTACTCTTTCTATCTAAACTAGTCTAAAGATTAGATTTTCTTTCCCTTTAAGTGCCAAACGTTGAAGGACAATAGGTAGATGATTTAGCCTACTAAATCTGATATTGAAATTCACCGGTTATAAAACGAGGATAAATCATGCACACACACAAAGCAAAAAACCTTGCTTATCAATAATTCATAAGGTAAAACATATCTAAGCGTTTTTTTTGGATTCAAATCGCCATTTCTCACCCTTCAAGTTTGCAAGTGTCGTAATCATTTGTTGAAGGGCGTTTCGTATCGTATTCAGAGCGTTGATATATCCGTCATCGTCCTGCTCAGCTATACTTCGAACACCATTGAGGATTCCCTGAAATTAAATGGATATGAATAACTGTTTGTTTGTGGGGTATGATTCAACGATGTTAAATGGCCCATGACCGGCGATGGTTGCTCCGGCTCAATCATAAAATATATAAAGTCACACGTTTTCCATTAACTTGGCTTTGTAATGTTGATCCTTTCAAGGTCAATACCCCCCCCCCCCCCCCCCCCCACCTCGTCAACTCACGTACACACACTTTCTCCAAAGAAAAATAACTTTGTTAGTTGATATTCGTCTCAAGAAACGAGATATTGACGTGGGCTATCTTTGCAGTGAGTGAAATTAACCACACAAGACTTGACAAACATTTCTTCCACATTATGATATTAACTAAACTTCACTAAGTATTTATAAAAAATGACACAAATATCTATTTGGAATAGACATAAAAATGATATAAATATGCAGGCATACATGTATCTTGCATCAATGGAAGGAGGCAATACATCGTGTTTGTGTTAAATTGACGTATTGGTGTTTTACACCGCACTCGAGAATATTTCACTGATATGGCGGCGATTCCAGGTTTAGTGGGGAAGGAAACTGGGCTCATTGGATCACCAAGGCCACCTGTTTGTTTTAAAAGGTATGTCTATAATCTTTAAATGACTGATCGTCTAAATTGCGAGCAGGGGAGATTGGGGGGTTATGAGCAATAAAAACAATGCCATATTCTGGCTTTTATGTGACTAAGACATCAAAAGTATCCAATAATGTTGAGTTGAGCTGTTCCAAATAAATCCCCAAAGTGTGTTTGACCAAATTCAAGTGGTAAGATAGTTATGGCCACCTTTATTGCTGGGGCGAATTCGAGATCTATTTGCATCATCTTTCTGATGAAGTTCAGGTTATCAGGTTCTGAAGATGGACTGTAGAGACAACGCAAATTCCTGTAAAGCAAGATTATCGAAATATTTACGAAATTGTTAAACCGGACATTTAAATACATTGGACCCAGTAACGCAGTGCCCATCTTAATGTATATATTGGATCATAAATATATATAATGGACTCAAACAGGGGCCGGTTGTTAGAAAGTGTATTCAGCTAAAAACTGGTAAAACTTTGCAATTTCACAGCTGAATTTCTATGTTACTCGACGTCATCTAGATCTGGCTCAAGCCTAATACACTTATGAACAATTCAGCCCAGAGCCCTGTTTACCGTTTGTACATAAACATACCAGGGTTAAAGAAGAGGAAATGAATACAATAACAATGTTTCTGTCAAACTTGTATATTGGGTTATTGAGTGGATGAACAGACGCAAGACATACTGGGATGTAATTAACCAAAAGAGAAACCATCAATTATAATGTTATAATATCCATCATTAAACGCATTGGTTTTTATGCAAATCTGATAAAAATATGTAAAAAACCCAGATGCCCCAATGTTTTGTACCAATCCTATACCTCTGGTGAATTTAGCTTCCTGTCTCATTTGGTAAGAGTAACAGGAACCAATAGTTTATTGTTGTTTTAGACTCACTAATGGGCGCCCTTTTCACGTAAAGGCATTCCATTTTATATCAATTAAGTAAACGTTATAACGGTTAAAATATAAGGAAAGGCTGATAGTTGTCACCCATCTAAACTGATTGCGAACGCATCCGCATAAATAAGCGCATCAGTAAAAATAACCATGTTTTTGTATTCTTCTAATGTGTTAGTATTCCAATTTAAATAGAATTTTACAAATTCAACCTTTCTCTCTGGATGCAGTAAAAGTGGAATACTCACTCATATTCAAGGCCGCTGAAATCGGAAAAGGGAATAATTAGATATAAAAAAGATTGACAAATGAAAAACTTTCGCACAGTGCATTCTTGTAGAATGGAGTCGCCAATCAAATTTATAAGAAGAAGAAGAAGACTTTCGCACATTTAAGATCCGGATTCGCCGAAGGCAGAAGTACAATGCGACTCTACGTTAGCCCTTTAATCAGAGGCAATGAGATGTTGCCATTGGGAACTGTATTTTAGAATAATGTTTCGGGATATATATTAAATGCCATAAAATACATCAATTTTTTTTACGAGTGTTGAATTTAAGAAAAAAACTAACTAAATATCTGAAAAATAAAAAAAAAATGTTAACAACATGGTGGAATTCTTATAAAAATTTCAACAAAGAATGATGTATGCAGTTTTGCATTCTAGTTGAGAAAAGGAAAAGGTGTATCAAAAAGATTGATTTCAACTAGAAGGTTAAAACCCAGACTGAATCGTAATTCGTTGCAGAAGTCTATCACGAGAAACCTTTGCGAGGCAACGTCAACAAAGCCATTCTCATAAGTCATAATAACACCAGAATGCCCAATGATGGTTTTGCATCAAGAATGCTTTCACGAAATTTATCTTACATATTTATGAACACTAAAACACACGGACACAGGGAAAATCTTCTTGTCTAAAATAACCATGGAGACAAGTTTCTAATTGTGTTAAAAAGAGGTATATCATTTAGACCTTTATACCCCATCATAAATTGTTGTAATAAAGTAAACCTACGATATTGCATTAGGCTAACGACTGACAGGAGCTTGGCCTTAGTCAGTAGAATTTTCTGGAACACTTTGTATAACATTGACAATGCTTACGTATCTTAAGCTATGGTAAGAATATCGTCAGACTATATATTATAGGGTCACGGCAAAATACAGTGAAAATTTGCCCGCCCCAACCCCCCCCCCCCCCTCCCTCACCCAACCATGTATATAGCGTAAGACATGTCTCTCCAAAATAGTTGTTGACTTTACACAGTTTATACACTTGAATGTTGTTTATAATGGTAATCTGTGTTAGTTCTTTGATAAATAGTCAGGAAATATCCATTGTTTTCGAAGTCATTTCATGATACTGTATTTTATGTAGATAAATAAAATGAAGATTTACCCGTTCTTGTCGATCTTCTGCCACCCAGCCAGGTACAGACTGGCGAATGTTAACCCCGGGGGTAAACCCAGTTCTTTGGACAAACCCCAAATTGGTACAGCCACACTAGAGGGCAGATACTGGGAAGTAAAGGAAAAAAGTTTTAAATCAAGACGAGGATTACTTATGGATAAACAACTTCTTAATTTATTGAGTGACGATGTTTCGATGTAGTTATTACATCGCTATCAAAGTCAATCCAACTTCAAAATGCCACTGAAAGATTTGAAAAAAGTTTTGTTTCAGTTTTATTTTGAACAAAACTGATTGTGGAAAAAGGATCCATGATATTGCAACTCACTTACAAGAGTCGGGGGGCTGGAATGTAAATAAAAATATATACTCTTAATGTTTGAAGACAAACTACGAGAATAAGCGTTCTTCGTTATAAAACTGTGTTTCTCATAAAAAAAACGTAAGTAAACATTAGATGGTGAACGCTGTTGAAAATCAATCACATACACTTTATGTAAAGGAACACTCACCGCCGTAACCTTTATGACATTTGTAAAACAAACGGATTTACACAAGCTTCTAGTGTCCCTCAAGCCATGCAGACGGACGGAGTTCTTCTTGAAGGTTTAATTAACCGTATTTTAGAGAGGTTTGGGAATTCTGACTGCAAACGTGCAAGAAATGTTTCATCCGACAGATCTCGGAGACTTCGTTGGCAATAGCAGCCGCTTTCAGCTGTCGATAGTTATGCACATACAAAACATTGGCGTACTCTGCAAATTTCGGTTCTTTATCAGGATATTAAAACACATTGACATCTCTTTTTGGTCTGTTAGCGAAAGTATTTATTCGTTATTTTATAAAGAGGAGAGTTGTTAATGCTTTTATTGTTTCATTGGAATATAACTAAGTTTTATTTACATGCCATCTGTGAGTGTATAGAACTGGACCACCTGCCAACTAGTGTTGGTAGGTAATAAAGATATCATGTCCTCAGTGAGAAGATAATAGGAAATGGGAGTATCGTGAGTATTCCACAAATTTTCTGTCACCGGCGCTGTCATTGTTCCTTTGGGGAGCCTTTATTATTCGAATGTGACGCTCATTCCTGACGTTGTAGAAAAAAAAACGTCAATCGAACTGACAATGTCATCAAAAAACGTCGTTTGTCACCGGATATCTAGAAATCTCTCGGGACACTCCCAGGCCATATATCATTTGCATGTATGAACTGGTCGTAGGCCTAGTCCCGAAGATTTCGAGTGATTCTGAACGCCTCCTCGCTTAATTAATTAACGTTAATTAATTGATTTAAAAGAAGGGGTTTCAAAAGACGGGGAGACTACATGCCCCCCCCCCCCTCGGGGCTCTCCGGCCCCTGATAGTCAGGAATGGTCGAGTATACTGGGGCCGTTTCACAAAGCCGTCGCAAAGTGCGATCATTCGCAGTTGCCATGACGTCGTATCTCTTCACTATGGTATCCAATGGCAACTAGGCTGCGTTTGCGATGCAACTGCTTTGTGAAACGAGCCCCCTTTAGACAGCTAGCGTAGCAGTTTGAATTCCATACCAATCCTGATACTAAAGTATACCGGACGACCACTGATCGTAGTTAACTATGGTGCTCACGAGAACTAAAATATTTACAAGTTAAAGTGGCATGAGCTGCCAAAATTAACACTTTTTTGATAAATTCTGATCGTCACGACAGTAAGAGGCGTTGGAGGCCATCGGAAAACTAAATGATTGGCGTTGGAATGAGGAAATTTCATACAGTATGTGGCCTGTACGAACCGAAAACGTGTTCGAAAAGTAAACAAAATTTAAATAACCGGGAGGACCATTCATTCATTTTAAGCCAAATTTAGTTCAAAATAATACTTAATCGTACATTTTCGCGACTAGAAGCACTAAAAAGCTTCTGAATTATACGTCTTGAGAAAAATAGCCAATAATTTCAACATTCTGTTTAAAGGTCAAAATATCAACATTTTGGCAGCTCATGCAACTTAAAAGAATGTCTTTATACCTCTGGTAAATTGTTTTTCCCATTCTGCCAAACATAACCTGCGCATATCACTCCCAGCTGTAAATGAGCCAGTCGCTTCTCTTTGTATCCATTAAGACGCTTGTAATCCAGAATAGGCATCTAGATAACAAAATGAATATTCAGATCTAAACAATAAGAAAACTCACGCAGCAATAATTTGACTTAACCCGTGATATCAAAGGAAGGCTTAAACATTATTAGTCTCAGTACAATTTGCTTGAGGAAGACAAAACTAATGTTTTTTTTAAAATATGTTGATGATTGAGACTTGAATTGCCAAATGACACCCATTCATATGCTGTTATTATTGCATCGACTTGTCGACTTCGATCGACTTGCACCCAGTGGAAAACAGCAAATTACATTCGGTTTTAGTCGAACCTAACTATATTTAAAAGTGAGTTGATTGAAATTGTCCAATTGTCCGAGCTTATTAATCGAAGGTTACCCCCCCCCCCCCCCTGAAAAGTACAATAAAGCACCAAATGCATGTTAGTAAAGCATATATTCGTGTTGTCCGCACAAGAAACCTCCCTCCAGCTATTTTACGACGGCTGTTATGAAACAAGTTATACGCTATCATTGAAAGCGTATTTTTTTCTTCTAAATTTTAGTTATATTTTTTTTTAGGTTTTATCATTTATTTCTTGAACGAATGCAAATTTTACATACCTGTACAACTTTTTCTCTGACTTTCTCTTTGAGAATCAAATCTGGAGTTTCTTTGGCTAAGAGGTTCCATGGCTCGAAATATGGAGGTAAAAACTCCTGAAATGAAAATACAATATTGCAATGAAGATGTCTAACAATTTGTCTATTTGATAAAAAAGCTGCATTGGGCCATCTTTACATTTTACATACTTCAGTTAATGGTACCCCCCCCCCCCAACCAACGAAACACCAGTAATAACAAACAAAACATGCACAAGGATTGAAGGGGTGGGAGGGCGTGGGGGTCTACAGACTAAGAAACCTAAGAAACTAAGGACCTCACTGGAAATATATAGGTAGTTTTAGTAGAGAAAAAGCCGTAAATCAAAATGTATTCCGTTATTTTCTAAATTCACAGCATATTAAAACAGGTACAATGGTATTTCAATACCTTCGAATTTTGTAGTATATACAGGACTGCAGGGATATCTGTTATCTCTAGAGGGTTAGCTCTAATTACATTAAAGTGGCATGAGCTGCCAAAATTGACACTTTTTCACAATTTCTGATCGTCACGACAGTACGAGGCTTTAAAGGCCATCGAAAAACTAAATGATTGGCGTTGGAGTGAAGAAAATCCATACAGTATGTGGTCTGTACGAACCGAAAACGTGTTCGAAAAGTAAACAAAATTTAAATAACCGGGACGACCATTCATTCATTCTAAGCCAAAGTTAGTTGAAAACAATACTTTATCGTACAATTTCGAGATTAGATGCACTAAAAAGCTCCTGAATTATACATCTTGAGAAAAATAGCCATTAATTTTCACATTCTGTCTTAACGTCAAAATATCAACATTTTGGCAGCTCATGCCCCTTTAAGCTACAAATGTGTACAGGTCATTTCTCTCTTCGGTCATTCAACCGTTCCGTCCGTGATATTTGTACAAAGAGCTACTGTACTTGCTTTGACAAAGGTTTTTTTGCTTGAAATTCGAGCAAATGTTCCGAGTTACTATTGTGTTAATTGAAGTGAGGATACTAGGTGTTGAAACCGAACACGGCGTAGCTGATATTGAATTCCACGTGTTGGGAACATCTTAATTATTTATTTACATAAAAAGGTGAAGTCAAAAATGAAACGAATCCATTGTCAGAAAACTTACTTTTTAGCCGATGATATCAAAATTTATTTATAACAACATCGTCAACGTATTGCAGATTAAGCTACTTTAAAGAGAAATGAGTCCAGTGTCAGAAAAGTTTTTAAAATTTAACTAAATATATTTTTTGACATGAAAATGACTCACCAAAGGATCTCGCAACAAAAACCCTAGGTCCTCAGAAATTTCAAAATCTGCCAGTTTGATGTCCATGTTTCGTACAGCGGCTTCCATAATATGAGAGCTTTCCCTGCCGAACTGCTACAGAATGTGCGTCAAGTTTTGCCGGATCAAAACTGTCTTCTGACACAGTTGACTGAAATATACAGGACACAATGACATATTCTCTTACCTATCTTGACCTAGTTTTAGTATCAGCAGCCTAAATACATTGCAACTCATGTAACTAAGTAAAAAATCATATCAGAAGGCAATTCAGTCCATACGTGTTTTTTTAATCTTCAAACTATATGATGCAGGCCTGTGTCCTGTAGAAAATTGTGCCATATCTATGTAAAAAAATAACTAAATTGATCGAGCTTCTCAATGCGATTACAGAAATGGAGAATCATTTTTCTTTCTGTACCCTTTTAAACCTAGATCTTATTTAATCGAAGTATATAAAATATTGGTGTATGAAAACTGCGAAAAGAAATGTATCAGTAAAGAAATGAGTTTGCAAGGTTGAGTGTACTAACGAAAAGTAGGTGGATTTACCACATAAGAGTGGCATGAGCTGCCAAAATGTTGATATTTTGACGTTAAAACAGAATGTTGAAATTATTGCCTATTTTTCTCAAGACGTATAATTTTGAGACTTTTTAGTGCTTCTACTCTCGAAAATATACGATAAAGTCTTTGTCTTAGAATGAATGAATGGTCGTCCCGGTTATTCAAATTTTGTTCACTTTTCGAACACGTTTTCGGTTTGTACAGGACATTTACTGTATGGATTTTCCTCATTTCAACGCCAATCATTTAGTTTATCGATGAACTTCAAAGTCTCTTACTGTCGCGACGATCAGAAATTATAAAAAAGTGTGAATTTTGGCAGCTCATGCCACTTTAAAGCTATTGAATGATATGCTTTGGTTCCTTACATTGTCAATGGGACATTCTAGCTGGGCTCCACGAGAATATGAAAAGCATTTATTTCGCTGCTACCTTTTTGGAATATATAGTCGAGGGAAATGTACATATTTATGACCGGGGTCCCCATCCACTACGACAACACAGCACCACTTTTCTTAAGCCATTATCATTCTGCATTCACATTAATATTGTTAAAGTGGCATGAGCTGCCAAAATGTTGATATTTTGACGTTGAAACAGAATGCTGTAATTATTGGCTATTTTTCTCAAAACCTATAATTCAGCAGTTTTTAGTGCTTCTAGCCTCGAGAATGAACGATAAAGTATTGCTTTGAACTAACTTTGGCTTAGAATGAATGAATGGTCGTCCCGGTTATTTAAATTTTGTTTACTTTTCGAACACATTTTCGGTTTGTACAGGCCACATACTGTATGGATTTTCCTCATTCCAACGACAATCATTTAGTTTATCGATCGTATTCCAAGTCTCTTAATGTCGTGACGATCAGCAACTATGAATTTTGGCAGCTCATGCCACTTTAAACTTAAATTTTATTGACATTATATTCAATGGGAACAAGTTCTTGAAACTTACGAGTCCCTCTCCCTATAACATATATAAACCAATACCTTTATGGATGATTTTAGTATTTGATTAATTTATGATTAATAAATATACTTGCACGTGTCATTTGTATTCAACGCAATGATAAGGCGATTTACCATATAAAACGTGAGACTGTCCGAAGCATGTCAAAGCCGACCGAGGTTGGCTCTGAATGCAATCTTCAACTAGAGGTCACCCTGTTCCTGGTCGCGATAATGACCTCTAGTGCCACAAGTTATTAACACACTGGCTCGAGCAAGATAATCTCTTTCTCACATTACACACAACATACAGCGTTTTATCTAAAAACAACAGCTCAACTGTAAAAAATATAGGATGAGGTTGTCTGATGAAAATTCTAATTCTGTTTCAACGATTTTTGCTTTATATTTTCGTCTAGTACTGCCACTGCAATAATGTGCTGGTGTGGACCTATTTTTAGCTACCCTGTTTTTCTGATGAAATTTCGTATGAACTTTGCAAAGAATTCTGTTGAAAAGAAGAAATGATGAAAAAAGGCGCAGAGCTATTATCGTAACCCCATTTAGGAACAGGGGTCATCGTCACCAATGACCTAAATAGACTTGTCAGTGAACAAACTCAACGGCAGCTGTATTGTTTCCCTCAGAAAGATATATTTAACAACGTAAAATGGACAGTGCAGCAACAGCTTTGAATCTCAAACTTGATGATTTTGAAATCTCAGAAGATTTGGGATTTCTTTTGCGAGATCCATTGGTAAGTTTTATGTTTTTCACCAAAGTTTAACTAAGAAGTTATAGTCAAACTGAACGCCTATCGTGGAATCGTTCAGTTAAAGAAGAAACTCATTTTTGGTGGATGTTGTTGAGTATGAGTTAGTTAATGAAAGTAGAAAGCTACGCAACCACTGGTACAATGCTTATTGACTGTTATTGTTTTAGCGGAAAACGTCTTGCTATTTTGACCGGCAAGTTCTATGATTTATTTTGTAAAGAAAATAGGGCCTGACCTACATGTACGTATAGTCGTCATTTGTTATTTCGTACATAGCTCATGCTAGGTCAGCCTCCGTTCTGGTATTCACAACTTTGGGGTCAGCACAAAATCTCGTTTTAACAGATGACAGATTTTCTGACTGACATTAATGCAATCCATGAATAGAAATAACCTTACTTCCTTTCTACGGGTAGGCCTATTATCTCTATGGCCTCCTGGTGCCATTTTGTCCCCATAAAACTTACTTAGTGATTTGTGACTCATTCCGGCAGTTGCTTGTGTTGATATAATTAACCACAATTTTCTGTTTCTATAATAATACACGTCATCTTAATACTTGGGTTTTCATAGCTTAGTAGGCTACGCATACCTCTGATCCTAAGATTCTCTAATTGATATGTCGTGATGAATTATTTCTCATAAATTTTTAAAAAGCTGGCCTCAGTCGATTCAAATTATGATCATAACGTATTCGGAAAAAGGCCTAGCATTATATAGAAACGTTGACAGATTTATGGCCGTCGGGTGTTATTATTATACCTATCTTTAACTTGGATACAAACTAAATTCAATAATCAGTTTAAAAGTTCATGATGACCTTGACGTTTTTCTTTTCAGTTTAATACTAGCGTTCTTTGGGAGCTCATGTTCTTCCTACCCCTGCGAAGGTTAAGGGTCAGTGCGATTTGCCTGATCTACTTTTCATTCATACTTTTGTTTGCTTTCATGGCCCTGACAAATCCACATGGGCCTATTTGTTAACGGGTACATTAGACGAGATTCATTTTCGAAATGTCGATATAGATTTAGGCAAATGGATGGTTTGCACGAAATTCCACAATTTAACAAATGTTTAAAAATGAGTTTTTATTTGTTACTTTTGGAAAGTGATGATTCGGTTGCTCCATGAAACTATCACAAACTTGTGTTTTATTAAGAGGCATGTAATCTATATCTCTGTGCTTCATCGTTATTGTTAATAAATAAATTCATCAGCAGCCTGATCTAATTTTACAGTTAGAATTTGGCAAAACTAAAATATAGTACATTTAGGCATAGTTGATTAGTCTTGGGTTTTTCTTTTTGCTAAGATGGCTGCTTTTAAATTTCTGAAAACACTGACTATAAATATATATGCAATTTTAAGGAATTTGTCCCATCTCTGCACACAACAAAATAGACGATGTCCGTGACATCAGTGACGTAAGCTGCCGCGTTTTGTTAAATCCGCCCGAGAGCGTAAACTTCAGACAAATAGACATGGAACGAGGGTAATCCCACACTTAAAGAAAAACAAACTTGAAACCTATGCATGCGCACAAGCGCCCTAATGTTTTGAGTCGTGTGAGCCATCTAATGGCACAGTATAATTGTACATATTTTATCTAAGAAATACAGACTGACGATCGAGTAAGAGAGACTGGAATAGTCTGCCTATAAATTTTAGACTGTAAATCACATATAAAAAGGCAATATAAAAAGGTAACAATCCAACATCGACACTGATCGCTGATGTTGTAATTACCCCCATTTATACATTCTAAACCTAAACATGTTTTATGTGTCTATTTAATCTAAGTGGCTTTTAATAGTTGTAGTAAGCTTGCGTAAATCGTTTTTTTAACATGTCAAATAGGCTAGTGGGCCTTTTAGTTAACCTTAAGTTTCTGATCATTGTTGTTGTATTGGGGCTTCAATTCTACTTTTGGACCCTCATTTATACATTTTAAAGGTAACTGGACATATATAATGTAACCATGCTTAATTTTAGGAACTTTACTTTGGGTTTCTTAACAAATATCTCAAAGGATACGGGGCCAATGGTCCTTTAATACAAAGTAGTAGCAAAAGTAACATAGGAAATGGAAATTTAAACACAGCAGTCGGATATTTATTAAAGTGGCATGAGCTGCCAAAATGTTGATATTTTGACGTTAAAACAGAATGTTGAAATTATTGTCTATTTTTCTCAAGACGTATAATTTAGAGAGACTTTTTAGTGCTTCTAGTCTCGAGAATGAACGATGACGTATTGTTTTGACCTAACTTTTGCTTAGAATGAATAAATGGTCGTCCCGGTTATTTAAATTTTGTTTACTTTTCGGACACTATTTCGGTTCGTATAAGCCGTAAACTATGGATTTTCCTCATTCCAATGTCAATCATTTAGTTTTTCGATTGCCTTCAAAGCCTCTTACTGTCGTGACGATCAGAAATTATGAAAATAGTGTGAATTATAGCAGCTCATGCCACTTTAAGATTATTATATAAACAGAAGATAAAGCATTTGTCGCAGGTGATAAAGTATCTACATTGTATGCATAACTCTGTGTATAAAGGCAGTGGGATGGAGGGCTATATTCCTTTAGGCCCTAAATTATTGAATGCTTATGTTTCGATGGATTCCAAACTATGATATACTCTCGAATTCGAAGTTCACGGAAAAGTACACAGCCTTGGCAGCACCTGCCACTTAAATGTTTTTGCAGTTATAAAATACAATGTAATGGTGTTTAATTTTACTTTAGGAATTTTTACCACCGTACTTTGAACCTTGGAATTCATTGGCTAAAGAAGTCCCAGATTTGCTGGCAAAAGAGAAACTCAGAGAAAAGGTTCGAGAGGTAAGACACTTCCTACAGTTCATTTTTCGGGATAGAGACGGGGGAGCAGGGAATTGAACTCAGTTCGAATCCTCTCCTTTCCCTGTCCATGCAATTATGACAGTCATACTTCTATCAAATTAAGTGTAGTAGTTACCGATGGAAGGTCGGGGGTTCACTTGATATCCTTGGGGTGAACATTTTTCAGTTCGTGGCTAATTTCATCATTTTCAGCTACTCGCTTTACCCGACTTCATGCCATACTTGAAGATCCGTACAACTTTGTCAATATATAACAAAGTATTCTATAAATTCTACTGACTAAAGCAAAACTCATCCCTGTCTTCAACCTAATGAAATGCCATGGGTTTGGCTTGTTGCAGCAACCTATGCTTGGATGAAATACCACCTTTTTATTTCATTTTTACACTGATATTAATTTCCTTTTTACTTTTTACATCTTTTTTCGTTTAAACAATTAGAAACCTGTCCCCATTGTTGTATTAGCCAAATACGATTTTCTCTGTGTCACTTAAGTCCTCATGAAAATATATACCGTGCGGAATACAATTATGTATTCTGGTTTTGATTTCTCAACAGTTGCCTGTTCTGGACCACACTCGCCTTAATAGCTACAACGAGAAGAGACTTGCCCATGTACTGCTGGGTGTTATTTCATCAGCTTATGTTTGGCAATATGGACGGCAAAAACTACCCGAGGTATGTACATTGAGCTAAAATACCAAGAACAAAATTAATGGATCCCAGTTTGGCTGAGAAAAGTTTCTGTATGGGTTAAAATGGCTGACATTTTCTTGTATTCACTATAGCGAATGAGTTTTAAGGGTAGTTCAAACGAAACATTTTTCTCGATAAGCAAAATTTATGAAATAAAATCCTAATTTTGGCAGCTCATACCACTTAAACGAAAAATAAAAAAGATTACCAAACCCACTGAAATATTGCCATCCATGAACCACGGATTATCCCTTCATCTAAGCTGAACAGATTTGTACACGGGGAAATTTTGTATGCGGCGTAAAACACCAATCAATCAAATGTAAGTTATTTTTTTAATCTGATCTTAAAAAAGGAAATGAACGTTATACGTGTGGATTTCAAGAAGTAAGACAATTTATTCCACTCCCGGCTGCCCGTCCCGTTTAAATTTGATTTATATATTGGTCTGTCCAAGTCAAAAGGTTGTCTTGTCGGGTATTTGTGTACATAGAGGGCCTGCGGAATGGTTTCTTTGTGGTCAAAATAAGTCCATGCGTAAGGATTGAAATGTAACAAGTTTGAGCAGTGGTTAAATTTTTAACTTTGTTAATAATCACCGGGAGAGGGGGAGGGTGTGACCGCATACAGTTCACTGGATCTGGCTGAAAACCTATGGCCTCAGTTTGGCCAATAATGACTATTTAAGTTTCTTGCCAAACGAGGGCGGTTTAAGCGTATAGCCATGAATAATTAAGTAAGGTAAAATTTATAATAGGTGGAAGGTTTGCCAGAAAAAGCTAGATAAATGCTCTCTTAATCCATCGCAATTAGCTAACTGAAACAATATCGGATTTATGTAAGACTTCTTTGGACAAAATTTATGTATCAGAGAGTTTAAAGGCCCACTTGCCGCCGTAGCCTGTTTAAATTTGCTAAGAAACCCAATTTACATGAGCTTACTACGACTAATACCACTAAACTTAAACATAGGACACATAAAACATGTCTAGTTAGCTTTAGAATGTAGAAATGGGATGAAAAACAAACGAAGAATCCAAGCCTGATTACAACAACAACGATCAGTGTCGGTCAACTTTCGTGTTGGATTACCCTCATTTCAGGCCATTTTATCTTTGGTTTACACTCAAACAATTATCAGCAGGCTTTTCCAGTCGCTGTTAACCGATCGTCAGTCTGTATTTCTCAGATAAATAGGCCTACGTAAAATTACACTGTGCCGTTAGTTCACTCACTCGACTGAAACATAACATGGCCTATGCGAGCAGATTGGTTTGTTTACGTTCCGGGCACCCTGGGATGAATATGAAAGGGATATGAAATGCCTTTGTTTTGCAGTCAGTCTACTGGCAGTTGTTTGGCTCGCTATTGTTCTTGTCAGACACCCCGTGACGGGATTCCGATCCGCTCCGAAAATAGCCGGAAGCCGTGTTGTGTATTCCGATTCATTCCAAACCATACCGATGTCGTTGATATATGGGCTGCGCATGCCCGTTTGTAAGCTAGCAACAGAAAACAATCGCCATCTGTTGCTAGCTTACAAATAGGCATACGCAGTCCATATATCAACGACATCGGTAAGGTTTCGGAATGAAGCGGAATACACAACACGGCTTTCGGCTATTCACGGAGCGGATCGGAATGCCGTCACGGGGTGTTTGACACGAACAATAGCGAGCCAAACAGCTGCCAGTCGACTTTCATATTCATCCCAGGGGCACCTAACAATTCAAATTTTCAAATTAAAATTAAAAATACAAAGTGACGTCCAAACTTTTAAATTTTGGTAAAAATAGAAAGTTCCTAACTTATATTGTCTGGGGAAAATACAGAAAACAGTCTTTCTTTTTTAATGTAAACAATATTCCTGATTTTAATGTGACAGTTAGGAGTGCCCTGGATATTCTCTTTCTTCTCTAGTATCTTCCCGCCAGTGTAGCTGTGCCAATGTGGGCTCTATCTAAAGAGCTAGACCTTCCTCCGGGTCTTACATTTGCAAGTATGTTTTTGGCTGGATGGCAGCAAGTGGACAAAAATGGGTAAATTTTCCTGGCTACTGAATATTATACCTATACAATAATTAAAACAAAACTATTAAAATTGAATTTATCCATAGCTTAAATTAAACAACGTAACCTTCAAAAGTACGTAAACAATTTAATTGTACTAATACTAGGTACCGTAAACTGGGGTAAGGGGTAACTTTGAATGGCGGGGTATCTTTGAAGAGTCAAAGATGGAAATCTAAATTTTCGCTATTTGGTAACAAATGCTAAGAGAAGTGGTAATAATTATGTTTTTAGCCTTTTCACCATATTCACCATTGAAAAAGCTAAAAACATTTACCACTTTTCTTTAATAGTATTTGTTACCAAATAGCGCAAATTTAGATTTTCATCTTTGACTGTTCAAAGATACCCCGCCGTTCAAAGTTACCCCAGTTTACGGTACGAAAAATGTGCAGAAATCCAGATGTTTTACTAAATTAGGTACTTGTTATGGGAGAAATATTTACACAAAGTTCATTTTGATGCTGAGAACTTTGTAGTTGCACCAGAAGGTAGATAGAGCCTTTTCTTTAGGAAATGTTGCGCTACCAACTAAGTGAATTTTAACGGAAGTTGTTTTCAGTTCTTTGACCAGTGTTAATTTTTGTTTCAGTGGCCTCGAATTTGAGTAAGTAATCCTTTCATTACAAAAAAGTAATGTATCTGAATTTAAACTGAACTTCCATACAGCTTTTTTACTTTCAAAGAAACATTTGTAGATAAATAACAGAAAGATATCAGGTACTTGTCGAATATGATTAATGGCTATCAACCCTTGTGTAATATAAAGGGCAATAAATTTGTGCCTGAAGTAGCCTTTTGACTTAATTCTTGATTTGGTAGTAATTACAGTATAGAAGTTTTGGATTCCAATTGTATCAACGACATATGTGACTAACTTACCTCTTTAAAAACTTCTATTGTGAAATCCTGGTCTGTGTGGCTAAGGAATGGTTTCTAAAGACTTTGAACTGAGCTATATTATTGTCTAGTTGAAAGAGAAGCATTATCAATTGTTTTGTGCCTTGAGGTATTTTGTTGACTTCCTTTGGGTCGGAAAGAATCGCAAAGTATGTACCCTTAAACCGTTGGCCTGACATGCACTGTACAGGTATATATGTCCATATTTATGGGGTATAAAGGTCTAAACGATATACCTCTTTTTAACACAATTAGAAACTTGTCACCATGGTTATTTTAGACTAGAAGATTTTCCCTGTGCCAGTGTGTTTTAGTGATCATAAATGTACTTGTCCATGTGTTTTTATTTTCTTCCCTTTAAAGAAAAAAATGCTAAACTAAAAGAGGAAACGTCTTTTTGGGAATGTTTGTTCCTGTTTTTAGGAATATACGGTGTATGTATAGCCCTAGTGCAAATCAAGAGGCTTTGAGCTTTGTCACAAAGATGCTCCGTATAGAGATAGATTTTGCACCCGGTGTAAAGGTAATTTATTACTTAGAATAATACACGACATGGGTCTATCAGATACAGTTTGAGCTCTCGTCTGTAAACAGATAACACACAGCTACACCCGTGAGGTTGTCTGACATGAAGGATTAAACACTAAAGTGGCATGAGCTGCCAAAGTTCGCACTTTTTTCCATAAAATCGGATCGTTACGACAGTATGAGGCTTTGAATGTCATCAAAAAACTGAATGAATGACGTTGGACGTTGAATGAAATCCACATACAGTCTGTGGCCTGTACGAACCGAAGTACTGTCCGAAAATTAAACAAAATTTAAATAACCGGGACGTTCATTCATTCGATGCCTAGTAAGTAAGTTCAAAACACTGCTACGGCGTACATTCTCGAGACTAAAAAGCTAAATTTTACGTCTTGAGAAAAATAGCCGTTGATTTTAACATTCTGTTTTAGCCAAACAGTATCAACATAATGGTAGCTCATGTCACTTTAATATATTGATTGCAAATTGTACTTAACGTTCTATGGAATTAAACTTAATTACTGTGGGTCACAACACCCAGTTTCTGCTTTTTTCAGCCAATGGCAATTGATCTTGGTTATGCTAGAGCTAGGAGGCCACTTTAATACAGTCGATCATTAAACCTTTCATTAAAATCCTGTAGGCAATTGTGGAAGGTGTAAAGAGCATAGCTATGGAAGACGACGAGGGGTATATCAACGCATTGGGTCAAATATCGGCATCTCTTCGCCAGATGATGGTCACATTGAAATCCCTGAAAGGTTAGAGTAATTTCTTTCACATGGAACTTCCCTATTGGCATTGCCACGGGTGCTTGGACCAATACGGCTATCCTCGGACCTGTAACATAGGGAATATCCTGATTAATAACATTATAATATTTCCCCATGATTTATATCATGTTAATAGCCCTCTGTATTTCATTGCCAGGCATATAATGATTTGGTTTTCTCGATCAAATTCGACTTTTTTATGAAAGAACTATACAAATTAAAGAAGAAATATTGCCTTTATAGAATTAAGTCGTACATTTTTATTTTATGGTAGACGTGTGCAGTCCAGACGGCTTTTTCCTAATCCTGGCTCCGTTTTTTTCGGGGTAAGTGCCGATTTCTGTATATTTAGTCATCACACTTATGGACTGTTAAGCAACATTATATTAAACTTGGACAGAAATGGCTTAATGTACCATAAACCACGGCCAATTTATATTTGGAGTTTGATGTCTTCGCATTGTTCAAGGCCCCTTCTCACGGTGCGATTTGTCATGTCGACTTGTAGCGTGTAATTAAAATTGTTGCATTTGATTGGTTAACAAACCGTAAGGACCAATTAAAAGCATTCATTTTACTCGCATGTTACAAGTAGGTACGACAATTTGCACTGTGAGAACGGGTCTTTACCAAACTTCACCCTATAAGGCAACCTTGGTTTAAGCATTTTATATCTTTCTGAAGTTATAAGGGATCAACAGGCACAATGGTCACAATAACGCCTCTCTTGGGCGAGAGAAAATTGGACAATGGAGAATCACTGACAGTTCATACATAGCTGAAGACAATCCCTAACTCCGAATTAGAAGTGGGTCGACTGAAGACTTCCTCAGTGTCCTGGTTTTAGTTGTCCCCGCGGAATATTTAACATATGGTGCATGTTTTAGGTACGGAGATCCAGGGTCACCTCTGAAGGACGGCCTTGTCTTTGAAGGAGTCAGTAAAGAACCTATAAAGGTAAGATGAAAATTCTGTATCACGTGTAAAAAACAATTCAATCAATCAGTCAATCAAGAAATCAATCAATCAGTCAAACAATCAGTCAAGTTACCCGTATTTTTATTTCAGTTTCCACACGCGACAGGAGCCCAAACGTCCACCATTCCTGCTGTTGACGAATTTCTGGGCGTAAAAGTAAATGAAGGTAAACTAGATTTATTTTGATCTGAATTACTTTTGATAGAGGAAAAGTATACAGTTAATGTTAAAATATGTCAGTATTGGGAATGGGATACTTCCCAACCCCGTCACCCCGTCAAAACCAAAAAAAAAAAACAAAAAAACTTGCCGTTTCTTAGTTTGTTTAACTTGCCGTTAATTCGTTTCTTATTCTGGGCCATCCATCAAATTGTTTTAAATCTTTAATTTTTGTCAATTCCAACAGTCGTAAAGTGTTGAAATATCTTGTGGCATTTGATCCTCTCTTACATAAAACAGTCCATAATGCCAATACCGAGGTCCCAAGAATAATCCTGCCCGTGATTCAAGGGTTTACGCGGAGACGCCTTTGGCAAATCCTGAGCCCGGAGGGGCGAGAATCTCGTTTGGATTCAGCCGTCACAGATAAGTGACTATAGCACTGACTATAGGGGGAAAATGCAAAAATAACGCGTTACCACGTGACACCCAATCAACACTGGGACATTCATTTTTAGCCGAATCTTTCGGCTCAAAAGAGCAACGTGCCGTTTGACATCACGAATATACTATCATCTTTGGTAGGCTGCTGCTAGAAATGTGTCCTGTTGTTAGAGCCGGGAGAACTTGATGTAATGGATGGGCTAGAGGACGATCGTTGATAAGCCTTTGCGTTGGCTATTCGTTATCTATAAGCTTTTGTTAGTAAATCTGCTTGTTAAATATCCTAATATTATTGCTTCAACAGAAGCTGGAGGCTTGAAGAAAATAACTTACAATTCGATGCTGCCAGCGCACAGGAGATTTCTGGAAACGTTACGTAGTTTGCCTTCTGCGATCAGCTATGGTGAGATTGAAAACATTTTATATTTACGTAATATTATTACATGAATTGATTGGAACTGGAAGATTACCGCTGCCGGGACGGGAGTTAGGGTAGGGGGTGGGGGGGGGGGGGGGAGGCTTATTGCTGCCAGTACTTTTATCGATCCACCTGTATTTCGGTCGGGACTACGTTATTGCTGTTTTTTGTCTCATCAATGACACAATGTGTATAAGCAATGCCGTCTTCGTACACTCTGCATGTACAGTTATGTCTAGGGTTACAAGAGAAGCCACGTGTTTGGTAAATTTTTCCCACGGTAATTCGCTTTTTCTACAAAAGTATTTTCAGAGTTTTCTCCCTTGATTTTTTGTTTCATTCCAAGCCTTTAAAGTATTATAATTTTACCTCTTGGAAGTCATAGTTTTTAGTGTAGGTATTGGAAACTATAAAGGAAAAAAAGCAGTATCTATTTTTCATTTGATAAAATAGCTGTTCAAAAGCGCACAAACAAATAAAGTTTTAAATATGTACTGTTTGATTTTATTTTCACATATATACAGCCAAGCAAAGTTCCAATGAGGCTGTAAAGAGTGCTTGTAACGATCTGGTGAATACTTTGGCAGCCTTTCGCTCATTACACATTCAGATGGTCACAAGGTGGGTGATGCACGCACTTCCCAATGCATAACTTTCAGGCAAGCCTGTACATATAAATTAATATCGTAGTTATAAGCTTGTGTTAAGGCCAAACTATATTTTGTTCTTCTATCGGTCTTTGAGGAGGTGTTGCCAGATAATAACGTAAACTGGTCGATATCAACTGGGAGCATAGCCTGATTTTCCCAACCAAACCAAGGAATTCAGCAATATAATTTAGATTATCATTAGAGCAGGTAAAAGTATACGATCCGCTCGCGTTCCCCAATTAAATCTAGAAATGGAATTTGATAGTGGTAAAAAAATCCATGATCCATTAAGTTATTGTTGTTATTTCGGTCGACCGTTTACATATTTTATTGTATTCATCATGCTCATTTTCTTTCTAGGTATGCAATAATTCCTTTCAATAAGTTACTCAAAGCCGCAAACTTACCGAAAGAAGGTGGACGTAAGTAAAGCTTTCTATTTAAAGTGGCATGAGCTGTCAAAATATTGATATTCTGACGTTAAAACAGAATCTTGAAATTATTGGCTATTTTTCTCAAGGCGTATGTATAATTCAGAAGCTTTTTAGCGCTTCTAGTCTCGAAAATTTAAGATAAAGTATTGTTTTGAAATAACTTTGGCTTAGAATGAATGAATGGTAGTCCCGGTTATTTAAATTTTGTTTACTTTTCAATCACTTTTTCAGTTCGTACAGGCCACACACTGTGCGGATTTTCCTCATTCCAACGGCAATCGTTTAGTTTTTCGATGGCCTTCAAAGCCACTTACTGTCGTGACGATCGGAAATTATGAAAAAAGTGTGAATTTTGACAGCTCATGCCACTTTTAACGAATTTAATTGGCTTTCTTTAAAAATAGATTTGATTTTTTTCCAGCTTTGTAACATATTTTTCATTTTCTATACTGTCGTAGATAACAAAGACAAGATTCCTGTTCAAACTATTTCATACGCATATCTCATTCCTGGTTCTTAAATGTCTTGGTTTTTTTAAATTTACTTATAGTGTCATTATTTTAGACACTTTACAAGAGTCATCAAACAATGACGTATCCCCCCCCCCCGGCCCTACATAAGATTGTGGAAGTGGAAACACACCAAGAACAGACAAACGTTCATTTCCATACAGGATATCTACATCCTTACCAAGTTGCAACAATAGTCGATGTAATATGTCGGCGGGAATGCATTTAGGAACCCATATCAGGTGGAATCAAGAAAAAAAAACAGGCACGGCGTTCTGGAAGGTAACAGGGCTATGATAAGGAGCATGCATTGCCCTGAAACACTGTATGTCATCAGAAACAAGCACATATTGTCTTCCTGTACAGTCGGAAAAGGGCAGTAACTCTGAAAATACAATATAAAAGTGCGATAACCAGAATAGGAGGGGCAGATCCTTACATGATATTCAACATGTCCGCTAAGTTTCGAAAAAAAATGATGAAAAGTGTGGGAGGAGATGCGATGGCAAGCACTAGATGTCTATGTCTTCGTATACTGTATGAAAAGGGCAGTAACTGAAATCAGCGTAACGAAAGTATGAGGTGCACATCCTCACATGATACACAGCATGTCCGCCAAGGTTCGAAAATATTTGATGAAAACCATGGGAGGAGACGCGATGACAAGCACTATTAAATTGTCTATGTTTTCATATACTGTCGTAAAAGGGCGGTAATTCTGAAAATCATTAAACCAGCGTAACCAGAATAGGAGGTGCACACTCTCGCATGCTATCCAACATGTCCAACAAGTTGACAAGCACTAACTGTCTATGTCTTCGCATACTATCGGAAAAGGGCAGTAACTCTGCAAATAATGAAACCAGCGTAACCAGAAGAAGAGGTTCACATCCTCGCATGATATCCAACATGTCCACCAGGTTTCGAAAAAAAATGATGAAAACCGTGGGAGGAGATGCGACGACAAGCACTAATTATCTATGTCTTCGCCTACTGTCGGAAAAAATCAATAACTCGGAAAATAATGAAACCAGCGTAACCAGAATAAGAGGTGCACATCCTCGCATGATATCCAATATGTCCATCAAGTTTCGAAAAAAAATGATGAAAACGCTGGGAGGAGATGCGTTGACAAGAATTGATTACAGACAGACATGCAGACAGGCAGACAGACGGACAGACAAGCTGATCGCTATACCCCCCCCCCCCCCCCCCCCGCCTTCAGGAACTACACCTGAATACCTTGCAAAACAACAATCAATCCCGCGATGAAAAAAAGCAAAGCTATTAAGGAAATGACCAGTAGCGTAATTTCCATTGCACCATTTTGTCTTTTTGAAAGCCAAGAGCCACCGAGTACTGTTCCTGAGCATTATTTTCCTTGAGCCTCAAACACTCGAAAAGATGCATTTTAAAAGCACAAACGACGCTATGTATAAACTTTCATGCAATTCAATTTAATGGAGATTGACTTTGCTAATACCTACAAATTGTTTTACATTGCAGCTCCCATAGGATTGTTGAAGGAAATTCGGAACGAAGTCCAGGATCATAAGTGTCCGATTTAAAGAGAGCTGCCCGGAAGAGATAATGTTCTTTTAACGTTTGTGGGAAACGGACCAACTCGCCTGTCTTCTTTTTAACCACTTTCCGCTTTTATACGGTTTTATATATTCTATGCTATGTTTGGCTTGGACTGTGATATCCCCACCAATACCTGCTGGGCGTATATGAAAAACCATATCCTCAACTAGCAAAGAAAGCGTGTTTTCAGTTGTAAATTATTTATCTTAATGCAAAAATGACTGAAAAGGCTATCAAAATCATATGTACTGTTGTTGTTGTACAGCAGACGTCAATATGCAAGAAAGATGTAGGTCCGACGACGTCATCGGCTTCGTCGCGTGCTTTAAAGTTTAAATAACAAAAGTGTTATTGCACTGCAGTGAATTGTGACATTTCTGAGTGAAGGAAATCCCTAGATTTCACTTATGTATAAATAATAATCACCATTAATGGCAATAAGCTGTACAATTTATTCAGGATATCGTTAGTCAAAATAAAATAAAAAGATGCTTCACAGGGCGACCTAGAGCAGAAGATAGTCGGATCTGTGGAAGGGGTAACTGTCGCCCATACCGAGGTAATGTGGCTTCCAATTCCTGCAGATTTTGTGCAGGAGGCTCTAGGGCTTGAATGTTTCTTCCCATCCTATTCCAAATGTGCTATAAAGGATTCAAATACGCGCAGTTTGCCAACAATCTGCACATCTTTCATTGAGGGACCATTGTGGATATATATCCAAAACTAAACATCGCATATTAATAGATATAGATCTGTATACATAAATATTTGCATACATCAATTATTACCTATGTTTTTATTACATTTAATTCAGATGAATTTTTACGATATGTGAAATGTTATACTGTTATTCGAATATTATTTCTTTCTGTGAGATTTTTTATGTCTGATGGTTTATAAAAAAAAAATACTATTGACTTTTAGGTTGACTGTGTTTTCAAATTAAAATGCCTTGTGTGGGTGTCTGCGTGTGCGAGCTGGAAGTAGCTTTATGTAGAGGGTTAGAGCTTCAACCAAAACAGCCTTCAAGAAGTGGATTCGGTCATAGCCCGCTTTCCTCCACCACTAAACCCGACAACCCCGTCATATAAGTGAAATAATCTTGGATGAGGATCAATCAATTGATTAGTTAATTAATCAACCAAGAAGTGCCATCATATCATAAGCCATAATTCTCTGATCGAATATTTGGCTGATCGACCTGTGTAGTTTGATGGCAGTGTACTATTGGAATGCCAGGGTCTTTCTGAAAGGAGCGGAAAAGAAACAAAACCATATTTTACGATTTTTCTCGCCAACGTTTGGCTAAAGAAAGATGCGAAGTGTTTTCAGAGAATGACATACTGACTCAGCAGCCATTTTCACAGCAAAGCTTAAAGTTGTTTGAGCCTCGGTGGCTCAGTCGGCAGAGTGATAGCCCCTTACTTCGACACAGGCCTTTCAGTGGTCAACTCAAAAGTCTCCAATTTAAACCTAGTTTTTTTTTCGAGGCCATGACAATTTGGGACATCTTCCTGTCTTATAATAAACTTTTTTGGGAAAATAGGCTGAATTGAGCATTATAGATGCTGTTGTAGAAAATGCAGAAAAATAGTCTGGAGGTTGATGTCGTGTTACAGGCACACACGAGACGACGAAGGGAAGTAACTCTCTACTACTTCTTCCGATCAATTTGTTCTTTCAAATGGCCGGCTCCACTGATAGTCGAATCAGATTTAGTGTGCCTTTTCACCTTGAATCACACAAAGGTTATGTTCTTTTCTAAGATCGCTCGATACAAAGTGCATGGCATGTTTTTGTTTTCTTCATCTTAAAGACAACTGTCCAGCCTTTTTCTGGTCATTAAAGGCACACTTGCCGCGAAAATCAGGAATATTGTTTTACATTAAAAAAGAAAGACCGTTTTCTGTATTTTTCCCAGACAATATAAGTTAGGAACTTTCTATTTTTACCAAAATTTTAAAATTTGGACGGTTAACAGCGACTGGAAAAGCCTGCAGATAATTGTTTGAGTGTAAACCACAGATAAAAAGGCCTGAAATGAGGGTAATCCAACACGAAAGTTGACCGACACTGATCGTAATCAGGCTTCGATTCTTCGTTTGTTTTTCACCCCATTTCTACATTCTAAAGCTAACTAGACATGTTTTATGTGACCTATGTTTAAGTTTAGTGGTATTAGTCGTACTAAGCTCATGTTAATTGGTTTTCTTAGCAAATTTAAACAGGCTACGGCGGCAAGTGGGCCTTTAAATTACTGAGGGAGAGGGACATAGTTCTGTTCTCCATGACTACATATTGCTCAAGGGTAATCAGTAATCAGTAGTGTGACGTATAACATAAAATAAAAAAACTATAACAATTACAAAGATTTTAAACCAGCTTCCGTTTCACGACGCGGTCGTGAACCGCGACTAATCGCAGTTGTCATTGCGCCGTCTCTCTGTGTTATACATGGTACAATGTATCTATTGGCAAAAGGATTTGTACCTATGCTTTGTCTAAGATTGATTGATTGGATGGATGTGTAACGCTACACTCAAGATTATTTCACTTTTATGCATGGCGGCGTTGCCAGGTTTAGTGGAAGAGAAAACTGAGTTCTTTCCCTGAAGAAACTCACTGCAAACGAGAGAAAAAATCAGAAATTTGTCAGTTTTTACTTCGTTTTAGTGAGATTCGAACCCGCGCCCCAGTGAGGGTCGGAGATTGGGATGGCGTGGTCGATGAATTCTCGTTCATAAGTTGAAACCCAAATGGCCAAAAACCAGTGGAGACCTTCTAAATATCATAGGTCACTATACTTTAGCAAATCTGTAGATATCCTACAGTGGAATCGGAAGGCTTAAATTGTGTTTATCAAATGGGGAGGGGGGGGGGGGCTGCTAAGCTCCGAGAAAATGAATTTATTGTGTCTCGGAAACCTGACTTGGTCATTTGCTTTCGACTGAGAGGGGGATAGTTCTTTTTCCAGGTTATTTAGATTTTATTTATGGAATTGTGGTACTTGTTTTATTTGTTCTGGATAACAAAGGGGCCCTTTTAGGGCTATCTCGATATACTCCTTTGCCTTTCCGCAACAGTGGAAAGGAAAATCAACCAACATTTAAAAGAAATTTAAAATTATATACTGAATGAATAGATCAGTTGACCAGGCCATCTAAACAAACAGGGAATCAGCATTATGGACAGTGCTTTACTTTCCAAGCACATAAAACGTTTGTATTCAAAAATTATAAGCATCTTTTTGTGTAACAATATCTGTACTATGGTGGATCTCCTAGGAATGTCTATGAACCATATCGCTGAAAGGTTTACAATGGAGAAATGGGACGTTACCTCCGCTATCAGCTGAGCTGAGACAGGGAGTAAAGCCCAAAGCTTTTAGCCCAAATTTCATTTCATTTTATTCTTTTAACCAAAATATGTCATGATTAAATGTTAAAGCAGCCAGAGAAGCAGAAATCTGAGTTGGGCTTTTTTGTATCCCACAGGCGTTATTTGTAGAGGTGCTAGGTGAATTTCAAGAAAACCCGATAACAAACATATTGCGGAGATGGTATATCGGGTGGCTCAAAAAAAAAATCGCGACTAATTTGAAAATTTAACCACTTAGTCATTTTGAAAGATCTAAATTTAAAAGTTTGTACACTGTATCAGACACTTTTCAACTATTTATATCTGGAATTTCTTTAGTCTCCGTTGAAACTTTTCGTAACAGCAAAATAATTAAGAAACTTGATCAAAATGTTCTATGTAGGGCATCAAAATCACCAGCTTAACCAGTGTTACTTCGATGATATAGAGAAGAGGTCAAATATATTTATACGTGCATAAATGAACTAGCTTCATAATGTGTTTAAGTTGGTGTTCGTCAATCATCACTCGGAACATCCTTCGGCTATCTTGGCTCGCTACCGGTCGGCTTTGACACGCCTCGGACAGTCTGCGCTTTTTATACGGTAAATCACCGTATTTTTGGGCTGAATAAAAATGGCGTCGAAAGTAAATATCAAAATGTTTTACTACAGACGAAAAAAATAAAATAAAAATAATTATGAATTTATCAAATGCTAATATAATTTAGAAAGATATTTGTTTATATATTATATTTAGCCCCGTAAAGCACATGTTGTGTACCGCAAAGAAGAGACGCAGTTTCGGTACATTCCAGGAATCCTCAAATGCTTCAATTATAAAACTGATCGCGCCTGAAAGTTAACAAATATAATATTTCGGTCCCTTACATTATCACGGGGACACTTTCGATGGGCCCTGAAGAGGATATGGAAATTGTACGTTACACGGCTACCTTTTTGGTCGCCACATTCAAAATGACCTGCAGTCTATCAGATGGTATTTCACGCACGTAAATCCCCGAAGTTATCAGAGTGCGTCAATCATATCTTTGTAGTATCCGAGAATTGCCGAATATTCACGAAGCACGACTCAAGTCCAAGCATGTTACCGGCGAATCGACGAATATCCAATTGGTTAACTAGCAGTTAATGCAACCCGCAGGGAACCGTGCGATAAGCTGAATTTAGAAGGTTTAAGGGTAAGGTAAGAATACTAAATCACTGATGTATACATAAAAGACCTATATAGCAAAATTAAATTACGAGATAGTATTTTTCTGAAATGGCGTTAGTATATACATAGCTCTGTTAATCGATAGCTAAATACTCCCATTACTACGGGTTAAAAGTAGGCTAGGCCACGTTAAGATTAGTATACTATAGTTGTGTGTGCACATATCTTGCTCAATAGATCATAATATTGAACATGTCCCAACAAAGTATATTGCTCAAACAAAAATAATCCAAACCGATCGTCACAATAGGTCTGAGCATCGTGTTGATATCTGTTGACAAGGTTTCTATGGTACAGCCATTGCTATGGTATAGTCTCGCGTGCTTTATGGGTATTAAGTTATATGAGTATCACCTGGTATACATATAAGCAAAACCTGCAAAATACAGAGTTAAAATAAGCGCGATAAAGATATATTTCCCCGTCTCAGTACAATGATCGATTGATTTGGTTTGATTTGATTTATTCACCGAACCAGAAAATATACAAAAAGATGATAGTAAATAACAAATTATTGGTTAATGTTTTACGCCACGCTCAAGATTATTTCACTTATATGGCGGCGTTATCAGTTTTAGTGGCAGAGGTCACTGGCTTACTATGCAACTGTTCCACATACGGTGATCGAGGGAAAATCCTCTCAGAAATATTTCAATTTTGATTCGGTCTGACTCAGTACAATAAGTACACAATCAAAGCTATCAAGAGAGTTATGTAGACCAAAATATTAATAAAAATTAAAAAAAACAACAACAACAAATGAAAAAAAAAATGAAACACGAAATCAATTGGCACCAAAAAGACAGCGTTAAAGTGAACACTTTAGGTAAAATACAATATACTTCATCTTAAAGACAATATTTACATGTACCTGGTCCCAAAACATGGTTTATTTATTTTTATGACTTTCCTACAAGAAGCTATGGTTAATTATTCTCAGATGTCAAGGTGACTGGGTGTCACTGAAACATGTGCACACCTGGTATGCTGAACTGCTATTGGTGTATTTAGGTCAAATAAACCAATCATATTGCCAGTTGCAAGGTATGCACATGTTTCAGTGACATCCAGTCACCTTGACATCTGAGAATAATTAACCATAGCTTCTTGTGGGACAGTCATAAAAATAAATAAAACATATTTTTGGACCAGGTAGATATTGTCTTCAAGATGAAGTATAATGTATTTTACCTAAAGTGTTCACTTTAATTTCCTTGATTTAAGTTGCCGACTTACCCAGAATATCCTTGTCATGTATACATCAGTTATCTCCCTACACCGATGATTTTATCGGTTGGTGCAGACTTTCCAGGGGGGTGCTTAACTTTTTTCTTTGTGTATATATATACATTTCTATTAAAAAAATCCCCACGAACACGAAATGACAAGGTTGGACTTGATTTGGTTGCCAACAACTGATTTTTTAATTCAACTTACAGGCCCACTTGCCGCCGTAGCCTGTTTGACATTTGTTAAGAAAACCAATTTGCACGAGCTTACTACAGCTAAAACCACTAAAAGTAAACATGGCACACATAAAGCATGTCCAATTAGGTTTAGAATGTATAAATGAGGATGGAAAACAAACGGAGAATCGAAGATCGATTACAACAACAACACCGATCAGTGTTAAGTGTTGGATTATCCTCATTCAGGCGTTGTTGTCTGTGGTTTGCACTCGACAGTCTTTCACAGTCCCTCTTACTCGATCGTTAGTATGTATTTCTTAGATAAAGTTCGTAAAATTATACTGTGTCGTTAGATCTCCCACACGACTCAAACCATTAGGGCACTTGTGCACACACTCAGGTTAGAAGTTTGTTTACATTGCGGGTACCTGAAAAATCTGTTTTTCAATTTCAAAGTAAAAATACTAAATGATGTCAAAACTTTCAATTTCTGATAAAAATAGAAAGTTCCTAACTTTTTCTGTCAAAAATGTCCACTGATTTTAATGTAAACAGTCTTCTGAATTTTCGCGGCAAGTGTGCCTTTAACTTCCTAATAAATATTAACTAACTATTATTGAAATGTGAACTTTGTCACGAATATCGGTGGCATTGCCTACCAACAATTATACTTTTCAAGGAATTAGACCATAGTATGAAATGTGTTTTTTTTTATTCTCTTTAGCATTTACTTATACGCACGTACATTCTGTCTTTTACCTGCATCTAAAACAAACAACTTTAAATTCATATACCTTTTAAGATGGAATTAGTTATTACGTTGAACTCTCTGTTTTTACTATTTTCCACAGATTGACAGATTTTCAGATACCATGGCTGGAGTAAAACGAAAACTTTCCCGCTCGGCTGTGTCTGAGCGACCAGCTAAGTTGACCAAGCGAAGCACAAGCAGCACTGTTTTTCCTACGCGTCTCGACACCATCCCAAGACCTCCATTGGCGCCTATTAAGCTTACAAGTAAAAAGAAATCCGTGGTTAAGACCGATGTTCCTGGTTTAAGACGAGCAGAAACCTTACCAGTCGAGGAGAGTGCCGTTGAAGAAGTAGGTCCAGTTGTGGAACCAGTGACGACAGTCCGTAAACTCCCGTCGGGTACCACCGTTGGTATCACTACTAGAGAAGGAAGCGTAACAAAGCTTACGTCGAAAAAGTCATCTTTGATTCGACATGACAGTTTATCCAAGTCGTTATCAACGGGGTCAAAAGCTGGTTCTCTTTCAAAAGTAGCCTCCCTATCCCGAAAAGCAAGTTCAGTTCGAGCTGGTACGTCTTCAGCAGACGTCATCGTACCACCTTTGCCGCCAGGCGGCCTCATGGAAATTGTATTCTCTTTCGACACCACCGGATCAATGTCCTCTTGTTTAGACCAAGTTCGTGGTCGAGTGTCAGACATGATTCAGCGTCTTCAAGCTGACATACCTGGCATACGAGTAGCAGTCTTTGCCCACGGTGACTACTGCGATGCTAAATTGGGATATGTGACAAAATGGATAGATTTTGGGTCGACTTTGCCGGAGCTGTGTGATTTCGTTCAAAACGTAGAAGGCACCGGCGGAGGAGATTTCGAAGAATGCTATGAATTAGTTCTTCGACAGGCTCAAGAAGAATTGACTTGGACACCCGGTAGCCAACGCTCCCTGGTTATGATTGGAGACGCCACACCTCATCTCCCAAACTATCCACAAAACAAGCTCAAAATTTCATGGCAACAAGAATGCAAAAAGTTGAATAAAATGGTAACCTTTAAATCATCAATCTCCAGATAAGCAAATTCTCAGATAACCTGTCTAAAATACTTCCATTTGTGTAGTTGCATCTACAGTCCAATCTCTGGCGGTCTCAAGACTGGATGATTAGAAATATTGTCCGATGACTGGAACGATAAATGTTACACATAGATAATGATGGTTAGTTGCAGTATTGACGACAACAATAAGTTCTTATATACTAAATTCAAAGTAGAAAATATGTGACTATTTCGATTTTTAGAAAATTCTGGCTGAACCCTGAAATATCAAACTGACCGATAAATAAATATGCCCCTCACGTTTTATTTTAGGGCGTACGAATATATGCAGTTCAGGCGAAGGACAACAGCACATCGACGAAGTTTTATGCCGACATGGCCGAATTAACCGGCGGCAGACATCTGAAATTGGATGAATTCTCCAACATTTTTGATATGATGATGGCGATCTGTTATAGAGAAGGGGGTACAGACTTGTTTAGGGTAAGTGATATACTTCATGGTTAGGCCTACAACCCAACACCTCACGATTTATCGATGATTAAGCTGTTGTGTCACCTTGATATTATGCAATGGCATGTTTACTTTGCTACATTTTTTGTCGAATAAAGTTGATAAATCTAAGAATCTAAATTGAAAAGATTGTGTAGTAATATCCAATGCCGTTATTACCCGGCACATACCACTGCGTCTTATCAAATTTATCGGAAACAAACATTAGCTTTGAGGAAGTTTGTAACTAGGTCAAAACGCCGCGCCTATACTTAAACATAGGAAGTTTGTAGCCGAGAAATCTGGGCTCTGCCGAATTTTTTCTTTCTCTCCGTGTTCAAATTCGACAGAGCCCAGATTTCTCGGCTAAGGAAGTTTGATATCCATAGATAAGATTAGTCCAGCTTTACGATAGCTCATCCTATTAGTGTCTTTCTATCCCAACTCTGGAAGGTGTACTGTGTGTTTGTTTTGGCGTGTTAAACTGGCATCCCTTTATAAGGACCGGGTTGATAGCACCGGGATTCAGAACGGGTGTGAAAAAATAATAACCCGTTTTGAAATGAGCTAAATTTTGGGGTGGGATTTTAACTCGACCGCGATATATCGAAGAGTTGCGAGGTACCTGCCGAAGGCCGGGGGTCTCCTCTGGACAAAGAGCCCGCCCCCCCCCCCCCTCTAAACCTGGTAATGCCGACATACAAGTGAAACAATCTTGAGTGTGGCGTAATACATCAATCACGAGTTAAACCTGTAATAGGATGCAAATTTTGACTCTCCTTCAGAATTACGAAGAGGAAGTTCGTGCCCGGCATGGAGGAGCAGCTCTTCACAAGGATTTAGAGCTGGTTTTCAGCGATCTTCGTGGTGATGACGATGATGATGACGATGATCACGTGCCTAGACCTTCTGTAACGAAAAAGGCACCAGCTAAAAGGGCAGTGGCAAATGTTGGTACTGCAAAGAAAACCACCAAACCAAAAGTAGCTGCGAAGAAAAGCCCGGCTAAGCCATCAGCCATCAGACCTAAGGGCAATGCGAAGCCAAAGACTTCTAAGAAGTCCAAAGTGAGTATACTTTACATTAAAAGTCAGAAATTGGAAAAATAGAGTTAATCAGTTTTACTGTATCAATATCAATTAGATAAAGGAGAATATCTTCAGTAATGGATAGATAAATGTTTTACGCTGCACCCAAGATTATTTACCTTCTGAGCCTG
This sequence comes from Lepidochitona cinerea, assembly GCA_963971465.1. NCBI lineage: Eukaryota > Metazoa > Mollusca > Polyplacophora > Chitonida > Tonicellidae > Lepidochitona > Lepidochitona cinerea. The sequence goes on along the minus strand of OZ020557.1, from coordinate 37,835,503 downwards.
CGTAGTTAGGTTTAGTGAGGGAGGAAACCGGGTTCATAGCCAGGAGGAAACCGTGACCTTAGGCGAGTACCACAGATGAATATCTAGTGAAAACCCCCAAGACATTTTACAATCGATGGAAGACATGTGTCGGACTGAGTGTACTGAGCCACCATCTTAAATAATGGAAGAAATAGACCAAACAATTATTCGATGGACTGGCTTTAAAATACCCACAAGGCTGAGAAACAACTCGTAAATCTGGCTTTATATATTTTAGTACAGTGAAGATGGGTACGGCGAAATCGCTTTGCAACCCAAAGACCAATTAGATATATATTATTATCGTCTCGGAAAGGTGTACATCCTTACAAGTATATCCCCTGAATGGTGATAATGGAGAATCATTTACGCTTGGGATTCAATCTCAGTCTACCGATATTCTTGCCATAGGCATTGTCAATGTATTACAAAGTTTTCCAGAAAATTATACTGACTAAGGCCAAACTCCTGCCAGTCGTCAACCTAATGAAATCTCATGAGTTAAGTTTATTACAACACTTTATGGGGTATAAAAGTCTAAATGATATACATGTACCTCTTTTTAACACAATTAGAAACTTGTGTCGATGGTTATTTTAGACAAGAAGATTTTCCCTGTGCCCGTGTGTTTTAGTGTTGATAAATAAACATACATAGATACTTTTCTTTCACTGTTCGTCGCCCTTCTGTATTTGCACGATAACTTTATATAGTCTTATAACAGACTCTTATCTTATAACAAAGTCTTATTTTTTTATGATTTTAGGTGACAACCAAAAAACGTAAATTTAGAGAACTAGCTACTGACAAAGAATTTCGTGAAAATACGAAGAAAATAGACTGGTCGTTATGGAAAGCCGGTTTAAAGATGACATGCGACCCTGCCGAGAAGAAGGAATGGAACCAGAGAGGTGGCTTAAAAAAGGGACATATCAGAAGAGGTTTATTTCAAAAGATGGAGGGCAAACTTGCTTTGTTTGAAATTGGGGTACAGGCGAAAAAGAGAGGTCGTATTTTTTCAGTGTATCTTGCCCAAGTTGACAAATTTAAACCTGGCAAAGTCTGGCACAAGCAGATACTTCATACGAAATCGCTCATACAGCAAGTGGATGCCGTTATTAGCTCGAAAACGTCGAGAATCTTAGTGCGTACTGGTATTTTCAACGCCGCCAAAACAAGAAAAGGAATTGCAAATGGCACAGCTATGGTACGAGATCAAATTTTCAATTTGTATGACTACGCTTGGACAAGAGCCAGGCATTCGAAAAAACCAAGAACGGCGAAAAGAAATGGTGTATATATTTCAAAAAAATATCCTAATCTCAAGTTTATTGGGGATAAGAAGTAAATTGCAATTATGTTGTTTACTTACAAAGTTAATGCTAAGTGTGTCAACTAAAGTAGTTTTAATTTTTTTCTTGTAAAAATAGGTGTTTCTGTCACATTGTACCCACATACTGCACTCATTTATTAGCTATCAGATTGCTTTGTTAGTATTAAAACATCCAACTGGTATGGAAATATAGTGGAAATAAATTTAATGATATGATGTTATCATTCAAAGTTACATCCATTATTGATTGTTTAACTCCTCTTCATCTGGGAATAGTACTAGAATTTGGTCTAGCAAAGAAAAACTACCATTTGGGTATTTGCCGGTTTACAAAAAAAGGAATAAATTCTACACCTAGCTGTAGAATATAGGAGTTCTACAATCGCCAAACTGAAATTGTGAATCGCGTGATAAGCCATATCTTCAAAAGTAAGATAGCGAGTCTATATTATATATCATCCGCTATGGTTTTCCGTAACATTTTGAATACCCCCCCCCCCCCCAACACTTATAGATCCTTACTTTTCACTCTTCAATTTAACGGATCAAGTTTGGCGTAAAACGTACAGCGCTACTTATCCTGTATATTCATTTTAATACATTGAACATCGTTGAAAACACAACAGTTGTAAATTTGAATTTATTTGTGAAAGAATGCGTTTGGGAGTGACAACTTAAGCTGGAGATGTTACAAATAACACAGAATAACATACCTAAGTACAGTAAAGAGGGTATCGTTCAACACATAAGAGAAAACTGTTTGTACTACCATAAGCCTATGAATGGAGAAGTTTGAAAGATTACGTTACGCCATATTCAGGGCACTGACGCCTCCAGTCTGCTTATACTACATTATGTGACGTTAATGCGTGGTAGATTTCGAAATTGTCAACGGTTGCGTTATTTCAAATCAGAAAATAAATTCATTTTCCACTTACTGGACCACCATATCTGTCTGCAATCGCAGTAGCCGCAGTTCGGAGAATGCATTGGTTCTTATAAATACTATAGAGCACGCGACTCCGATATCTAAATATCGATTCAAATCGTTCCAAACAAGGCTCCTTGTCTCATATTAAACTATAAGTTCTTCGGAAACCTAAACCACAAAGTACTGTTGTCATACCTAAAACGTTCGCCATCTTTTTCCTTATGTCTCCCATAATAGTTCATACGACGAAGAGAAGAAAAACCACGGTTTCGGATTAACGGAGAGTAACTTTTAAGACGCCTTATGGTCCTTTCAAATCCGCCTGCCGTCTACTGCGAACCGCCTGATAGTTGAAGTCATATCTTAATTTACTTTCTGCAACAGAGAAAATATATTTCCACAAGGATGCAAATGAGTTTTCACATGAGTGAAACTTTTTCTCATCATGGGTGGAAACTAATTTCCAAATGGGTGCAAAGTTATTCCCGCATTGGTGGAAACTAATTCCCGCATTGGTGGAAACTAATTTCCGTATGGGTGAAAAAATACAGTAAATTAACACGAAACTTTTGTTGCTTAAAGCCCACCATAGATAGAGCTATGTGTCAATATTTATTCGTTACTTTCAACTGAATTGACTTCACCCAGGTGTTGTGTAAGAATTAGAAGAGTTGGAACGGGCGATTGTCTTTTATGCCGGTGCATACCTTCCCTTTACCGTTCGGGGGTCGAAAGAACAATTTTGAGTTGTTATTTGAGGAGAGTCTTTCTCTCTCTCGTATTAACCCTGATAAAAAGAGACATCTTTATCACGGCCATTGAGACACAAACTCGTTATTAATATAACACTCGTGTGGATGAAAGACATTTTGTAAATGGCGAGGTCTTGATAACGCACTTGGCCATGCTCTCACAATATTTTCCATATTTATTCGAAGAAATGTGACATATGTTTAACTTCTCACCGGCAGTATGAGTATTTAGTTTTTAAGAGCCGGAAATCTTGCCCATCCATGAAACCAACAGCACAAACAAACTCTTATGTTGGTTGCATCGTTAACCACCCCCACCCCATTACGTTAGTCGAGATGGTGAGAACCATTGGTGAGACTATTGGAAGGTAACAAAACATGCGATTCTTAGGTGTGGCCTTTATCAGTTGACTCTCCAAATATCTTGACTTTCTTATCTGATTAAGTGAAATATCTACTGTAGAACGCGAAAATACGTTTACTCATTTGTGAGAGTTTGTTCTTAGCAGACATGCTGGTGCTGGTTATACTTACTGCGTTAATTGCCGGTGAGTTTATGTTTGCTTAAATAAGAACTTTGATAAAACCAGTATAAAAAATAGACGTTTTGGAATCTCTAATCCAGACCAAAGTCAATACAGGAGATTGTGATATCATATCTTTGATTTGTAAATTGAATTATATTTGAGTAAGAGGTATATATTTTCAACCATAAACCACCAACTGTGTAATACCACATGATAGTCTGAACAAGTTTTTAAAGTGGCCTGATGTGACAAAATTCGAACTTTCTTATCCAAGAGCAGCTTTTGATATTTGAATTTTGAGTTTAAAATTAAGCACAGCGATATTCAATGATGAACAGTTTTTTTTCTGAATATTTTCTTCAGTAACGGCAGGTGACAGTTGCATCGGAAGTACGTCTGGTTCCCATCATGCAATAGGATGTGTAGCTAACCAAGGCTGCTGTAAATATGGACTGGTTGTCGGATCCCGATGTACTGGTTCCAAGGTTTGCTGTTACACATCGGATATCTGTGGAGTCAGTTCACACTCTTGTAAGAATAAAACTAAGTAATTGGTCATTGGAAAAGTAGGTCCATACTATTTTCGTTATTAAGCATATGCCACTATTAAATAGACGTATTTACGGAACCGTACAAGGAACATGCATAAGAAAAAAATAAAAAGATCAGCAGATATGTCGTTCCACGACTTTTTACGACCTCAAAGTGCAAGGTATAGCATACTCATGGAAATACACTGGAGGGTATCTATAGCGACCGAATTCAATTGCCAACTGCTGTTCTGGCTCTCTGCCAAAAGCAGGGTGGCGTCGGTGGTATTCGAGTGTAGTATTTGAGCTGTGCGCAGACTTCTGTGCTCTCAACGGACTTGACCTCTTAGAATGATCAATCATAGTTCCTTTGAAGAAACCCCAGCCATATAGTAAAACAATCATCAAAACATTGACAGATGGAAACACATCATCATTTTACTCTTCATATATATTTTTGTTTCAGCTGGGGGATCGTGCTTGACGTCAACAGAAATGTCAGCCTTGGAAAATAAATTGATAGAGTATGAGGGCATCCGATACAAAGCCTATGACGCCCAGCCGACGAACAGTTATGTTGACTGGACAGTCTGTAAGTAAAGCATTATTTCGAAATCATTTATTTTGATTGACACACATACAGAGGGGACAGTTTTCAACGGCAATTGGTAATAGAGCTATAAATTCGTGGAGGTAAAAAATAGATGACGCCCTGATGCCGGATAGGGCCTCAGATACCACTAATCTGCATCAGATACCACTAATTGAGGGCGAGGGGCGAATTCCCGAGTCTGCAAATAATAATGGTATCCACGGCCTCGGACATGCACATTGTACCAGGACGTTATTTATTTATATTCTAATACATAACATTTACGAACCTTGTCAATTTTGACGTGGGAAACACACACGTTTTAATGAGAAAGCAAGTGAATCCAATCTTTTAACAGTCATTTCATCCCAGTCATAACGTCCAACTCGATGAAGTGATTCACACACCTATATATGAGTCATGTTCCAGAAAATTCTACTGACTAAGGCCAAGCACCTGTCATTCGTCAACCTAATGAAATATCATAGGTTTAGTTTATTACAACAATTTATGATGAGGTATAAAGGTCTAAATGATATACCTCTTTTAAATACAATTAGAAACTTGTCTCCGTGGTTATTTCAGACAAGAAGATTTTCCCTGTTCCCGTGTGTTTTAGTGTTGATAAATATATATAAGTCATAGCGTTAATTCCAAGATAATTCTACCCCTACATTTTTGCGCAAATTGGTTACACCTGCAGGAGTTCATTGTCTCTAGATATTGGGTCTTTGTTTCTGTATAAAGTTAAACCAGATGAACTTGTATAGATTGATTGATTGATTGTTTGGTGTTTTACGCCTCGCACTAGATTATTTCACTGATACGGCGGCTTTGCCAGTTTTATTGTGGGAGGAAACCGGGCTCTATGCCTAGAGGAAACCCACGGCCTTCGGGTGGTAACTGCCAACCATCCCACATAGGTCGTTCTCCTTTATAAAAAAAAAAACGCACATGTATCAAACGTTTTGTTTTTGGCCAAAAATTGGTACCGAGGAATCAGGGACAAGTTATTTTTTGTACCAGAAGCCCTATACATTTCAAACTGTGCCTTTGTCACTATTTTACACTGGCTAAATGGACAAATAACTCAATTCCAAACAATATTAATAGTTCACGGCGATAACAGAAGACGATATGTATTTAAAGCAAAACGAGCAAATCAAGAGAATTTAGTTTCTAAAGTATCATGTGAATGGGTGAACCACTGGCGTAAGCTTTACTATTAACCAGATGTGAAGAAAATAGAGTTAGTCATCTTATGAGTTTACAGAGTTTTATGTCTAGTATTGAACTTTCAGAACGCATCTGAGGCCGTGTTTTGTTTATTTTGAAGGCGTTGGTTTCAACTTGAAGCGATCCGACGCTCGCTCCGTATTCAGTGCTGTTCTTCCTGGTGTAAGCTTTGATTCGGTGTATGGGGGACACCTATCCCTTAGCAGGACCCAATGTATGGCATTGTTCGGGGTAAGCAGCCTAATTCAGATTCACAGTTTATAAATCTTCTTGATCCTTTTAGTGCTGTGTTTAATTGTGCAACTGAACAGACAAAGGATCTCCATGCACATTCAGAAGCCTCCGAGTCTCAGTGGGTTCGAGTCCCTCAGTCTGACAGGGTTTCCATCGGTGCGGCACGGGATCTAATCCCACTCAGACCAAATAAAAGTGAAAAATGTCTCATTTTTTTCATTTGATCAGCGTATGTGGAGAATCAAGTCAAGGTTAGGGAATTATAAGATATGCCGTCACTTGGCTTCACTTAGCAATCACGGACACAATTTCATTTTAGACGGCGTTAAATTATTGCATTTTCTTTCACATTTTAACAGCACGACCTGACATCAACATATATTCCAAGAGCTCAGAAAGTATCTGGAAGTCAGTTTTGCAGTCTTCCACAAAACGTCAAGATTGCATTGGTGAGTGCCGTCTACCGAGGGGACCTGGCATACTCGCATAAAACAGCACAGTATATGCGGTCTGGTAACTGGTGTGCTGTACCGGGTGAATACCTCAACTATTACCAGTACACTCACTGTCATCAACTGGGAATTCCAGGCGTGTGTACACGCATGAAATGGAACGCTGATCAATTTCAAACTATGTGTAACCGTGGATAAACAGAAGAAGGGCGGAAATACCAACCAGAGATTTAAAACAATCTAACCCTGCATACATTCAAATCCTCTTCAAATATGAACAATTAACAAGTTTTAAATTTCTAATAACAGGCATGGTGATCATTTGTAAATTTACAAAAACGTAAATCTTATACACTTTTCGACGACTTCTCGAGTATTTAAAACGAAATGTAAATACAGATTTTGATTCACCCAGGTCTCACATGACCTGTCCTAATTTTGCCCATTTCACTTTGTTGTACCTTCAAATAAAATCATTGCTAAGCTAATTATTAATTATTTATTTTCCTCTTAACAAAATTGAAATGTATGAGACGTTTTGGTTTTTGGTCATATATTGGCGTAATATTTTACCCATGTCGAATATATGTGATACATTGACTGTTGATGTAAATTCAAAGTTAAATTTCGAAAAGACACTGTAGCATGATTTTATATCAGGTAAATTCATGAGAAAAGAGTTTGCGATAATGTCTTCAAGTAGCCCAGTGTATATTCGTTTGGAACAAAATATTTTACAAAAACTTTGGGTTAAGGAAAATACATATCTGGACACAGTTTCGTACTTACGACCTTCGTAAATGTTAAACAAAAAAGTGTGTGTATTTTGATAATGTTTTCTCTCGAGTACCCTCCATGAAGAAACACATTTCTCTGATTATTATTAGTATGTGGAACTTGTCGAAATTCAAGCCAAAATAGGTTTTAACAAATAACAAAATAACTAGAGCATGTAGGGTGAGATCTGCAAGCTGGTGGTGCTGACGTGTATATGTTGTGTATATGACCGGCCTTACTTAGCAGTAACTTAAAAGCACACTTGCCGCCGTAGCCTGTTTAAATTTGCTAAGAAAACCAATTCACATGAGCTTACTACGACTTATACCACTAAACTTAAACATAGGACACATAAAACATGTCCAGTTAGCTTTAGACTGTAGAAATGGGGTGAAAAACAAACGAAGAATCGAAGCCTGATTACAACAACAACGATCAGTGTCGGTCAACTTTCGTGTTGGATTACCCTCCTTTCAGGCCTTTGTATCTGTGTTTTACACTCAAACAATTATCAGCAGGCTTTTCCAGTCGCTGTTAACCGATCGTCAGTCTGTATTTCTCAGATAAATAGGCCTACGTAAAATTACACTGTGCCGTTATTCACTCACTCGACTGAAACATAAAATCGCCAATAGGGGGCAGTTCGGTTTGTTTACGTTCCGGGTACGAAACAATTCAAATTTTCAAATTCAAATTAAAAATACAAAGTGACGTCCAAACTTTTAAATTTTGGTAAAAATAGAAAGTTCCTAACTTATATTGTCTGGGGAAAATACAGAAAACGGTCTTTCTTTTTTAATGTAAACAATATTCCTGATTTTCGCGGCAAGTGTGCCTTTAACTTATTATAATTTTGTCCGTTTCTTGGAAATCTAATCGAACATTCGACGCCGCCTTGCACAGTAATAACATTAACCTTTGTTGTTCAAGTTTGAATGTTTAGTCAATTTCTATGCATAATTCGTTCTTTTTCAAAGTCCTTGATTTCGATCCTCACCTGGGGCACTTTTTGCCATTTTTGAGTGTGTGTATCATAATGTCTTAAAGTAATCAAGTGTATAAAATTTTTAGAACAAAATATTTGTCAAAAACTATGAGTTAAGGGAAATATATATCTGGACACAGTTTTGTACTTTCAAACAAAATAAGTTTGTGTATTTTAAGAAGATTTTTCTCGAGCCCTCTCTATCAAATAAAATTTATCTGACTAATATTAGTATGTGGAATTTGTTGAAATTGAAGTGGAAATAGGTTTAAAAAAATGAAAGAAAGGCTAGAGCATGTGGGTTGAGATCTGCAAGTTGGTAGTGCTTTGGTTTGCTGACGTGTATGCGCTATGTATGTGACCGGCCTTACTTAGCAGTTTGCCACTGTATTCGAATTTCGTCCTTTTCTTAATCTTCTAAAGATTTCAGAAGAGTCGATTATTCCGCCTTCTAGATATTTCCATACAGGAAAAATAGGAAGACTGCAAAGAGTAGACGAAGAAGAGCTAGATAGTCCCTTTAAGAATTATCATTGAATCTCGGGGCTCTAGTGGCTCAGTCGGTTAGCCCGCCGTACTTATAGACAGTACCTTCACCTGATGCGGGTTATAAGGCATGCGGAGGTCGTGGGTTCGATCCTCACCTGGAGCATATTTTTTTTCTTATGGATTTATTTTTCCTACATTTTTTTTTTTACATTTCCGTGGAAATCTAATCGAACATTCACGCCACCTTGCACAAAAGTAGCATTAACCTTTGTTATTCAAATATTGACGTTTAGTCAATGTCTATGCATAAATGGCTCTTTGTCAGAGTGCTTGATTTCGATTCTCACCTGGAGCAACTTTTGCCATTTTTTTGAGTTTGTGTATCAAAATGTCTTAAAGTAAGCAATTGTATATTATTTTTGAAGCAAATTACTTTACAAAAACTTCGAGTTGAGGGAAATATATATCTGGACACAGTTTGGTACTTACGACTTCGTAAATTTCAAACAAAAGAAGTTCGTGTATTTTAAGAAGATTTTCTTTCGAGCCCCCTCCATGAAATAAAATTTCTCCGACTAATATTAGTATGGGGACTTGGTTGAAATTCAAGCGGAAATAGGTTTTAAAAAATGAAAGAAAGGCTAGAGCATGTGGGTGGAGATCTGCAAGTTGGTAGTGCTTTGGTTTGCTGACGTGTATGCGCTATATATGTGACCGGCCGTACTTAGCAGTTTGCCACTGTATTAGAATTTCGTCATTTTCTTAATCTTCTGAAGATTTCAGAAGAGTCGATTATGCCGCCTTCTAGATATTTCGTGACAGAAAAAATAGGAAAAGTGCACAGAGTAGATGAAGCAGAGCTAGATAGTCCCTTTAAGAATTATCTTTAAATTTCAGTGCTCCAGTGGCTCAGTCGGTTAGCGCGCCGTACTAATAGACAGTACCTTCACCTGATGCGGGTTATAAGGCATGCGGAGGTCGTGAGTTCGATCCTCACCTGGAGCATATTTTTTTCTTATGGATTTATTTTTCCTACATTTTTTTTAATATCCGTGGAAATCTAATCGAACATTCATGCCACCTTGCACAAAAGTAGCATTAACCTTTTTTATTCAAATATTGACGTTTAGTCAATTTCTATGCATAAGTGGCTCTTTGTCAGAGTGCTTGATTTCGATCCTCACCTGGAGCAATTTTTGCCATTTTTTTTAGTTTGTGTATCATAATGTCTTAAAGTAAGGAATTGTATATTATTTTTGGAACAAATTAGTTTACAAAAACTTCGAGTTAAGGGAAATATATATCTGGACACAGTTTCGTACTTACGACTTCGTAAATTTCAAACAAAAGAAGTTAATGTATTTTAAGATTTTCTTTCGAGCCCCCTCCATGAAATAAAATTTCTCCGACTAATATTAGTATGGGGGATTGGTTGAAATTCAAGCGGAAATAGGTTTAAAAAAATGAAAGAAAGGCTAGAGCATGTGGGTGGAGATCTGCAAGCTGGTAGTGCTTTGGTTTGCTGACGTGTATGCGCTATGTATGTGAACGGCCTTACTTAGCAGTTTGCCACTGTATTAGAATTTCGTCCTTTTCTTAATCTTCTGAAGATTTCAGAAGAGTCGATTATGCCGCCTACTAGATATTTCGTGACAGGAAAAATAGGAAAAGTGCAAAGAGTAGTTGAAACAGAGCTAGATAGTCCCTTAAGAATTATCATTGAATTTCGGGGCTCCAGTGGCTCAGTCGGTTAGCGCGCCGTACTTATAGACAGTACCTTCACCTGATGCGGGTTATAAGGCATGCGGAGGTCGTGAGTTCGATCCTCACCTGGAGCATATTTTTTTCTTCTGGATTTGTTTTTCCTACATATTTTTTTTAATTTCCGTGGAAATCTAATCGAACATTCATGCCACCTTGCAAAAAAGTAGCATTAACCTTTGTTATTCAAATATTGACCTTTTTGTTACCTGGAGCAATTTTTGCCATTTTTTTTAGTTTGTGTATCATAATGTCTTAAAGTAAGCAATTGTATATTATTTTTGGAACAAATTAGTTTACAAAAACTTCGAGTTAAGGGAAATATATATCTGGACAAAGTTTCGTACTTACGACTTCGTAAATTTCAAACAAAAGAAGTAAATGTATTTTAAGATTTTCTTTCGAGCCGCCTCCATGAAATAAAATTTCTCTCACAAATATTAGTATGGGGACTTGGTTGAAATTGAAGCCGTATTTATAGACAGTACCTTCACCTGATGCGGGTTATAAGGCATGCGGAGGTCGTGAGTTCGATCCTCACCTGGAGCATATTTTTTTCTTCTGGATTTGTTTTTCCTACATATTTTTTTTAATTTCCGTGGAAATCTAATCGAACATTCATGCCACCTTGCAAAAAAGTAGCATTAACCTTTGTTATTCAAATATTGACCTTTTTGTTACCTGGAGCAATTTTTGCCATTTTTTTTAGTTTGTGTATCATAATGTCTTAAAGTAAGCAATTGTATATTATTTTTGGAACAAATTAGTTTACAAAAACTTCGAGTTAAGGGAAATATATATCTGGACAAAGTTTCGTACTTACGACTGCGTAAATTTCAAACAAAAGAAGTTAATGTATTTTAAGATTTTCTTTCCAGCCGCCTCCATGAAATAAAATTTCTCTCACAAATATTAGTATGGGGACTTGGTTGAAATTAAAGCGAAAATAGGTTTCAAAAAAAGAAAGAAAGGCTAGAGCATGTGGGTTGAGATCTGCAAGTTGTTAGTGCTTTGGTTTGCTGACGTGTATGCGCTATGTATGTGAACGGCCTTACTTAGCAGTTTGCCACTGTATTAGAATTTCGTCATTTTCTTAATCTTCTGAAGATTTCAGAAGAGTCGATTATGCCGCCTTCTAGATATTTCGTGACAGGAAAAATAGGAAAAGTGCACAGGGTAGATGAAGCAGAGCTAGATAGTCCCTTTAAGAATTATCACTAATTTTCCGGGCTCCAGTGGCTCAGTCGGTTAGCGCGCCGTACTTATATACAGTACCTTCACCTGATGCGGGTTATAAGGCATGCGGAGGTCGTGAGTTCGATCCTCACCTGGAGCATATTTTTTTCTTAAGGAATTATTTTTCCTACATTTTTTTTAATATCCGTGGAAATCTAATCGAACATTAATGCCACCTTGCTCAAAAGTAGCATTAACCTTTTTTATTCAAATATTGACGTTTAGTCAATTTCTATGCATAAGTGGCTCTTTGTCAGAGTGCTTGATTTCGATCCTCACCTGGAGCAATTTTTGCCATTTTTTTTAGTTTGTGTATCATAATGTCTTAAAGTAAGCAATTGTATATTATTTTTGAAGCAAATTATTTTACAAAAACTTCGAGTTAAGGGAAATATATATCTGGACAAAGTTTCGTACTTACGACTTCGTAAATTTCAAACAAAAAAAGTTCGTGTATTTTAAGAAGATTTTCTTTCGAGCCCCCTCCATGAAATAAAATTTCTCCGACTAATATTAGTATGGGGACTTGGTTGAAATTCAAGCGGAAATAGGTTTAAAAAAATGAAAGAAAGGCTAGAGCATGTGGGTGGAGATCTGCAAGTTGGTAGTACTTTGGTTTGCTGACGTGTATGCGCTATATATGTGACCGGCCGTACTTAGCAGTTTGCCACTGTATTAGAATTTCGTCATTTTCTTAATCTTCTGAAGATTTCAGAAGAGTCGATTATGCCGCCTTCTAGTTATTTCGTGACAGAAAAAATAGGAAAAGTGCACAGAGTAGATGAAGCAGAGCTAGATAGTCCCTTTAAGAATTATCATTAAATTTCAGGGCTCCAGTGGCTCAGTCGGTTAGCGCGCCGTACTTATAGACAGTACCTTCACCTGATGCGGGTTATAAGGCATGCGGAGGTCGTGAGTTCGATCCTCACCTGGAGCATATTTTTTTCTTATGGATTTTTTTTTCCTACATTTTTTTTAATATCCGTGGAAATCTAATCGAACATTCATGCCACCTTGCACAAAAGTAGCATTAACCTTTTTTATTCAAATATTGACGTTTAGTCAATTTCTATGCATAAGTGGCTCTTTGTCAGAGTGCTTGATTTCGATCCTCACCTGGAGCAATTTTTGCCATTTTTTTTAGTTTGTGTATCATAATGTCTTAAAATAAGCAATTGTACATTATTTTTGGAACAAATTAGTTTACAAAAACTTCGAGTTAAGGGAAATATATATCTGGACACAGTTTCGTACTTACGACTTCGTAAATTTCAAACAAAAGAAGTTAATGTATTTTAAGATTTTCTTTCGAGCCGCCTCCATGAAATAAAATTTCTCTCACCAATATTAGTATGGGGACTTGGTTGAAATTTAAGCGGAAATAGGTTTAAAAAAATGAAAGAAAGGCTAGAGCATGTGGGTTGAGAATTGCAAGTTGTTAGTGCTTTGGTTTGCTGACGTGTATGCGCTATGTATGTGACCGGCCTTACTAAGCAGTTTGCCACTGTACTAGAATTTCGTCCTTTTCTCAATCTCCTGAAGATTTCAGAAGAGTCGATTATGCCGCCTACTAGATATTTCGTGACAGGAAAAATAGGAAAAGTGCAAAGAGTAGTTGAAACAGAGCTAGATAGTCCCTGAAGAATTATCATTGAAATCGTGGCTCAGTCGGTTAGCGCGCCGTACTTATAGACAGTACCTTCACCTGATGCGGGTTATAAGCATGCGGAGGTAGTGAGTTTGATCCTCACCTGGAGCATATTTTTTTTCTTCGGGATGTATTTTTCCTACATTTTTTTTTTAATTTCCGTGGAAATCTAATCGAACATTCATGCCACCTTGCACAAAAGTAGCATTAACCTTTGTTATTCAAATATTGACGTTTAGTCAATTTCTATGCATAAATGACTCTTTGTCAGATTGCTTGATTTCGATCCTCACCTGGAGCAATTTTTGCCAGTTTTTTAGTTTGTGTATCATAATGTCTTAAAGTAAGCAATTGTACATTATTTTTGGAACAAATTATTTTACAAGAACTTCGAGTTAAGGGAAATATATATCTGGACACAGTTACGTACTTACGACTTCGTAAATTTCAAACAAAAGAAGTTAATGTATTTTAAGAAGATTTTTTTTCGAGCCCCCTCCATGAAATAAAATTTCTCTGACCAATATTAGTATGGGGATTTGGTTGAAATTGACGCGGAAATAGGTTTCAAAAAATGAAAGATAGGCTAGAGCATGTGGGTTGAGATCGTCAAGTTGTTAGTGCTTTGGTTTGTTGAAGTGTATGCGCTATGTATGTGAACGGCCTTACTTAGCAGTTTGCCACTGTATTAGAATTTCGTCCTTTTCTTAATCTTCTGAAGATTTCAGAAGAGTCGATTATGCCGCCTACTAGATATTTCGTGACAGGAAAAATAGGAAAAGTGCAAAGAGTAGTTGAAACAGAGCTAGATAGTTCCTTATGAATTATCATTGAATTTAGGGGCTCCACTGGCTCAGTCGGTTAGCGTACTGTACTTATAGACAGTACCTTCACCTGATGCGGGTTATAAGGCATGCGGAGGTCGTGAGTTCGATCCTCGCCTGGAGCATATTTTTTTTCTTCGGGATTTATTTTTCCTACATTTTTTTTTTAATTTCCGTGGAAATCTAATCGAACATTCATGCCACCTTGCACAAAAGTAGAATTAACCTGTGTTATTCAAATATTGACGTTTAGTCAATTTCTATGCATAAATGACTCTTTGTCAGAGTGCTAGATGTCGATCCTCACCTGGAGCAATTTTTGCCATTTGAAAGAAAATGAAAGAAAAGACAGTACCTTCACCTGATGCGGGTTATAAGGCATGCGGAGGTCGTGAGTTCGATCCTCACCTGGAGCATTTTTTTTTCTGGATTTTTTTTTCCTACATCGAACTAATTTCCGTGGAAATCTAATCGAACATTCATGCCACCTTGCACAAAAGGGAATGGGGACTTGGTTGAAATTGAAGCATTAACCTTTGTTATTCAAATATTGACGTTTAGTCAATTTCTATGCATAAATGACTCTTTGTCAGAGTGCTTGATTTTGATCCTCACCTGGAGCAATTTTTGCCATTTTTTTTAGTTTGTGTATCTTAATGTCTTAAATTAAGCAATTGTACATTATTTTTGGAACAAATTATTTTACAAAAACTTCGAGTTAAGGGAAATATATATCTGGACACAGTTTCGTACTTACGACTTCGTAAATTTCAAACAAAAGAAGTTAATGTATTTTAAGAAGCTTTTCTTTCGGGCCCCCTCCATGAAATAAAATTTCTCTGACCAATGGGGACTTGGTTGAAGTTGAAGCGGAAATAGGTTTCAAAAAATGAAAGAAAAGACAGTACCTTCACCTGATGCGGGTTATAAGGCATGCGGAGGTCGTGAGTTCGATCCTCACCTGGAGCATTTTTTTTTCTGGATTTATTTTTCCTACATTTTTTTTTTTAATTTCCGTGGAAATCTAATCGAACATTCATGCCACCTTGCACAAAAGGGAATGGGGACTTGGTTGAAATTGAAGCGGAAATAGGTTTCAAAAAATGAAAGAAAGGCTAGAACATGTGGGTTGAGATCTGCAAGTTGTTAGTGCTTTGGTTTGCTGACATGTATGCGCTATGTATGTGAACGGCCTTACTTAGCAGTTTGACACTGTATTAGAATTTCGTCCTTTTCTGAATCTTCTGAAGATTTCAGAAGAGTCGATTATGCCGCCTACTAGATATCTCGTGACAGGAAAAATAGGAAAAGTGCAAAGAGTAGTTGAAACAGAGCTAGATAGTCCCTTATGAATTATCATTGAATTTCGGGGCTCCAGTGGCTCAGTCGGTTAGCTCGCCGTACTTATAGACAGTACCTTCACCTGATGCTGGTAATAAGGCATGCGGAGGTCGTGAGTTCGATCCTCACCTGGAGCATATTTTTTTCTTCGGGATTTATTTTTCCTACATTTTTTTTTAATTTCCGTGGAAATCTAATCGAACATTCATGCCACCTTGCACAAAAGTAGCATTAACCTTTGTTATTCAAATATTGACGTTTAGTCAATTTCTATGCATAAATGTCTATTTGTCAGAGTGCTTGATTTCGATCCTCACCTGGAGCAATTTTTGCCATTTTTTTTAGTTTGTGTATCATAATGTCTTAAAGTAAGCAATTGTATATTATTTTTGGAACAAATTAGTTTACAAAAACTTCGAGTTAAGGGAAATATATATCTGGACACAGTTTCGTACTTACGACTTCGTAAATTTCAAACAAAAGAAGTTAATGTATTTTAAGATTTTCTTTCCAGCCCCCTCCATGAAATAAAATTTCTCCGACTAATATTAGTATGGGGACTTAGTTGAAATTCAAGCGGAAATACGTTTAAAAAAATGAAAGAAAGGCTAGAGCATGTGGGTGGAGATCTGCAAGTTGGTAGTGCTTTGGTTTGCTGACGTGTATGCGCTATGTATGTGAACGGCCTTACTTAGCAGTTTGCCACTGTATTAGAATTTCGTCATTTTCTTAATCTTCTGAAGATTTCAGAAGAGTCGATTATGCCGCCTTCTAGATAGTTCGTGACAGGAAAAATAGGAAAAGTGCACAGGGTAGATGAAGCAGAGCTAGATAGTCCCTTTAAGAGTTATCATTAAATTTCGGGGCTCCAGTGGCTCAGTCGGTTAGCGCGCCGTACTTATAGACAGTACCTTCACCTGATGCGGGTTATAAGGCATGCGGAGGTCGTGAGTTCGATCCTCACCTGGAGCATATTTTTTTCTTATGGAATTATTTTTCCTACATTTTTTTTAATATCCGTGGAAATCTAATCGAACATTCATGCCACCTTGCACAAAAGTAGCATTAACCTTTTTTATTCAAATATTGACGTTTAGTCAATTTCTATGCATAAGTGGCTCTTTGTCAGAGTGCTTGATTTCGATCCTCACCTGGAGCAATTTTTGCCATTTTTTTTTAGTTTGTGTATCATAATGTCTTAAAGTAAGCAATTGTACATTATTTTTGGAACAAATTATTTTACAAAAACTTCGAGTTAAGGGAAATATATATCTGGACACAGTTACGTACTTACGACTTCGTAAATTTCAAACAAAAGAAGTTAATGTATTTTAAGAAGATTTTTTTTTCGAGCCCCCTCCATGAAATAAAATTTCTCTGACCAATATTAGTATGGGGATTTGGTTGAAATTGACGCGGAAATAGGTTTAAAAAAATGAAAGATAGGCTAGAGCATGTGGGTTGAGATCTGCAAGTTGTTAGTGCTTTGGTTTGCTGACGTGTATGCGCTATGTATGTGAACGGCCTTACTTAGCAGTTTGCCACTGTATTAGAATTTCGTGCTTTTCTTAATCTTCTGAAGATTTCAGAAGAGTCGATTATGCCGCCTACTAGATATTTCGTGACAGGAAAAATAGGAAAAGTGCAAAGAGTAGTTGAAACAGAGCTAGATAGTCCCTTAAGAATTATCATTGAAATCGTGGCTCAGTCGGTTAGCGCGCCGTACTTATAGACAGTACCTTCACCTGATGCGGGTTATAAGCATGCGGAGGTAGTGAGTTTGATCCTCACCTGGAGCATATTTTTTTTCTTCGGGATGTATTTTTCCTACATTTTTTTTTTAATTTCCGTGGAAATCTAATCGAACATTCATGCCACCTTGCACAAAAGTAGCATTAACCTTTGTTATTCAAATATTGACGTTTAGTCAATTTCTATGCATAAATGACTCTTTGTCAGATTGCTTGATTTCGATCCTCACCTGGAGCAATTTTTGCCATTTTTTTAGTTTGTGTATCATAATGTCTTAAAGTAAGCAATTGTACATTATTTTTGGAACAAATTATTTTACAAAAACTTCGAGTTAAGGGAAATATATATCTGGACACAGTTACGTACTTACGACTTCGTAAATTTCAAACAAAAGAAGTTAATGTATTTTAAGAAGATTTTTTTTCGAGCCCCCTCCATGAAATAAAATTTCTCTGACCAATATTAGTATGGGGATTTGGTTGAAATTGACGCGGAAATAGGTTTCAAAAAATGAAAGATAGGCTAGAGCATGTGGGTTGAGATCGTCAAGTTGTTAGTGCTTTGGTTTGTTGAAGTGTATGCGCTATGTATGTGAACGGCCTTACTTAGCAGTTTGCCACTGTATTAGAATTTCGTCCTTTTCTTAATCTTCTGAAGATTTCAGAAGAGTCGATTATGCCGCCTACTAGATATTTCGTGACAGGAAAAATAGGAAAAGTGCAAAGAGTAGTTGAAACAGAGCTAGATAGTTCCTTATGAATTATCATTGAATTTAGGGGCTCCACTGGCTCAGTCGGTTAGCGTGCTGTACTTATAGACAGTACCTTCACCTGATGCGGGTTATAAGGCATGCGGAGGTCGTGAGTTCGATCCTCGCCTGGAGCATATTTTTTTTCTTCGGGATTTATTTTTCCTACATTTTTTTTTTAATTTACGTGGAAATCTAATCGAACATTCATGCCACCTTGCACAAAAGTAGAATTAACCTGTGTTATTCAAATATTGACGTTTAGTCAATTTCTATGCATAAATGACTCTTTGTCAGAGTGCTAGATGTCGATCCTCACCTGGAGCAATTTTTGCCATTTTTTTTAGTTTGTGTATCTTAATGTCTTAAAGTAAGCAATTGTACATTATTTTTGGAACAAATTATTTTACAAAAACTTTGAGTTAAGGGAAATATATATCTGGACACAGTTTCGTACTTACCACTTCGTAAATTTCAAACAAAAGAAGTTAATGTATTTTAAGAAGATTTTCTTTCGGGCCCCCTCCATGAAATAAAATTTCTCTGACCAATGGGGACTTGGTTGAAATTGAAGCGGAATAGGTTTCAAAAAATGAAAGAAAGGCTAGAGCATGTAGGTTGAGATCTGAAAGTTGTTAGTGCTTTGGTTTGCTGACGTGTATGCGCTATGTATGTGAACGGCCTTACTTAGCAGTCTGCCACTGTATTAGAATTTCGTGCTTTTCTTAATCTTCTGAAGATTTCAGAAGAGTCGATTATGCCGCCTACTAGATATTTCGTGACAGGAAAAATAGTAAAAGTGCAAAGAGTAGTTGAAACAGAGCTAGATAGTCCCTTATGAATTATCATTGAATGTCGGGGCTCCAGTGGCTCAGTCGGTTAGCGCGCCGTACTTATAGACAGTACCTTCACCTGATGCTGGTAATAAGGCATGCGGAGGTCGTGAGTTCGATCCTCACCTGGAGCATATTTTTTTCTTCGGGATTTATTTTTCCTACATTTTTTTTTAATTTCCGTGGAAATCTAATCGAACATTCATGCCACCTTGCACAAAAGTAGCATTAACCTTTGTTATTCAAATATTGACGTTTAGTCAATTTCTATGCATAATTGACTCTTTGTCAGAGTGCTTGATTTCGATCCTCACCTGGAGCAATTTTTGCCATTTTTTTTAGTTTGTGTATCATAATGTCTTTAAGTAAGCAATTGTACATTATTTTTGGAACAAATTATTTTACAAAAACTTCGAGTTAAGGGAAATATATATCTGGACACAGTTTCGTACTTACGACTTCGTAAATTTCAAACAAAAGAAGTTAATGTATTTTAAGAAGATTTTCTTTCGAGCCCCCTCCATGAAATAAAATCTCTCTGACCAATATTAGTATGGGGACTTGGTTGAAATTGAAGCGGAAATAGGTTTCAAAAAATGAAAGAAAGGCTAGAGCATGTGGGTTGAGATCTGCAAGTTGTTAGTGCTTTGGTTTGCTGACGTGTATGCGCTATGTATGTGAACGGCCTTACTTAGCAGTTTGCCACTGTATTAGAATTTCGTGCTTTTCTTAATCTTCTGAAGATTTCAGAAGAGTCGATTATGCCGCCTACTAGATATCTCGTGACAGGAAAAATAGGAAAAGTGCAAAGAGTAGTTGAAACAGAGCAAGATAGTCCCTTAAGAATTATCATTGAATTTCGGGGATCCAGTGGTTCAGTCGGTTAGCGCGCCGTACTTATAGACAGTACCTTCACCTGATGCGGGTTATAAGGCATGCGGAGGTCGTGAGTTCGATCCTCAACTGGAGCATATTTTTTTCTTCTGGATTTATTTGTCCTACATTTTTTTTTTAATTTCCGTGGAAATCTAATCGAACATTCACGCCACCTTACACAAAAGTAGCATTAACCTTTGTTATTTAAATATTGAGGCTTAGTCAATTTCTATGCATAAATGGCTCTTTGTCAGAGTGCTTGATTTCGATCCTCACCTCGAACAATTTTTGCCATTTTTTTAAGTTTTTGTATCATAATGTCTTAAAGTAAGCAATTGTATATTGTTTTTTGGAACAAATTGTTTTACAAAAACTTCGAGTTAAGGGAAATATATATCTGGACACAGTTTCGTACTTACGACTTCGTAAATTTCAAACAAAAGAAGTTAATGTATTTTAAGAAGATTTTCTTTCGAGCCCCCTCCATGAAATCAAATTTCTCTGACCAATATTAGTATGGGGACTTGGTTGAAATTGAAGCGGAAATAGGTTTCAAAAAATGAAAGAAAGGCTAGAGCATGTGGGTTGAAATCTGCAAGTTGTTAGTGCTTTGGTTTGCTGACGTGTATGCGCTATGTATGTGAACGGCCTTACTTAGCAGTTTGCCACTGTATTAGAATTTCGTGCTTTTCTTAATCTTCTGAAGATTTCAGAAGAGTCGATTATGCCGCCTACTTGATATCTCGTGACAGGAAAAATAGGAAAAGTGCAAAGAGTAGTTGAAATAGAGCTAGATAGTCCCTTAAGAATTATCATTGAATTTCGGGGATCCAGTGGTTCAGTCGGATAGCGCGCCGTATTGATAGACAGTACCTTCACCTGATGCGGGTTATAAGGCATTCGGAGGTCGTGAGTTCGATCCTCACCTGGAGCATATTTTTTTTCTTCGGGATTTATTTTTCCTACATTTTTTTTTGCAATTTCCGTGGAAAAATAATCGAACATTCATGCCACCTTGCACAAAAGTAGCATTAACCTTTGTTATTCAAATATTGACGTTTAGTCAATTTCTATGCATAAATGACTCTTTGTCAGAGTGCTTGATGTCTATCCTCACCTGGAGCAATTTTTGCCATTTTTTTTAGTTTGTGTATCATAATGTCTTAAAGTAAGCAATTGTACATTAATTTTTGAACAAACTGTTTTACAAAAACTTCGAGTTAAGGGAAATATATATCTGGACACAGTTTCGTACTTACGACTTCGTAAATTTCAAACAAAAGAAGTTAATGTATTTTAAGAAGATTTTCTTTCGAGCCCCCTCAATGAAATAAAATTTCTCTGACCAATATTAGTTTGGGGACTTGGTTGAAATTGAAGCGGAAATAGGTTTCAAAAAATGAAAGAAAGGCTAGAGCATGTGGGTTGAGATCTGCAAGTTGTTAGTGCTTTGGTTTGTTGACGTGTATGCGCTATGTATGTGAACGGCCTTACTTAGCAGTTTGCCACTGTATTAGAATTTCGTGCTTTTCTTAATCTTCTGAAGATTTCAGAAGAGTCGATTATGCCGCCTACTAGATATTTCGTGACAGGAAAAATAGGAAAAGTGCAAAGAGTAGTTGAAACAGAGCTAGATAGTCCCTTAAGAATTATCATGGAATTTCGAAGCTCCAGTGGCTCAGTCAGTTAGCGCGCCGTACTTATAGACAGTACCTTCACCTGATGCGGGTTTTAAGGCATGCGGAGGTCGTGAGTTCGATCCTCACCTGGAGCATATTTTTTTTCTTCTGGATTTATTTTTCCTACTTTTTTTTTAATTTCCCTTCATTTTAACCCTTCGAGGGAAATACCTGATAAATGTAATTCAGTTTTGTATAAGGTGTTGCAGAAATGATTCTGTTTTTAACGATAAAGCCCCTGATTTAAAACATGTAGTAAGGGCTGTTAAATGTATAATAAAGACTAGAGTATCAGTTGATTATTACAGGTTAAACGAGACTGAATTCAGGAAAGTTTGGTGTAAAACAAATGTCATATGTAAAATACACAATAACAAGCTAATGTTTATGATCGACTGATCTGTGTATTGTAACAGAATTCTAAGTCATTGGCAGCTCGTTTATCTGTGATTGTTTAATTTTAATTCGCTGCCCAATGAAATTTGTAATGTTTAAAGATTGAAATGTCACATGTAAAGAATATATTGGGAATAAACAACTCTTTTCTCAAAAAAAAAAAAATTATTTTTCCTACATTTTTTTAATTTCCGTGGAAATCTAATCGAACATTCACGCCACCTTGCACAAAAGTAGCATTAACCTTTGTTATTCAAATATTGATGTTTAGTCAATTTCTATGCATAAATGTCTATTTGTCAGAGTGCTTGATTTCGATCCTCACCTGGAGTTTTTTTTGCCATTTTTGCCATTTTTTTTAGTTTGTGTATCATAATGTCTTAAAGTAAGCAATTGTATATTATTTTTGGAACAAATTAGTTTACAAAAACTTCGAGTTAAGGGAAATATATATCTGGACAAAGTTTCGTACTTACGACTTCGTAAATTTCAAACAAAAGAAGTTAATGTATTTTAAGATTTTCTTTCGAGCCGCCTCCATGAAATAAAATTTCTCTCACAAATATTAGTATGGGGACTTGGTTGAAATTGAAGCCGTATTTATAGACAGTACCTTCACCTGATGCGGGTTATAAGGCATGCGGAGGTCGTGAGTTCGATCCTCACCTGGAGCATATTTTTTTCTTCTGGATTTGTTTTTCCTACATATTTTTTTTAATTTCCGTGGAAATCTAATCGAACATTCATGCCACCTTGCACAAAAGTAGCATTAACCTTTGTTATTCAAATATTGACCTTTTTGTTACCTGGAGCAATTTTTGCCATTTTTTTTAGTTTGTGTATCATAATGTCTTAAAGTAAGCAATTGTATATTATTTTTGGAACAAATTAGTTTACAAAAACTTCGAGTTAAGGAAAATATATATCTGGACACAGTTTCGTACTTACGACATCGTAAATTTCAAACAAAAGAAGTTAATGTATTTTAAGATTTTCTTTCGAGCCCCCTCCATGAAATAAAATTTCTCCGACTAATATTAGTATGGGGACTTGGTTGAAATTCAAGCGGAAATAGGTTTAAAAAAATGAAAGAAAGGCTAGAGCATGTGGGTGGAGATCTGCAAGTTGGTAGTGCTTTGGTTTGCTGACGTGTATGCGCTATGTATGTGAACGGCCTTACTTAGCAGTTTGCCACTGTATTAGAATTTGGTCATTTTCTTAATCTTCTGAAGATTTCAGAAGAGTCGATTATGCCGCCTTCTAGATATTTCGTGACAGGAAAAATAGGAAAAGTGCACAGGGTAGATGAAGCAGAGCTAGATAGTCCCTTTAAGAATTATCATTAAATTTCGGGGCTCCAGTGGCTCAGTCGGTTAGCGCGCCGTACTTATAGACAGTACCTTCACCTGATGCGGGTTATAAGGCATGCGGAGGTCGTGAGTTCGATCCTCACCTGGAGCATATTTTTTTCTTATGGAATTATTTTTCCTACATTTTTTTTAATATCCGTGGAAATCTAATCGAACATTCATGCCACCTTGCACAAAAGTAGCATTAACCTTTTTTATTCAAATATTGACGTTTAGTCAATTTCTATGCATAAGTGGCTCTTTGTCAGAGTGCTTGATTTCGATCCTCACCTGGAGCAATTTTTGCCATTTTTTTAGTTTGTGTATCATAATGTCTTAAAGTAAGCAATTGTACATTATTTTTGGAACAAATTATTTTACAAAAACTTCGAGTTAAGGGAAATATATATCTGGACACAGTTACGTACTTACGACTTCGTAAATTTCAAACAAAAGAAGTTAATGTATTTTAAGAAGATTTTTTTTCGAGCCCCCTCCATGAAATAAAATTTCTCTGACCAATATTAGTATGGGGATTTGGTTGAAATTGACGCGGAAATAGGTTTCAAAAAATGAAAGATAGGCTAGAGCATGTGGGTTGAGATCTGCAAGTTGTTAGTGCTTTGGTTTGCTGACGTGTATGCGCTATGTATGTGAACGGCCTTACTTAGCAGTTTGCCACTGTATTAGAATTTCGTCCTTTTCTTAATCTTCTGAAGATTTCAGAAGAGTCGATTATGCCGCCTACTAGATATTTCGTGACAGGAAAAATAGGAAAAGTGCAAAGAGTAGTTGAAACAGAGCTAGATAGTTCCTTATGAATTATCATTGAATTTAGGGGCTCCACTGGCTCAGTCGGTTAGCGTGCTGTACTTATAGACAGTACCTTCACCTGATGCGGGTTATAAGGCATGCGGAGGTCGTGAGTTCGATCCTCGATCGGAGCATATTTTTTTTCTTCGGGATTTATTTTTCCTACATTTTTTTTTTAATTTACGTGGAAATCTAATCGAACATTCATGCCACCTTGCACAAAAGTAGCATTAACTTGTGTTATTCAAATATTGACGTTTAGTCAATTTCTATGCATAAATGACTCTTTGTCAGAGTGCTTGATGTCGATCCTCACCTGGAGCAATTTTTGCCATTTTTTTTAGTTTGTGTATCTTAATGTCTTAAAGTAAGCAATTGTACATTATTTTTGGAACAAATTATTTTACAAAAACTTCGAGTTAAGGGAAATATATATCTGGACACAGTTTCGTACTTACGACTTCGTAAATTTCAAACAAAAGAAGTTAATGTATTTTAAGAAGATTTTCTTTCGGGCCCCCTCCATGAAATAAAATTTCTCTGACCAATGGGGACTTGGTTAAAATTGAAGCGGAAATAGGTTTCAAAAAATGAAAGAAAGGCTAGAGCATGTGGGTTGAGATCTGAAAGTTGTTAGTGCTTTGGTTTGCTGACGTGTATGCGCTATGTATGTGAACGGCCTTACTTAGCAGTCTGCCACTGTATTAGAATTTCGTGCTTTTCTTAATCTTCTGAAGATTTCAGAAGAGTCGATTATGCCGCCTACTAGATATTTCGTGACAGGAAAAATAGTAAAAGTGCAAAGAGTAGTTGAAACAGAGCTAGATAGTCCCTTATGAATTATCATTGAATTTCGGGGCTCCAGTGGCTCAGTCGGTTAGCGCGCCGTACTTATAGACAGTACCTTCACCTGATGCTGGTAATAAGGCATGCGGAGGTCGTGAGTTCGATCCTCACCTGGAGCATATTTTTTTCTTCGGGATTTATTTTTCCTACATTTTTTTTTTAATTTCCGTGGAAATCTAATCGAACATTCATGCCACCTTGCACAAAAGTAGCATTAACCTTTGTTATTCAAATATTGACGTTTAGTCAATTTCTATGCATAATTGACTCTTTGTCAGAGTGCTTGATTTCGATCCTCACCTGGAGCAATTTTTGCCATTTTTTTTAGTTTGTGTATCATAATGTCTTTAAGTAAGCAATTGTACATTATTTTTGGAACAAATTATTTTACAAAAACTTCGAGTTAAGGGAAATATATATCTGGACACAGTTTCGTACTTACGACTTCGTAAATTTCAAACAAAAGAAGTTAATGTATTTTAAGAAGATTTTCTTTCGAGCCCCCTCCATGAAATAAAATCTCTCTGACCAATATTAGTATGGGGACTTGGTTGAAATTGAAGCGGAAATAGGTTTCAAAAAATGAAAGAAAGCCTAGAGCATGTGGGTTGAGATCTGCAAGTTGTTAGTGCTTTGGTTTGCTGACGTGTATGCGTTATGTATGTGAACGGCCTTACTTAGCAGTTTGCCACTGTATTAGAAATTCGTGCTTTTCTTAATCTTCTGAAGATTTCAGAAGAGTCGATTATGCCGCCTACTAGATATTTCGTGACAGGAAAAATAGGAAAAGTGCAAAGAGTAGTTGAAACAGAGCTAGATAGTCCCTTATGAATTATCATTGAATTTCGGGGCTCCAGTGGCTCAGTCGGTTAGCGCGCCGTACTTATAGACAGTACCTTCACCTGATGCGGGTTATAAGGCATGCGGAGGTCGTGAGTTCGATCCTCACCTGGAGCATATTTTTTTCTTCGGGATTTATTTTTCCTACATTTTTTTTTAATTTCCGTGGAAATCTAATCGAACATTCATGCCACCTTGCACAAAAGTAGCATTAACCTTTGTTATTCAAATATTGACGTTTAGTCAATTTCTATGCATAAATGACTCTTTGTCAGAGTGCTTGATTTTGATCCTCACCTGGAGCAATTTTTGCCATTTTTTTTAGTTTGTGTATCTTAATGTCTTAAATTAAGCAATTGTACATTATTTTTGGAACAAATTATTTTACAAAAACTTCGAGTTAAGGGAAATATATATCTGGACACAGTTTCGTACTTACGACTTCGTAAATTTCAAACAAAAGAAGTTAATGTATTTTAAGAAGCTTTTCTTTCGGGCCCCCTCCATGAAATAAAATTTCTCTGACCAATGGGGACTTGGTTGAAATTGAAGCGGAAATAGGTTTCAAAAAATGAAAGAAAAGACAATACCTTCACCTGATGCGGGTTATAAGGCATGCGGAGGTCGTGAGTTCGATCCTCACCTGGAGCATTTTTTTTTCTGGATTTATTTTTCCTACATTTTTTTTTTAATTTCCGTGGAAATCTAATCGAACATTCATGCCACCTTGCACAAAAGGGAATGGGACTTGGTTGAAATTGAAGCGGAAATAGGTTTCAAAAAATGAAAGAAAGGCTAGAGCATGTGGGTTGAAATCTGCAAGTTGTTAGTGCTTTGGTTTGCTGACGTGTATGCGCTATGTATGTGAACGGCCTTACTTAGCAGTTTGACACTGTATTAGAATTTCGTGCTTTTCTTAATCTTCTGAAGATTTCAGAAGAGTCGATTATGCCGCCTACTTGATATCTCGTGACAGGAAAAATAGGAAAAGTGCAAAGAGTAGTTGAAATAGAGCTAGATAGTCCCTTAAGAATTATCATTGAATTTCGGGGATCCAGTGGTTCAGTCGGTTAGCGCGCCGTATTGATAGACAGTACCTTCACCTGATGCGGGTTATAAGTCATGCGGAGGTTGTGAGTTCGATCCTCACCTGGAGCATATTTTTTTTCTTCGGGATTTATTTTTCCTACATTTTTTTTTTAATTTCCGTGGAAAAATAATCGAACATTCATGCCACCTTGCACAAAAGTAGCATTAACCTTTGTTATTCAAATATTGACGTTTAGTCAATTTCTATGCATAAATGACTCTTTGTCAGAGTGCTTGATGTCGATCCTCACCTGGAGCAATTTTTGCCATTTTTTTTAGTTTGTGTATCATAATGTCTTAAAGTAAGCAATTGTACATTATTTTTTGAACAAACTGTTTTACAAAAACTTCGAGTTAAGGGAAATATATATCTGGACACAGTTTCGTACTTACGACTTCGTAAATTTCAAACAAAAGAAGTTAATGTATTTTAAGAAGATTTTCTTTCGAGCCCCCTCCATGAAATAAAATTTCTCTGACCGATATTAGTTTGGGGACTTGGTTGAAATTGAAGCGGAAATAGGTTTCAAAAAATGAAAGAAAGGCTAGAGCATGTGGGTTGAGATCTGCAAGTTGTTAGTGCTTTGGTTTGTTGACGTGTATGCGCTATGTATGTGAACGGCCTTACTTAGCAGTTTGCCACTGTATTAGAATTTCGTGCTTTTCTTAATCTTCTGAAGATTTCAGAAGAGTCGATTATGCCGCCTACTAGATATTTCGTGACAGGAAAAATAGGAAAAGTGCAAAGAGTAGTTGAAACAGAGCTAGATAGTCCCTTAAGAATTATCATGGAATTTCGAAGCTCCAGTGGCTCAGTCAGTTAGCGCGCCGTACTTATAGACAGTACCTTCACCTGATGCGGGTTATAAGGCATGCGGAGGTCGTGAGTTCGATCCTCACCTGGAGCATATTTTTTCTTCGGGTTTTATTTTTCCTACATTTTTTTTTTAATTTCCGTGGAAATCTAATCGAACATTCATGCCACCTTGCACAAAAGTAGCATTAACCTTTGTTATTCAAATATTGACGTTTAGTCAATTTCTATGCATAAATGACTCTTTGTCAGAGTGCTTGATTTCGATCCTCACCTGGAGCAATTTTTGCCATTTTTTTTAGTTTGTGTATCATAATGTCTTAAAGTAAGCAATTGTACATTATTTTTGGAACAAATTATTTTACAAAAACTTCGAGTTAAGGAAAATATATATCTGGACACAGTTTCGTACTTACGACTTCGTAAATTTCAAACAAAAGAAGTTAATGTATTTTAAGAAGATTTTCTTTCGAGCCCCCTCCATGAAATAAAATTTCTCTGACCAATATTAGTATGGGGACTTGCTTGAAATTGAAGCGGAAATAGGTTTCAAAAAATGAAAGAAAGGCTAGAGCATGTGGGTTGAGATCTGCAAGCTGTTAGTGCTTTGGTTTGCTGACGTGTTTTCGCTATGTATGTGAACGGCCTTACTAAGGAGTTTGACACTGTATTAGAATTTTTTCCTTTTCTGAATCTTCTGAAGATTTCAGAAGAGTCGATTATGCCGCCTACTTGATATCTCGTGACAGGAAAAATAGGAAAAGTGCAAAGAGTAGTTGAAACAGAGCTAGATAGTCCGTTAAGAATTATCATTGAATTTCGGGGATCCAGTGGTTCAGTCGGTTAGCGCGCCGTACTTATAGACAGTACCTTCACCTGATGCGGGTTATAAGGCATGCGGAGGTCGTGAGTTCGATCCTCACCTGGAGCATATTTTTTTTCTTCGGGATTTATTTTTCCTACATTTTTTTTTTAATTTCCGTGGAAATCTAATCGAACATTCATGCCACCTTGCACAAAGTAGCATTAACCTTTTTTATTCAAATATTGACGTTTAGTCAATTTCTATGCATAAATGATTCTTTGTCAGAGTGCTTGATTTAGATCCTCACCTGGAGCAATTTTTGCCATTTTTTTAGTTTGTGTATCATAATGTCTTAAAGTAAGCAATTGTACATTATTTTTGGAACAAATTATTTTACAAAAACTTCGAGTTAAGGGAAATATATATCTGGACACAGTTTCGTACTTACCACTTCGTAAATTTCAAACAAAAAAAGTTAATGTATTTTAAGAAGATTTTCTTTCGAGCCCCCTCCATGAAATAAAATTTCTCTGACCAATATTAGTATGGGGACTTGGTTGAAATTGAAGCGGAAATAGGTTTCAAAAAATGAAAGAAAGGCTAGAGCATGTGGGTTGAGATCTGCAAGTTGTTAGTGCTTTGGTTTGTTGACGTGTATGCGCTATTTATGTGAACGGCCTTACTTAGCAGTTTGACACTGTATTAGAATTTCGTGCTTTTCTTAATCTTCTGAAGATTTCAGAAGAGTCGATTATGCCGCCTACTAGATATTTCGTGACAGGAAAAATAGGAAAAGTGCAAAAGAGTAGTTGAAACAGAGCTAGATAGTCCCTTAAGAATTATCATTGAATTTCGGGGCTCCAGTGGCTCAGTCGGTTAGCGCGCCGTACTTATAGACAGTACCTTCACCTGATGCGGGTTATAAGGCATGCGGAGGTCGTGAGTTCGATCCTCACCTGGAGCAGATTTTTTTCTTCTGGATTTATTTGTCCTACATTTTTTTTTTAATTTCCGTGGAAATCTAATCGAACATTCACGCCACCTTGCACAAAAGTAGCATTAACCTTTGTTATTTAAATATTGACGCTTAGTCAATTTCTATGCATAAATGGCTCTTTGTCAGAGTGCTTGATTTCGATCTTCACCTCGAGCAATTTTTGCCATTTTTTTTAGTTTTTGTATCATAATGTCTTAAAGTAAGCAATTGTATATTATTTTTTAAACAAATTATTTTACAAAAACTTCGAGTTAAGGGAAATATATATCTGGACACAGTTTCGTACTTACGACTTCGTAAATTTCAAACAAAAGAAGTTAATGTATTTTAAGAAGATTTTCTTTCGAGCCCCCTCCATGAAATAAAATTTCTCTGACCAATATTAGTATGGGGACTTGGTTGAAATTGAAGCGGAAATAGGTTTCAAAAAATGAAAGAAAGGCTAGAGCATGTGGGTTGAGATCTGCAAGTTGTTAGTGCTTTGGTTTGCTGACGTGTATGCGCTATGTATGTGAACGGCCTTACTTAGCAGTTTGACACTGTATTAGAATTTCGTCCTTTTCTTAATTCTTGAGTTTTATTTTCTTAAAGAGTCGATTATGCCGCCTACTAGATATTTCGTGACAGGAAAAATAGGAAAACTGCAAAGAGTAGTTGAAACAGAGCTAGATAGTCCCTTAAGAATTATCATTGAATTTCGGAGCTCCAGTGGCTCAGTCGGTTAGCGCGCCGTACTTATAGACAGTACCTTCACCTGATGCGGGTTATAAGACATGCGGAGGTCGTGAGTTCGATCCTCACCTGGAGCATATTTTTTTCTTCTGGATTTATTTTTCCTACATTTTTTTTTTAATTTAAGTGGCTCTTTGTCAGAGTGCTTGATTTCGATCCTCACCTGGAGCAATTTTTGCCATTTTTTTAGTTTGTGTATCATAATGTCTTAAAGTAAGCAATTGTACATTATTTTTGGAACAAATTATTTTACAAAAACTTCGAGTTAAGGGAAATATATATCTGGACACAGTTTCGTACTTACGACTTCGTAAATTTCAAACAAAAGAAGTTAATGTATTTTAAGAAGATTTTCTTTCGGGCCCCCTCCATGAAATAAAATTTCTCTGACCAATGGGGACTTGGTTGAAATTGAAG
Organism: Lepidochitona cinerea; assembly: GCA_963971465.1. Classification (NCBI taxonomy): domain Eukaryota; kingdom Metazoa; phylum Mollusca; class Polyplacophora; order Chitonida; family Tonicellidae; genus Lepidochitona; species Lepidochitona cinerea. The sequence continues at coordinate 37,804,848 of OZ020557.1, read as the reverse complement.
CGGAAATAGGTTTCAAAAAATGAAAGAAAGGCTAGAGCATGTGGGTTGAGATCTGAAAGTTGTTAGTGCTTTGGTTTGCTGACGTGTATGCGCTATGTATGTGAACGGCCTTACTTAGCAGTCTGCCACTGTATTAGAATTTCGTGCTTTTCTTAATCTTCTGAAGATTTCAGAAGAGTCGATTATGCCGCCTACTAGATATTTCGTGACAGGAAAAATAGGAAAAGTGCAAAGAGTAGTTGAAACAGAGCTAGATAGTCCCTTATGAATTATCATTGAATTTCGGGGCTCCAGTGGCTCAGTCGGTTAGCGCGCCGTACTTATAGACAGTACCTTCACCTGATGCTGGTAATAAGGCATGCGGAGGTCGTGAGTTCGATCCTCACCTGGAGCATATTTTTTTCTTCGGGATTTATTTTTCCTACATTTTTTTTTTAATTTCCGTGGAAATCTAATCGAACATTCATGCCACCTTGCACAAAAGTAGCATTAACCTTTGTTATTCAAATATTGACGTTTAGTCAATTTCTATGCATAATTGACTCTTTGTCAGAGTGCTTGATTTCGATCCTCACCTGGAGCAATTTTTGCCATTTTTTTTAGTTTGTGTATCATAATGTCTTTAAGTAAGCAATTGTACATTATTTTTGGAACAAATTATTTTACAAAAACTTCGAGTTAAGGGAAATATATATCTGGACACAGTTTCGTACTTACGACTTCGTAAATTTCAAACAAAAGAAGTTAATGTATTTTAAGAAGATTTTCTTTCGAGCCCCCTCCATGAAATAAAATCTCTCTGACCAATATTAGTATGGGGACTTGGTTGAAATTGAAGCGGAAATAGGTTTCAAAAAATGAAAGAAAGCCTAGAGCATGTGGGTTGAGATCTGCAAGTTGTTAGTGCTTTGGTTTGCTGACGTGTATGCGTTATGTATGTGAACGGCCTTACTTAGCAGTTTGCCACTGTATTAGAATTTCGTGCTTTTCTTAATCTTCTGAAGATTTCAGAAGAGTCGATTATGCCGCCTACTAGATATTTCGTGACAGGAAAAATAGGAAAAGTGCAAAGAGTAGTTGAAACAGAGCTAGATAGTCCCTTATGAATTATCATTGAATTTCGGGGCTCCAGTGGCTCAGTCGGTTAGCGCGCCGTACTTATAGACAGTACCTTCACCTGATGCGGGTTATAAGGCATGCGGAGGTCGTGAGTTCGATCCTCACCTGGAGCATATTTTTTTCTTCGGGATTTATTTTTCCTACATTTTTTTTTAATTTCCGTGGAAATCTAATCGAACATTCATGCCACCTTGCACAAAAGTAGCATTAACCTTTGTTATTCAAATATTGACGTTTAGTCAATTTCTATGCATAAATGACTCTTTGTCAGAGTGCTTGATTTCGATCCTCACCTGGAGCAATTTTTGCCATTTTTTTCAGTTTGTGTATCATAATGTCTTAAAGTAAGCAATTGTACATTATTTTTGGAACAAATTATTTTACAAAAACTTCGAGTTAAGGGAAATATATATCTGGACACAGTTTCGTACTTACGACTTCGTAAATTTCAAACAAAAGAAGTTAATGTATTTTAAGAAGATTTTCTTTCGAGCCCCCTCCATGAAATGAAATTTCTCTGACCAATATTAGTATGGGGACTTGCTTGAAATTGAAGCGGAAATAGGTTTCAAAAAATGAAAGAAAGGCTAGAGCATGTGGGTTGAGATCTGCAAGCTGTTAGTGCTTTGGTTTGCTGACGTGTATGCGCTATGTATGTGAACGGCCTTACTTAGCAGTTTGACACTGTATTAGAATTTTTTCCTTTTCTGAATCTTCTGAAGATTTCAGAAGAGTCGATTATGCCGCTTACTAGATATTTCGTGACAGGAAAAAGAGGAAAACTGCAAAGAGTAGTTGAAGCAGAGCTAGATAGTCCCTTAAGAATTATCATTGAATTTCGGGGCTCCAGTGGCTCAGTCGGTTAGCGCGCCGTACTTATAGACAGTACCTTCACCTGATGCTGTAAAATTTGGTGCAAAAGTAATGTATTCTGTAAGATTCAAAATGATAGGCTAACGTACTTACTATAATGGCAAAACTGTATTATTTGAAAATGTATTTTGACGGCAGCTTTTGGTCTGTGATAATATATTTTAATCATGCTGCAATGATGTAAATGTAATGTATGTTTGTACATAGAGCTGTGAATAAACCTTTTTTTTTCTCAAAAAAAAAAAAAACCTTCACCTGATGCGGGTTATAAGGCATGCGGAGGTCGTGAGTTCGATCCTCACCTGGAGCATATTTTTTTCTTCTGGATTTATTTTTCCTACATTTTTTTTTTATTTTAAGTGGAAATCTAATCGAACATTCATGCCACCTTGCACAAAAGTAGCAGTAACCTTTGTTATTCAAATATTGACGTTAAGTCAATTTCTATGCATAAATGGCTCTTTGTCACAGCGCTTGATTTCGATCCTCAACTGGAGCAATTTTTGGCATTTTTTTAAGTTTGTGTATCATAATGTCTTAAAGTAAGCAATTGTATATTATTTTTGAAACAAATTAGTTTACAAAAACTTCGAGTTAACGGAAATATATATCTGGACACAGTTTCGTACTTACGGCTTCGTAAAATTCAAACAAAAGAAGTTAATGTATTTTCAGAAGATTTTCTTTCGATCCCCCTCCATGAAATAAAATTTCTCTGACCAATATTAGTATGGGGACTTGGTTGAAATTGAAGCGGAAATAGGTTTCAAAAAATGAAAGAAAGGCTAGAGCATGTGGGTTGAGATCTGCAAGTTGTTAGTGCTTTGGTTTGCTGACGTGTATGCGCTATGTATGTGAACGGCCTTACTTAGCAGTTTGACACTGTATTAGAATTTCGTGCTTTTCTTAATCTTCTGAAGATTTCAGAAGAGTCGATTATGCCACCTACTAGATATTTCGTGACAGGAAAAATAGGAAAAGTGCAAAGAGTAGTTGAAACAGAGCTAGATAGTCCCTTAAGAATTATCATTGAATTTCGGGGCTCCAGTGGCTCAGTCGGTTAGCGCGCCGTACTTATAGACAGTACCTTCACCTGATGCGGGTTATAAGGCATGCGGAGGTCGTGAGTTCGATCCTCACCTGGAGCATATTTTTTTCTTCTGCATTTATTTTTCCTACATTTTTTTTTAATTTCCGTGGAAATCTAATCGAACATTCATGCCACCTTGCACAAAAGTAGCATTAACCTTTGTTATTCAAATATTGACGTTTAGTCAATGTCTATGCATAAATGGCTCTTTGTCAGAGTGCTTGATTTTGATCCTCACCTGGAGCAATTTTTTTCAGTTTGTGTATCATAATGTCTTTAAGTAAGCAATTGTATATTTTTTTTGGAACAAATTAGTTTACAAAAACTTCGAGTTAAGGGAAATATATATCTGGACACAGTTTCGTACTTACGACTTCGTAAATTTCAAACAAAAGAAGTTCGTGTATTTTTAGAAGATTTTCTTTCGAGCCCCCTCCATGAAATAAAATTTCTCTCACCAATATTAGTATGGGGACATGGTTGAAATTGAAGCGGAAATAGGTTTCAAAAAATGAAAGAAAGGCTAGAGCATGTGGGTTGAGATCTGCAATTTGTTAGTGCTTTGGTTTGCTGACGTGTATGCGCTATGTATGTGAACGGCCTTACTTAGCAGTTTGACACTGTATTAGAATTTCGTGCTTTTCTGAATCTTCTGAAGATTTCAGAAGAGTCGATTATGCCGCCTACTAGATATTTCGTGACAGGAAAAATAGGAAAAGTGCAAAGAGTAGTTGAAACAGAGCTAGATAGTCCCTTAAGAATTATCATTGAATTTCGGGGCTCCAGTGGCTTAGTCGGTTAGCGCGCCGTACTTATAGACAGTACCTTCATCTGATGCGGGTTATAAGGCATGCGGAGGTCGTGAGTTCGATCCTCACCTGGAGCATATTTTTTTCTTCTGGATTTATTTTTCCTACATTTTTTTTTTAATTTCCGTGGAAATCTAATCGAACATTCATGCCACCTTGCACAAAAGTAGCATTAACCTTTGTTATTCAAATATTGACGTTTAGTCAATTTCTATGCATAAATGGCTCTTTGTCAGAGTGCTTGATTTCGATCCTCACCTGGAGCAATTTTTGCCATTTTTTTAGTTTGTGTATCATAATGTCTTAAAGTAAGCAATTGTATATTATTTTTGGAACAAATTAGTTTACAAAAACTTCGAGTTAAGGGAAATATATATCTGGACACAGTTTCGTACTTACGACTTCGTAAATTTCAAACAAAAGAAGTTAATGTATTTTAAGAAGATTTTCTTTCGAGCCCCCTCCATGAAATAAAATTTCTCTGACCAATATTAGTATGGGGACTTGGTTGAAATTGAAGCGGAAATAGGTTTCAAAAAATGAAAGAAAGACTAGAGCATGTGGGTTGAGATCTGCAAGTTGTTAGTGCTTTGGTTTGCTGACGTGTATGCGCTATGTCTATGACCGGCCTTACTTAGCAGTTTGACACTGTATTAGAATTTCGTCCTTTTCTTAATCTTCTGAAGATTTTAGAAGAGTCGATTATACCGTCTACTAGATATTTCGTGACAGGAAAAATAGGAAAAGTGCAAAGAGTAGTTGAAACAGAGCTAGATAGTCCCTTAAGAATTATCATTGAATATCGGGGCTCCAGTGGCTCAGTCGGTTAGCGCGCCGTACTTATAGACAGTACCTTCACCTGATGCGGGTTAAAAGGCATGCGGAGGTCGTGAGTTCGATCCTCACCTGGAGCATATTTTTTTTCTTCTGCATTTATTTTTCCTACATTTTTTTTTAATTTCCGTGGAAATCTAATCGAACATTCATGCCACCTTGCACAAAAGTAGCATTAACCTTTGTTATTCAAATATTGACGTTTAGTCAATTTCTATGCATAAATGGCTCTTTGTCAGAGTGCTTGATTTTGATCCTCACCTGGAGCAATTTTTGCCATTTTTTTCAGTTTGTGTATCATAATGTCTTTAAGTAAGCAATTGTATATTATTTTTGGAACAAATTAGTTTACAAAAACTTCGAGTTAAGGGAAATATATATCTGGACACAGTTTCGTACTTACGACTTCGTAAATTTCAAACAAAAGAAGTTCGTGTATTTTAAGAAGATTTTCTTTCGAGCCCCCTCCATGAAATAAAATTTCTCTGACCAATATTAGTATGGGGACTTGGTTGAAATTGAAGCGGAAATAGGTTTCAAAAAATGAAAGAAAGGCTAGAGCATGTGGGTTGAGATCTGCAAGTTGTTAGTGCTTTGGTTTGCTGACGTGTATGCGCTATGTATGTGAACGGCCTTACTTAGCAGTTTGACACTGTATTAGAATTTCGACCTTTTCTTAATCTTCTGAAGATTTCAGAAGAGTCGATTATGCCGCCTACTAGATATTTCGTGACAGGAAAAATAGGAAAAGTGCAAAGAGTAGTTGAAACAGAGCTAGATAGTCCCTTAAGAATTATCATTGAATTTCGGGGCTCCAGTGGCTCAGTCGGTTAGCGCGCCGTACTTATAGACAGTACCGTCACCTGATGCGGGTTATAAGGCATGGGGAGGTCGTGAGTTCGATCCTCACCTGGAGCATATTTTTTTTCTTCTGGATTTATTTTTCCTACATTTTTTTTTTAATTTCCGTGGAAATCTAATCGAACATTCACGCCACCTTGCACAAAAGTAGCATTAACCTTTGTTATTCAAATATTGACGTTTAGTCAATTTCCATGCATAAATGGCTCTTTGTCAGAGTGCTTGATTTTGATCCTCACCTGGAGCAATTTTTGCCATTTTTTTCAGTTTGTGTATCATAATGTCTTTAGGTAAGCAATTGTATATTGTTTTTGGAACAAATTAGTTTACAAAAACTTCGAGTTAAGGGAAATATATATCTGGACACAGTTTCGTACTTACGACTTCGTAAATTTCAAACAAAAGAAGTTCGTGTATTTTAAGAAGATTTTCTTTCGAGCCCCCTCCATAAAATAAAATTTCTCTCACCAATATTAGTATGGGGACATGGTTGAAATTGAAGCGGAAATAGGTTTCAAAAAATGAAAGAAAGGCTAGAGCATGTGGGTTGAGATCTGCAAGTTGTTAGTGCTTTGGTTTGCTGACGTGTATGCGCTATGCATGTGAACGGCCTTACTTAGCAGTTTGACACTGTATTAGAATTTCGTGCTTTTCTTAATCTTTTGAAGATTTCAGAAGAGTCGATTATGCCGCCTACTAGATATTTCGTGACAGGAAAAATAGGAAAAGTGCAAAGAGTAGTTGAAACAGAGCTAGATAGTCCCTTAAGAATTATCATTGAATTTCGGGGCTCCAATGGCTCAGTCGGTTAGCACGCCGTACTTATAGACAGTACCGTCACCTGATGCGGGTTATAAGGCATGCGGAGGTCGTGAGTTCGATCCTCACCTGGAGCATATTTTTTTTCTTCTGCATTTATTTTTCCTACATTTTTTTTAATTTCCGTGGAAATCTAATCGAACATTCATGCCACCTTGCACAAAAGTAGCATTAACCTTTGTTATTCAAATATTGACGGTTAGTCAATTTCTATGCATTACTTTGTCTTTGTCAGAGTGCTTGATTTCGATCCTTACCTGGAGCAATTTTTGCCATTTTTTTAGTTTGTGTATCATAATGTCTTAAAGTAAGCTATTGTATATTATTTTTGAAACAAACTATTTTACAAAAACTTCGAGTTAAGGGAAATATATATCTGTACACAGTTTCGTACTTACGACTTCGTAAATTTCAAACAAAAGAAGTTAATGTATTTTAAGAAGATTTTCTTTCGAGCCCCTTCCATGAAATAAAATTTCTCTGACCAATATTAGTATGGGGACTTGGTTGAAATTGAAGCGGAAATAGGTTTCAAAAAATGAAAGAAAGGCTAGAGCATGTGGGTTGAGATATGCAAGTTGTTAGTGCTTTGGTTTGCTGACGTGTATGCGCTATGTCTGTGACCGGCCTTACTTAGCAGTTTGACACTGTATTAGAATTTCGTCCTTTTCTTAATCTTCTGAAGATTTCAGAAGAGTCGATTATGCCGTCTACTAGATATTTCGTGACAGGAAAAATAGGAAAAGTGCAAAGAGTAGTTGAAACAGAGCTAGATAGTCCCTTAAGAATTATCATTGAATTTCGGGGCTCCAGTGGCTCAGTCGGTTAGCGCGCCGTACTTATAGACAGTACCTTCACCTGATGCGGGTTAAAAGGCATGCGGAGGTCGTGAGTTGGATCCTCACCTGGAGCATATTTTTTTTCTTCTGCATTTATTTTTCCTACATTTTTTTTTAATTTCCGTGGAAATCTAATCGAACATTCATGCCACCTTGCACAAAAGTAGCATTAACCTTTGTTATTCAAATATTGACGTTTAGTCAATTTCTATGCATAAATGGCTCTTTGTCAGAGTGCTTGATTTCAATCCTCACCTGGAGCAATTTTTGCCATTTTTTTAGTTTGTGTATCATAATGTCTTAAAGTAAGCAATTGTATATTATTTTTGGAACAAATTAGTTTACAAAAACTTCGAGTTGAGGGAAATATATATCTGGACACAGTTTCGTACTTACGACTTCGTAAATTTCAAACAAAAGAAGTTAATGTATTTTAAGAAGATTTTCTTTCGAGCCCCCTCCATGAAATAAAATTTCCCTGACCAATATTAGTATGGGGACTTGGTTGAAATTGAAGCGGAAATAGGTTTCAAAAAATGAAACAAATGCTAGAGCATGTGGGTTGAGATCTGCAAGTTGTTAGTGCTTTGGTTTGCTGACGTGTATGCGCTATGTCTGTGACCGGCCTTACTTAGCAGTTTGACACTGTATTAGAATTTCGTCCTTTTCTTAATCTTCTGAAGATTTCAGAAGAGTCGATTATGCCGTCTACTAGATATTTCGTGACAGGAAAAATAGGAAAAGTGCAAAGAGTAGTTGAAACAGAGCTAGATAGTCCCTTAAGAATTATCATTGAATTTCGGGGCTCCAGTGGCTCAGTCGGTTAGCACGCCGTACTTATAGACAGTACCTTCACCTGATGCGGGTTAAAAGGCATGCGGAGGTCGTGAGTTCGATCCTCACCTGGAGCATATTTTTTTTCTTCTGCATTTATTTTTCCTACATTTTTTTTAATTTCCGTGGAAATCTAATCGAACATTCATGCCACCTTGCACAAAAGTAGCATTAACCTTTGTTATTCAAATATTGACGGTTAGTCAATTTCTATGCATTACTTTGTCTTTGTCAGAGTGCTTGATTTCGATCCTTACCTGGAGCAATTTTTGCCATCTTTTTTAGTTTGTGTATCATAATGTCTTAAAGTAAGCTATTGTATATTATTTTTGAAACAAATTATTTTACAAAAACTTCGAGTTAAGGGAAATATATATCTGTACACAGTTTCGTACTTACGACTTCGTAAATTTCAAACAAAAGAAGTTAATGTATTTTAAGAAGATTTTCTTTCGAGCCCCCTCCATGAAATAAAATTTCTCTGACCAATATTAGTATGGGGACTTGGTTGAAATTGAAGCGGAAATAGGTTTCAAAAAATGAAAGAAAGGCTAGAGCATGTGGGTTGAGATCTGCAAGTTGTGCTTTGCTGACGTGTATGCGCTATGTATGTGAACGGCCTTACTTAGCAGTTTGACACTGTATTAGAATTTCGTGCTTTTCTTAATCTTCTGAAGATTTCAGAAGAGTCGATTATGCCGTCTACTAGATAGTTCGTGACAGGAAAAATAGGAAAAGTGCAAAGAGTAGTTGAAACAGAGCTAGATAGTCCCTTAAGAATTATCATTGAATTTCGGGGCTCCAGTGGCTCAGTCGGTTAGCGCGCCGTACTTATAGACAGTACCTTCACCTGATGCGGGTTAAAAGGCATGCGGAGGTCGTGAATTCGATCCTCACCTGGAGCATATTTTTTTTCTTCTGCATTTATTTTTCCTACATTTTTTTTTAATTTCCGTGGAAATCTAATTGAACATTCATGCCACCTTGCACAAAAGTAGCATTAACCTTTGTTATTCAAATATTGACGGTTAGTCAATTTCTATGCATTACTTTGTCTTTGTCAGAGTGCTTGATTTCGATCCTTACCTGGAGCAATTTTTGCCATCTTTTTTAGTTTGTGTATCATAATGTCTTAAAGTAAGCTATTGTATATTATTTTTGAAACAAATTATTTTACAAAAACTTCGAGTTAAGGGAAATATATATCTGTACACAGTTTCGTACTTACGACTTCGTAAATTTCAAACAAAAGAAGTTAAAGTGCCTTTATAATGTAGAACAAATTACTACCTAAATGTAAAGATCGTGTTCTATATAAATTCATTTCGAAATAGCAAAAATCCGTTTTTAAAAAGATAGACAAATAACGTCACAACATCGTGTTAAAAACTTCGTTTGCACCTGTCTCCGATCGTTTCCCGAGTCTGCTTGCCGAAACTTCCGGTAAATCCCAACACGAAAGCGTGACGTCACTTTATGAACGGTTGTTGTTGTTGTTGTAACGTACTAGGCGTACAGCATGGCAGATACCGAAAACAGTGGTAGCGATTTGTCTCTCTCCTGTGGCTCGTCGTCGTTTGAAGGCGACGATGATTTGGAGAGGGACGGTGGAGCGATAGGGGCACATGGTAACGACATATTACCAGTGCCATACCAATTTGAACCGTACAATAGTTCCGACGACAATGTAGTTCCTGAACCACCAGTACCGGCACTGCAGTGGCCCCAGACGAAAATCGCATGACGGACAATTCATGGTAATAATATAGTAAACAATTCAAAATTGGACATTATTTAATAAAGTTCAGGTTGATAACTCAAGGCAGTTTGGCTTATTTGTGGTTATAATTATAATATGCTTCCTCAAGGTCGAATTTATGATAAAACGAAGTTAACTTAAAGTAGAAGTAACATGAAGTGCTTGAAATGTTTGGGTGTCCACCTGTCTCGGACAGGTAAATTGTTCAAGGGACAGGAAGAAAAAAATAACAGCTGTCGCCTGCGACAGGTAGAACTATATAAAAGTTTATTGAATAAACGAGCTGTATACTAATAAGCTGGACACAATAAATCTTTACTGTGAGAAACAAATGTTCTGAAAATTACTAAGCAAGATGGACGAAGTATAAAAAAGTTTTGGCCCAAAATACTGAGAAAGAAGGCAAACTCGATTGAAATGAAAAATATCCTCAGTTTAGTTAAAATCCTATCGGTTCTAATGTTTTCGACAGCAACAGTTGAACGATGTTTCAGTTTGATGAAGCGGTTTAAATCAGATTGGCGGGCAAGTCTGAAAACAAGCACTCTTAATGACTTAATTATCTTAGCTATGAGTAAAGATTCTGTGAGCAGTTTTGACCCAGAACCAGCCATCAATCTCTGGTGGCTAGACAGTAAAAAAACGCGTAGATGTTTTGAAAGCTGGTTCTAGGTCAAAGCTGAGCACCGACTCCGGCTCATCTGATGAGAGGGTTGAAAATTCTGACAATAATTCTGATCAATCAGATTGATCATGTACATATAGACTCATAATGAAAGACATGTTTCAATATTTATGCATTTTAATTATAGAAAATTCAAATTAACTTTAATTAGATTTATTATTTTCTGAATGTAGTCTCACATATATTGAAAAGGAATAAATACTTTTGTACGTCGCTGCATATGCAGCATTTATGTTTAATACTAGGATCATCATCACTGGCTTGTCCAATAAAACCAAGAAAATACAAATAAGAAGACATACTATGTTTTAATCTTTTTTTATTTCCAATATGGTATCCAAGTAGAAAATGAATGGGACAGTTAAAAATAATATCTACCTGTCACAGGGGACAGGTAGAAAAAAACAAAACATTTCATGCAGTGTTAAGTAATGGTAACACTAACAGTCACAGTAACTAGTTATGGTACTGTAGTATTTATACTACTACTACTATATAAGACTAGGCTTAGTACAACTATTTACTAGTAGTGCTGCCATTGGTACGTTGACTTGAGTGCAGTAGGCCGACTACTATTTCATTTGCACAGGCTTATACTGCCACTGGTACGGAACATTTTACTATTATTTCATTTGCACAGGCTTATAGTTAAGTTATACCACGAATTATTACGTTTTCACAAATGTTCAGGTGTCAATGTGGAAACTGTCAACTTATGACAACAGCAAGAGAGTGTTTGTGCTGTTCAGAAATTGCAAAGGTCACCACTGTGAGAGACGAACACCCAGACTCCCAGTGTATATTAGACCACCCAGGGCCCTGTTTTACAAAGGTGGCGTAAGTTACGTCTGACGTAAATCAGTGTTAAAACTATAGTAACTTACACCCTAGACGCAACCAGTCCATGTTGTAGGCCTATGCGCAAATTTACGCCAGCTTTGTAAAACAGGGCCCAGGATTTCATCCAGTCTGTTTGGACATCCATGTCCTGAGGGTGGCCTATTACCAATACAGACAACAATTTGGAGAAAGGCCAGAGCAAAACAACGAGTAAGATCATTATTCTGCCATTCTCAAGATACAACCGACTTCTGAAAAGTGCACCCGTATATTTATCTTTTTTAAATTAATTGACTGGTGTGTAATGCTGACAAGAGTATTCTGCCTTGCATAACCACATGTCCAGGAAAATAAATATTTATTTATTTGGCTTTCTAATCATAAAAAAATAACTCTCACCTCTTAAAAGGTTTACCCAACACAGTTTTTGCAATCACTCATCAACATTTTCCAACAGGTTTTTCTGTTAAGTTCAGACACAAATTAATTTCTTTGATATTTGCAAGTAATAATCAGGAGAGACTCATTGTATTACCTAAGTAAACAGGATAGCGTGAAACATTTTCATACTTGTTCACAAATTAATTGCTACATGTAACAGCAAGTGGCCTGTATGGGTTCCACAGAGACAGTTTGTGGTCCTGGATAACATAATAACTACTCTTTTTAATACTTGCCACAACCACATAAATTGTTCAGATTTGCGTAAAGCTATATACAATTTTTAATTTTCTGAAACAAACTGTCCAACTTCTGGTAATAGGGTTATAAAGTTATACATGCACAGTCCCTATTTTCTTCTATGCCAGGCGCCATCGTTATACGGCATACAGACACTTTGTCAGATGCATTTGGCAATTTGTAGACAAAGAAGTGCGTGTAGTCATTCCATCTCGTGTAGTGTGTAGGATTCGAGCAGCATTTCCTGACGCAGCCGAAAACTACACTGGCTTTCAAGAATTAGAGGACTGATTGAATCTGCTCAGAAGGTTTGAACAGCAGTTTCACGGTCAGGTCTGTTGTATTCACTACACAAAGGAGGTGGAACTTCTATCTCCAACCGGACTCCCCCTTCGTTCATATGAGAAACACTTGCCATCTTAAAAACAGTTTCCATCAAACTGTTGACATATTCTGAAAGATTTAAGCATATTAGTATTAGTCAGTTGTTAAGATATATATATGTTGAGGATGTCACTGATCATAAAATTTAAATGCTAAGAAATTAAAGGGAATGTTAATTATCTCATTATCATTATCTCCACACTCCAATGTACATATATATTTTTAAATGGCAAATCCCAACCATAAGGTAACAGACTTGACAGAACACATGCACATGTTATAGAAACTGTAACTAAAAATGTAAGTACATGTAACTAAGTCTAAGCCCAAATTAGCTTTAAAAGTACAGGAAAGAAATTATGAAACAAACAGCTATGTCGGCCTATTAACAGTAACGTGAATACAAAAAAAAATTATTTCAAGTGTAGATTCTATTCAAAAGTATTGTAGTGGGCTGGGAAATACATTAGGATTTTTAACCCCGAAATGATACCCCCAGGAAGGGATCAGGTCACTGATTTTCTGGAATATGAATTTGCCTTATTAATTGCCTTTTTATTTTACTAACCTCATCAGAGCTCACCACTTCTAATTCAAGGTCTTCTGTCTTGTTCATCTGTCTAGCCTGTTCTTTGTCGTATTCTGTTTAATCTGTATAAAAGTAAAACTATTACATTTAGTCAACTGATTAAATTTTAAAAAAAATTATTCTCGTTAAAATTAAAAACCGTCAACTTATTCAAATATTGTAACCGAAGCCTACAGCTAGTACTAGTATTTAACTACTACGGCAAACGACATGTACTATAATCTATAACTCCAGTGTTACCTGGTAATAAAAAAAATAATATCATTAAATTTATCACACGACTAAAATTATACATAAATCTTTCCCCGAGTTGTAATAAAATAATAATACAGTCTAACTCAACTGCTGTTACATTCAGCTCAGCCTCTGGTAGTTATAATTGATTTATAATGATCAATGATGATTGTACTTATTGTCAGAACTTAAAAGTTAAAGCAGTGATTTGTGCCATTGTGGCATAAGTAAACTTCAATAAATTATAGATTAAAAGTACAGTATTTTTAGTACACATCAATACAACTAAATTTACATGTCGACAGTGTAAGCTTATCATATACAGTCTACTAGTAAGACTACTACACAAGTACATATGTGACAATCACATGTCAACAACAAGGAAACATATTATTAGTAATTCAACTTCAAGACTTACCCTTGCAGCTTCCCTTTTAGCATATCCAAGCCTAAGTTTTTGGGGAGGTGACCTCTGAGTCTGAGATGTGGCCGAATGGGAAGGGGACAACATGTCTAATCGCGGCATTTTACTGGGGTTTGAAAAAGTTGAAGATTTGTGACTGTCACTGTCAGACTCTGTGGCAACAGTTTGAAATTGAGTTACAGTACAGGCATAAATTGTAGGAACGGCATCGCAGTTCAGTCTGGCATTTTGGGGGATTTTTTGGATGTGTTCGATTACAAACCTGTGCCTAAATGGATAGCACTCAAGTGAAATGAATATATCGCCGAATATTCTGTAGGTCCATTCCAATGGCCGCGTTCGTTTTGACGAAATCTGTCCACTGTCTCCTTACTGACGGATCCTTCGGAAAAGAATGGACTGAAACTCCGTCGGCACTTGTTTTTCCACACCCAGCAGCTACACATCTCACCCCCATACCCCTACTGCTTCCCCCACGATCTCCTCAAGGCATACTTCTACTTTAGAACTTTCAAAATGTAATCAAGACTGCTGTCAGTTGTCTTCCAACGTGTAGGCAACAACAACAACAACACGCCCTGCGTTCATAAAATGACGTCACCTCCTCGCAGTCGGCCGGAAACTCCCGATTGAATCAACCACTCGACAGTACAGAACACACCTGAGTCGGCGTCTTCGTTAAAATGGCTTATTTTAAAATCATTTTTTTTAAATCACTTATTGGATTCATAATTATTTTAAATATTCATAAATAATGCTATTAAAATCTGCATTGTAAAGGCTCTTTAATGTATTTTAAGAAGATTTTCTTTCGAGCCCCCTCCATGAAATAAAATTTCTCTGACCAATATTAGTATGGGGACTTGGTTGAAATTGAAGCGGAAATAGGTTTCAAAAAATGAAAGAAAGGCTAGAGCATGTGGGTTGAGATCTGCAAGTTGTTAGTGCTTTGGTTTGCTGACGTGTATGCGCTATGTATGTGAACGGCCTTACTTAGCAGTTTGACACTGTATTAGAATTTCGTGCTTTTCTTAATCTTCTGAAGATTTCAGAAGAGTCGATTATGCCGCCTACTAGATATTTCGTGACAGGAAAAATAGGAAAAGTGCAAAGAGTAGTTGAAACAGAGCTAGATAGTCCCTTAAGAATTATCATTGAATTTCGGGGCTCCAGTGGCTCAGTCGGTTAGCGCGCCGTACTTATAGACAGTACCGTCACCTGATGCGGGTTATAAGGCATGCGGAGGTCTTGAGTTCGATCCTCACCTGGAGCATATTTTTTTCTTCTGGATTTATTTTTCCTACATTTTTTTTTTAATTTCCGTGAAAATCTAATCGAACATTCATGCCACCTTGCACAAAAGTAGCATTAACCTTTGTTATTCAAATATTGACGTTTAGTCAATTTCTATGCATAATTGGCTCTTTGTCAGAGTGCTTGATTTCGATCCTCACCTGGAGCAATTTTTGCCATTTTTTTTAGTTTGTGTATCATAATGTCTTACAGTAAGCAATTGTATATTATTTTTGGAACAAATTAGTTTACAAAAACTTCGAGTTAAGGGAAATATATATCTGGACACAGTTTCGTACTTACGACTTCGTAAATTTCAAACAAAAGAAGTTAATGTATTTTAAGAAGATTTTCTTTCGAGCCCCCTCCATGAAATACAATTTTTCTGACCAATATTAGTATGGGGACTTGGTTGAAATTGAAGCGGAAATAGGTTTCAAAAAATGAAAGAAAGGCTAGAGCATGTGGGTTGAGATCTGCAAGTTGTTAGTGCTTTGGTTTGCTGACGTGTATGCGCTATATATGTGAACGGTCTTACTTAGCAGTTTGACACTGTATTAGAATTTCGTGTTTTTCTTAATCTTCTGAAGATTTCAGAAGAGTCGATTATGCCGTCTACTAGATATTTCGTGACAGGAAAAATAGGAAAAGTGCAAAGTGTAGTTGAAACAGAGCTAGATAGTCCCTTAAGAATTATCATTGAATTTCGGGGCTCCAGTGGCTCAGTCGGTTAGCGCGCCGTACTTATAGACAGTACCTTCACCTGATGCGGGTTACAAGGCATGCGGAGGTCGTGAGTTCGATCCTCACCTGGAGCATATTTTTTTTCTTCTGCATTTTTTTTAAATTTCCGTGGAAATCTAATCGAACATTCATGCCACCTTGCACAAAAGTAGCATTAACCTTTGTTATTCAAATATTGACGTTTAGTCAATTTCTATGCATAAATGGCTCTTTGTCAGAGTGCTTGATTTTGATCCTCACCTGGAGCAATTTTTGCCATTTTTTCAGTTTGTGTATCATAATGTCTTTAAGTAAGCAATTGTATATTATTTTTGGAACAAATTAGTTTACAAAAACTTCGAGTTAAGGGAAATATATATCTGGACACAGTTTCGTACTTACGACTTCGTAAATTTCAAACAAAAGAAGTTCTTGTATTTTAAGAAGATGTTCTTTCGAGCCCCCTCCATGAAATAAAATTTCTCTGACCAATATTAGTATGGGGACTTGGTTGAAATTGAAGCGGAAATAGGTTTCAAAAAATGAAAGAAAGGCTAGAGCATGTGGGTTGAGATCTGCAAGTTGTGCTTTGCTGACGTGTATGCGCTATGTATGTGAACGGCCTTACTTAGCAGTTTGACACTGTATTAGAATTTCGTGCTTTTCTTAATCTTCTGAAGATTTCAGAAGAGTCGATTATGCCGTCTACTAGATAGTTCGTGACAGGAAAAATAGGAAAAGTGCAAAGAGTAGTTGAAACAGAGCTAGATAGTCCCTTAAGAATTATCATTGAATTTCGGGGCTCCAGTGGCTCAGTCGGTTAGCGCGCCGTACTTATAGACAGTACCTTCACCTGATGCGGGTTAAAAGGCATGCGGAGGTCGTGAATTCGATCCTCACCTGGAGCATATTTTTTTTCTTCTGCATTTATTTTTCCTACATTTTTTTTTAATTTCCGTGGAAATCTAATCGAACATTAATGCCACCTTGCACAAAAGTAGCATTAACCTTTGTTATTCAAATATTGACGGTTAGTCAATTTCTATGCATTACTTTGTCTTTGTCAGAGTGCTTGATTTCGATCCTTACCTGGAGCAATTTTTGCCATCTTTTTTAGTTTGTGTATCATAATGTCTTAAAGTAAGCTATTGTATATTATTTTTTAAACAAATTATTTTACAAAAACTTCGAGTTAAGGGAAATATATATCTGTACACAGTTTCGTACTTACGACTTCGTAAATTTCAAACAAAAGAAGTTAATGTATTTTAAGAAGATTTTCTTTCGAGCCCCCTCCATGAAATAAAATTTCTCTGACCAATATTAGTATGGGGACTTGGTTGAAATTGAAGCGGAAATAGGTTTCAAAAAATGAAAGAAAGGCTAGAGCATGTGGGTTGAGATCTGCAAGCTGTTAGTGCTTTGGTTTGCTGACGTGTATGCGCTATGTATGTGAACGGCCTTACTTAGCAGTTTGACACTGTATTAGAATTTCGTCCTTTTCTTAATCTTCTGAAGATTTCAGAAGAGTCGATTATGCCGCCTACTAGATATTTCGTGACAGGAAAAATAGGAAAAGTGCAAAGAGTAGTTGAAACAGAGCTAGATAGTCCCTTAAGAATTATCATTGAATTTCGGGGCTCCAGTGGCTCAGTCGGTTAGCGCGCCGTACTTATAGACAGTACCTTCACCTGATGCGGGTTACAAGGCATGCGGAGGTCGTGAGTTCGATCCTCACCTGGAGCATATTTTTTTTCTTCTGCATTTTTTTTTAATTTCCGTGGAAATCTAATCGAACATTCATGCCACCTTGCACAAAAGTAGCAGTAACCTTTGTTATTCAAATATTGACGTATAGTCAATTTCTATGCATAAATGGCTCTTTGTCAGAGTGCTTGATTTCGATCCTCACCTGGAGCAATTTTTGCCATTTTTTTTAGTTTGTGTATTATAATGTCTTAAAGTAAGCAAATGTATATTATTTTTGGAACAAATTAGTTTACAAAAACTTCGAATTAAGGGAAATATATATCTGGACACAATTTCGTACTTACGACTTCGTAAATTTCAAACAAAAGAAGTTAATGTATTTTAAGAAGATTTTCTTTCGAGCCCCCTCCATGAAATAAAATTTCTCTGACCAATATTAGTATGGGGACTTGGTTGAAATTGAAGCGGAAATAGGTTTAAAAAAATGAAAGAAAGGCTAGAGCATGTGGGTTGAGATCTGCAAGCTGTTAGTGCTTTGGTTTGCTGACGTGTATGCGCTATGTATGTGAACGGCCTTACTTAGCAGTTTGACACTGTATTAGAATTTCGTGCTTTTCTTAATCTTCTGAAGATTTCAGAAGAGTCGATTATGCCGTCTACTAGATATTTCGTGACAGGAAAAATAGGAAAAGTGCAAAGAGTAGTTGAAACAGAGCTAGATAGTCCCTTAAGAATTATCATTGAATTTCGGGGCTCCAGTGGCTCAGTCGGTTAGCGCGCCGTACTTATAGACAGTACCTTCACCTGATGCGGGTTAAAAGGCATGCGGAGGTCGTGAGTTCGATCCTCACCTGGAGCATATTTTTTTTCTTCTGCATTTATTTTTCCTACATTTTTTTTTAATTTCCGTGGAAATCTAATCGAACATTCATGCCACCTTGCACAAAAGTAGCATTAACCTTTGTTATTCAAATATTGACGGTTAGTCAATTTCTATGCATAAATGGCTCTTTGTCAGAGTGCTTGATTTCGATCCTTACCTGGAGCAATTTTTGCCATCTTTTTTAGTTTGTGTATCATAATGTCTTAAAGTAAGCAATTGTATATTATTTTTGAAACAAATTAGTTTACAAAAACTTCGAGTTAAGGGAAATATATATCTGGACACAGTTTCGTACTTACGACTTCGTAAATTTCAAACAAAAGAAGTTCGTGTATTTTAAGAAGATGTTCTTTCGAGCCCCCTCCATGAAATAAAATTTCTCTGACCAATATTAGTATGGGGACTTGGTTGAAATTGAAGCGGAAATAGGTTTCAAAAAATTAAAGAAAGGCTAGAGCATGTGGGTTGAGATCTGCAAGTTGTGCTTTGCTGACGTGTATGCGCTATGTATGTGAACGGCCTTACTTAGCAGTTTGACACTGTATTAGAATTTCGTGCTTTTCTTAATCTTCTGAAGATTTCAGAAGAGTCGATTATGCCGTCTACTAGATAGTTCGTGACAGGAAAAATAGGAAAAGTGCAAAGAGTAGTTGAAACAGAGCTAGATAGTCCCTTAAGAATTATCATTGAATTTCGGGGCTCCAGTGGCTCAGTCGGTTAGCGCGCCGTACTTATAGACAGTACCTTCACCTGATGCGGGTTAAAAGGCATGCGGAGGTCGTGAATTCGATCCTCACCTGGAGCATATTTTTTTTCTTCTGCATTTATTTTTCCTACATT
This sequence comes from Lepidochitona cinerea, assembly GCA_963971465.1. Classification (NCBI taxonomy): domain Eukaryota; kingdom Metazoa; phylum Mollusca; class Polyplacophora; order Chitonida; family Tonicellidae; genus Lepidochitona; species Lepidochitona cinerea. Next base: position 37,785,725 of record OZ020557.1, on the reverse strand, counting down.
TTTTTTTAATTTCCGTGGAAATCTAATCGAACATTCATGCCACCTTGCACAAAAGTAGCATTAACCTTTGTTATTCAAATATTGACGGTTAGTCAATTTCTATGCATTACTTTGTCTTTGTCAGAGTGCTTGATTTCGATCCTTACCTGGAGCAATTTTTGCCATCTTTTTTAGTTTGTGTATCATAATGTCTTAAAGTAAGCTATTGTATATTATTTTTTAAACAAATTATTTTACAAAAACTTCGAGTTAAGGGAAATATATATCTGTACACAGTTTCGTACTTACGACTTCGTAAATTTCAAACAAAAGAAGTTAATGTATTTTAAGAAGATTTTCTTTCGAGCCCCCTCCATGAAATAAAATTTCTCTGACCAATATTAGTATGGGGACTTGGTTGAAATTGAAGCGGAAATAGGTTTCAAAAAATGAAAGAAAGGCTAGAGCATGTGGGTTGAGATCTGCAAGCTGTTAGTGCTTTGGTTTGCTGACGTGTATGCGCTATGTATGTGAACGGCCTTACTTAGCAGTTTGACACTGTATTAGAATTTCGTCCTTTTCTTAATCTTCTGAAGATTTCAGAAGAGTCGATTATGCCGCCTACTAGATATTTCGTGACAGGAAAAATAGGAAAAGTGCAAAGAGTAGTTGAAACAGAGCTAGATAGTCCCTTAAGAATTATCATTGAATTTCGGGGCTCCAGTGGCTCAGTCGGTTAGCGCGCCGTACTTATAGACAGTACCTTCACCTGATGCGGGTTACAAGGCATGCGGAGGTCGTGAGTTCGATCCTCACCTGGAGCATATTTTTTTTCTTCTGCATTTTTTTTTAATTTCCGTGGAAATCTAATCGAACATTCATGCCACCTTGCACAAAAGTAGCAGTAACCTTTGTTATTCAAATATTGACGTATAGTCAATTTCTATGCATAAATGGCTCTTTGTCAGAGTGCTTGATTTCGATCCTCACCTGGAGCAATTTTTGCCATTTTTTTTAGTTTGTGTATTATAATGTCTTAAAGTAAGCAAATGTATATTATTTTTGGAACAAATTAGTTTACAAAAACTTCGAATTAAGGGAAATATATATCTGGACACAATTTCGTACTTACGACTTCGTAAATTTCAAACAAAAGAAGTTAATGTATTTTAAGAAGATTTTCTTTCGAGCCCCCTCCATGAAATAAAATTTCTCTGACCAATATTAGTATGGGGACTTGGTTGAAATTGAAGCGGAAATAGGTTTAAAAAAATGAAAGAAAGGCTAGAGCATGTGGGTTGAGATCTGCAAGCTGTTAGTGCTTTGGTTTGCTGACGTGTATGCGCTATGTATGTGAACGGCCTTACTTAGCAGTTTGACACTGTATTAGAATTTCGTGCTTTTCTTAATCTTCTGAAGATTTCAGAAGAGTCGATTATGCCGTCTACTAGATATTTCGTGACAGGAAAAATAGGAAAAGTGCAAAGAGTAGTTGAAACAGAGCTAGATAGTCCCTTAAGAATTATCATTGAATTTCGGGGCTCCAGTGGCTCAGTCGGTTAGCGCGCCGTACTTATAGACAGTACCTTCACCTGATGCGGGTTACAAGGCATGCGGAGGTCGTGAGTTCGATCCTCACCTGGAGCATATTTTTTTTCTTCTGCATTTTTTTTTAATTTCCGTGGAAATCTAATCGAACATTCATGCCACCTTGCACAAAAGTAGCAGTAACCTTTGTTATTCAAATATTGACGTATAGTCAATTTCTATGCATAAATGGCTCTTTGTCAGAGTGCTTGATTTCGATCCTCACCTGGAGCAATTTTTGCCATTTTTTTTAGTTTGTGTATTATAATGTCTTAAAGTAAGCAAATGTATATTATTTTTGGAACAAATTAGTTTACAAAAACTTCGAATTAAGGGAAATATATATCTGGACACAATTTCGTACTTACGACTTCGTAAATTTCAAACAAAAGAAGTTAATGTATTTTAAGAAGATTTTCTTTCGAGCCCCCTCCATGAAATAAAATTTCTCTGACCAATATTAGTATGGGGACTTGGTTGAAATTGAAGCGGAAATAGGTTTAAAAAAATGAAAGAAAGGCTAGAGCATGTGGGTTGAGATCTGCAAGTTGTTAGTGCTTTGGTTTGCTGACGTGTATGCGCTATGTATGTGAACGGCCTTACTTAGCAGTTTGCCATTGTATTAGAATTTCGTGCTTTTCTTAATCTTCTGAAGATTTCAGAAGAGTCGATTATGCCGTCTACTAGATATTTCGTGACAGGAAAAATAGGAAAAGTGCAAAGAGTAGTTGAAACAGAGCTAGATAGTCCCTTAAGAATTATCATTGAATTTCGGGGCTCCAGTGGCTCAGTCGGTTAGCGCGCCGTACTTATAGACAGTACCTTCACCTGATGCGGGTTAAAAGGCATGCGGAGGTCGTGAGTTCGATCCTCACCTGGAGCATATTTTTTTTCTTCTGCATTTATTTTTCCTACATTTTTTTTTAATTTCCGTGGAAATCTAATCGAACATTCATGCCACCTTGCACAAAAGTAGCATTAACCTTTGTTATTCAAATATTGACGGTTAGTCAATTTCTATGCATAAATGGCTCTTTGTCAGAGTGCTTGATTTCGATCCTTACCTGGAGCAATTTTTGCCATCTTTTTTAGTTTGTGTATCATAATGTCTTAAAGTAAGCAATTGTATATTATTTTTGAAACAAATTATTTTACAAAAACTTCGAGTTAAGGGAAATATATATCTGTACACAGTTTCGTACTTACGACTTCGTAAATTTCAAACAAAAGAAGTTAATGTATTTTAAGAAGATTTTCTTTCGAGCCCCCTCCATGAAATAAAATTTCTCTGACCAATATTAGTATGGGGACTTGGTTGAAATTGAAGCGGAAATAGGTTTCAAAAAATGAAAGAAAGGCTAGAGCATGTGGGTTGAGATCTGCAAGTTGCTAGTGCTTTGGTTTGCTGACGTGTATGCGCTATGTCTGTGACCGGCCTTACTTAGCAGTTTGACACTGTATTAGAATTTCGTGCTTTTCTTAATCTTCTGAAGATTTCAGAAGAGTCGATTATGCCGTCTACTAGATATTTCGTGACAGGAAAAATAGGAAAAGTGCAAAGAGTAGTTGAAACAGAGCTAGATAGTCCCTTAAGAATTATCATTGAATTTCGGGGCTCCAGTGGCTCAGTCGGTTAGCGCGCCGTACTTATAGACAGTACCTTCACCTGATGCGGGTTAAAAGGCATGCGGAGGTCTTGAGTTCGATCCTCACCTGGAGCATATTTTTTTTCTTCTGGATTTATTTTTCCTACATTTTTTTTTTAATTTCCGTGGAAATCTAATCGAACATTCATGCCACCTTGCACAAAAGTAGCATTAACCTTTGTTATTCAAATATTGACGGTTAGTCAATTTCTATGCATTACTTTGTCTTTGTCAGAGTGCTTGATTTCGATCCTTACCTGGAGCAATTTTTGCCATCTTTTTTAGTTTGTGTATCATAATGTCTTAAAGTAAGCTATTGTATATTATTTTTGAAACAAATTATTTTACAAAAACTTCGAGTTAAGGGAAATATATATCTGTACACAGTTTCGTACTTACGACTTCGTAAATTTCAAACAAAAGAAGTTAATGTATTTTAAGAAGATTTTCTTTCGAGCCCCCTCCATGAAATAAAATTTCTCTGACCAATATTAGTATGGGGACTTGGTTGAAATTGAAGCGGAAATAGGTTTCAAAAAATGAAAGAAAGGCTAGAGCATGTGGGTTGAGATCTGCAAGCTGTTAGTGCTTTGGTTTGCTGACGTGTATGCGCTATGTATGTGAACGGCCTTACTTAGCAGTTTGACACTGTATTAGAATTTCGTCCTTTTCTTAATCTTCTGAAGATTTCAGAAGAGTCGATTATGCCGCCTACTAGATATTTCGTGACAGGAAAAATAGGAAAAGTGCAAAGAGTAGTTGAAACAGAGCTAGATAGTCCCTTAAGAATTATCATTGAATTTCGGGGCTCCAGTGGCTCAGTCGGTTAGCGCGCCGTACTTATAGACAGTACCTTCACCTGATGCGGGTTACAAGGCATGCGGAGGTCGTGAGTTCGATCCTCACCTGGAGCATATTTTTTTTCTTCTGCATTTTTTTTTAATTTCCGTGGAAATCTAATCGAACATTCATGCCACCTTGCACAAAAGTAGCAGTAACCTTTGTTATTCAAATATTGACGTATAGTCAATTTCTATGCATAAATGGCTCTTTGTCAGAGTGCTTGATTTCGATCCTCACCTGGAGCAATTTTTGCCATTTTTTTTAGTTTGTGTATTATAATGTCTTAAAGTAAGCAAATGTATATTATTTTTGGAACAAATTAGTTTACAAAAACTTCGAATTAAGGGAAATATATATCTGGACACAATTTCGTACTTACGACTTCGTAAATTTCAAACAAAAGAAGTTAATGTATTTTAAGAAGATTTTCTTTCGAGCCCCCTCCATGAAATAAAATTTCTCTGACCAATTTTAGTATGGGGACTTGGTTGAAATTGAAGCGGAAATAGGTTTCAAAAAATGAAAGAAAGGCTAGAGCATGTGGGTTGAGATCTGCAAGCTGTTAGTGCTTTGGTTTGCTGACGTGTATGCGCTATGTATGTGAACGGCCTTACTTAGCAGTTTGACACTGTATTAGAATTTCGTGCTTTTCTTAATCTTCTGAAGATTTCAGAAGAGTCGATTATGCCGTCTACTAGATATTTCGTGACAGGAAAAATAGGAAAAGTGCAAAGAGTAGTTGAAACAGAGCTAGATAGTCCCTTAAGAATTATCATTGAATTTCGGGGCTCCAGTGGCTCATTCGGTTAGCGCGCCGTACTTATAGACAGTACCTTCACCTGATGCGGGTTAAAGGGCATGCGGAGGTCGTCAGTTCGATCCTCACCTGGAGCATATTTTTTTTCTTCTCCATTTATTTTTCCTACATTTTTTTTTAATTTCCGTGGAAATCTAATCGAACATTCATGCCACCTTGCATAAAAGTAGCCTTAACCTTTGTTATTCAAATATTGACGTTTAGTCAATTTCTATGCATAAATGGCTCTTTGTCAGAGTGCTTGATTTCGATTCTCACCTGGAGCAATTTTTGCCATTTTTTTTAGTTTGTGTATCATAATGTCTTAAAGTAAGCAATTGTATATTTTTTTGGAACAAATTAGTTTACAAAAACTTCGAGTTAAGGGAAATATATATCTGGACACAGTTTCGTACTTACGACTTCGTAAATTTCAAACAAAAGAAGTTAATGTATTTTAAGAAGATTTTCTTTCTTGCCCCCTCCATGAAATCAAATTTCTCTGACCAATATTAGTATGGGGACTTGGTTGAAATTGAAGCGGAAATAGGTTTCAAAAAATGAAAGAAAGGCTAGAGCATGTGGGTTGAGATCTGCAAGCTGTTAGTGCTTTGGTTTGCTGACGTGTATGCGCTATGTATGTGAACGGCCTTACTTAGCAGTTTGCCATTGTATTAGAATTTCGTGCTTTTCTTAATCTTCTGAAGATTTCAGAAGAGTCGATTATGCCGCCTACTAGATATTTCGTGACAGGAAAAATAGGAAAAGTGCAAAGAGTAGTTGAAACAGAGCTAGATAGTCCCTTAAGAATTATCATTGCATTTCGGGGCTCCAGTGGCTCAGTCGGTTAGCGCGCCGTACTTATAGACAGTACCTTCACCTGATGCGGGTTTAAAGGCATGCGGAGTTCGTGAGTTCGATCCTCACCTGGAGCATATTTTTTTTCTTCTGGATTTATTTTTCCTACATTTTTTTTTAATTTCCGTGGAAATTTTATCGAACATTCATGCCACCTTGCACAAAAGTAGCAGTAACCTTTGTTATTCAAATATTGACGTTTAGTCAATTTCTATGCATAAATGGCTCTTTGTCAGAGTGCTTAATTCGATCCTCACCTGGAGCAATTTTTGCCATTTTTTTTAGTTTGTGTATCATAATGTCTTAAAGTAAGCAATTGTATATTATTTTTGGAACAAATTAGTTTACAAAAACTTCGAGTTAAGGGAAATATATATCTGGACACAGTTTCGTACTTACGACTTCGTAAATTTCAAACAAAAGAAGTTAATGTATTTTAAGAAGATTTTCTTTCGAGCCCCCTCCATGAAATAAAATTTCTCTGACCAATATTAGTATGGGGACTTGGTTGAAATTGAAGCGGAAATAGGTTTCAAAAAATGAAAGAAAGGTTAGAGCATGTGGGTTGAGATCTGCAAGCTGTTAGTGCTTTGGTTTGCTGACGTGTATGCGCTATGTATGTGAACGGCCTTACTTAGCAGTTTGACACTGTATTAGAATTTCGTCCTTTTCTTAATCTTCTGAAGATTTCAGAAGAGTCGATTATGCCGCCTACTAGATATTTCGTGACAGGAAAAATAGGAAAAGTGCAAAGAGTAGTTGAAACAGAGCTAGATAGTCCCTTAAGAATTATCTTGAATTTCGGGGCTCCAGTGGCTCAGTCGGTTAGCGCGCCGTACTTATAGACAGTACCTTCACCTGATGCGGGTTATAAGGCATGCGGAGGTCGTGAGTTCGATCCTCACCTGGAGCATATTTTTTTTCTTCTGCATTTATTTTTCTTACATTTTTTTTTTAATTTCCGTGGAAATCTAATCGAACATTCATGCCACCTTGCACAAAAGTAGCATTAACCTTTGTTATTCAAATATTGACGTTTAGTCAATTTCTATGCATAAATGGCTCTTTGTCAGAGTGCTTGATTTTGATCCTCACCTGGAGCAATTTTTGCCATTTTTTCATTTTGTGTATCATAATGTCTTTAAGTAAGCAATTGTATATTATTTTTGGAACAAATTAGTTTACAAAAACTTCGAGTTAAGGGAAATATATATTTGGACACAGTTTCGTACTTACGACTTCGTAAATTTCAAACAAAAGAAGTTCGTGTATTTTAAGAAGATTTTCTTTCGAGCACCCTCCATGAAATAAAATTTCTCTGACCAATTTTAGTATGGGGACTTGGTTGAAATTGAAGCGGAAATAGGTTTCAAAAAATGAAAGAAAGGCTAGAGCATGTGGGTTGAGATCTGCAAGCTGTTAGTGCTTTGGTTTGCTGACGTGTATGCGCTATGTATGTGAACGGCCTTAATTAGCAGTTTGCCATTGTATTAGAATTTCGTGCTTTTCTTAATCTTCTGAAGATTTCAGAAGAGTCGATTATGCCGTCTACTAGATATTTCGTGACAGGAAAAATAGGAAAAGTGCAAAGAGTAGTTGAAACAGAGCTAGATAGTCCCTTAAGAATTATCATTGAATTTCGGGGCTCCAGTGGCTCAGTCAGTTAGCGCGCCGTACTTATAGACAGTACCTTCACCTGATGCGGGTTATAAGGCATGCGGAGGTCGTGAGTTCGATCCTCACCTGGAGCATTTTTTTTTCTTCTGCATTTATTTTTCCTACATTTTTTTTTAATTTCCGTGGAAATTTTATCGAACATTCACGCCACCTTGCACAAAAGTAGCATTAACCTTTGTTATTCAAATATTGACGTTTAGTCAATTTCTATGCATAAATGGCTCTTTGTCAGAGTGCTTGATTTCGATCCTCACCTGGAGCAATTTTTGCCATTTTTTTTAGTTTGTGTATCATAATGTCTTAAAGTAAGCAATTGTATATTTTTTTTGGAACAAATTAGTTTACAAAAACTTCTAGTTAAGGGAGATATATATCTGGACACAGTTTCGTACTTACGACTTCGTAAATTTCAAACAAAAGAAGTTAATGTATTTTAAGAAGATTTTCTTTCGAGCCCCCTCCATGAAATAAAATTTCTCTGACCAATATTAGTATGGGGACTTGGTTGGAATTGAAGCGGAGCTAGGTTTCAAAAAATGAAAGAAAGGCTAGAGCATGTGGGTTGAGATCTGCAAGTTGTTAGTGCTTTGGTTTGCTGACGTGTATGCGCTATGTATGTGACCGGCCTTACTTAGCAGCTTGCCATTGTATTAGAATTTCGTGCTTTTCTTAATCTTCTGAAGATTTCAGAAGAGTCGATTATGCCGCCTACTAGATATTTCGTGACAGGAAAAATAGGAAAAGTGCAAAGAGTAGTTGAAACAGAGCTAGATAGTCCCTTAAGAATTATCTTGAATTTCGGGGCTCCAGTGGCTCAGTCGGTTAGCGCGCCGTACTTATAGACAGTACCTTCACCTGATGCGGGTTATAAGGCATGCGGAGGTCGTGAGTTCGATCCTCACCTGGAGCATATTTTTTTTCTTCTGCATTTATTTTTCTTACATTTTTTTTTTAATTTCCGTGGAAATCTAATCGAACATTCATGCCACCTTGCACAAAAGTAGCATTAACCTTTGTTATTCAAATATTGACGTTTAGTCAATTTCTATGCATAAATGGCTCTTTGTCAGAGTGCTTGATTTTGATCCTCACCTGGAGCAATTTTTGCCATTTTTTCATTTTGTGTATCATAATGTCTTTAAGTAAGCAATTGTATATTATTTTTGGAACAAATTAGTTTACAAAAACTTCGAGTTAAGGGAAATATATATTTGGACACAGTTTCGTACTTACGACTTCGTAAATTTCAAACAAAAGAAGTTCGTGTATTTTAAGAAGATTTTCTTTCGAGCACCCTCCATGAAATAAAATTTCTCTGATCAATTTTAGTATGGGGACTTGGTTGAAATTGAAGCGGAAATAGGTTTCAAAAAATGAAAGAAAGGCTAGAGCATGTGGGTTGAGATCTGCAAGCTGTTAGTGCTTTGGTTTGCTGACGTGTATGCGCTATGTATGTGAACGGCCTTAATTAGCAGTTTGCCATTGTATTAGAATTTCGTGCTTTTCTTAATCTTCTGAAGATTTCAGAAGAGTCGATTATGCCGTCTACTAGATATTTCGTGACAGGAAAAATAGGAAAAGTGCAAAGAGTAGTTGAAACAGAGCTAGATAGTCCCTTAAGAATTATCATTGAATTTCGGGGCTCCAGTGGCTCAGTCGGTTAGCGCGCCGTACTTATAGACAGTACCTTCACCTGATGCGGGTTATAAGGCATGCGGAGGTCGTGAGTTCGATCCTCACCTGGAGCATTTTTTTTTCTTCTGCATTTATTTTTCCTACATTTTTTTTTAATTTCCGTGGAAATCTAATCGAACATTCATGCCACCTTGCACAAAAGTAGCATTAACCTTTGTTATTCAAATATTGACGTTTAGTCAATTTCTATGCATAAATGGCTCTTTGTCAGAGTGCTTGATTTCGATCCTCACCTGGAGCAATTTTTGCCATTTTTTTTAGTTTGTGTATCATAATGTCTTAAAGTAAGCAATTGTATATTTTTTTTGGAACAAATTAGTTTACAAAAACTTCTAGTTAAGGGAGATATATATCTGGACACAGTTTCGTACTTACGACTTCGTAAATTTCAAACAAAAGAAGTTAATGTATTTTAAGAAGATTTTCTTTCGAGCCCCCTCCATGAAATAAAATTTCTCTGACCAATATTAGTATGGGGACTTGGTTGAAATTGAAGCGGAAATAGGTTTCAAAAAATGAAAGAAAGGCTAGAGCATGTGGGTTGAGATCTGCAAGTTGTTAGTGCTTTGGTTTGCTGACGTGTATGCGCTATGTATGTGACCGGCCTTACTTAGCAGCTTGCCATTGTATTAGAATTTCGTGCTTTTCTTAATCTTCTGAAGATTTCAGAAGAGTCGATTATGCCGCCTACTAGATATTTCGTGACAGGAAAAATAGGAAAAGTGCAAAGAGTAGTTGAAACAGAGCTAGATAGTCCCCTTAAGAATTATTACTGCATTTCGGGCTCCAGTGGCTCAGTCGGTTAGCGCGCCTTACTTATAGACAGTACCTTCACCTGATGCGGGTTTTAAGGCATGCGGAGGTCGTGAGTTCGATCCTCACCTGGAGCATATTTTTTTTCTTCTGGATTTATTTTTCCTACATTTTTTTTTTAATTTCCGTGGAAATCTAATCGAACATTCATGCCACCTTGCACATAAGTAGCAGTAACCTTTGTTATTCAAATATTGACGTTTAGCCAATTTCTATGCATAAATGGCTCTTTGTCAGAGTGCTTGATTCGATCCTCACCTGGAGCAATTTTTGCCATTTTTTTTAGTTTGTGTATCATAATGTCTTAAAGTAAGCAATTGTATATTATTTTTGGAACAAATTAGTTTACAAAAACTTCGAGTTAAGGGAAATATATATCTGGACACAGTTTCGTACTTACGACTTCGTAAATTTCAAACAAAAGAAGTTAATGTATTTTAAGAAGATTTTCTTTCGAGCCCCCTCCATGAAATAAAATTTCTCTGACCAATATTAGTATGGGGACTTGGTTGAAATTCAAGCGGAAATAGGTTTCAAAAAATGATTGAAAGGCTAGAGCATGTGAGTTGAGATCTGCAAGCTGTTAGTGCTTTGGTTTGCTGACGTGTATGCGCTATGTATGTGAACGGCCTTACTTAGCAGTTTGACACTGTATTAGAATTTAGTCATTTTCTTAATCTTCTGAAGATTTCAGAAGAGTCGATTATGCCGCCTACTAGATATTTCGTGACAGGAAAAATAGGAAAAGTGCAAAGAGTAGTTGAAACAGAGCTAGATAGTCCCTTAAGAATTATCACTGCATTTCGGGGCTCCAGTGGCTCAGTCGGTTAGCGCGCCGTACTTATAGACAGTACCTTCACCTGATGCGGGTTAAAGGGCATGCGGAGGTCGTGAGTTCGATCCTCACCTGGAGCATTTTTTTTTCTTCTGCATTTATTTTTCCTACATTTTTTTTTAATTTCCGTGGAAATCTAATCGAACATTCATGCCACCTTGCACAAAAGTAGCTTTTACCTTTGTTATTCAAATATTGACGTTTAGTCAATTTCTATGCATAAATGGCTCTTTGTCAGAGTGCTTGATTTTGATCCTCACCTGGAGCCTTTTTTGCCATTTTTTCAGTTTGTGTATCATAATGTCTTTAAGTAAGCACTTGTATATTATTTTTGGAACAAATTAGTTTACAAAAACTTCGAGTTAAGGGAAATATATATTTGGACACAGTTTCGTACTTACGACTTCGTAAATTTCAAACAAAAGAAGGTCGTGTATTTTAAGAAGATTTTCTTTCGAGCCCCCTCCATGAAATAAAATTTCTCTGACCAATTTTAGTATGGGGACTTGGTTGAAATTGAAGCGGAAATAGGTTTCAAAAAATGAAAGAAAGGCTAGAGCATGTGGGTTGAGATCTGCAAGCTGTTAGTGCTTTGGTTTGCTGACGTGTATGCGCTATATATGTGACCGGCCTTACTTAGCAGTTTGACACTGTATTAGAATTTCGTGCTTTTCTTAATCTTCTGAAGATTTCAGAAGAGTCGATTATGCCGCCTGCTAGATATTTCGTGACAGGAAAAATAGGAAAAGTACAAAGAGTAGTTGAAACAGAGCTAGATAGTCCCTTAAGAATTATCATTGAATTTCGGGGCTCCAGTGGCTCAGTCGGTTAGCGCGCCGTACTTATAGACAGTACCTTCACCTGATGCGGGTTAAAAGGCATGCGGAGGTCGTGAGTTCGATCCTCACCTGGAGCATATTTTTTTCTTCTGGATTTATTTTTCCTACATTTTTTTTTTAATATCCGTGGAAATCTAATCGAACATTCATGCCACCTTGCACAAAAGTAGCAGTAACCTTTGTTATTCAAATATTGACGTTTAGTCAATTTCTATGCATAAATGGCTCTTTGTCAGAGTGCTTGATTTCGATCCTCACCTGGAGCAATTTTTGCCATTTTTTTTAGTTTGTGTATTATAATGTCTTAAAGTAAGCAATTGTATATTATTTTTGGAACAAATTAGTTTACAAAAACTTCGAGTTAAGGGAAATATATATCTGGACACAGTTTCGTACTTACGACTTCGTAAATTTCAAACAAAAGAAGTTAATGTATTTTAAGAAGATTTTCTTTCGAGCCCCCTCCATGAAATAAAATTTCTCTGACCAATATTATTATGGGGACTTGGTTGAAATTGAAGCGGAAATAGGGTTCAAAAAATGAAAGAAATGCTAGAGCATGTGGGATGAGATCTGCAAGTTGTTAGTGCTTTGGTTTGCTGACGTGTATGCGCTATGTCTGTGACCGGCCTTACTTAGCAGTTTGACACTGTATTAGAATTTCGTCCTTTTCTTAATCTTCTGAAGATTTCAGAAGAGTCTATTATGCCGTCTACTAGATATTTCGTGACAGGAAAAATAGGAAAAGTGCAAAGAGTAGTTGAAACAGAGCTAGATAGTCCCTTAAGAATTATCATTGAATTTCGGGGCTCCAGTGGCTCAGTCGGTTAGCGCGCCGTACTTATAGACAGTACCTTCACCTGATGCGGGTTAAAGGGCATGCGGAGGTCGTGAGTTCGATCCTCACCTGGAGCATATTTTTTTTCTTCTGCATTTATTTTTCCTACATTTTTTTTTAATTTCCGTGGAAATCTAATCGAACATTCATGCCACCTTGCACAAAAGTAGCATTAACCTTTGTTATTCAAATATTGACGTTTAGTCAATTTCTATGCATAAATGGCTCTTTGTCAGAGTGCTTGATTTCGATCCTCACCTGGAGCAATTTTTGCCATTTTTTTTAGTTTGTGTATCATAATGTCTTAAAGTAAGCAATTGTATATTTTTTTGGAACAAATTAGTTTACAAAAACTTCGAGTTAAGGGAAATATATATCTGGACACAGTTTCGTACTTACGACTTCGTAAATTTCAAACAAAAGAAGTTAATGTATTTTAAGAAGATTTTCTTTCTTGCCCCCTCCATGAAATCAAATTTCTCTGACCAATATTAGTATGGGGACTTGGTTGAAATTGAAGCGGAAATAGGTTTCAAAAAATGAAAGAAAGGCTAGAGCATGTGGGTTGAGATCTGCAAGCTGTTAGTGCTTTGGTTTGCTGACGTGTATGCGCTATGTATGTGAACGGCCTTACTCAGCAGTTTGCCATTGTATTAGAATTTCGTGCTTTTCTTAATCTTCTGAAGATTTCAGAAGAGTCGATTATGCCGCCTACTAGATATTTCGTGACAGGAAAAATAGGAAAAGTGCAAAGAGTAGTTGAAACAGAGCTAGATAGTCCCTTAAGAATTATCATTGCATTTCGGGGCTCCAGTGGCTCAGTCGGTTAGCGCGCCGTACTTATAGACAGTACCTTCACCTGATGCGGGTTTAAAGGCATGCGGAGTTCGTGAGTTCGATCCTCACCTGGAGCATATTTTTTTTCTTCTGGATTTATTTTTCCTACATTTTTTTTTAATTTCCGTGGAAATTTTATCGAACATTCATGCCACCTTGCACAAAAGTAGCAGTAACCTTTGTTATTCAAATATTGACGTTTAGTCAATTTCTATGCATAAATGGCTCTTTGTCAGAGTGCTTAATTCGATCCTCACCTGGAGCAATTTTTGCCATTTTTTTTAGTTTGTGTATCATAATGTCTTAAAGTAAGCAATTGTATATTATTTTTGGAACAAATTAGTTTACAAAAACTTCGAGTTAAGGGAAATATATATCTGGACACAGTTTCGTACTTACGACTTCGTAAATTTCAAACAAAAGAAGTTAATGTATTTTAAGAAGATTTTCTTTCGAGCCCCCTCCATGAAATAAAATTTCTCTGACCAATATTAGTATGGGGACTTGGTTGGAATTGAAGCGGAGCTAGGTTTCAAAAAATGATTGAAAGGCTAGAGCATGTGGGTTGAGATCTGCAAGCTGTTAGTGCTTTGGTTTGCTGACGTGTATGCGCTATGTATGTGAACGGCCTTACTTAGCAGTTTGACACTGTATTAGAATTTCGTCCTTTTCTTAATCTTCTGAAGATTTCAGAAGAGTCGATTATGCCGCCTACTAGATATTTCGTGACAGGAAAAATAGGAAAAGTGCAAAGAGTAGTTGAAACAGAGCTAGATAGTCCCTTAAGAATTATCATTGAATTTCGGGGCTCCAGTGGCTCAGTCGGTTAGCGCGCCGTACTTATAGACAGTACCTTCACCTGATGCGGGTTATAAGGCATGCGGAGGTCGTGAGTTCGATCCTCACCTGGAGCATATTTTTTTTCTTCTGCATTTATTTTTCTTACATTTTTTTTCAATTTCCGTGGAAATCTAATCGAACATTCATGCCACCTTGCACAAAAGTAGCATTAACCTTTGTTATTCAAATATTGACGTTTAGTCAATTTCTATGCATAAATGGCTCTTTGTCAGAGTGCTTGATTTTGATCCTCACCTGGAGCAATTTTTGCCATTTTTTCATTTTGTGTATCATAATGTCTTTAAGTAAGCAATTGTATATTATTTTTGGAACAAATTAGTTTACAAAAACTTCGAGTTAAGGGAAATATATATTTGGACACAGTTTCGTACTTACGACTTCGTAAATTTCAAACAAAAGAAGTTCGTGTATTTTAAGAAGATTTTCTTTCGAGCACCTTCCATGAAATAAAATTTCTCTGACCAATTTTAGTATGGGGACTTGGTTGAAATTGAAGCGGAAATAGGTTTCAAAAAATGAAAGAAAGGCTAGAGCATGTGGGTTGAGATCTGCAAGCTGTTAGTGCTTTGGTTTGCTGACGTGTATGCGCTATGTATGTGAACGGCCTTAATTAGCAGTTTGCCATTGTATTAGAATTTCGTGCTTTTCTTAATCTTCTGAAGATTTCAGAAGAGTCGATTATGCCGTCTACTAGATATTTCGTGACAGGAAAAATAGGAAAAGTGCAAAGAGTAGTTGAAACAGAGCTAGATAGTCCCTTAAGAATTATCATTGAATTTCGGGGCTCCAGTGGCTCAGTCGGTTAGCGCGCCGTACTTATATACAGTACCTTCACCTGATGCGGGTTATAAGGCATGCGGAGGTCGTGAGTTCGATCCTCACCTGGAGCATTTTTTTTTCTTCTGCATTTATTTTTCCTACATTTTTTTTTAATTTCCGTGGAAATCTAATCGAACATTCATGCCACCTTGCACAAAAGTAGCATTAACCTTTGTTATTCAAATATTGACGTTTAGTCAATTTCTATGCATAAATGGCTCTTTGTCAGAGTGCTTGATTTTGATCCTCACCTGGAGCAATTTTTGCCATTTTTTCAGTTTGTGTATCATAATGTCTTTAAGTAAGCACTTGTATATTATTTTTGGAACAAATTAGTTTACAAAAACTTCGAGTTAAGGGAAATATATATTTGGACACAGTTTCGTACTTACGACTTCGTAAATTTCAAACAAAAGAAGTTAATGTATTTTAAGAAGATTTTCTTTCGAGCCCCCTCCATGAAATAAAATTTCTCTGACCAATATTAGTATGGGGACTTGGTTGAAACTGAAGCGGAAATAGGTTTCAAAAAATGAAAGAAAGGCTAGAGCATGTGGGTTGAGATCTGCAAGTTGTTAGTGCTTTGGTTTGCTGACGTGTATGCGCTATGTCTGTGACCGGCCTTACTTAGCAGTTTGACACTGTATTAGAATTTCGTCCTTTTCTTAATCTTCTGTAGATTTCAGAAGAGTCGATTATGCCGCCTACTAGATATTTCGTGACAGGAAAAATAGGGAAAGTGCAAAGAGTAGTTGAAACAGAGCTAGATAGTCCCTTAAGAATTATCATTGAATTTCGGGGCTCCAGTGGCTCAGTCGGTTAGCGCGCCGTACTTATAGACAGTACCTTCACCTGATGCGGGTTATAAGGCATGCGGAGGTCGTGAGTTCGATCCTCACCTGGAGCATATTTTTTTTCTTCTGCATTTATTTTTCCTACATTTTTTTTTAATTTCCGTGGAAATCTAATCGAACATTCATGCCACCTTGCACAAAAGTAGCATTAACCTTTGTTATTCAAATATTGACGTTTAGTCAATTTCTATGCATAAATGGCTCTTTGTCAGAGTGCTTGATTTTGATCCTCACCTGGAGCCTTTTTTGCCATTTTTTCAGTTTGTGTATCATAATGTCTTTAAGTAAGCACTTGTATATTATTTTTGGAACAAATTAGTTTACAAAAACTTCGAGTTAAGGGAAATATATATTTGGACACAGTTTCGTACTTACGACTTCGTAAATTTCAAACAAAAGAAGTTCGTGTATTTTAAGAAGATTTTCTTTCGAGCCCCCTCCATGAAATAAAATTTCTCTGACCAATATTAGTATGGGGACTTGGTTGAAATTGAAGCGGAAATAGGTTTCAAAAAATGAAAGAAAGGCTAGAGCATGTGGGTTGAGATCTGCAAGCTGTTAGTGCTTTGGTTTGCTGACGTGTATGCGCTATGTATGTGAACGGCCTTAATTAGCAGTTTGCCATTGTATTAGAATTTCGTGCTTTTCTTAATCTTCTGAAGATTTCAGAAGAGTCGATTATGCCGTCTACTAGATATTTCGTGACAGGAAAAATAGGAAAAGTGCAAAGAGTAGTTGAAACAGAGCTAGATAGTCCCTTAAGAATTATCATTGAATTTCGGGGCTCCAGTGGCTCAGTCGGTTAGCGCGCCGTACTTATAGACAGTACCTTCACCTGATGCGGGTTAAAGGGCATGCGGAGGTCGTGAGTTCGATCCTCACCTGGAGCATATTTTTTTTCTTCTGCATTTATTTTTCCTACATTTTTTTTTAATTTCCGTGGAAATCTAATCGAACATTCATGCCACCTTGCACAAAAGTAGCATTAACCTTTGTTATTCAAATATTGACGTTTAGTCAATTTCTATGCATAAATGGCTCATTGTCAGAGTGCTTGATTTCGATCCTCACCTGGAGCAATTTTTGCCATTTTTTTAGTTTGTGTATCATAATGTCTTAAAGTAAGCAATTGTATATTTTTTTTGGAACAAATTAGTTTACAAAAACTTCGAGTTAAGGGAAATATATATCTGGACATAGTTTCGTACTTACGACTTCGTAAATTTCAAACAAAAGAAGTTCGTGTATTTTAAGAAGATTTTATTTCGAGCCCCCTCCATGAAATAAAATTTCTCTGACCAATATTAGTATGGGGACTTGGTTAAAATTGAAGCGGAAATAGGTTTCAAAAAATGAAAGAAAGGCTAGAGCATGTGGGTTGAGATCTGCAAGCTGTTAGTGCTTTGGTTTGCTGACGTGTATGCGCTATGTATGTGAACGGCCTTAATTAGCAGTTTGCCATTGTATTAGAATTTCGTGCTTTTCTTAATCTTCTGAAGATTTCAGAAGAGTCGATTATGCCGTCTACTAGATATTTCGTGACAGGAAAAATAGGAAAAGTGCAAAGAGTAGTTGAAACAGAGCTAGATAGTCCCTTAAGAATTATCATTGAATTTCGGGGCTCCAGTGGCTCAGTCGGTTAGCGCGCCGTACTTATAGACAGTACCTTCACCTGATGCGGGTTAAAGGGCATGCGGAGGTCGTGAGTTCGATCCTCACCTGGAGCATATTTTTTTTCTTCTGCATTTATTTTTCCTACATTTTTTTTTAATTTCCGTGGAAATCTAATCGAACATTCATGTTACCTTGCACAAAAGTAGCATTAACCTTTGTTATTCAAATATTGACGTTTAGTCAATTTCTATGCATAAATGGCTCTTTGTCAGAGTGCTTGATTTCGATCCTCACCTGGAGCAATTTTTGCCATTTTTTTTAGTTTGTATATCATAATGTCTTAAAGTAAGCACTTGTATATTATTTTTGGAACAAATTAGTTTACAAAAACTTCGAGTTAAGGGAAATATATATCTGGACACAGTTTCGTACTTACGACTTCGTAAATTTCAAACAAAAGAAGTTCGTGTATTTTAAGAAGATTTTCTTTCGAGCCCCCTCCATGAAATCAAATTTCTCTGACCAATATTAGTATGGGGACTTGGTTGAAATTGAAGCGGAAATAGGTTTCAAAAAATGAAAGAAAGGCTAGAGCATGTGGGTTGAGACCTGCAAGCTGTTAGTGCTTTGGTTTGCTGATGTGTATGCGCTATGTATGTGAACGGCCTTACTTAGCAGTTTGACATTGTATTAGAATTTCGTGCTTTTCTTAATCTTCTGAAGATTTCAGAAGAGTCGATTATGCCGCCTACTAGATATTTCGTGACAGGAAAAATAGGAAAAGTGCAAAGAGTAGTTGAAACAGAGCTAGATAGTCCCTTAAGAATTATCATTGATTTTCGGGGCTCCAGTGGCTCAGTCGGTTAGCGCGCCGTACTTATAGACAGTACCTTCACCTGATGCGGGTTATAAGGCATGCGGAGGTCGTGAGTTCGATCCTCACCTGGAGCATATTTTTTTCTTCTGGATTTATTTTTCCTACATTTTTTTTTTAATTTCCGTGGAAATCTAATCGAACATTCATGCCACCTTGCACAAAAGTAGCATTAACCTTTGTTATTCAAATATTCACGTTTAGTCAATTTCTATGCATAAATGGCTCTTTGTCAGAGTGCTTGATTTCGATCCTCACCTGGAGCAATTTTTGCCATTTTTTTTAGTTTGTGTATCATAATGTCTTAAAGTAAGCAATTGTATATTATTTTTGGAACAAATTAGTTTACAAAAACTTCGAGTTAAGGGAAATATATATCTGGACACAATTTCGTACTTACGACTTCGTAAATTTCAAACAAAAGAAGTTAATGTATTTTAAGAAGATTTTCTTTCGAGCCCCCTCCATGAAATAAAATTTCTCTGACCAATATTAGTATGGGGACTTGGTTGAAACTGAAGCGGAAATAGGTTTCAAAAAATGAAAGAAAGGCTAGAGCATGTGGGTTGAGATCTGCATGTTGTTAGTGCTTTGGTTTGCTGACGTGTATGCGCTATGTCTGTGACCGGCCTTACTTAGCAGTTTGCCATTGTATTAGAATTTCGTGCTTTTCTTAATCTTCTGAAGATTTCAGAAGAGTCGATTATGCCGCCTACTAGATATTTCGTGACAGGAAAAATAGGGAAAGTGCAAAGAGTAGTTGAAACAGAGCTAGATAGTCCCTTAAGAATTATCATTGAATTTCGGGGCTCCAGTGGCTCAGTCGGTTAGCGCGCCGTACTTATAGACAGTACCTTCACCTGATGCGGGTTAAAGGGCATGCGGAGGTCGTGAGTTCGATCCTCACCTGGAGCATATTTTTTTTCTTCTGCATTTATTTTTCCTACATTTTTTTTTAATTTCCGTGGAAATCTAATCGAACATTCATGCCACCTTGCACAAAAGTAGCATTAACCTTTGTTATTCAAATATTGACGTTTAGTCAATTTCTATGCATAAATGGCTCTTTGTCAGAGTGCTTGATTTCGATCCTCACCTGGAGCAATTTTTGCCATTTTTTTTAGTTTGTGTATCATAATGTCTTAAAGTAAGCAATTGTATATTTTTTTTGGAACAAATTAGTTTACAAAAACTTCGAGTTAAGGGAAATATATATCTGGACACAGTTTCGTACTTACGACTTCGTAAATTTCAAACAAAAGAAGTTCGTGTATTTTAAGAAGATTTTCTTTCGAGCCCCCTCCATGAAATAAAATTTCTCTGACCAATATTAGTATGGGGACTTGGTTGAAATTGAAGCGGAAATAGGTTTCAAAAAATGAAAGAAAGGCTAGAGCATGTGGGTTGAGATCTGCAAGCTGTTAGTGCTTTGGTTTGCTGACGTGTATGCGCTATGTATGTGAACGGCCTTAATTAGCAGTTTGCCATTGTATTAGAATTTCGTGCTTTTCTTAATCTTCTGAAGATTTCAGAAGAGTCGATTATGCCGTCTACTAGATATTTCGTGACAGGAAAAATAGGAAAAGTGCAAAGAGTAGTTGAAACAGAGCTAGATAGTCCCTTAAGAATTATCATTGAATTTCGGGGCTCCAGTGGCTCAGTCGGTTAGCGCGCCGTACTTATAGACAGTACCTTCACCTGATGCGGGTTAAAGGGCATGCGGAGGTCGTGAGTTCGATCCTCACCTGGAGCATATTTTTTTTCTTCTGCATTTATTTTTCCTACATTTTTTTTTAATTTCCGTGGAAATCTAATCGAATATTCATGTTACCTTGCACAAAAGTAGCATTAACCTTTGTTATTCAAATATTGACGTTTAGTCAATTTCTATGCATAAATGGCTCATTGTCAGAGTGCTTGATTTCGATCCTCACCTGGAGCAATTTTTGCCATTTTTTTTAGTTTGTGTATCATAATGTCTTAAAGTAAGCAATTGTATATTTTTTTTGGAACAAATTAGTTTACAAAAACTTCGAGTTAAGGGAAATATATATTTGGACACAGTTTTGTACTTACGACTTCGTAAATTTCAAACAAAAGAAGTTCGTGTATTTTATGAAAATTTTCTTTCGAGCCCCCTCCATGAAATAAAATTTCTCTGACCAATATTAGTATGGGGACTTGGTTGAAATTGAAGCGGAAATAGGTTTCAAAAAATGAAAGAAAGGCTAGAGCATGTGGGTTGAGATCTGCAAGCTGTTAGTGCTTTGGTTTGCTGACGTGTATGCGCTATGTATGTGACCGGCCTTACTTAGCAGTTTGCCATTGTATTAGAATTTCGTGCTTTTCTTAATCTTCTGAAGATTTCAGAAGAGTCGATTATGCCGCCTACTAGATATTTCGTGACAGGAAAAATAGGAAAAGTGCAAAGAGTAGTTGAAACAGAGCTAGATAGTCCCTTAAGAATTATCATTGAATTTCGGGGCTCCAGTGGCTCAGTCGGTTAGCGCGCCGTACTTATAGACAGTACCTTCACCTGATGCGGGTTAAAGGGCATGCGGAGGTCGTGAGTTCGATCCTCACCTGGAGCATTTTTTTTTTCTTCTGCATTTATTTTTCCTACATTTTTTTTTAATTTCCGTGGAAATCTAATCGAACATTCATGCCACCTTGCACAAAAGTAGCATTAACCTTTGTTATTCAAATATTCACGTTTAGTCAATTTCTATGCATAAATGGCTCTTTGTCAGAGTGCTTGATTTCGATCCTCACCTGGAGCAATTTTTGCCATTTTTTTTAGTTTGTATATCATAATGTCTTAAAGTAAGCACTTGTATATTATTTTTGGAACAAATTAGTTTACAAAAACTTCGAGTTAAGGGAAATATATATCTGGACACAGTTTCGTACTTACGACTTCGTAAATTTCAAACAAAAGAAGTTCGTGTATTTTAAGAAGATTTTCTTTCGAGCCCCCTCCATGAAATCAAATTTCTCTGACCAATATTAGTATGGGGACTTGGTTGAAATTGAAGCGGAAATAGGTTTCAAAAAATGAAAGAAAGGCTAGAGCATGTGGGTTGAGACCTGCAAGCTGTTAGTGCTTTGGTTTGCTGATGTGTATGCGCTATGTATGTGAACGGCCTTACTTAGCAGTTTGACATTGTATTAGAATTTCGTGCTTTTCTTAATCTTCTGAAGATTTCAGAAGAGTCGATTATGCCGCCTACTAGATATTTCGTGACAGGAAAAATAGGAAAAGTGCAAAGAGTAGTTGAAACAGAGCTAGATAGTCCCTTAAGAATTATCATTGATTTTCGGGGCTCCAGTGGCTCAGTCGGTTAGCGCGCCGTACTTATAGACAGTACCTTCACCTGATGCGGGTTATAAGGCATGCGGAGGTCGTGAGTTCGATCCTCACCTGGAGCATATTTTTTTCTTCTGGATTTATTTTTCCTACATTTTTTTTTTAATTTCCGTGGAAATCTAATCGAACATTCATGCCACCTTGCACAAAAGTAGCATTAACCTTTGTTATTCAAATATTCACGTTTAGTCAATTTCTATGCATAAATGGCTCTTTGTCAGAGTGCTTGATTTCGATCCTCACCTGGAGCAATTTTTGCCATTTTTTTTAGTTTGTGTATCATAATGTCTTAAAGTAAGCAATTGTATATTATTTTTGGAACAAATTAGTTTACAAAAACTTCGAGTTAAGGGAAATATATATCTGGACACAATTTCGTACTTACGACTTCGTAAATTTCAAACAAAAGAAGTTAATGTATTTTAAGAAGATTTTCTTTCGAGCCCCCTCCATGAAATAAAATTTCTCTGACCAATATTAGTATGGGGACTTGGTTGAAACTGAAGCGGAAATAGGTTTCAAAAAATGAAAGAAAGGCTAGAGCATGTGGGTTGAGATCTGCATGTTGTTAGTGCTTTGGTTTGCTGACGTGTATGCGCTATGTCTGTGACCGGCCTTACTTAGCAGTTTGACACTGTATTAGAATTTCGTCCTTTTCTTAATCTTCTGAAGATTTCAGAAGAGTCGATTATGCCGCCTACTAGATATTTCGTGACAGGAAAAATAGGGAAAGTGCAAAGAGTAGTTGAAACAGAGCTAGATAGTCCCTTAAGAATTATCATTGAATTTCGGGGCTCCAGTGGCTCAGTCGGTTAGCGCGCCGTACTTATAGACAGTACCTTCACCTGATGCGGGTTATAAGGCATGCGGAGGTCGTGAGTTCGATCCTCACCTGGAGCATATTTTTTTTCTTCTGCATTTATTTTTCCTACATTTTTTTTTAATTTCCGTGGAAATCTAATCGAACATTCATGCCACCTTGCACAAAAGTAGCAGTAACCTTTGTTATTCAAATATTGACGTTTAGTCAATTTCTATGCATAAATGGCTCTTTGTCAGAGTGCTTGATTTTGATCCTCACCTGGAGCAATTTTTGCCATTTTTTCAGTTTGTGTATCATAATGTCTTTAAGTAAGCACTTGTATATTATTTTTGGAACAAATTAGTTTACAAAAACTTCGAGTTAAGGGAAATATATATTTGGACACAGTTTCGTACTTACGACTTCGTAAATTTCAAACAAAAGAAGTTCGTGTATTTTAAGAAGATTTTCTTTCGAGCCCCCTCCATGAAATACAATTTCTCTGACCAATATTAGTATGGGGACTTGGTTGAAATTGAAGCGGAAATAGGTTTCAAAAAATGAAAGAAAGGCTAGAGCATGTGGGTTGAGATCTGCAAGCTGTTAGTGCTTTGGTTTGCTGACGTGTATGCGCTATGTATGTGAACGGCCTTAATTAGCAGTTTGCCATTGTATTAGAATTTCGTGCTTTTCTTAATCTTCTGAAGATTTCAGAAGAGTCGATTATGCCGTCTACTAGATATTTCGTACAGGAAAAATAGGAAAAGTGCAAAGAGTAGTTGAAACAGAGCTAGATAGTCCCTTAAGAATTATCATTGAATTTCGGGGCTCCAGTGGCTCAGTCGGTTAGCGCGCCGTACTTATAGACAGTACCTTCACCTGATGCGGGTGAAAGGGCATGCGGAGGTCGTGAGTTCGATTCTCACCTCGAGCATATTTTTTTTCTTCTGCATTTATTTTTCCTACATTTTTTTTTAATTTCCGTGGAAATCTAATCGAACATTCATGCCACCTTGCACAAAAGTAGCATTAACCTTTGTTATTCAAATATTGACGTTTAGTCAATTTCTATGCATAAATGGCTCTTTGTCAGAGTGCTTGATTTCGATCCTCACCTGGAGCAATTTTTGCCATTTTTTTTAGTTTGTGTATCATAATGTCTTAAAGTAAGCAATTGTATATTATTTTTGGAACAAATTAGTTTACAAAAACTTCGAGTTAAGGGAAATATATATCTGGACACAGTTTCGTACTTACGACTTCGTAAATTTCAAACAAAAGAAGTTCGTGTATTTTAAGAAGATTTTCTTTCGAGCCCCCTCCATGAAATAAAATTTCTCTGACCAATATTAGTATGGGGACTTGGTTGAAATTGAAGCGGAAATAGGTTTAAAAAAATGAAAGAAAGGCTAGAGCATGTGGGTTGAGATCTGCAAGCTGTTAGTGCTTTGGTTTGCTGACGTGTATGCGCTATGTATGTGAACGGCCTTACTTAGCAGTTTGACATTGTATTAGAATTTCGTGCTTTTCTTAATCTTCTGAAGATTTCAGAATAGTCGATTATGCCGCCTACTAGATATTTCGTGACAGGAAAAATAGGAAAAGTGCAAAGAGTAGTTGAAACAGAGCTAGATAGTCCCATAAGAATTATCATTGATTTTCGGGGCTCCAGTGGCTCAGTCGGTTAGCGCGCCGTACTTATAGACAGTACCTTCACCTGATGCGGGTTATAAGGCATGCGGAGGTCGTGAGTTCGATCCTCACCTGGAGCATATTTTTTTCTTCTGGATTTATTTATCCTACATTTTTTTTTTAATTTCCGTGGAAATCTAATCGAACATTCATGCCACCTTGCACAAAAGTAGCATTAACCTTTGTTATTCAAATATTCACGTTTAGTCAATTTCTATGCATAAATGGCTCTTTGTCAGAGTGCTTGATTTCGATCCTCACCTGGAGCAATTTTTGCCATTTTTTTTAGTTTGTGTATCATAATGTCTTAAAGTAAGCAATTGTATATTATTTTTGGAACAAATTAGTTTACAAAAACTTCGAGTTAAGGGAAATATATATCTGGACACAGTTTCGTACTTACGACTTCGTAAATTTCAAACAAAAGAAGTTAATGTATTTTAAGAAGATTTTCTTTCGAGCCCCCTCCATGAAATAAAATTTCTCTGACCAATATTAGTATGGGGGACTTGAAAGAAAGGCTAGAGCATGTGGGTTGAGATCTGCAAGTTGTTAGTGCTTTGGTTTGCTGACGTGTATGCGCTATGTCTGTGACCGGCCTTACTTAGCAGTTTGACACTGTATTAGAATTTCGTCCTTTTCTTAATCTTCTGAAGATTTCAGAAGAGTCGATTATGCCGCCTACTAGATATTTCGTGACAGGAAAAATAGGGAAAGTGCAAAGAGTAGTTGAAACAGAGCTAGATAGTCCCTTAAGAATTATCATTGAATTTCGGGGCTCCAGTGGCTCAGTCGGTTAGCGCGCCGTACTTATAGACAGTACCTTCACCTGATGCGGGTTATAAGGCATGCGGAGGTCGTGAGTTCGATCCTCACCTGGAGCATATTTTTTTCTTCTGGATTTATTTTTCCTACATTTTTTTTTAAATTTCCGTGGAAATATAATCGAACATTCATGCCACCTTGCACAAAAGTAGCATTAACCTTTGTTATTCAAATATTCACGTTTAGTCAATTTCTATGCATAAATGGCTCATTGTCAGAGTGCTTGATTTCGATCCTCACCTGGAGCAATTTTTGCCATTTTTTTTAGTTTGTGTATCATAATGTCTTAAAGTAAGCAATTGTATATTATTTTTGGAACAAATTAGTTTACAAAAACTTCGAGTTAAGGGAAATATATATCTGGACACAGTTTCGTACTTACGACTTCGTAAATTTCAAACAAAAGAAGTTCGTGTATTTTAAGAAGATTTTCTTTCGAGCCCCCTCCATGAAATACAATTTCTCTGACCAATATTAGTATGGGGACATGGTTGAAATTGAAGCGGAAATAGGTTTCAAAAAATGAAAGATAGGCTAGAGCATATGGGTTGAGATCTGCAAGTTGTTAGTGCTTTGGTTTGCTGACGTGTATGCGCTATGTATGTGAACGGCCTTAATTAGCAGTTTGCCATTGTATTAGAATTTCGTGCTTTTCTTAATGCCGCCTACTAGATATTTCGTGACAGGAAAAATAGGAAAAGTGCAAAGAGTAGTTGAAACAGAGCTAGATAGTCCCTTAAGAATAATCATTGATTTTCGGGGCTCCAGTGGCTCAGTCGGTTAGCGCGCCGTACTTATAGACAGTACCTTCACCTGATGCGGGTTATAAGGCATGCGGAGGTCGTGAGTTCGATCCTCACCTGGGGCATATTTTTTTCTTCTGGATTTATTTTTCCTACATTTTTTTTTTAATTTCCGTGGAAATCTAATCGAACATTCATTCCACGAAAGGAGGTCGATTTCATGTCGAAGAAGAAGGACGTGTACAAATTTGCTCCAACAAATCCGCTGTCATCTTGGCTTGTGGTTCGTTATATCTTTTTAATTTTTGTGACATAACAATCTACGTGTATCTGACTGTTCAAGTTCGTGTGTATCTGGGGCGAAAGCCCGTCCTTTCAGGATGTCTAGACCTGTAAGGTTTGATGACTTTGCTAGGCCTGACAGAGGCTTGTGCGTCGCCATTAGCTCACTGAACAGAGAGGCGTTTAGTAAGGTGGGCCAGAGAGACCTCGTTCCTTTTTTGGATAGCGTTATTGAAGTGGACTCTGAATTGCTTTGTCTTCAGAAAAATTATTTGAAGAAAACTTTTTACGTTTATGTTTCAAACCGGACTGCTCATACTATCATAATAAATGAAGTGAGTTTTGTATTAAACGGAATAACTTGGAACATTTCTCCTGCCTCCTCAATGTACATTAATGTTACTGTGCATTGGGCCCCTGAAGAGCTTGACGATAAAATCATTGGAGCTGCACTCAAACAATATGGGGAGATCATGTCTATCAACCGACCTAAATTTAATGACGGTCGGCTGAAAAATGCTAATACCGGAGTTCGGTTTTACCGATTTCGATGTATGAAGGCTCGTTACGTCCCTAATTTTATCAATTTTGGTGGGGAGACCGTTATGTTTACTTTTCCTGGCCAGTCTCCTCAATGTCGCCGTTGTGCGCAAAATTTTCATAAAATCAGAGACTGCAAGGCGGTTTGGTGTGCCAATTGCGATGGGTTCTCCCCTCACGACAATCCCCACGAGGAAAAGGAATGTGTTCTACCTTGTCGCACATGTAATTCAACTGAACACACCAGATCAAACTGCTGTGCCCGAGTTGGGTCTTACGCAGCTCGGGTATCAGCCAGGTATGCAAGAAAATCGACCCCACTAATTCAAAACACCGAAAGCCTAGAAGACCGGGAGATAAACGTTGAAGACTCTGATTCAGAGTCAGAAGACATCATGGAAGCCTCTGAAGAATCTGCGGACTGTATGGAAGAAGATAACCACCAAAGTGATGTTGATGAAAAGGAGATTTCCGATACCAGCTCTCCTGTAGCAAAGAAACCCGTGTTGGAGACAAAAAACACCAGAGAAGACTCTACACCGATAGAGTCAATTTCCAACGATGTTGTGCAAGTTGAAGTTCAGGCAGAAGTTCACGAAGAAGCTATATCTACGGTAGACCAAATTGACCAACATATTCATCTTGAGAGACAGGACGTAAACAGCCAAAATTGTTTTAGCGAAGACAGCCTGATCGCCAACTGTTCGTCACAAGTGTGCCAGGAGATGACCCCAGCCTCTCACCAAGAATGTTCCAACGTTTTGTTGGAATATCGAAAGAAGAGCTCTTTAGCAAAGCGTGGAAGAAAGCGCCTGAACAAACGGACTTGAACTTTTACCAATATTTTTCAGATTCATACGATTCGCAATGGGTATGTTACAGTTTCTTTTATTGATCTGTATTTTAATGTCTACATCTAGTTCAATTCGTATTGGCTCTTTAAACTGTAATGGATTACGAGATACTGTTAAACAGTCGCAATTACACAGTTTTATCTTTGATAATAACCTAGATATCATTTTTCTTCAAGAAACACATTTTTCTAGTTTAAAAGACACACGGTTGTTAAATATCCCCGCAGATTGTCTGTGGGCCTTTGGTACTAATAAGAGTTGTGGAGTGGGGGTGGTTATTAGATACACCATTGACTGTGTTATACGCAGTGTTAAAAGATGCCCAGAAGGTAGATTTATATCCATTAAAGCTGACATTAATGATACATCTGTGAATTTGATATGTATCTATGCCCCAACTAACCCAACAAAAAGAAAAGAATTCATACAGAATCTTGACAATGTACTGCTTGGGAAAGAAACTGTGATCTTAGGTGGGGATTTTAACTTTGTTGAAAACAATGTGTTAGATAAATGTGGAGGCAATGTAAATTCCAGGGTTGACGGAAAAGACGAAATCATTGCCCTTAAGTCTGATTTTCAACTATGTGATATATTTAGATCACTTTATCCAGACAAAAAAATGTATTCATGGCACAGAAACAACATTGCTTGTCGCTTAGACCGTTTTTATATATCAAATAATGTAAAAAAAAGTTGTTTTCTTTTCTGATTGTCAACCTGCTTCTTTTTCTGACCATTCTTGTGTTTATTTTGATGTTTGTTTTGAGGGGATTATATCTTGGGGACCTTTTTACTGGAAATGTAATACATCCGTTTTAAATGATCCAAACTTGTCCGCAGAAATTAACGAAACTTTTAAAATTTTCTTTGCTGATCAATTGGAAGGTAGGGAGTTAGTTGGAAGATGGGACAGTTTCAAAGAAGAATGTAAACGCGTAATTTCCTCTCATTGTAAAAATGCTTCACAACAAAAGAAAAAAGTAACTAAAGAGCTAGAATCCAAGTTGTATGACTTGAAAAAAGACCCTACTAAGAAGAAGTCAGAAATTGAAACTGTTAAGGATACTTTAAATGCGTTAGCCAAGCAGTCCAAACAGGGTTCAGTAATTCGATCGAAATGTTCTGATTTTGAATCGGGCGAAAAACCCACAAAATATTTCATAAGGCGAGAAGTCAGTAGAAGCAAAAAGAAAATGATTAGAGAGATCAAATGTTTCAAAAATGAAAATTGTCTTCACAACTCCCAAAAAGACATATCGTCATGTATTGGAAAGTATTTCCGAGATTTATATTCTGAGCAAGAAACGGATGTAAACGTACAACAAAAATTTGTTAAAGGCCTACCGAAACTAAGTGATAAGGTAAAAGATTTGTGCGAGGGTGAACTAACGGTTGATGAATTGTTCACATCCGTTAGCTCTATGAGCAGGAACAAAACCCCAGGGTCAGATGGTTTACCTTGTGAATTTTACTTACAATTCTGGAATATTTTAGGTAACATTTTAACTAAAGTAATAAACACGTGTTTACAGATAGGTTCTTTAACCGAAAGTCAAAGGTATGGCCTCATCACATTATTATGTAAAAACTCAGAAGAGCCGGATAACATTGGAAATTGGAGGCCGATTAGTTTGTTAAATGTTGACTACAAGATCTTGTCAAAAGCATTATGTAACCGCCTGAAGAGAGTAATCGATTGTATCATTGAACAGAACCAATCATATGGAATACCAGGTCGCAGTATTTTTGATAATTTGCACTTGTTAAGGAACACATTTGATTATGTAGAGCAAAAAGATCTAAAATGCTGTTTTATAAATCTTGATCAAGAAAAGGCCTTTGATCGTGTTGATTGGAATTTTATGATGCTTTGTTTAGAACAATTTAATTTTGGGCCCAGTTTTTGTAACTGGGTAAAGCTGTTGTATACTGATATCAAGAGCAGTGTTATAATTAATGGACATATCGGCGAAGAGTTTAAGCTCTTGCGCGGTGTAAAACAGGGCTGTTCAATTTCACCATTAATCTACATCTTGACTTTAGAGCCTTTCATTGACGCTGTCAGAAAATGTACAGACATAAAAGGTATAAAAATGCCAGGGACCAACAAAGAGGTCAAAATCAGTGCCTATGCAGATGACACAACGGTGATTGTGTCAGATGAAAACTCAATCGAACCTGTTTTAACTCTGTGTGAATTGTATGGAAGGGCATCAGGATCTAAGTAAAATTTGTCTAAAACTGTTGCTTTGTCCATAGGCAATTGGCCAGACCATGCGTTTACAAATTCAAAACTTAAATTGGTGGAAAGCGTCAAAATTTGGGGCATTTATTTTGGTCAAAACGCCATCGAAAAAAACTCAGAAAGAATTTTGAATAAGGTTAAAAAGAATGTAACAGCATGGTCTGGTCGATACCTTTCCTTGAGAGGAAAATCTGTTCTAATTAACACTGTTGCTCTTGCTGTCGTTTGGTTTGCGGCTCAATGTACTTTTGTATCTAAATCATGTGTTTTAAAAACCAGTCAAACTGTTTTCCAATTTTTGTGGTGTAACAAACCGGAGGGCATCAAACGAAATGTTTTGTATAATCCTCATGACAAAGGTGGTCTAAACATCACCAATATCCATTGTAAAATGAAAGCCCTTGCAGTTAGACATCTTTTGAAACTAGTTTATGGGACAAACGCAGACTGGAAATATTTCACCATCTACTGGTTAGGACTGTCCTTAAGACAAGTGCGACCAGATTTTTCTAAGGCATCTATTCCACATTGTTTACAAAGACCGCCTTTCTACAATTTTGTAATAGAAGCTTGGAAAGAGGTTTTTGATGGCCAAAACTTACCTCCAATAATGTATTCGACTAAATACCTATACAACCTTTTTGTAGATAAAGTTATTGAAGTCCCAAGAGTTGTTCTTAGGCACAAAGATCTTCCATGGAAATCAATATGGCAAAATGTGTTCCATCCTTTTCTTGACCATAACATTGTAAACTTTAACTTCAAATTAGTCAATGACATTCTTCCAGTAAAAGAAAGGCTGCTAAGAAGGAATGTAGTAACTGACGATAAATGCCCATTTTGTACACATTCTGAAACGCAGAAACATCTATTCATTGAATGTCAGGTTGTAAGAAATGTTTATGACTATTTTTGTAGGGCGTTCATGTTATACGGTAGATTTTTGTTACATTACAATGAAAAATGTTTGATATACAAAATTTTTGATAACTGTTATGTCAATGACAGGCCAATGTTTTTATATGTATTGTCTGTAATACAGTTTTGTGTTTGGTGTTCAAGAAACGACATTGTATTTACTGACGGAAAACACAACACGCAAAGCATGGTAGAAAAAGTGAAGTCAATGATTAAAATAAGAGCTCATGTCGACAACTATAGATTAAATACTTCAGATTTTAAACGAGTCTGGTGTAAACACAATATTTTCTGTAAGATGATAAATAACAAAATGACGTTTGTGTATAAGTGATATGATTGTAAAATTGAGGGCAGTCAACCTCCTGTGATACTAATTTTTTAATCTGACTGCAAATGGCTATGTACTGAATGATTCAATGTGTTAATAAAGATCTTTTTCACAACAAAAAAAAAATTCATGCCACCTTGCACAAAAGTAGCATTAACCTTTGTTATTCAAATATTCACGTTTAGTCAATTTCTATGCATAAATGGCTCTTTGTCAGAGTGCTTGATTTCGATCCTCACCTGGAGCAATTTTTGCCATTTTTTTTAGTTTGTGTATCATAATGTCTTAAAGTAAGCAATTGTATATTATTTTTGGAACAAATTAGTTTACAAAAACTTCGAGTTAAGGGAAATATATATCTGGACACAGTTTCGTACTTACGACTTCGTAAATTTCAAACAAAAGAAGTTAATGTATTTTAAGAAGATTTTCTTTCGAGCCCCCTCCATGAAATAAAATTTCTCTGACCAATATTAGTATTGGGACTTGGTTGAAACTGAAGCGGAAATAGGTTTCAAAAAATGAAAGAAAGGCTAGAGCATGTGGGTTGAGATCTGCAAGTTGTTAGTGCTTTGGTTTGCTGACGTGTATGCGCTATGTCTGTGACCGGCCTTACTTAGCAGTTTGACACTGTATTAGAATTTCGTCCTTTTCTTAATCTTCTGAAGATTTCAGAAGAGTCGATTATGCCGCCTACTAGATATTTCGTGACAGGAAAAATAGGAAAAGTGCAAAGAGTAGTTGAAACAGAGCTAGATAGTCCCTTAAGAATTATCATTGAATTTCGGGGCTCCAGTGGCTCAGTCGGTTAGCGCGCCGTACTTATAGACAGTACCTTCACCTGATGCGGGTAATAAGGCATGCGGAGGTCGTGAGTTCGATCCTCACCTGGAGCATATTTTTTTTCTTCTGCATTTATTTTTCCTACATTTTTTTTTAATTTCCGTGGAAATCTAATCGAACATTCACGCCACCTTGCACAAAAGTAGCATTAACCTTTGTTATTAAAATATTGACGTTTAGTCAATTTCTATGCATAAATGGCTCTTTGTCAGAGTGCTTGATTTTGATCCTCACCTGGAGCAATTTTTGCCATTTTTTCAGTTTGTGTATCATAATGTCTTTAAGTAAGCACTTGTATATTATTTTTGGAACAAATTAGTTTACAAAAACTTCGAGTTAAGGGAAATATATATTTGGACACAGTTTCGTACTTACGACTTCGTAAATTTCAAACAAAAGAAGTTCGTGTATTTTAAGAAGATTTTCTTTCGAGCCCCCTCCATGAAATAAAATTTCTCTGACCAATATTAGTATGGGGACTTGGTTGAAATTGAAGCGGAAATAGGTTTCAAAAAATGAAAGAAAGGCTAGAGCATGTGGGTTGAGATCTGCAAGCTGTTAGTGCTTTGGTTTGCTGACGTGTATGCGCTATGTATGTGAACGGCCTTAATTAGCAGTTTGCCATTGTATTAGAATTTCGTCCTTTTCTTAATCTTCTGAAGATTTCAGAAGAGTCGATTATGCCGTCTACTAGATATTTCGTGACAGGAAAAATAGGAAAAGTGCAAAGAGTAGTTGAAACAGAGCTAGATAGTCCCTTAAGAATTATCATTGCATTTCGGGGCTCCAGTGGCTCAGTCGGTTAGCGCGCCGTACTTATAGACAGTACCTTCACCTGATGCGGGTTTTAAGGCATGCGGAGGTCGTGAGTTCGATCCTCACCTGGAGCATATTTTTTTTCTTCTGCATTTATTTTTCCTACATTTTTTTTTAATTTCCGTGGAAATCTAATCGAACATTCATGCCACCTTGCACAAAAGTAGCATTAACCTTTGTTATTCAAATATTGACGTTTAGTCAATTTCTATGCATAAATGGCTCTTTGTCAGAGTGCTTGATTTCGATCCTCACCTGGAGCAATTTTTGCCATTTTTTTAGTTTGTGTATCATAATGTCTTAAAGTAAGCAATTGTATATTTTTTTTGGAACAAATTAGTTTACAAAAACTTCGAGTTAAGGGAAATATATATCTGGACACAGTTTCGTACTTACGACTTCGTAAATTTCAAACAAAAGAAGTTAATGTATTTTAAGAAGATTTTCTTTCGAGCCCCCTCCATGAAATAAAATTTCTCTGACCAATATTAGTATGGGGACTTGGTTGAAATTGAAGCGGAAATAGGTTTCAAAAAATGAAAGAAAGGCTAGAGCATGTGGGTTGAGATCTGCAAGTTGTTAGTGCTTTGGTTTGCTGACGTGTATGCGCTATGTATGTGAACGGCCTTACTTAGCAGTTTGCCATTGTATTAGAATTTCGTGCTTTTCTTAATCTTCTGAAGATTTCAGAAGAGTCGATTATGCCGCCTACTAGATATTTCGTGACAGGAAAAATAGGAAAAGTGCAAAGAGTAGTTGAAACAGAGCTAGATAGTCCCTTAAGAATTATCATTGCATTTCGGGGCTCCAGTGGCTCAGTCGGTTAGCGCGCCGTACTTATAGACAGTACCTTCACCTGATGCGGGTTTTAAGGCATGCGGAGGTCGTGAGTTCGATCCTCACCTGGAGCATATTTTTTTCTTCTGGATTTATTTTTCCTACATTTTTTTTTTAATTTCCGTGGAAATCTAATCGAACATTCATGCCACCTTGCACAAAAGTAGCATTAACCTTTGTTATTCAAATATTGACGTTTAGTCAATTTCTATGCATAAATGGCTCTTTGTCAGAGTGCTTGATTTTGATCCTCACCTGGAGCAATTTTTGCCATTTTTTCAGTTTGTGTATCATAATGTCTTTAAGTAAGCACTTGTATATTATTTTTGGAACAAATTAGTTTACAAAAACTTCGAGTTAAGGGAAATATATATTTGGACACAGTTTCGTACTTACGACTTCGTAAATTTCAAACAAAAGAAGTTCGTGTATTTTAAGAAGATTTTCTTTCGAGCCCCCTCCATGAAATAAAATTTCTCTGACCAATATTAGTATGGGGACTTGGTTGAAATTGAAGCGGAAATAGGTTTCAAAAAATGAAAGAAAGGCTAGAGCATGTGGGTTGAGATCTGCAAGCTGTTAGTGCTTTGATTTGCTGACGTGTATGCGCTATGTATGTGAACGGCCTTAATTAGCAGTTTGCCATTGTATTAGAATTTCGTGCTTTTCTTAATCTTCTGAAGATTTCAGAAGAGTCGATTATGCCGTCTACTAGATATTTCGTGACAGGAAAAATAGGAAAAGTGCAAAGAGTAGTTGAAACAGAGCTAGATAGTCCCTTAAGAATTATCATTGAATTTCATGGCTCCAGTGGCTCAGTCGGTTAGCGCGCCGTACTTATAGACAGTACCTTCACCTGATGCGGGTTTTAAGGCATGCGGAGGTCGTGAGTTCGATCCTCACCTGGAGCATATTTTTTTTCTTCTGCATTTATTTTTCCTACATTTTTTTTTAATTTCCGTGGAAATCTAATCGAACATTCATGCCACCTTGCACAAAAGTAGCATTAACCTTTGTTATTCAAATATTGACGTTTAGTGAATTTCTATGCATAAATGGCTCTTTGTCAGAGTGCTTGATTTCGATCCTCACCTGGAGCAATTTTTGCCATTTTTTTTAGTTTGTGTATCATAATGTCTTAAAGTAAGCAATTGTATTTTTTTTTTGGAACAAATTAGTTTACAAAGACTTCGAGTTAAGGGAAATATATATCTGGACACAGTTTCGTACTTACGACTTCGTAAATTTCAAACAAAAGAAGTTAATGTATTTTAAGAAGATTTTCTTTCGAGCCCCCTCCATGAAATAAAATTTCTCTGACCAATATTAGTATGGGGACTTGGTTGAAATTGAAGCGGAAATAGGTTTCAAAAAATTAAAGAAAGGCTAGAGCATGTGGGTTGAGATCTGCAAGCTGTTAGTGCTTTGGTTTGCTGACGTGTATGCGCTATGTATGTGAACGGCCTTACTTAGCAGTTTGCCATTGTATTAGAATTTCGTGCTTTTCTTAATCTTCTGAAGATTTCAGAAGAGTCGATTATGCCGCCTACTAGATATTTCGTGACAGGAAAAATAGGAAAAGTGCAAAGAGTAGTTGAAACAGAGCTAGATAGTCCCTGAAGAATTATCATTGCATTTCGGGGCTCCAGTGGCTCAGTCGGTTAGCGCGCCGTACTTATAGACAGTACCTTCACCTGATGCGGGTTTTAAGGCATGTGGAGGTCGTGAGTTCGATCCTCACCTGGAGCATATTTTTTTCTTCTGGATTTATTTTTCCTACATTTTTTTTTAATTTCCGTGGAAATCTAATCGAACATTCATGCCACCTTGCACAAAAGTAGCAGTAACCTTTGTTATTCAAATATTGACGTTTAGTCAATTTCTATGCATAAATGGCTCTTTGTCAGAGTGCTTGATTCGATCCTCACCTGGAGCAATTTTTGCCATTTTTTTTAGTTTGTGTATCATAATGTCTTAAAGTAAGCAATTGTATATTATTTTTGGAACAAATTAGTTTACAAAAACTTCGAGTTACGGGAAATATATATCTGGACACAGTTTCGTACTTACGACTTCGTAAATTTCAAACAAAAGAAGTTCGTGTATTTTAAGAAGATTTTCTTTCGAGCCCCCTCCATGAAATAAAATTTCTCTGACCAATATTAGTATGGGGACTTGGTTGAAATTGAAGCGGAAATAGGTTTCAAAAAATGAAAGAAAGGCTAGAGCATGTGGGTTGAGATCTGCAAGCTGTTAGTGCTTTGGTTTGCTGACGTGTATGCGCTATGTATGTGAACGGCCTTAATTAGCAGTTTGCCATTGTATTAGAATTTCGTGCTTTTCTTAATCTTCTGAAGATTTCAGAAGAGTCGATTATGCCGCCTACTAGATATTTCTTGACAGGAAAAATAGGAAAAGTGCAAAGAGTAATTGAAACAGAGCTAGATAGTCCCTTAAGAATTATCATTCAATTTCGGGGCTCCAGTGGCTCAGTCGGTTAGCGCGCCGTACTTATAGACAGTACCTTCACCTGATGCGGGTTATAAGGCATGCGCAGGTCGTGAGTTCGATCCTCACCTGGAGCATATTTTTTTCTTCTGGATTTATTTTTCCTACATTTTTTTTTTAATTTCCGTGGAAATCTAATCGAACATTCATGCCACCTTGCACAAAAGTAGCATTA
Organism: Lepidochitona cinerea; assembly: GCA_963971465.1. Lineage (NCBI taxonomy): Eukaryota > Metazoa > Mollusca > Polyplacophora > Chitonida > Tonicellidae > Lepidochitona > Lepidochitona cinerea. The sequence continues at coordinate 37,749,679 of OZ020557.1, read as the reverse complement.
ACCTTTGTTATTCAAATATTGACGTTTAGTCAATTTCTATGCATAAATGGCTCTTTGTCAGAGTGCTTGATTTCGATCCTCACCTGGAGCAATTTTTGCCATTTTTTTTAGTTTGTGTATCATAATGTCTTAAAGTAAGCAATTGTATATTATTTTTGGAACAAATTAGTTTACAAAAACTTCGAGTTAAGGGAAATATATATCTGGACACAGTTTCGTACTTACGACTTCGTAAATTTCAAACAAAAGAAGTTCGTGTATTTTAAGAAGATTTTCTTTCGAGCCCCCTCCATGAAATAAAATTTCTCTGACCAATATTAGTATGGGGACTTGGTTGAAATTGAAGCGGAAATAGGTTTCAAAAAATGAAAGAAAGACTAGAGCATGTGGGTTGAGATCTGCAAGTTGTTAATGCTTTGGTTTGCTGACGTGTATGCGCTATGTATGTGAACGGCCTTACTTAGCAGTTTGCCATTGTATTAGAATTTCGTGCTTTTCTTAATCTTCTGAAGATTTCAGAAGAGTCGATTATGCCGCCTACTAGATATTTCGTGACAGGAAAAATAGGAAAAGTGCAAAGAGTAGTTGAAACAGAGCTAGATAGTCCCTTAAGAATTATCATTGATTTTCGGGGCTCCAGTGGCTCAGTCGGTTAGCGCGCCGTACTTATAGACAGTACCTTCACCTGATGCGGGTTATAAGGCATGCGGAGGTCGTGAGTTCGATCCTCACCTGGAGCATATTTTTTTCTTCTGGATTTATTTTTCCTACATTTTTTTTTAATTTCCGTGGAAATCTAATCGAACATTCATGCCACCTTGCACAAAAGTAGCATTAACCTTTGTTATTCAAATATTGACGTTTAGTCAATTTCTATGCATAAATGGCTCTTTGTCAGAGTGCTTGATTTCGATCCTCACCTGGAGCAATTTTTGCCATTTATTTTAGTTTGTGTATCATAATGTCTTAAAGTAAGCAATTGTATATTATTTTTGGAACAAATTAGTTTACAAAAACTTCGAGTTAAGGGAAATATATATCTGGACACAGTTTCGTACTTACGACTTCGTAAATTTCAAACAAAAGAAGTTAATGTATTTTAAGAAGATTTTCTTTCGAGCCCCCTCCATGAAATAAAATTTCTCTGACCAATATTAGTATGGGGATTTGGTTGAAACTGAAGCGGAAATAGGTTTCAAAACATGAAAGAAAGGCTAGAGCATGTGGGTTGAGATCTGCAAGTTGTTAGTGCTTTGGTTTGCTGACGTGTATGCGCTATGTCTGTGACCGGCCTTACTTAGCAGTTTGACACTGTATTAGAATTTCGTCCTTTTCTTAATCTTCTGAAGATTTCAGAAGAGTCGATTATGCCGCCTACTAGATATTTCGTGACAGGAAAAATAGGAAAAGTGCAAAGAGTAGTTGAAACAGAGCTAGATAGTCCCTTAAGAATTATCATTGAATTTCGGAGCTCCAGTGGCTCAGTCTGTTAGCGCGGCATACTTACAGACAGTACCTTCACCTGATGTGGGTTATAAGGCATGCGGAGGTCGTGAGTTCAATCCTCACCTGGTGCATATTTTTTTTCTTCTGGATTTATTTTTCCTACATTTTTTTTTTAATTTCCGTGGAAATCTAATCGAACATTCATGCCACCTTGCACAAAAGTAGCATTAACCTTTGTTATTCAAATATTGACGTTTAGTTAATTTCTATGCATAAATGGCTCTTTGTCAGAGTGCTTGATTTCGATCCTCACCTGGAGCAATTTTTGGCTTTTTTTTAGTTTGTGTATCATAATGTCTTAAAGTAAGCAATTGTATATTATTTTTGGAACAAATTATTTTACAAAAACTTCGAGTTAAGGGAAATATATATCTGGACACAGTTTCGAACTTACGACTTCGTAAATTTCAAACAAAAGATGTTCGTGTATTTTAAGAAGATTTTCTTTCTCTGACTAATATTAGTATGGGGACTTGGTTGAAATTGAAGCGGAAATAAGTTTCAAAAAATGAAAGAAAGGCTAGAGCATGTGGGTTGAGATCTGCAAGTTGTTAGTGCTTTGGTTTGCTGACGTGTATGCGCTATGTATGTGAACGGCCTTACTTAGCAGTTTGCCATTGTATTAGAATTTCGTGCTTTTCTTAATCTTCTGAAGATTTCAGAAGAGTCGATTATGCCGCCTACTAGATATTTCGTGACAGGAAAAATAGGAAAAGTGCAAAGAGTAGTTGAAACAGAGCTAGATAGTCCCTTAAGAATTATCATTGCATTTCGGGGCTCCAGTGGCTCAGTCGGTTAGCGCGCCGTACTTACAGACAGTACCTTCACCTGATGCGGGTTTTAAGGCATGCGGAGGTCGTGAGTTCGATCCTCACCTGAAGCATATTTTTTTTCTTCTGCATTTATTTTTCCTACATTTTTTTTTAATTTCCGTGGAAATCTAATCGAACATTCATGCCACCTTGCACAACAGTAGCATTAACCTTTGTTATTCAAATATTGACGTTTAGTCAATTTCTATGCATAAATGGCTCTTTGTCAGAGTGCTTGATTTCGATCCTCACCTGGAGCAATTTTTGCCATTTTTTTAGTTTGTGTATCATAATGTCTTAAAGTAAGCAATTGTATATTTTTTTTGGAACAAATTAGTTTACAAAAACTTCGAGTTAAGGGAAATATATATCTGGACACAGTTTCGTACTTACGACTTCGTAAATTTCAAACAAAAGAAGTTAATGTATTTTAAGAAGATTTTCTTTCGAGCCCCCTCCATGAAATAAAATTTCTCTGACCAATATTAGTATGGGGACTTGGTTGAAATTGAAGCGGAAATAGGTTTCAAAAAATGAAAGAAAGGCTAGAGCATGTGGGTTGAGATCTGCAAGCTGTTAGTGCTTTGGTTTGCTGACGTGTATGCGCTATGTATGTGAACAGCCTTACTTAGCAGTTTGCCATTGTATTAGAATTTCGTGCTTTTCTTAATCTTCTGAAGATTTCAGAAGAGTCGATTATGCCGCCTACTAGATATTTCGTGACAGGAAAAATAGGAAAAGTGCAAAGAGTAGTTGAAACAGAGCTAGATAGTCCCTTAAGAATTATCATTGCATTTCGGGGCTCCAGTGGCTCAGTCGGTTAGCGCGCCGTACTTATAGACAGTACCTTCACCTGATGCGGGTTTTAAGGCATGCGGAGGTCGTGAGTTCGATCCTCACCTGGAGCATATTTTTTTCTTCTGGATTTATTTTTCCTACATTTTTTTTTAATTTCCGTGGAAATCTAATCGAACATTCATGCCACCTTGCACAAAAGTAGCATTAACCTTTGTTATTCAAATATTGACGTTTAGTCAATTTCTATGCATAAATGGCTCTTTGTCAGAGTGCTTGATTTTGATCCTCACCTGAAGCAATTTTTGCCATTTTTTCAGTTTGTGTATCATAATGTCTTTAAGTAAGCACTTGTATATTATTTTTGGAACAAATTAGTTTACAAAAACTTCGAGTTAAGGGAAATATATATTTGGACACAGTTTCGTACTTACGACTTCGTAAATTTCAAACAAAAGAAGTTCGTGTATTTTAAGAAGATTTTCTTTCGAGCCCCCTCCATGAAATAAAATTTCTCTGACCAATATTAGTATGGGGACTTGGTTGAAATTGAAGCGGAAATAGGTTTCAAAAAATGAAAGAAAGGCTAGAGCATGTGGGTTGAGATCTGCAAGTTGTTAGTGCTTTGGTTTGCTGACGTGTATGCGCTATGTATGTGAACGGCCTTACTTAGCAGTTTGCCATTGTATTAGAATTTCGTGCTTTTCTTAATCTTCTAATAATAAGCCGTACTTATAGACAGTACCTTCACCTGATGCGGGTTTTAAGGCATGTGGAGGTCGTGAGTTCGATCCTCACCTGGAGCATATTTTTTTCTTCTGGATTTATTTTTCCTACATTTTTTTTTTAATTTCCTTGGAAATCTAATCGAACATTCATGCCACCTTGCACAAAAGTAGCAGTAACCTTTGTTATTCAAATATTGACGTTTAGTCAATTTCTATGCATAAATGGCTCTTTGTCAGAGTGCTTGATTCGATCCTCACCTGGAGCAATTTTTGCCATTTTTTTTAGTTTGTGTATCATAATGTCTTAAAGTAAGCAATTGTATATTATTTTTGGAACAAATTAGTTTACAAAAACTTCGAGTTACGGGAAATATATATCTGGACACAGTTTCGTACTTACGACTTCGTAAATTTCGTGTATTTTAAGAAGATTTTCTTTCGAGCCCCCTCCATGAAATAAAATTTCTCTGACCAATATTAGTATGGGGACTTGGTTGAAATTGAAGCGGAAATAGGTTTCAAAAAATGAAAGAAAGGCTAGAGCATGTGGGTTGAGATCTGCAAGCTGTTAGTGCTTTGGTTTGCTGACGTGTATGCGCTATGTATGTGAACGGCCTTAATTAGCAGTTTGCCATTGTATTAGAATTTCGTGCTTTTCTTAATCTTCTGAAGATTTCAGAAGAGTCGATTATGCCGCCTACTAGATATTTCTTGACAGGAAAAATAGGAAAAGTGCAAAGAGTAGTTGAAACAGAGCTAGATAGTCCCTTAAGAATTATCATTGAATTCCGGGGCTCCAGTGGCTCAGTCGGTTAGCGCGCCGTACTTATAGACAGTACCTTCACCTGATGCGGGTTATAAGGCATGCGGAGGTCGTGAGTTCGATCCTCACCTGGAGCATATTTTTTTCTTCTGGATTTATTTTTCCTACATTTTTTTTTTAATTTCCGTGGAAATCTAATCGAACATTCATGCCACCTTGCACAAAAGTAGCATTAACCTTTGTTATTCAAATATTGACGTTTAGTCAATTTCTATGCATAAATGGCTCTTTGTCAGAGTGCTTGATTTCGATCCTCACCTGGAGCAATTTTTGCCATTTTTTTTTAGTTTGTGTATCATAATGTCTTAAAGTAAGCAATTGTATATTATTTTTGGAACAAATTAGTTTACAAAAACTTCGAGTAAAGGGAAATATATATCTGGACACAGTTTCGTACTTACGACTTCGTAAAATTCAAACAAAAGAAGTTCGTGTATTTTAAGAAGATTTTCTTTCGAGCCCCCTCCATGAAATAACATTTCTCTGACCAATATTAGTATGGGGACTTGGTTGAAATTGAAGCGGAAATAGGTTTCAAAAAATGAAAGAAAGGCTAGAGCATGTGGGTTGAGATCTGCAAGTTGTTAGTGCTTTGGTTTGCTGACGTGTATGCGCTATGTATGTGAACGGCCTTACTTAGCAGTTTGCCATTGTATTAGAATTTCGTGTTTTTCTTAATCTTCTGAAGATTTGAGAAGAGTCGATTATGCGGCCTACTAGATATTTCGTGACAGGAAAAATAGGAAAAGTGCAAAGAGTAGTTGAAACAGAGCTAGATAGTCCCTTAAGAATTATCATTGCATTTCGGGGCTCCAGTGGCTCAGTCGGTTAGCGCGCCGTACTTATAGACAGTACCTTCACCTGATGCGGGTTTTAAGGCATGTGGAGGTCGTGAGTTCGATCCTCACCTGGAGCATATTTTTTTTCTTCTGGATTTATTTTTCCTACATTTTTTTTTAATTTCCGTGGAAATCTAATCGAACATTCATGCCACCTTGCACAAAAGTAGCATTAACCTTTGTTATTCAAATATTGACGTTTAGTCAATTTCTATGCATAAATGGCTCTTTGTCAGAGTGCTTGATTTCGATCCTCACCTGGAGCAATTTTTGCCATTTTTTTTAGTTTGTGTATCATAATGTCTTAAAGTAAGCAATTGTATATTATTTTTGGAACAAATTAGTTTACAAAAACTTCGAGTTAAGGGAAATATATATCTGGACACAGTTTCGTACTTACGACTTCGTAAATTTCAAACAAAAAAAGTTAATGTATTTTAAGAAGATTTTCTTTCGAGCCCCCTCCATGAAATAAAATTTCTCTGACCAATATTAGTATGGGGACTTGGTTGAAATTTAAGCGGAAATAGGTTTCAAAAACTGAAAGAAAGGCTAGAGCATGTGGGTTGAGATCCTCAAGCTGTTAGTGCTTTGGTTTGCTGACGTGTATGCGCTATGTATGTGAACGGCCTTACTTAGCAGTTTGACACTGTATTAGATTTTCGTCCTTTTCTTAATCTTCTGAAGATTTCAGAAGAGTCGAGTATGCCGCCTACTAGATATTTCGTGACAGGAAAAATAGGAAAAGTGCAAAGAGTAGTTGAAACAGAGCTAGATAGTCCCTTAAGAATTATCATTGAAATTCGGGGCTCCAGTGGCTCAGTCGGTTAGCGCGGCGTACTTACAGACAGTACCTTCACCTAATGCGGGTTATAAGGCAAGCGGAGTTCGTGAGTTCAATCCTCACCTGACGCATATTAATTTCTTCTGGATTTATTTTTCCTACATTTTTTTTTTAATTTCCGTGGAAATCTAATCGAACATTCATGCCACCTTGCACAAAAGTAGCATTAACCTTTGTTATTCAAATATTGACGTTTAGTCAATTTCTATGCATAAATGGCTCTTTGTCAGAATGCTTGATTTCGATCCTCACCTGGAGCAATTTTTGGCTTTTTTTTAGTTTGTGTATCATAATGTCTTAAAGTAAGCAATTGTATATTATTTTTGGAACAAATTAGTTTACAAAAACTTCGAGTTAAGGGAAATATATATCTGGACACAGTTTCGAACTTACGACTTCGTAAATTTCAAACAAAAGAAGTTCGTGTATTTTAAGAAGATTTTCTTTCGAGCCACATCCATGAAATAAAATTTCTCTGAATAATATTAGTATGGGGACTTGGTTGAAATTGAAGCGGAAATAAGTTTCAAAAAATGAAAGAAAGGCTAGAGCATGTGGGTTGAGATCTGCAAGTTGTTAGTGCTTTGGTTTGCTGACGTGTATGCGCTATGTATGTGAACGGCCTTACTTAGCAGCTTGCCATTGTATTAGAATTTCGTGCTTTTCTTAATCTTCTGAAGATTTCAGAAGAGTCGAGTATGCCGCCTACTAGATATTTCGTGACAGGAAAAATAGGAAAAGTGCAAAGAGTAGTTGAAACAGAGCTAGATAGTCCCTTAAGAATTATCATTGAATTTCGGGGCTCCAGTGGCTCAGTCGGTTAGCGCGGCGTACTTACAGACAGTACCTTCACCTAATGCGGGTTATAAGGCAAGCGGAGTTCGTGAGTTCAATCCTCACCTGACGCATATTAATTTCTTCTGGATTTATTTTTCCTACATTTTTTTTTTAATTTCCGTGGAAATCTAATCGAACATTCATGCCACCTTGCACAAAAGTAGCATTAACCTTTGTTATTCAAATATTGACGTTTAGTCAATTTCTATGCATAAATGGCTCTTTGTCAGAATGCTTGATTTCGATCCTCACCTGGAGCAATTTTTGGCTTTTTTTTAGTTTGTGTATCATAATGTCTTAAAGTAAGCAATTGTATATTATTTTTGGAACAAATTAGTTTACAAAAACTTCGAGTAAAGGGAAATATATATCTGGACACAGTTTCGAACTTACGACTTCGTAAATTTCAAACAAAAGAAGTTCGTGTATTTTAAGAAGATTTTCTTTCGAGCCACATCCATGAAATAAAATTTCTCTGAATAATATTAGTATGGGGACTTGGTTGAAATTGAAGCGGAAATAAGTTTAAAAAAATGAAAGAAAGGCTAGAGCATGTGGGTTGAGATCTGCAAGTTGTTAGTGCTTTGGTTTGCTGACGTGTATGCGCTATGTATGTGAACGGCCTTACTTAGCAGCTTGCCATTGTATTAGAATTTCGTGCTTTTCTTAATCTTCTGAAGATTTCAGAAGAGTCGATTATGCCGCCTACTAGATATTTCGTGACAGGAAAAATAGGAAAAGTGCAAGGAGTAGTTGAAACAGAGCTAGATAGTCCCTTAAGAATTATCATTGGATTTCGGGGCTCCAGTGGCTCAGTCGGTTAGCGCGCCGTACTTATAGACAGTACCTTCACCTGATGCGGGTTATAAGGCATGCGGAGGTCCTGAGTTCGATCCTCACCTGGAGCAAATTTTTTTTCATCTGCATTTATTTTTCCTACATTTTTTTTTTAATTTCCGTGGAAATCTAATCGAACATTCATGCCACCTTGCACAAAAGTAGCAGTAACCTTTGTTATTCAAATATTCACGTTTAGTCAATTTCTATGCATAAATGGCTCTTTGTCAGAGTGCTTGATTTCGATCCTCACCTGGAGCAATTTTTGCCATTTTTTTAGTTTGTGTATCATAATGTCTTAAAGTAAGCAATTGTATATTATTTTTGGAACAAATTAGTTTACAAAAACTTCGAGTTAAGGGAAATATATATCTGGACACAGTTTCGTACTTACGACTTCGTAAATTTCAAACAAAAAAAGTGGGATAGCATGGTGGCAGTGGAAGACTAAAGACTTGTGTTTTTTCGCTCTACTGAATCCGTGAACATCGGCTTTGATGGTTAGTTTTTCTCTTCAATTTTTGTGGCGTGTAAACCTACATAGTGACTGGAACTGATATTTGTATATAGTTTGGGCGTAAGCCCTTGCTTCGACGATGTCGAAGCCTGTAAAGTTTGACAATTTTACACGGCCTAGCCGGGCCATGTCGGTCGCATTGTCGACTCGTAACCGTGAGGCGTTTAGTACGGTGTTCCAGAGGGACCTCGTTCCTTTTTTGTCTAGTGTTATAGATATTGGAAAAGACCTCCTTGTTATACAAAAAAATTATTTAAAGAAAACTTTTTACTTTCGACTATCCAACCAGGCTGCTGTTGATGCTTTAGTGAACAAAGGAACTGCCGTAATTAAAGACGTAGAATGGACAATTAACCAAGCTTCTTCAATTATACTTAATTTGACGGTTCATTGGGCTCCTGATGAATTAGGTGATGATATACTTGCAGCTGCTTTAAGACCGTATGGGGAAATTTTACAAATAAGAAAACCGCTTTGTTCAGACCCTGCATTAAGCCACGTGAGAACTGCCATCCGTTTCTATCGTTTTAAATGCCACAAAAACAGATACGTCCCTAATTTCATTACTTTCGCCGGAGAAACAGTGATGTTTACGTACCCCGGACAGGTTCGAGAATGTAGGCGTTGCTCGCAACGCGGTCATCAGTTTTCTGAGTGCAAAGCAATCTTTTGCCGGAATTGTGACGGATTTACCAGTCATGAAGATCCCCACTACGAGGAAGAATGTTCGGAGCCTTGTGGAGCTTGTGGTTCTCGCGAACACACTAGGTTTCAGTGCTGTGCTAGGCTGCACTCTTATGCGGCACGGGTTAAGAGGACCTTTGCCCAGGTGGAGGCCCCAAACGGGGGTGACTCGGAAAGTGATTCTGACGTCATTGTGGACGACGGCGAAGATGAAACCCTTTTGGCTGCTGCGATGGAATGTAGTGATGATAAGGGAGATGTAAACCAAGTTCCCGAGACACTTACCGTAGAAAAACCTGAGGAAAACCACCAGGCCAATACCACCGAGGAACCCATAGTTCCGGACCCAGAAGAAGCCCCACCCGGGGTCCAACACCCAGACCCTCCAATTTCCGATGACAACGCCGAACAGACACCGAACGACCCGAACCACGAACAATCTGACCCAGAACCAATAGCAATGACCCCTATCCCGAATAAAGAAAATTCAGCTCTAACCCTGGAATATCGAAAAAAGAAATCGTACAGCAGGCGTGGTAAAAAGCGCCTAGTTAAGACCACGGACTCATAAGACACCAATTTTAAACCAGGAAATTCACTTTAGGTATGTTGTATTATCTCCTCCTTTTTTGTTATTTAATCATGTCTACCATTAATTCCATTCGATTTGGTTCACTAAACGTAAATGGCTTGAGAAATCCAATTAAACAAGACCAAGTTAAACAGTTTATTTTTGACAATAAGTTTGACATTCTTTTTCTGCAAGAAACACATTTTTCCAATTATGCTGATTCTAGAAATGTTAATATTCCTGGTGACTGTCTTTGGTCTTATGGTACCACAAAAAGCTGCGGTGTTGGCATTATTATAAGGTATAGTGTTGATTGCGTAATTCATCAAGTTGAACGCTGCCCGACCGGACGTTTTATCTCGGTCAAGGCTGATATTAATAACACAGCAGTCAACTTAGTTTGTGTATATGCACCGAATAATCCCAGAGAAAGGAAAGATTTTTTGGCAAATTTGGACAGATTGTTATTGGGTCGAGAAATGGTAATTTTGGGGGGAGATTTTAATTTCATCGAGAGCAACGATTTAGACAAAATTGGGGGAAATAAAGATGCCCGGACCGATGGTAAAGATGAGATGATTGCCTTAAAGTCTGATTTTTCTCTGTCTGATGTTTTTCGAAAAACCCACCCAACTGATAAGAGGTTTTCCTGGTTTAGAACCCAGATTGCCTCGCGGCTGGATCGTTTTTATTTATCAAACGCTTTGTTAGACCATGTTTCTGTTGTAGATTTTTTTGCCGTTTCATTTTCAGACCATAGCTGTGCCTATTTTGATGTTTCATTTGAAGATGTAATATCATGGGGTCCATCGTATTGGAAATGTAACACGTCTGTACTCCATGATATTAACCTATATGATAAAATTAAAACCACGTTTGATTTCTTTTTTGATGTACCTGATTTAAGTCAAAACAATTTGACACAATTATGGGATAATTTTAAGGAAAAGTGTAAAGAGGTGATACGGAACCATTGTATTTTACTTTCCCGAGAAAAAAAGCATGAGGTTATTAAGTTGGAAAAAATGTTAAATGAGTTAAATGTAAATCCCATTGTGAACGCAGACGAGATAGATGGGATCAAAAAATCATTAAATGCCATAGCAACCAAAAATAGGGAGGGGGCTTTAATTAGAGCAAAGAGCAAAGATTTTTGCGAAGGAGAAAAGCCTACGAAGTACTTTATTCGACGGGAGGTCTCTAGAGGCAAAAAGAAAATGATTAAGTCATTGGAATGCCATGTAAACCCATCCAATAAACATACTTGTCAAACTGATATTTCATCCTGTGTTTGCTCATATTATAAAATGTTATATACATCCCAAGAAACCGATGAAAATATTCAGAATGTGTTTTTATCTAATTTACCTAAACTGTCAGATGAGTGTAAATTACTATGTGAAGGTAGTTTATCGCAGGATGAGTTGTTTACAGCAGTTAAAACCATGAATAAACATAAAACACCAGGCTGCGATGGACTACCTGCTGAATTTTATGTGAAGTATTGGGATATATTTGGAAAAGTATTTACACAAATGGTTAATCAAAGTTTTGAGAATAACCTTTTGAGTAAAAGTCAAAGAACAGGCCTCATAACTATTTTATGTAAAGACCAGGAAAACCCAGAAAACATAAAAAATTGGAGGCCGATCAGTCTACTGAACGTAGATTATAAGATAATCTCTAAAGCACTATGCAACAGATTGAAACTTGTTATAGACACTATTGTAAATCAAGATCAGACTTGTGGCGTCCCAGGACGCAGTATTTTTGACAACTTACACCTTTTACGAAATACTTACGATTATGTAGAACAAAACGATTTTAAAGCTTGTTTCGTAAATTTGGACCAAGAAAAGGCTTTTGACCGTGTCAGTTCGGATTTTTTGTTTAAATGCCTAAAATCGTTTAATTTTGGTTATGATTTTTGTAGGTGGATACAACTTTTGTATACGGATATTTTTAGTAGCGTCATTGTTAATGGCCATATTAGTGAATTGTTTAGTTTGTCACGTGGTGTCCGCCAGGGCTGTTCTGCTTTGCCCATTTTGTACATTCTTACTTTGGAACCATTTATCGAAGCAGTAAGGCGGTGTCAGTTGATAAAAGGTATCAAAATGCCGGGAACCAGCGAGCAAGCTAAGGTCACCGCATATGCGGATGACACAACTGTGATAATATCTGAAGAAAGTTCCTTGCAACCAATTGTAAACATAGCGGAAGAATACTGCAAGGCGTCTGGTGCTAAATTAAACGTAGGGAAAACAGCCGCTTTGCCGATTGGAAGCTTTAATAAAAACGCTATACCCACTGTTGGTTTAAAAACGGTAGAAAATGACAAAATATGTGGGATATATTTTGGCAAGGAAGCCTTGCAGCTGAATTCCGATAGAGTACTTACTAAAATCAAAAGGAACATTTCAAACTGGTCTTCCAGATATTTATCACTAAAGGGTAAAAGTATTCTAATCAATTCTGTGGCCCTCGCTGTTTTATGGTTCACAATTCAATGCACTGTTCTCCACCCAAAAGTACTTAAACAATGTACTCAGTCTGTTTTCCAATTCATCTGGAATAAGAAGCCGGAGGGTATTAAGCGTTCGGTCCTCTACAATCAGTATTCCAATGGCGGGCTTCAGATAAACAGTATTAATTGTAAAATGAAAGCATTTTGTGTTCGCCATATATTAAGGCTAATCAATGGGTCTCAAGCAAAGTGGAAATTTTTTTCAATATATTGGTTAGGACTCTCACTTAGAAATATTCGCCCAGATTTTGGAAAATCTTGTGTGCTGCACTCTCTAAATTGTTCTTCGTTTTATACGTTTGCCTTGAGCGCTTGGCGTGAATTTTACACTGGACAAACATTGCCTTTAAATATTTCTACTAAACAATTGTACCATTTCTTTGTAAATAAAGTGGTTGAGACGCCCAGAGTAGCCCTAGTCCATACCAGTCTCCCGTGGAAAGAAATATGGAAAAATGTTTTCCACACCTTTTTAGATCATAACCTTGTCAATTTTTTATTCAAATTAGTTCATGATATTTTACCAGTTAAGGAACGTCTACTGCGTAGACATGTGGCAATTGATGACAAATGTGTCTTTTGCGACTTAACTGAAACACAACAACACCTTTTTGTCGAATGTTCTTTAATTAGAGATGTATATGATAAATTTGTTCGCATTTTTGTATTGTATGACAACCAATTAATAGGCAACGATAAAAATTCCATGATATTTAAGATACTTAGTAACTGTCAAGAAAATACCTTCCCAGTCTATTTGTACTTATTATCCGTAATCCAATTTTCTGTTTGGTGTTGTAGAAATGAAATTATCTTTAACGGGAAGACACACAATTTAAACTCTGTTCTAAAAATTATAAAAGAAACTGTTAAGTTAAGAGTACTGATAGATAATTATAGGATGAATGTTGTAGACTTTCAAAAATTGTGGTGTAGAAATGGCGTCATTTGCAAAATAGAGAATGGCAAAATGAAATTTACATTGATATTGTAATAACGCTATTAATGGCAATTAACATGTAAACGGTCCACAAACTGTATATAACATTTTTAATTTGGACTGAATTATATCATGTACACATGTAAAATGTAAATAAATTTTACTTTCGCAAAAAAAAAAAAAAATTTCCGTGGAAATCTAATCGAACATTCATGCCACCTTGCACAAAAGTAGCATTAACCTTTGTTATTCAAATATTGACGTTTAGTCAATTTCTATGCATAAATGGCTCTTTGTCAGAGTGCTTGATTTCGATCCTCACCTGGAGCAATTTTTGCCATTTTTTTTAGTTTGTGTATCATAATGTCTTTAAGTAAGCAATTGTATATTATTTTTGGAACAAATTAGTTTACAAAAACTTCGAGTTAATGGAAAGTTAATTTCAAACAAAAGAAGTTCGTGTATTTTAAGAAGATTTTCTTTCGAGCCCCCTCCATGAAATAAAATTTCTCTGACCAATATTAGTATGGGGACTTGGTTGAAATTGAAGCGGAAATAGGTTTCAAAAAATGAAAGAAAGGCTAGAGCATGTGGGTTGAGATCTGCAAGTTGTTAGTGCTTTGGTTTGCTGACGTGTATGCGCTATGTATGTGAACGGCCTTACTTAGCAGTTTGCCATTGAATTAGAATTTCGTGCTTTTCTTAATCTTCTGAAGATTTCAGAAGAGTCGATGATGCCGCCTACTAGATATTTCGTGACAGGAAAAATAGGAAAAGTGCAAAGAGTAGTTGAAACAGAGCTAGATAGTCCCTTAAGAATTTTCATTGAATTTCGGGGCTCCAGTGGCTCAGTCGGTTAGCGCGCCGTACTGATAGACAGTACCTTCACCTGATGCGGGTTATAAGGCATGCGGAGGTCGTGAGTTCGATCCTCACCTGGAGCATATTTTTTTCTTCTGCATTTATTTTTCCTACATTTTTTTTTAATTTCCGTGGAAATCTAATCGAACATTCATGCCACCTTGCACAAAAGTAGCATTAACCTTTGTTATTCAAATATTGACGTTTAGTCAATTTCTATGCATAAATGGCTCTTTGTCAGTGTGCTTGATTTCGATCCTCACCTGGAGCAATTTTTGCCATTTTTTTTAGTTTGTGTATCATAATGTCTTAAAGTAAGCAATTGTATATTATTTTTGGAACAAATTAGTTTACAAAAACTTCGAGTTAAGGGAAATATATATCTGGACACAGTTTCGAACTTACGACTTCGTAAATTTCAAACAAAAGAAGTTCGTGTATTTTAAGAAGATTTTCTTTCGAGCCACATCCATGAAATAAAATTTCTCTGACTAATATTAGTATGGGGACTTGGTTGAAATTGAAGCGGAAATAAGTTTCAAAAATGAAAGAAAGGCTAGAGCATGTGGGTTGAGATCTGCAAGTTGTTAGTGCTTTGGTTTGCTGACGTGTATGCGCTATGTATGTGAACAGCTTTACTTAGCAGTTTGCCATTGTATTAGAATTTCGTGCTTTTCTTAATCTTCTGAAGATTTCAGAAGAGTCGATTATGCCGCCTACTAGATATTTCGTGACAGGAAAAATAGGAAAAGTGCAAAGAGTAGTTGAAACAGAGCTAGATAGTCCCTTAAGAATTATCATTGAATTTCGGGGCTCCAGTGGCTCAGTCGGTTAGCGCGCCGTACTTATAGACAGTACCTTCACCTGATGCGGGTTATAAGGCATGCGGAGGTCGTGAGTTCGATCCTCACCTGGAGCATATTTTTTTTCTTCTGGATTTATTTTTCCTACATTTTTTTTAAATTTCCGTGGAAATCTAATCGAACATTCATGCCACCTTGCACAAAAGTAGCATTAACCTTTGTTATTCAAATATTGACGTTTAGTCAATTTCTATGCATAAATGGCTCTTTGTCAGAGTGCTTGATTTCGATCCTCACCTGGAGCAATTTTTGCCATTTTTTTTAGTTTGTGTATCATAATGTCTTTAAGTAAGCAATTGTATATTATTTTTGGAACAAATTAGTTTACAAAAACTTCGAGTTAATGGAAATATATATCTGGACACAGTTTCGTACTTACAACTTCTTTAATTTCAAACAAAAGAAGTTCGTGTATTTTAAGAAGATTTTCTTTCGAGCCCCCTCCATGAAATAAAATTTCTCTGACCAATATTAGTATGGGGACTTGGTTGAAATTGAAGCGGAAATAGGTTTCAAAAAATGAAAGAAAGGCTAGAGCATGTGGGTTGAGATCTGCAAGTTGTTAGTGCTTTGGTTTGCTGACGTGTATGCGCTATGTATGTGAACGGCCTTACTTAGCAGTTTGCCATTGAATTAGAATTTCGTGCTTTTCTTAATCTTCTGAAGATTTCAGAAGAGTCGATGATGCCGCCTACTAGATATTTCGTGACAGGAAAAATAGGAAAAGTGCAAAGAGTAGTTGAAACAGAGCTAGATAGTCCCTTAAGAATTTTCATTGAATTTCGGGGCTCCAGTGGCTCAGTCGGTTAGCGCGCCGTACTTATAGACAGTACCTTCACCTGATGCGGGTTATAAGGCATGCGGAGGTCGTGAGTTCGATCCTCACCTGGAGCATATTTTTTTCTTCTGCATTTATTTTTCCTACATTTTTTTTTAATTTCCGTGGAAATCTAATCGAACATTCATGCCACCTTGCACAAAAGTAGCATTAACCTTTGTTATTCAAATATTGACGTTTAGTCAATTTCTATGCATAAATGGCTCTTTGTCAGAGTGCTTGATTTCGATCCTCACCTGGAGCAATTTTTGCCATTTTTTTTAGTTTGTGTATCATAATGTCTTTAAGTAAGCAATTGTATATTATTTTTGGAACAAATTAGTTTACAAAAACTTCGAGTTAATGGAAATATATATCTGGACACATTTTCGTACTTACAACTTCTTTAATTTCAAACAAAAGAAGTTCGTGTATTTTAAGAAGATTTTCTTTCGAGCCCCCTCCATGAAATAAAATTTCTCTGACCAATATTTGTATGGGGACTTGGTTGAAATTGAAGCGGAAATAGGTTTCAAAAAATGAAAGAAAGGCTAGAGCATGTGGGTTGAGATCTGCAAGTTGTTAGTGCTTTGGTTTGCTGACGTGTATGCGCTATGTATGTGAACGGCCTTACTTAGCAGTTTGCCATTGAATTAGAATTTCGTGCTTTTCTTAATCTTCTGAAGATTTCAGAAGAGTCGATGATGCCGCCTACTAGATATTTCGTGACAGGAAAAATAGGAAAAGTGCAAAGAGTAGTTGAAACAGAGCTAGATAGTCCCTTAAGAATTATCATTGAATTTCGGGGCTCCAGTGGCTCAGTCGGTTAGCGCGCCGTACTTATAGACAGTACCTTCACCTGATGCGGGTTATAAGGCATGCGGAGGTCGTGAGTTCGATCCTCACCTGGAGCATATTTTTTTTCTTCTGCTTTTATTTTTCCTACATTTTTTTAAAATTTCCGTGGAAATCTAATCGAACATTCATGCCACCTAGCACAAAAGTAGCATTAACCTTTGTTATTAAAATATTGACGTTTAGTCAATTTCTATGCATAAATGGCTCTTTGTCAGAGTGCTTGATTTCGATCCTCACCTGGAGCAATTTTTGCCATTTTTTTTTAGTTTGTGTATCATAATGTCTTAAAGTAAGCAATTGTATATTATTTTTGGAACAAATTAGTTTACAAAAACTTCGAGTTAAGGGAAATATATATCTGGACACAGTTTCGTACTTACGACTTCGTAAATTTCAAACAAAAGAAGTTAATGTATTTTAAGAAGATTTTCTTTCAAGCCCCCTCCATGAAATAAAATTTCTCTGACCAATATTAGTATGGGGACTTGGTTGAAATTGAAGCGGAAATAGGTTTCAAAAAATGAAAGAAAGGCTAGAGCATGTGGGTTGAGATCTGCAAGTTGTTAGTGCTTTGGTTTGCTGACGTGTATGCGCTATGTATGTGAACGGTCTTACTTAGCAGTTTGCCATTGTATTAGAATTTCGTGTTTTTCTTAATCTTCTGAAGATTTCAGAAGAGTCGATTATGCCGCCTACTAGATATTTCGTGACAGGAAAAATAGGAAAAGTGCAAAGAGTAGTTGAAACAGAGCTAGATAGTCCCTTAAGAATTATCATTGAAGAGGTCGATGCAGAGGTCGATGATGCCGCCTACTAGATATTTCGTGACAGGAAAAATAGGAAAAGTGCAAAGAGTAGTTGAAACAGAGCTAGATAGTCCCTTAAGAATTATCATTCAATTTCGGGGCTCCAGTGGCTCAGTCGGTTAGCGCGCCGTACTTATAGACAGTACCTTCACCTGATGCGGGTTATAAGGCATGCAGAGGTCGTGAGTTCGATCCTCACCTGGAGCATATTTTTTTTCTTCTGGATTTATTTTTCCTACATTTTTTTCTAATTTCCGTGGAAATCTAATCGAACATTCATGCCACCTTGCACAAAAGTAGCATTAACCTTTGTTATTCAAATATTGACGTTTAGTCAATTTCTATGCATAAATGGCTCTTTGTCAGAGTGCTTGATTTCGATCCTCACCTGGAGCAATTTTTGCCATTTTTTTTAGTTTGTGTATCATAATGTCTTTAAGTAAGCAATTGTATATTATTTTTGGAACAAATTAGTTTACAAAAACTTCGAGTTAAGGGAAATATATATCTGGACACAGTTTCGTACTTACGACTTCGTAAAATTCAAACAAAAGAAGTTCGTGTATTTTAAGAAGATTTTCTTTCGAGCCCCCTCCATGAAATAAAATTTCTCTGACCAATATTAGTATGGGGACTTGGTTGAAATTGAAGCGGAAATAGGTTTCAAAAAATGAAAGAAAGGCTAGAGCATGTGGGTTGAGATCTGCAAGTTGTTAGTGCTTTGGTTTGCTGACGTGTATGCGCTATGTATGTGAACGGCCTTACTTAGCAGTTTGCCATTGAATTAGAATTTCGTGCTTTTCTTAATCTTCTGAAGATTTCAGAAGAGTCGATGATGCCGCCTACTAGATATTTCGTGACAGGAAAAATAGGAAAAGTGCAAAGAGTAGTTGAAACAGAGCTAGATAGTCCCTTAAGAATTATCATTGAATTTGGGGGCTCCAGTGGCTCAGTCGGTTAGCGCGCCGTACTTATAGACAGTACCTTCACCTGATGCGGGTTATAAGGCATGCGGAGGTCGTGAGTTCGATCCTCACCTGGAGCATATTTTTTTTCTTCTGCATTTATTTTTCCTACATTTTTTTTTAATTTCCGTGGAAATCTAATCGAACATTCATGCCACCTTGCACAAAAGTAGCATTAACCTTTGTTATTAAAATATTGACGTTTAGTCAATTTCTATGCATAAATGGCTCTTTGTCAGAGTGCTTGATTTCGATCCTCACCTGGAGCAATTTTTGCCATTTTTTTTAGTTTGTGTATCATAATGTCTTAAAGTAAGCAATTGTATATTATTTTTGGAACAAATAAGTTTACAAAAACTTCGAGTTAAGGGAAATATATATCTGGACACAGTTTCGTACTTACGACTTCGTAAATTTCAAACAAAAGAAGTTAATGTATTTTAAGAAGATTTTCTTTCAAGCCCCCTCCATGAAATACAATTTTTCTGACCAATATTAGTATGGGGACTTGGTTGAAATTGAAGCGGAAATAGGTTTCAAAAAATGAAAGAAAGGCTAGAGCATGTGGGTTGAGATCTGCAAGTTGTTAGTGCTTTGGTTTGCTGACGTGTATGCGCTATGTATGTGAACGGCCTTACTTAGCAGTTTGCCATTGTATTAGAATTTCGTGTTTTTCTTAATCTTCTGAAGATGTCAGAAGAGTCGATTATGCCGCTTACTAGATATTTCGTGACAGGAAAAATAGGAAAAGTGCAAAGAGTAGTTGAAACAGAGCTAGATAGTCCCTTAAGAATTATCATTGAATTTCGGGGCTCCAGTGGCTCAGTCGGTTAGCGCGCCGTACTTATAGACAGTACCTTCACCTGATGCGGGTTATAAGGCATGCGGAGGTCGTGAGTTCGATCCTCACCTGGAGCATATTTTTTTTCTTCTGCATTTATTTTTCCTACATTTTTTTTTTAAATTTCCGTGGAAATCTAATCGAACATTCATGCCACCTTGCACAAAAGTAGCATTAACCTTTGTTATTCAAATATTTACGTTTAGTCAATTTCTATGCATAAATGGCTCTTTGTTAGAGTGCTTGATTTCGATCCTCACCTGGAGCAATTTTTGCCATTTTTTTAGTTTGTGTATCATAATGTCTTTAAGTAAGCAATTGTATATTATTTTTGGAACAAATTAGTTTACAAAAACTTCGAGTTAAGGGAAATATATATCTGGACACAGTTTCGTTCTTACGACTTCGTAAAATTCAAACAAAAGAAGTTCGTGTATTTTAAGAAGATTTTCTTTCGAGCCCCCTCCATGAAATAAAATTTCTCTGACCAATATTAGTATGGGGACTTGGTTGAAATTGAAGCGGAAATAGGTTTCAAAAAATGAAAGAAAGGCTAGAGCATGTGGGTTGAGATCTGCAAGTTGTTAGTGCTTTGGTTTGCTGACGTGTATGCGCTATGTATGTGAACGGCCTTACTTAGCAGTTTGCCATTGAATTAGAATTTCGTGCTTTTCTTAATCTTCTGAAGATTTCAGAAGAGTCGATGATGCCGCCTACTAGATATTTCGTGACAGGAAAAATAGGAAAAGTGCAAAGAGTAGTTGAAACAGAGCTAGATAGTCCCTTAAGAATTATCATTGAATTTCGGTGCTCCAGTGGCTCAGTCGGTTAGCGCGCCGTACTTATAGACAGTACCTTCACCTGATGCTGGTTATAAGGCATGCGGAGGTCGTGAGTTCGATCCTCACCTGGAGCATATTTTTTTTCTTCTGCATTTATTTTTCCTACATTTTTTTTTAATTTCCGTGGAAATCTAATCGAACATTCATGCCACCTTGCACAAAAGTAGCATTAACCTTTGTTATTCAAATATTGACGTTTAGTCAATTTCTATGCATAAATGGCTCTTTGTCAGAGTGCTTGATTTCGATCCTCACCTGGAGCAATTTTTGCCATTTTTTTTAGTTTGTGTATCATAATGTCTTAAAGTAAGCAATTGTATATTATTTTTGGAACAAATTAGTTTACAAAAACTTCGAGTTAAGGGAAATATATATCTGGACACAGTTTCGTACTTACGACTTCGTAAATTTCAAACAAAAGAAGTTAATGTATTTTAAGAAGATTTTCTTTTAAGCCCCCTCCATGAAATAAAATTTCTCTGACCAATATAAGTATGGGGACTTGGTTGAAATCGAAGCGGAAATAGGTTTCAAAAAATGAAAGAAAGGCTAGAGCATGTGGGTTGAGATCTGCAAGTTGTTAGTGCTTTGGTTTGCTGACGTGTATGCGCTATGTATGTGAACGGCCTTACTTAGCAGTTTGCCATTGTATTAGAATTTCGTGTTTTTCTTAATCTCCTGAAGATTTCAGAAGAGTCGATGATGCCGCCTACTAGATATTTCGTGACAGGAAAAATAGGAAAAGTGCAAAGAGTAGTTGAAACAGAGCTAGATAGTCCCTTAAGAATTATCATTGAATTTCGGGGCTCCAGTGGCTCAGTCGGTTAGCGCGCCGTACTTATAGACAGTACCTTCACCTGATGCGTGTTATAAGGCATGCGGAGGTCGTGAGTTCGATCCTCACCTGGAGCATATTTTTTTCTTCTGGATTTATTTTTCCTACATTTTTTTTAAATTTCCGTGGAAATCTAATCGAACATTCATGCCACCTTGCACAAAAGTAGCATTAACCTTTGTTATTCAAATATTGACGTTTAGTCAATTTCTATGCATAAATGGCTCTTTGTCAGAGTGCTTGATTTCGATCCTCACCTGGAGCAATTTTTGCCATTTTTTTTAGTTTGTGTATCATAATGTCTTTAAGTAAGCAATTGTATATTATTTTTGGAACAAATTAGTTTACAAAAACTTCGAGTTAATGGAAATATATATCTGGACACATTTTCGTACTTACAACTTCTTTAATTTCAAACAAAAGAAGTTCGTGTATTTTAAGAAGATTTTCTTTCGAGCCCCCTCCATGAAATAAAATTTCTCTGACCAATATTTGTATGGGGACTTGGTTGAAATTGAAGCGGAAATAGGTTTCAAAAAATGAAAGAAAGGCTAGAGCATGTGGGTTGAGATCTGCAAGTTGTTAGTGCTTTGGTTTGCTGACGTGTATGCGCTATGTATGTGAACGGCCTTACTTAGCAGTTTGCCATTGAATTAGAATTTCGTGCTTTTCTTAATCTTCTGAAGATTTCAGAAGAGTCGATGATGCCGCCTACTAGATATTTCGTGACAGGAAAAATAGGAAAAGTGCAAAGAGTAGTTGAAACAGAGCTAGATAGTCCCTTAAGAATTATCATTGAATTTCGGGGCTCCAGTGGCTCAGTCGGTTAGCGCGCCGTACTTATAGACAGTACCTTCACCTGATGCGGGTTATAAGGCATGCGGAGGTCGTGAGTTCGATCCTCACCTGGAGCATATTTTTTTTCTTCTGCTTTTATTTTTCCTACATTTTTTTAAAATTTCCGTGGAAATCTAATCGAACATTCATGCCACCTAGCACAAAAGTAGCATTAACCTTTGTTATTAAAATATTGACGTTTAGTCAATTTCTATGCATAAATGGCTCTTTGTCAGAGTGCTTGATTTCGATCCTCACCTGGAGCAATTTTTGCCATTTTTTTTTAGTTTGTGTATCATAATGTCTTAAAGTAAGCAATTGTATATTATTTTTGGAACAAATTAGTTTACAAAAACTTCGAGTTAAGGGAAATATATATCTGGACACAGTTTCGTACTTACGACTTCGTAAATTTCAAACAAAAGAAGTTAATGTATTTTAAGAAGATTTTCTTTCAAGCCCCCTCCATGAAATAAAATTTCTCTGACCAATATTAGTATGGGGACTTGGTTGAAATTGAAGCGGAAATAGGTTTCAAAAAATGAAAGAAAGGCTAGAGCATGTGGGTTGAGATCTGCAAGTTGTTAGTGCTTTGGTTTGCTGACGTGTATGCGCTATGTATGTGAACGGTCTTACTTAGCAGTTTGCCATTGTATTAGAATTTCGTGTTTTTCTTAATCTTCTGAAGATTTCAGAAGAGTCGATTATGCCGCCTACTAGATATTTCGTGACAGGAAAAATAGGAAAAGTGCAAAGAGTAGTTGAAACAGAGCTAGATAGTCCCTTAAGAATTATCATTGAAGAGGTCGATGCAGAGGTCGATGATGCCGCCTACTAGATATTTCGTGACAGGAAAAATAGGAAAAGTGCAAAGAGTAGTTGAAACAGAGCTAGATAGTCCCTTAAGAATTATCATTCAATTTCGGGGCTCCAGTGGCTCAGTCGGTTAGCGCGCCGTACTTATAGACAGTACCTTCACCTGATGCGGGTTATAAGGCATGCAGAGGTCGTGAGTTCGATCCTCACCTGGAGCATATTTTTTTTCTTCTGGATTTATTTTTCCTACATTTTTTTCTAATTTCCGTGGAAATCTAATCGAACATTCATGCCACCTTGCACAAAAGTAGCATTAACCTTTGTTATTCAAATATTGACGTTTAGTCAATTTCTATGCATAAATGGCTCTTTGTCAGAGTGCTTGATTTCGATCCTCACCTGGAGCAATTTTTGCCATTTTTTTTAGTTTGTGTATCATAATGTCTTTAAGTAAGCAATTGTATATTATTTTTGGAACAAATTAGTTTACAAAAACTTCGAGTTAAGGGAAATATATATCTGGACACAGTTTCGTACTTACGACTTCGTAAAATTCAAACAAAAGAAGTTCGTGTATTTTAAGAAGATTTTCTTTCGAGCCCCCTCCATGAAATAAAATTTCTCTGACCAATATTAGTATGGGGACTTGGTTGAAATTGAAGCGGAAATAGGTTTCAAAAAATGAAAGAAAGGCTAGAGCATGTGGGTTGAGATCTGCAAGTTGTTAGTGCTTTGGTTTGCTGACGTGTATGCGCTATGTATGTGAACGGCCTTACTTAGCAGTTTGCCATTGAATTAGAATTTCGTGCTTTTCTTAATCTTCTGAAGATTTCAGAAGAGTCGATGATGCCGCCTACTAGATATTTCGTGACAGGAAAAATAGGAAAAGTGCAAAGAGTAGTTGAAACAGAGCTAGATAGTCCCTTAAGAATTATCATTGAATTTGGGGGCTCCAGTGGCTCAGTCGGTTAGCGCGCCGTACTTATAGACAGTACCTTCACCTGATGCGGGTTATAAGGCATGCGGAGGTCGTGAGTTCGATCCTCACCTGGAGCATATTTTTTTTCTTCTGCATTTATTTTTCCTACATTTTTTTTTAATTTCCGTGGAAATCTAATCGAACATTCATGCCACCTTGCACAAAAGTAGCATTAACCTTTGTTATTAAAATATTGACGTTTAGTCAATTTCTATGCATAAATGGCTCTTTGTCAGAGTGCTTGATTTCGATCCTCACCTGGAGCAATTTTTGCCATTTTTTTTAGTTTGTGTATCATAATGTCTTAAAGTAAGCAATTGTATATTATTTTTGGAACAAATAAGTTTACAAAAACTTCGAGTTAAGGGAAATATATATCTGGACACAGTTTCGTACTTACGACTTCGTAAATTTCAAACAAAAGAAGTTAATGTATTTTAAGAAGATTTTCTTTCAAGCCCCCTCCATGAAATACAATTTTTCTGACCAATATTAGTATGGGGACTTGGTTGAAATTGAAGCGGAAATAGGTTTCAAAAAATGAAAGAAAGGCTAGAGCATGTGGGTTGAGATCTGCAAGTTGTTAGTGCTTTGGTTTGCTGACGTGTATGCGCTATGTATGTGAACGGCCTTACTTAGCAGTTTGCCATTGTATTAGAATTTCGTGTTTTTCTTAATCTTCTGAAGATGTCAGAAGAGTCGATTATGCCGCTTACTAGATATTTCGTGACAGGAAAAATAGGAAAAGTGCAAAGAGTAGTTGAAACAGAGCTAGATAGTCCCTTAAGAATTATCATTGAATTTCGGGGCTCCAGTGGCTCAGTCGGTTAGCGCGCCGTACTTATAGACAGTACCTTCACCTGATGCGGGTTATAAGGCATGCGGAGGTCGTGAGTTCGATCCTCACCTGGAGCATATTTTTTTTCTTCTGCATTTATTTTTCCTACATTTTTTTTTTAAATTTCCGTGGAAATCTAATCGAACATTCATGCCACCTTGCACAAAAGTAGCATTAACCTTTGTTATTCAAATATTTACGTTTAGTCAATTTCTATGCATAAATGGCTCTTTGTTAGAGTGCTTGATTTCGATCCTCACCTGGAGCAATTTTTGCCATTTTTTTAGTTTGTGTATCATAATGTCTTTAAGTAAGCAATTGTATATTATTTTTGGAACAAATTAGTTTACAAAAACTTCGAGTTAAGGGAAATATATATCTGGACACAGTTTCGTTCTTACGACTTCGTAAAATTCAAACAAAAGAAGTTCGTGTATTTTAAGAAGATTTTCTTTCGAGCCCCCTCCATGAAATAAAATTTCTCTGACCAATATTAGTATGGGGACTTGGTTGAAATTGAAGCGGAAATAGGTTTCAAAAAATGAAAGAAAGGCTAGAGCATGTGGGTTGAGATCTGCAAGTTGTTAGTGCTTTGGTTTGCTGACGTGTATGCGCTATGTATGTGAACGGCCTTACTTAGCAGTTTGCCATTGAATTAGAATTTCGTGCTTTTCTTAATCTTCTGAAGATTTCAGAAGAGTCGATGATGCCGCCTACTAGATATTTCGTGACAGGAAAAATAGGAAAAGTGCAAAGAGTAGTTGAAACAGAGCTAGATAGTCCCTTAAGAATTATCATTGAATTTCGGTGCTCCAGTGGCTCAGTCGGTTAGCGCGCCGTACTTATAGACAGTACCTTCACCTGATGCTGGTTATAAGGCATGCGGAGGTCGTGAGTTCGATCCTCACCTGGAGCATATTTTTTTTCTTCTGCATTTATTTTTCCTACATTTTTTTTTAATTTCCGTGGAAATCTAATCGAACATTCATGCCACCTTGCACAAAAGTAGCATTAACCTTTGTTATTCAAATATTGACGTTTAGTCAATTTCTATGCATAAATGGCTCTTTGTCAGAGTGCTTGATTTCGATCCTCACCTGGAGCAATTTTTGCCATTTTTTTTAGTTTGTGTATCATAATGTCTTAAAGTAAGCAATTGTATATTATTTTTGGAACAAATTAGTTTACAAAAACTTCGAGTTAAGGGAAATATATATCTGGACACAGTTTCGTACTTACGACTTCGTAAATTTCAAACAAAAGAAGTTAATGTATTTTAAGAAGATTTTCTTTTAAGCCCCCTCCATGAAATAAAATTTCTCTGACCAATATAAGTATGGGGACTTGGTTGAAATCGAAGCGGAAATAGGTTTCAAAAAATGAAAGAAAGGCTAGAGCATGTGGGTTGAGATCTGCAAGTTGTTAGTGCTTTGGTTTGCTGACGTGTATGCGCTATGTATGTGAACGGCCTTACTTAGCAGTTTGCCATTGTATTAGAATTTCGTGTTTTTCTTAATCTCCTGAAGATTTCAGAAGAGTCGATGATGCCGCCTACTAGATATTTCGTGACAGGAAAAATAGGAAAAGTGCAAAGAGTAGTTGAAACAGAGCTAGATAGTCCCTTAAGAATTATCATTGAATTTCGGGGCTCCAGTGGCTCAGTCGGTTAGCGCGCCGTACTTATAGACAGTACCTTCACCTGATGCGTGTTATAAGGCATGCGGAGGTCGTGAGTTCGATCCTCACCTGGAGCATATTTTTTTCTTCTGGATTTATTTTTCCTACATTTTTTTTAAATTTCCGTGGAAATCTAATCGAACATTCATGCCACCTAGCACAAAAATAGCATTAACCTTTGTTATTCAAATATTGACGTTTAGTCAATTTCTATGCATAAATGGCTCTTTGTCAGAGTGCTTGATTTCGATCCTCACCTGGAGCAATTTTTGCCATTTTTTTAGTTTGTGTATCATAATGTCTTTAAGTAAGCAATTGTATATTATTTTTGGAACAAATTAGTTTACAAAAACTTCGAGTTAAGGGAAATATATATCTGGACACAGTTTCGTTCTTACGACTTCGTAAAATTCAAACAAAAGAAGTTCGTGTATTTTAAGAAGATTTTCTTTCGAGCCCCCTCCATGAAATAAAATTTCTCTGACCAATATTAGTATGGGGACTTGGTTGAAATTGAAGCGGAAATAGGTTTCAAAAAATGAAAGAAAGGCTAGAGCATGTGGGTTGAGATCTGCAAGTTGTTAGTGCTTTGGTTTGCTGACGTGTATGCGCTATGTATGTGAACGGCCTTACTTAGCAGTTTGCCATTGAATTAGAATTTCGTGCTTTTCTTAATCTTCTGAAGATTTCAGAAGAGTCGATGATGCCGCCTACTAGATATTTCGTGACAGGAAAAATAGGAAAAGTGCAAAGAGTAGTTGAAACAGAGCTAGATAGTCCCTTAAGAATTATCATTGAATTACGGGGCTCCAGTGGCTCAGTCGGTTAGCGCGCCGTACTTATAGACAGTACCTTCACCTGATGCGGGTTATAAGGCATGCGGAGGTCGTGAGTTCGATCCTCACCTGGAGCATATTTTTTTTCTTCTGGATTTATTTTTCCTACATTTTTTTCTAATTTCCGTGGAAATCTAATCGAACATTCATGCCACCTTGCACAAAAGTAGCATTAACCTTTGTTATTCAAATATTGACGTTTAGTCAATTTCTATACATAAATGGCTCTTTGTCAGAGTGCTTGATTTCGATCCTCACCTGGAGCAATTTTTGCCGTTTTTTTTAGTTTGTGTATCATAATGTCTTTAAGTAAGCAATTGTATATTATTTTTGGAACAAATTAGTTTACAAAAACTTCGAGTTAAGGGAAATATATATCTGGACACAGTTTCGTACTTACGACTTCGTAAAATTCAAACAAAAGAAGTTAATGTATTTTAAGAAGATTTTCTTTCAAGCCCCCTCCATGAAATAAAATTTTTCTGACCAATATTAGTATGGGGACTTGGTTGAAATTGAAGCGGAAATAGGTTTCAAAAAATGAAAGAAAGGCTAGAGCATGTGGGTTGAGATCTGCAAGTTGTTAGTGCTTTGGTTTGCTGACGTGTATGCGCTATGTATGTGAACGGCCTTACTTAGCAGTTTGCCATTGTATTAGAATTTCGTGTTTTTCTTAATCTTCTGAAGATTTCAGAAGAGTCGATTATGCCGCCTACTAGATATTTCGTGACAGGAAAAATAGGACAAGTGCAAAGAGTAGTTGAAACAGAGCTAGATAGTCCCTTAAGAATTATCATTGAATTTCGGGGCTCCAGTGGCTCAGTCGGTTAGCGCGCCGTACTTATAGACAGTACCTTCACCTGATGCGGGTTATAAGGCATGCGGAGGTCGTGAGTTCGATCCTCACCAGGAGCATATTTTTTTCTTCTGCATTTATTTTTCCTACAATTTTTTTTAAATTTCCGTGGAAATCTAATCGAACATTCATGCCACCTTGCACAAAAGTAGCATTAACCTTTGTTATTCAAATATTTACGTTTAGTCAATTTCTATGCATAAATGGCTCTTTGTTAGAGTGCTTGATTTCGATCCTCACCTGGAGCAATTTTTGCCATTTTTTTAGTTTGTGTATCATAATGTCTTTAAGTAAGCAATTGTATATTATTTTTGGAACAAATTAGTTTACAAAAACTTCGAGTTAAGGGAAATATATATCTGGACACAGTTTCGTTCTTACGACTTCGTAAAATTCAAACAAAAGAAGTTCGTGTATTTTAAGAAGATTTTCTTTCGAGCCCCCTCCATGAAATAAAATTTCTCTGAGCAATATTAGTATGGGGACTTGGTTGAAATTGAAGCGGAAATAGGTTTCAAAAAATGAAAGAAAGGCTAGAGCATGTGGGTTGAGATCTGCAAGTTGTTAGTGCTTTGGTTTGCTGACGTGTATGCGCTATGTATGTGAACGGCCTTACTTAGCAGTTTGCCATTGTATTAGAATTTCGTGTTTTTCTTAATCTTCTGAAGATTTCAGAAGAGTCGATGATGCCGCCTACTAGATATTACGTGACAGGAAAAATAGGAAAAGTGCAAAGAGTAGTTGAAACAGAGCTTGATATTCCCTTAAGAATTATCATTGAATTTCGGGGCTCCAGTGGCTCAGTCGGTTAGCGCGCCGTACTTATAGACAGTACCTTCACCTGATGCGGGTTATAAGGCATGCGGAGGTCGTGAGTTCGATCCTCACCAGGAGCATATTTTTTTCTTCTGCATTTATTTTTCCTACATTTTTTTTTAAATTTCCGTGGAAATCTAATCGAACATTCATGCCACCTTGCACAAAAGTAGCATTAACCTTTGTTATTCAAATATTTACGTTTAGTCAATTTCTATGCATAAATGGCTCTTTGTTAGAGTGCTTGATTTCGATCCTCACCTGGAGCAATTTTTGCCATTTTTTTAGTTTGTGTATCATAATGTCTTTAAGTAAGCAATTGTATATTATTTTTGGAACAAATTAGTTTACAAAAACTTCGAGTTAAGGGAAATATATATCTGGACACAGTTTCGTTCTTACGACTTCGTAAAATTCAAACAAAAGAAGTTCGTGTATTTTAAGAAGATTTTCTTTCGAGCCCCCTCCATGAAATAAAATTTCTCTGACCAATATTAGTATGGGGACTTGGTTGAAATTGAAGCGGAAATAGGTTTCAAAAAATGAAAGAAAGGCTAGAGCATGTGGGTTGAGATCTGCAAGTTGTTAGTGCTTTGGTTTGCTGACGTGTATGCGCTATGTATGTGAACGGCCTTACTTAGCAGTTTGCCATTGAATTAGAATTTCGTGCTTTTCTTAATCTTCTGAAGATTTCAGAAGAGTCGATGATGCCGCCTACTAGATATTTCGTGACAGGAAAAATAGGAAAAGTGCAAAGAGTAGTTGAAACAGAGCTAGATAGTCCCTTAAGAATTATCATTGAATTTCTGGGCTCCAGTGGCTCAGTCGGTTAGCGCGCCGTACTTATAGACAGTACCTTCACCTGATGCCGGTTATAAGGCATGCGGAGGTCGTGAGTTCGATCCTCACCTGGAGCATATTTTTTTTCTTCTGCATTTATTTTTCCTACATTTTTTTTTAATTTCCGTGGAAATCTAATCGAACATTCATGCCACCTTGCACAAAAGTAGCATTAACCTTTGTTATTCAAATATTGACGTTTAGTCAATTTCTATGCATAAATGGCTCTTTGTTAGAGTGCTTGATTTCGATCCTCACCTGGAGCAATTTTTGCCATTTTTTTAGTTTGTGTATCATAATGTCTTTAAGTAAGCAATTGTATATTATTTTTGGAACAAATTAGTTTACAAAAACTTCGAGTTAAGGGAAATATATGTCTGGACACAGTTTCGTACTTACGACTTCGTAAAATTCAAACAAAAGAAGTTCGTGTATTTTAAGAAGATTTTCTTTCGAGCCCCCTCCATGAAATAAAATTTCTCTGACCAATATTAGTATGGGGACTTGGTTGAAATTGAAGCGGAAATAGGTTTCAAAAAATGAAAGAAAGGCTAGAGCATGTGGGTTGAGATCTGCAAGTTGTTAGTGCTTTGGTTTGCTGACGTGTATGCGCTATGTATGTGAACGGCCTTACTTAGCAGTTTGCCATTGTATTAGAATTTCGTGTTTTTCTTAATCTAGAAGAGTCGATGATGCCGCCTACTAGATATTACGTGACAGGAAAAATAGGAAAAGTGCAAAGAGTAGTTGAAACAGAGCTTGATAGTCCCTTAAGAATTATCATTGAATTTCGGGGCTCCAGTGGCTCAGTCGGTTAGCGCGCCGTACTTATAGACAGTACCTTCACCTGATGCGGGTTATAAGGCATGCGGAGGTCGTGAGTTCGATCCTCACCAGGAGCATATTTTTTTCTTCTGCATTTATTTTTCCTACATTTTTTTTTTAATTTCCGTGGAAATCTAATCGAACATTCATGCCACCTTGCACAAAAGTAGCATTAACCTTTGTTATTCAAATATTGACGTTTAGTCAATTTCTATGCATAAATGGCTCTTTGTCAGAGTGCTTGATTTCGATCCTCACCTGGAGCAATTTTTGCCATTTTTTTTAGTTTGTGTATCATAATGTCTTAAAGTAAGCAATTGTATATTATTTTTGGAACAAATTAGTTTACAAAAACTTCGAGTTAAGGGAAATATATATCTGGACACAGTTTCGTACTTACGACTTCGTAAAATTCAAACAAAAGAAGTTCGTGTATTTTAAGAAGATTTTCTTTCGAGCCCCCTCCATGAAATAAAATTTCTCTGACCAATATTAGTATGGGGACTTGGTTGAAATTGAAGCGGAAATAGGTTTCAAAAAATGAAAGAAAGGCTAGAGCATGTGGGTTGAGATCTGCAAGTTGTTAGTGCTTTGGTTTGCTGACGTGTATGCGCTATGTATGTGAACGGCCTAACTTAGCAGTTTGCCATTGTATTAGAATTTCGTGTTTTTCTTAATCTCCTGAAGATTTCAGAAGAGTCGATGATGCCGCCTACTAGATATTTCGTGACAGGAAAAATAGGACAAGTGCAAAGAGTAGTTGAAACAGAGCTAGATAGTCCCTTAAGAATTATCATTGAATTTCGGGGCTCCAGTGGCTCAGTCGGTTAGCGCGCTGTACTTATAGACAGTACCTTCACCTGATGCGGGTTATAAGGCATGCGGAGGTCGTGAGTTCGATCCTCACCTGGAGCATATTTTTTTCTTCTGGATTTATTTTTCCTACATTTTTTTTAAATTTCCGTGGAAATCTAATCGAACATTCATGCCACCTAGCACAAAAGTAGCATTAACCTTTGTTATTAAAATATTGACGTTTAGTCAATTTCTATGCATAAATGGCTCTTTGTCAGAGTGCTTGATTTCGATCCTCACCTGGAGCAATTTTTGCCATTTTTTTTAGTTTGTGTATCATAATGTCTTAAAGTAAGCAATTGTATATTATTTTTGGAACAAATTAGTTTACAAAAACTTCGAGTTAAGGGAAATATATATCTGGACACAGTTTCGTACTTACGACTTCGTAAATTTCAAACAAAAGAAGTTAATGTATTTTAAGAAGATTTTCTTTCAAGCCCCCTCCATGAAATAAAATTTCTCTCACCAATATTAGTATGGGGACTTGGTTGAAATTGAAGCGGAAATAGGTTTCAAAAAATGAAAGAAAGGCTAGAGCATGTGGGTTGAGATCTGCAAGTTGTTAGTGCTTTGGTTTGCTGACGTGTATGCGCTATGTATGTGAACGGCCTTACTTAGCAGTTTGCCATTGTATTAGAATTTCGTGTTTTTCTTAATCTTCTGAAGATTTGAGAAGAGTCGATTATGCGGCCTACTAGATATTTCGTGACAGGAAAAATAGGAAAAGTGCAAAGAGTAGTTGAAACAGAGCTAGATAGTCCCTTAAGAATTATCATTCAATTTCGGGGCTCCAGTGGCTCAGTCGGTTAGCGCGCCGTACTTATAGACAGTAACTTCACCTGATGCGGGTTATAAGGCATGCGGAGGTCGTGAGTTCGATCCTCACCTGGAGCATATTTTTTTTCTTCTGCATTTATTTTTCCCACATTTTTTTTTAAATTTCCGTGGAAATCTAATCGAACATTCATGCCACCTTGCACAAAAGTAGCATTAACCTTTGTTATTCAAATATTGACGTTTAGTCAATTTCTATGCATAAATGGCTCTTTGTCAGAGTGCTTGATTTCGATCCTCACCTGGAGCAATTTTTGCCATTTTTTTTAGTTTGTGTATCATAATGTCTTAAAGTAAGCAATTGTATATTATTTTTGGAACAAATTAGTTTACAAAAACTTCGAGTTAAGGGAAATATATATCTGGACACAGTTTCGTACTTACGACTTCGTAAATTTCAAACAAAAGATGTTAATGTATTTTAAGAAGATTTTCTTTCGAGCCCCCTCCATGAAATAAAATTTCTCTGACCAATATTAGTATGGGGACTTGGTTGAAATTGAAGCGGAAATAGGTTTCAAAAAATGAAAGAAAGGCTAGAGCATGTGGGTTGAGATCTGCAAGTTGTTAGTGCTTTGGTTTGCTGACGTGTATGCGCTATGTATGTGAACGGCCTAACTTAGCAGTTTGCCATTGTATTAGAATTTCGTGTTTTTCTTAATCTCCTGAAGATTTCAGAAGAGTCGATGATGCCGCCTACTAGATATTTCGTGACAGGAAAAATAGGACAAGTGCAAAGAGTAGTTGAAACAGAGCTAGATAGTCCCTTAAGAATTATCATTGAATTTCGGGGCTCCAGTGGCTCAGTCGGTTAGCGCGCTGTACTTATAGACAGTACCTTCACCTGATGCGGGTTATAAGGCATGCGGAGGTCGTGAGTTCGATCCTCACCTGGAGCATATTTTTTTCTTCTGGATTTATTTTTCCTACATTTTTTTTAAATTTCCGTGGAAATCTAATCGAACATTCATGCCACCTAGCACAAAAGTAGCATTAACCTTTGTTATTAAAATATTGACGTTTAGTCAATTTCTATGCATAAATGGCTCTTTGTCAGAGTGCTTGATTTCGATCCTCACCTGGAGCAATTTTTGCCATTTTTTTTAGTTTGTGTATCATAATGTCTTAAAGTAAGCAATTGTATATTATTTTTGGAACAAATTAGTTTACAAAAACTTCGAGTTAAGGGAAATATATATCTGGACACAGTTTCGTACTTACGACTTCGTAAATTTCAAACAAAAGAAGTTAATGTATTTTAAGAAGATTTTCTTTCAAGCCCCCTCCATGAAATAAAATTTCTCTCACCAATATTAGTATGGGGACTTGGTTGAAATTGAAGCGGAAATAGGTTTCAAAAAATGAAAGAAAGGCTAGAGCATGTGGGTTGAGATCTGCAAGTTGTTAGTGCTTTGGTTTGCTGACGTGTATGCGCTATGTATGTGAACGGCCTTACTTAGCAGTTTGCCATTGTATTAGAATTTCGTGTTTTTCTTAATCTTCTGAAGATTTGAGAAGAGTCGATTATGCGGCCTACTAGATATTTCGTGACAGGAAAAATAGGAAAAGTGCAAAGAGTAGTTGAAACAGAGCTAGATAGTCCCTTAAGAATTATCATTCAATTTCGGGGCTCCAGTGGCTCAGTCGGTTAGCGCGCCGTACTTATAGACAGTAACTTCACCTGATGCGGGTTATAAGGCATGCGGAGGTCGTGAGTTCGATCCTCACCTGGAGCATATTTTTTTTCTTCTGCATTTATTTTTCCCACATTTTTTTTTAAATTTCCGTGGAAATCTAATCGAACATTCATGCCACCTTGCACAAAAGTAGCATTAACCTTTGTTATTCAAATATTGACGTTTAGTCAATTTCTATGCATAAATGGCTCTTTGTCAGAGTGCTTGATTTCGATCCTCACCTGGAGCAATTTTTGCCATTTTTTTTAGTTTGTGTATCATAATGTCTTAAAGTAAGCAATTGTATATTATTTTTGGAACAAATTAGTTTACAAAAACTTCGAGTTAAGGGAAATATATATCTGGACACAGTTTCGTACTTACGACTTCGTAAATTTCAAACAAAAGATGTTAATGTATTTTAAGAAGATTTTCTTTCAAGCCCCCTCCATGAAATAAAATTTCTCTGACCAATATTAGTATGGGGACTTGGTTGAAATTGAAGCGGAAATAGGTTTCAAAAAATGAAAGAAAGGCTAGAGCATGTGGGTTGAGATCTGCAAGTTGTTAGTGCTTTGGTTTGCTGACGTGTATGCGCTATGTATGTGAACGGCCTTACTTAGCAGTTTGCCATTGTATTAGAATTTCGTGTTTTTCTTAATCTTCTGAAGATTTCAGAAGAGTCGATGATGCCGCCTACTAGATATTTCGTGACAGGAAAAATAGGAAAAGTGCAAAGAGTAGTTGAAACAGAGCTAGATAGTCCCTTAAGAATTATCATTGAATTTCTGGGCTCCAGTGGCTCAGTCGGTTAGCGCGCCGTACTTATAGACAGTACCTTCACCTGATGCGGGTTATAAGGCATGCGGAGGTCGTGAGTTCGATCCTCACCTGGAGCATATTTTTTTCTTCTGGATTTATTTTTCCTACATTTTTTTTAAATTTCCGTGGAAATCTAATCGAACATTCATGCCACCTAGCACAAAAGTAGCATTAACCTTTGTTATTAAAATATTGACGTTTAGTCAATTTCTATGCATAAATGGCTCTTTGTCAGAGTGCTTGATTTCGATCCTCACCTGGAGCAATTTTTGCCATTTTTTTTAGTTTGTGTATCATAATGTCTTAAAGTAAGCAATTGTATATTATTTTTGGAAAGTTTGCAAGTTTAATTTTCTGAAGATTTCAGAAGAGTCGATTATGCGGCCTACTAGATATTTCGTGACAGGAAAAATAGGAAAAGTGCAAAGAGTAGTTGAAACAGAGCTAGATAGTCCCTTAAGAATTATCATTGAATTTCTGGGCTCCAGTGGCTCAGTCGGTTAGCGCGCCGTACTTATAGACAGTACCTTCACCTGATGCGGGTTATAAGGCATGCGGAGGTCGTGAGTTCGATCCTCACCTGGAGCATATTTTTTTCTTCTGGATTTATTTTTCCTACATTTTTTTTAAATTTCAGTGGAAATCTAATCGAACATTCATGCCACCTAGCACAAAAGTAGCATTAACCTTTGTTATTAAAATATTGACGTTTAGTCAATTTCTATGCATAAATGGCTCTTTGTCAGAGTGCTTGATTTCGATCCTCACCTGGAGCAATTTTTGCCATTTTTTTTAGTTTGTGTATCATAATGTCTTAAAGTAAGCAATTGTATATTATTTTTGGAAAGTTTGCAAGTTTAATCTTCTGAAGATTTCAGAAGAGTCGATTATGCGGCCTACTAGATATTTCGTGACAGGAAAAATAGGACAAGTGCAAAGAGTAGTTGAAACAGAGCTAGATAGTCCCTTAAGAATTATCATTGAATTTCTGGGCTCCAGTGGCTCAGTCGGTTAGCGCGCCGTACTTATAGACAGTACCTTCACCTGATGCGGGTTATAAGGCATGCGGAGGTCGTGAGTTCGATCCTCACCTGGAGCATATTTTTTTCTTCTGGATTTATTTTTCCTACATTTTTTTTAAATTTCCGTGGAAATCTAATCGAACATTCATGCCACCTAGCACAAAAGTAGCATTAACCTTTGTTATTAAAATATTGACGTTTAGTCAATTTCTATGCATAAATGGCTCTTTGTCAGAGTGCTTGATTTCGATCCTCACCTGGAGCAATTTTTGCCATTTTTTTTAGTTTGTGTATCATAATGTCTTAAAGTAAGCAATTGTATATTATTTTTGGAACAAATTAGTTTACAAAAACTTCGAGTTAAGGGAAATATATATCTGGACACAGTTTCGTACTTACGACTTCGTAAATTTCAAACAAAAGAAGTTAATGTATTTTAAGAAGATTTTCTTTCAAGCCCCCTCCATGAAATAAAATTTCTCTGACCAATATTAGTATGGGGACTTGGTTGAAATTGAAGCGGAAATAGGTTTCAAAAAATGAAAGAAAGGCTAGAGCATGTGGGTTGAGATCTGCAAGTTGTTAGTGCTTTGGTTTGCTGACGTGTATGCGCTATGTATGTGAACGGCCTTACTTAGCAGTTTGCCATTGTATTAGAATTTCGTGTTTTTCTTAATCTTCTGAAGATTTGAGAAGAGTCGATTATGCGGCCTACTAGATATTTCGTGACAGGAAAAATAGGAAAAGTGCAAAGAGTAGTTGAAACAGAGCTAGATAGTCCCTTAAGAATTATCATTCAATTTCGGGGCTCCAGTGGCTCAGCCGGTTAGCGCGCCGTACTTATAGACAGTAACTTCACCTGATGCGGGTTATAAGGCATGCGGAGGTCGTGAGTTCGATCCTCACCTGGAGCATATTTTTTTTCTTCTGCATTTATTTTTCCCACATTTTTTTTAAATTTCCGTGGAAATCTAATCGAACATTCATGCCACCTTGCACAAAAGTAGCATTAACCTTTGTTATTCAAATATTGACGTTTAGTCAATTTCTATGCATAAATGGCTCTTTGTCAGAGTGCTTGATTTCGATCCTCACCTGGAGCAATTTTTGCCATTTTTTTTAGTTTGTGTATCATAATGTCTTAAAGTAAGCAATTGTATATTATTTTTGGAACAAATTAGTTTACAAAAACTTCGAGTTAAGGGAAATATATATCTGGACACAGTTTCGTACTTACGACTTCGTAAAATTCAAACAAAAGAAGTTCGTGTATTTTAAGAAGATTTTCTTTCGAGCCCCCTCCATGAAATAAAATTTCTTTGACCAATATTAGTATGGGGACTTGGTTGAAATTGAAGCGGAAATAGGTTTCAAAAAATGAAAGAAAGGCTAGAGCATGTGGGTTGAGATCTGCAAGTTGTTAGTGCTTTGGTTTGCTGACGTGTATGCGCTATGTATGTGAACGGCCTAACTTAGCAGTTTGCCATTGTATTAGAATTTCGTGTTTTTCTTAATCTCCTGAAGATTTCAGAAGAGTCGATGATGCCGCCTACTAGATATTTCGTGACAGGAAAAATAGGACAAGTGCAAAGAGTAGTTGAAACAGAGCTAGATAGTCCCTTAAGAATTATCATTGAATTTCGGGGCTCCAGTGGCTCAGTCGGTTAGCGCGCTGTACTTATAGACAGTACCTTCACCTGATGCGGGTTATAAGGCATGCGGAGGTCGTGAGTTCGATCCTCACCTGGAGCATATTTTTTTCTTCTGGATTTATTTTTCCTACATTTTTTTTCAATTTCCGTGGAAATCTAATCGAACATTCATGCCACCTTGCACAAAAGTAGCATTAACCTTTGTTATTCAAATATTGACGTTTAGTCAATTTCTATGCATAAATGGCTCTTTGTCAGAGTGCTTGATTTCGATCCTCACCTGGAGCAATTTTTGCCATTTTTTTTAGTTTGTGTATCATAATGTCTTAAAGTAAGCAATTGTATATTATTTTTGGAACAAATTAGTTTACAAAAACTTCGAGTTAAGGGAAATATATATCTGGACACAGTTTCGTACTTACGACTTCGTAAATTTCAAACAAAAGAAGTTAATGTATTTTAAGAAGATTTTCTTTCAAGCCCCCTCCATGAAATAAAATTTCTCTCACCAATATTAGTATGGGGACTTGGTTGAAATTGAAGCGGAAATAGGTTTCAAAAAATGAAAGAAAGGCTAGAGCATGTGGGTTGAGATCTGCAAGTTGTTAGTGCTTTGGTTTGCTGACGTGTATGCGCTATGTATGTGAACGGCCTTACTTAGCAGTTTGCCATTGTATTAGAATTTCGTGTTTTTCTTAATCTTCTGAAGATTTCAGAAGAGTCGATGATGCCGCCTACTAGATATTTCGTGACAGGAAAAATAGGAAAAGTGCAAAGAGTAGTTGAAACAGAGCTAGATAGTCCCTTAAGAATTATCATTGAATTTCGGGGCTCCAGTGGCTCAGTCGGTTAGCGCGCCGTACTTATAGACAGTACCTTCACCTGATGCGGGTTATAAGGCATGCGGAGGTCGTGAGTTCGATCCTCACCTGGAGCATATTTTTTTCTTCTGGATTTATTTTTTTTAAATGGCTCTTTGTCAGAGTGCTTGATTTCGATCCTCACCTGGAGCAATTTTTGCCATTTTTTTTAGTTTGTGTATCATAATGTCTTAAAGTAAGCAATTGTATATTATTTTTGGAACAAATTAGTTTACAAAAACTTCGAGTTAAGGGAAATATATATCTGGACACAGTTTCGTACTTACGACTTCGTAAATTTCAAACAAAAGATGTTAATGTATTTTAAGAAGATTTTCTTTCAAGCCCCCTCCATGAAATAAAATTTCTCTGACCAATATTAGTATGGGGACTTGGTTGAAATTGAAGCGGAAATAGGTTTCAAAAAATGAAAGAAAGGCTAGAGCATGTGGGTTGAGATCTGCAAGTTGTTAGTGCTTTGGTTTGCTGACGTGTATGCGCTATGTATGTGAACGGCCTTACTTAGCAGTTTGCCATTGTATTAGAATTTCGTGTTTTTCTTAATCTTCTGAAGATTTGAGAAGAGTCGATTATGCGGCCTACTAGATATTTCGTGACAGGAAAAATAGGAAAAGTGCAAAGAGTAGTTGAAACAGAGCTAGATAGTCCCTTAAGAATTATCATTCAATTTCGGGGCTCCAGTGGCTCAGCCGGTTAGCGCGCCGTACTTATAGACAGTAACTTCACCTGATGCGGGTTATAAGGCATGCGGAGGTCGTGAGTTCGATCCTCACCTGGAGCATATTTTTTTTCTTCTGCATTTATTTTTCCCACATTTTTTTTAAATTTCCGTGGAAATCTAATCGAACATTCATGCCACCTTGCACAAAAGTAGCATTAACCTTTGTTATTCAAATATTGACGTTTAGTCAATTTCTATGCATAAATGGCTCTTTGTCAGAGTGCTTGATTTCGATCCTCACCTGGAGCAATTTTTGCCATTTTTTTTAGTTTGTGTATCATAATGTCTTAAAGTAAGCAATTGTATATTATTTTTGGAACAAATTAGTTTACAAAAACTTCGAGTTAAGGGAAATATATATCTGGACACAGTTTCGTACTTACGACTTCGTAAAATTCAAACAAAAGAAGTTCGTGTATTTTAAGAAGATTTTCTTTCGAGCCCCCTCCATGAAATAAAATTTCTTTGACCAATATTAGTATGGGGACTTGGTTGAAATTGAAGCGGAAATAGGTTTCAAAAAATGAAAGAAAGGCTAGAGCATGTGGGTTGAGATCTGCAAGTTGTTAGTGCTTTGGTTTGCTGACGTGTATGCGCTATGTATGTGAACGGCCTAACTTAGCAGTTTGCCATTGTATTAGAATTTCGTGTTTTTCTTAATCTCCTGAAGATTTCAGAAGAGTCGATGATGCCGCCTACTAGATATTTCGTGACAGGAAAAATAGGACAAGTGCAAAGAGTAGTTGAAACAGAGCTAGATAGTCCCTTAAGAATTATCATTGAATTTCGGGGCTCCAGTGGCTCAGTCGGTTAGCGCGCTGTACTTATAGACAGTACCTTCACCTGATGCGGGTTATAAGGCATGCGGAGGTCGTGAGTTCGATCCTCACCTGGAGCATATTTTTTTCTTCTGGATTTATTTTTCCTACATTTTTTTTCAATTTCCGTGGAAATCTAATCGAACATTCATGCCACCTTGCACAAAAGTAGCATTAACCTTTGTTATTCAAATATTGACGTTTAGTCAATTTCTATGCATAAATGGCTCTTTGTCAGAGTGCTTGATTTCGATCCTCACCTGGAGCAATTTTTGCCATTTTTTTTAGTTTGTGTATCATAATGTCTTAAAGTAAGCAATTGTATATTATTTTTGGAACAAATTAGTTTACAAAAACTTCGAGTTAAGGGAAATATATATCTGGACACAGTTTCGTACTTACGACTTCGTAAATTTCAAACAAAAGAAGTTAATGTATTTTAAGAAGATTTTCTTTCAAGCCCCCTCCATGAAATAAAATTTCTCTCACCAATATTAGTATGG
Source organism: Lepidochitona cinerea (assembly GCA_963971465.1). Taxonomy (NCBI): domain Eukaryota; kingdom Metazoa; phylum Mollusca; class Polyplacophora; order Chitonida; family Tonicellidae; genus Lepidochitona; species Lepidochitona cinerea. Next base: position 37,709,624 of record OZ020557.1, on the reverse strand, counting down.
GGACTTGGTTGAAATTGAAGCGGAAATAGGTTTCAAAAAATGAAAGAAAGGCTAGAGCATGTGGGTTGAGATCTGCAAGTTGTTAGTGCTTTGGTTTGCTGACGTGTATGCGCTATGTATGTGAACGGCCTTACTTAGCAGTTTGCCATTGTATTAGAATTTCGTGTTTTTCTTAATCTTCTGAAGATTTCAGAAGAGTCGATGATGCCGCCTACTAGATATTTCGTGACAGGAAAAATAGGAAAAGTGCAAAGAGTAGTTGAAACAGAGCTAGATAGTCCCTTAAGAATTATCATTGAATTTCGGGGCTCCAGTGGCTCAGTCGGTTAGCGCGCCGTACTTATAGACAGTACCTTCACCTGATGCGGGTTATAAGGCATGCGGAGGTCGTGAGTTCGATCCTCACCTGGAGCATATTTTTTTCTTCTGGATTTATTTTTTTTAAATGGCTCTTTGTCAGAGTGCTTGATTTCGATCCTCACCTGGAGCAATTTTTGCCATTTTTTTTAGTTTGTGTATCATAATGTCTTAAAGTAAGCAATTGTATATTATTTTTGGAACAAATTAGTTTACAAAAACTTCGAGTTAAGGGAAATATATATCTGGACACAGTTTCGTACTTACGACTTCGTAAATTTCAAACAAAAGATGTTAATGTATTTTAAGAAGATTTTCTTTCAAGCCCCCTCCATGAAATAAAATTTCTCTGACCAATATTAGTATGGGGACTTGGTTGAAATTGAAGCGGAAATAGGTTTCAAAAAATGAAAGAAAGGCTAGAGCATGTGGGTTGAGATCTGCAAGTTGTTAGTGCTTTGGTTTGCTGACGTGTATGCGCTATGTATGTGAACGGCCTTACTTAGCAGTTTGCCATTGTATTAGAATTTCGTGTTTTTCTTAATCTTCTGAAGATTTCAGAAGAGTCGATGATGCCGCCTACTAGATATTTCGTGACAGGAAAAATAGGAAAAGTGCAAAGAGTAGTTGAAACAGAGCTAGATAGTCCCTTAAGAATTATCATTGAATTTCTGGGCTCCAGTGGCTCAGTCGGTTAGCGCGCCGTACTTATAGACAGTACCTTCACCTGATGCGGGTTATAAGGCATGCGGAGGTCGTGAGTTCGATCCTCACCTGGAGCATATTTTTTTCTTCTGGATTTATTTTTCCTACATTTTTTTTAAATTTCCGTGGAAATCTAATCGAACATTCATGCCACCTAGCACAAAAGTAGCATTAACCTTTGTTATTAAAATATTGACGTTTAGTCAATTTCTATGCATAAATGGCTCTTTGTCAGAGTGCTTGATTTCGATCCTCACCTGGAGCAATTTTTGCCATTTTTTTTAGTTTGTGTATCATAATGTCTTAAAGTAAGCAATTGTATATTATTTTTGGAAAGTTTGCAAGTTTAATTTTCTGAAGATTTCAGAAGAGTCGATTATGCGGCCTACTAGATATTTCGTGACAGGAAAAATAGGAAAAGTGCAAAGAGTAGTTGAAACAGAGCTAGATAGTCCCTTAAGAATTATCATTGAATTTCTGGGCTCCAGTGGCTCAGTCGGTTAGCGCGCCGTACTTATAGACAGTACCTTCACCTGATGCGGGTTATAAGGCATGCGGAGGTCGTGAGTTCGATCCTCACCTGGAGCATATTTTTTTCTTCTGGATTTATTTTTCTGGCTCTTTGTCAGAGTGCTTGATTTCGATCCTCACCTGGAGCAATTTTTGCCATTTTTTTTAGTTTGTGTATCATAATGTCTTAAAGTAAGCAATTGTATATTATTTTTGGAACAAATTAGTTTACAAAAACTTCGAGTTAAGGGAAATATATATCTGGACACAGTTTCGTACTTACGACTTCGTAAAATTCAAACAAAAGAAGTTCGTGTATTTTAAGAAGATTTTCTTTCGAGCCCCCTCCATGAAATAAAATTTCTCTGACCAATATTAGTATGGGGACTTGGTTGAAATTGAAGCGGCAATAGGTTTCAAAAAATGAAAGAAAGGCTAGAGCATATATTATTTTTGGAAAGTTTGCAAGTTTAATCTTCTGAAGATTTCAGAAGAGTCGATTATGCCGCCTACTAGATATTTCGTGACAGGAAAAATAGGAAAAGTGCAAAGAGTAGTTGAAACAGAGCTAGATAGTCCCTTAAGAATTATCATTGAATTTCTGGGCTCCAGTGGCTCAGTCGGTTAGCGCTCCGTACTTATAGACAGTACCTTCACCTGATGCGGGTTATAAGGCATGCGGAGGTCGTGAGTTCGATCCTCACCTGGAGCATATTTTTTTCTTCTGGATTTATTTTTCCTACATTTTTTTTAAATTTCCGTGGAAATCTAATCGAACATTCATGCCACCTAGCACAAAAGTAGCATTAACCTTTGTTATTAAAATATTGACGTTTAGTCAATTTCTATGCATAAATGGCTCTTTGTCAGAGTGCTTGATTTCGATCCTCACCTGGAGCAATTTTTGCCATTTTTTTTAGTTTGTGTATCATAATGTCTTAAAGTAAGCAATTGTATATTATTTTTGGAAAGTTTGCAAGTTTAATCTTCTGAAGATTTCAGAAGAGTCGATTATGCGGCCTACTAGATATTTCGTGACAGGAAAAATAGGAAAAGTGCAAAGAGTAGTTGAAACAGAGCTAGATAGTCCCTTAAGAATTATCATTGAATTTCTGGGCTCCAGTGGCTCAGTCGGTTAGCGCGCTGTACTTATAGACAGTACCTTCACCTGATGCGGGTTATAAGGCATGCGGAGGTCGTGAGTTCGATCCTCACCTGGAGCATATTTTTTTCTTCTGGATTTATTTTTCCTACATTTTTTTTAAATTTCAGTGGAAATCTAATCGAACATTCATGCCACCTAGCACAAAAGTAGCATTAACCTTTGTTATTAAAATATTGACGTTTAGTCAATTTCTATGCATAAATGGCTCTTTGTCAGAGTGCTTGATTTCGATCCTCACCTGGAGCAATTTTTGCCATTTTTTTTAGTTTGTGTATCATAATGTCTTAAAGTAAGCAATTGTATATTATTTTTGGAACAAATTAGTTTACAAAAACTTCGAGTTAAGGGAAATATATATCTGGACACAGTTTCGTACTTACGACTTCGTAAATTTCAAACAAAAGAAGTTAATGTATTTTAAGAAGATTTTCTTTCAAGCCCCCTCCATGAAATAAAATTTCTCTGACCAATATTAGTATGGGGACTTGGTTGAAATTGAAGCGGAAATAGGTTTCAAAAAATGAAAGAAAGGCTAGAGCATGTGGGTTGAGATCTGCAAGTTGTTAGTGCTTTGGTTTGCTGACGTGTATGCGCTATGTATGTGAACGGCCTTACTTAGCAGTTTGCCATTGTATTAGAATTTCGTGTTTTTCTTAATCTTCTGAAGATTTGAGAAGAGTCGATTATGCGGCCTACTAGATATTTCGTGACAGGAAAAATAGGAAAAGTGCAAAGAGTAGTTGAAACAGAGCTAGATAGTCCCTTAAGAATTATCATTCAATTTCGGGGCTCCAGTGGCTCAGTCGGTTAGCGCGCCGTACTTATAGACAGTAACTTCACCTGATGCGGGTTATAAGGCATGCGGAGGTCGTGAGTTCGATCCTCACCTGGAGCATATTTTTTTTCTTCTGCATTTATTTTTCCCACATTTTTTTTAAATTTCCGTGGAAATCTAATCGAACATTCATGCCACCTTGCACAAAAGTAGCATTAACCTTTGTTATTCAAATATTGACGTTTAGTCAATTTCTATGCATAAATGGCTCTTTGTCAGAGTGCTTGATTTCGATCCTCACCTGGAGCAATTTTTGCCATTTTTTTTAGTTTGTGTATCATAATGTCTTAAAGTAAGCAATTGTATATTATTTTTGGAACAAATTAGTTTACAAAAACTTCGAGTTAAGGGAAATATATATCTGGACACAGTTTCGTACTTACGACTTCGTAAAATTCAAACAAAAGAAGTTCGTGTATTTTAAGAAGATTTTCTTTCGAGCCCCCTCCATGAAATAAAATTTCTCTGACCAATATTAGTATGGGGACTTGGTTGAAATTGAAGCGGAAATAGGTTTCAAAAAATGAAAGAAAGGCTAGAGCATGTGGGTTGAGATCTGCAAGTTGTTAGTGCTTTGGTTTGCTGACGTGTATGCGCTATGTATGTGAACGGCCTAACTTAGCAGTTTGCCATTGTATTAGAATTTCGTGTTTTTCTTAATCTCCTGAAGATTTCAGAAGAGTCGATGATGCCGCCTACTAGATATTTCGTGACAGGAAAAATAGGACAAGTGCAAAGAGTAGTTGAAACAGAGCTAGATAGTCCCTTAAGAATTATCATTGAATTTCGGGGCTCCAGTGGCTCAGTCGGTTAGCGCGCTGTACTTATAGACAGTACCTTCACCTGATGCGGGTTATAAGGCATGCGGAGGTCGTGAGTTCGATCCTCACCTGGAGCATATTTTTTTCTTCTGGATTTATTTTTCCTACATTTTTTTTAAATTTCCGTGGAAATCTAATCGAACATTCATGCCACCTAGCACAAAAGTAGCATTAACCTTTGTTATTAAAATATTGACGTTTAGTCAATTTCTATGCATAAATGGCTCTTTGTCAGAGTGCTTGATTTCGATCCTCACCTGGAGCAATTTTTGCCATTTTTTTTAGTTTGTGTATCATAATGTCTTAAAGTAAGCAATTGTATATTATTTTTGGAACAAATTAGTTTACAAAAACTTCGAGTTAAGGGAAATATATATCTGGACACAGTTTCGTACTTACGACTTCGTAAATTTCAAACAAAAGAAGTTAATGTATTTTAAGAAGATTTTCTTTCAAGCCCCCTCCATGAAATAAAATTTCTCTGACCAATATTAGTATGGGGACTTGGTTGAAATTGAAGCGGAAATAGGTTTCAAAAAATGAAAGAAAGGCTAGAGCATGTGGGTTGAGATCTGCAAGTTGTTAGTGCTTTGGTTTGCTGACGTGTATGCGCTATGTATGTGAACGGCCTTACTTAGCAGTTTGCCATTGTATTAGAATTTCGTGTTTTTCTTAATCTTCTGAAGATTTGAGAAGAGTCGATTATGCGGCCTACTAGATATTTCGTGACAGGAAAAATAGGAAAAGTGCAAAGAGTAGTTAAAACAGAGCTAGATAGTCCCTTAAGAATTATCATTCAATTTCGGGGCTCCAGTGGCTCAGTCGGTTAGCGCGCCGTACTTATAGACAGTAACTTCACCTGATGCGGGTTATAAGGCATGCGGAGGTCGTGAGTTCGATCCTCACCTGGAGCATATTTTTTTTCTTCTGCATTTATTTTTCACACACTTTTTTTAAATTTCCGTGGAAATCTAATCGAACATTCATGCCACCTTGCACAAAAGTAGCATTAACCTTTGTTATTCAAATATTGACGTTTAGTCAATTTCTATGCATAAATGGCTCTTTGTCAGAGTGCTTGATTTCGATCCTCACCTGGAGCAATTTTTGCCATTTTTTTTAGTTTGTGTATCATAATGTCTTAAAGTAAGCAATTGTATATTATTTTTGGAACAAATTAGTTTACAAAAACTTCGAGTTAAGGGAAATATATATCTGGACACAGTTTCGTACTTACGACTTCGTAAAATTCAAACAAAAGAAGTTCGTGTATTTTAAGAAGATTTTCTTTCGAGCCCCCTCCATGAAATAAAATTTCTCTGACCAATATTAGTATGGGGACTTGGTTGAAATTGAAGCGGAAATAGGTTTCAAAAAATGAAAGAAAGGCTAGAGCATGTGGGTTGAGATCTGCAAGTTGTTAGTGCTTTGGTTTGCTGACGTGTATGCGCTATGTATGTGAACGGCCTAACTTAGCAGTTTGCCATTGTATTAGAATTTCGTGTTTTTCTTAATCTCCTGAAGATTTCAGAAGAGTCGATGATGCCGCCTACTAGATATTTCGTGACAGGAAAAATAGGACAAGTGCAAAGAGTAGTTGAAACAGAGCTAGATAGTCCCTTAAGAATTATCATTGAATTTCGGGGCTCCAGTGGCTCAGTCGGTTAGCGCGCTGTACTTATAGACAGTACCTTCACCTGATGCGGGTTATAAGGCATGCGGAGGTCGTGAGTTCGATCCTCACCTGGAGCATATTTTTTTCTTCTGGATTTATTTTTCCTACATTTTTTTAAAATTTCCGTGGAAATCTAATCGAACATTCATGCCACCTTGCACAAAAGTAGCATTAACCTTTGTTATTCAAATATTGACGTTTAGTCAATTTCTATGCATAAATGGCTCTTTGTCAGAGTGCTTGATTTCGATCCTCACCTGGAGCAATTTTTGCCATTTTTTTTAGTTTGTGTATCATAATGTCTTAAAGTAAGCAATTGTATATTATTTTTGGAACAAATTAGTTTACAAAAACTTCGAGTTAAGGGAAATATATATCTGGACACAGTTTCGTACTTACGACTTCGTAAAATTCAAACAAAAGAAGTTCGTGTATTTTAAGAAGATTTTCTTTCGAGCCCCCTCCATGAAATAAAATTTCTCTGACCAATATTAGTATGGGGACTTGGTTGAAATTGAAGCGGAAATAGGTTTCAAAAAATGAAAGAAAGGCTAGAGCATGTGGGTTGAGATCTGCAAGTTGTTAGTGCTTTGGTTTGCTGACGTGTATGCGCTATGTATGTGAACGGCCTAACTTAGCAGTTTGCCATTGTATTAGAATTTCGTGTTTTTCTTAATCTCCTGAAGATTTCAGAAGAGTCGATGATGCCGCCTACTAGATATTTCGTGACAGGAAAAATAGGACAAGTGCAAAGAGTAGTTGAAACAGAGCTAGATAGTCCCTTAAGAATTATCATTGAATTTCGGGGCTCCAGTGGCTCAGTCGGTTAGCGCGCTGTACTTATAGACAGTACCTTCACCTGATGCGGGTTATAAGGCATGCGGAGGTCGTGAGTTCGATCCTCACCTGGAGCATATTTTTTTCTTCTGGATTTATTTTTCCTACATTTTTTTTAAATTTCCGTGGAAATCTAATCGAACATTCATGCCACCTAGCACAAAAGTAGCATTAACCTTTGTTATTAAAATATTGACGTTTAGTCAATTTCTATGCATAAATGGCTCTTTGTCAGAGTGCTTGATTTCGATCCTCACCTGGAGCAATTTTTGCCATTTTTTTTAGTTTGTGTATCATAATGTCTTAAAGTAAGCAATTGTATATTATTTTTGGAACAAATTAGTTTACAAAAACTTCGAGTTAAGGGAAATATATATCTGGACACAGTTTCGTACTTACGACTTCGTAAATTTCAAACAAAAGAAGTTAATGTATTTTAAGAAGATTTTCTTTCAAGCCCCCTCCATGAAATAAAATTTCTCTGACCAATATTAGTATGGGGACTTGGTTGAAATTGAAGCGGAAATAGGTTTCAAAAAATGAAAGAAAGGCTAGAGCATGTGGGTTGAGATCTGCAAGTTGTTAGTGCTTTGGTTTGCTGACGTGTATGCGCTATGTATGTGAACGGCCTTACTTAGCAGTTTGCCATTGTATTAGAATTTCGTGTTTTTCTTAATCTTCTGAAGATTTGAGAAGAGTCGATTATGCGGCCTACTAGATATTTCGTGACAGGAAAAATAGGAAAAGTGCAAAGAGTAGTTAAAACAGAGCTAGATAGTCCCTTAAGAATTATCATTCAATTTCGGGGCTCCAGTGGCTCAGTCGGTTAGCGCGCCGTACTTATAGACAGTAACTTCACCTGATGCGGGTTATAAGGCATGCGGAGGTCGTGAGTTCGATCCTCACCTGGAGCATATTTTTTTTCTTCTGCATTTATTTTTCACACACTTTTTTTAAATTTCCGTGGAAATCTAATCGAACATTCATGCCACCTTGCACAAAAGTAGCATTAACCTTTGTTATTCAAATATTGACGTTTAGTCAATTTCTATGCATAAATGGCTCTTTGTCAGAGTGCTTGATTTCGATCCTCACCTGGAGCAATTTTTGCCATTTTTTTTAGTTTGTGTATCATAATGTCTTAAAGTAAGCAATTGTATATTATTTTTGGAACAAATTAGTTTACAAAAACTTCGAGTTAAGGGAAATATATATCTGGACACAGTTTCGTACTTACGACTTCGTAAAATTCAAACAAAAGAAGTTCGTGTATTTTAAGAAGATTTTCTTTCGAGCCCCCTCCATGAAATAAAATTTCTCTGACCAATATTAGTATGGGGACTTGGTTGAAATTGAAGCGGAAATAGGTTTCAAAAAATGAAAGAAAGGCTAGAGCATGTGGGTTGAGATCTGCAAGTTGTTAGTGCTTTGGTTTGCTGACGTGTATGCGCTATGTATGTGAACGGCCTAACTTAGCAGTTTGCCATTGTATTAGAATTTCGTGTTTTTCTTAATCTCCTGAAGATTTCAGAAGAGTCGATGATGCCGCCTACTAGATATTTCGTGACAGGAAAAATAGGACAAGTGCAAAGAGTAGTTGAAACAGAGCTAGATAGTCCCTTAAGAATTATCATTGAATTTCTGGGCTCCAGTGGCTCAGTCGGTTAGCGCGCTGTACTTATAGACAGTACCTTCACCTGATGCGGGTTATAAGGCATGCGGAGGTCGTGAGTTCGATCCTCACCTGGAGCATATTTTTTTCTTCTGGATTTATTTTTCCTACATTTTTTTTAAATTTCCGTGGAAATCTAATCGAACATTCATGCCACCTAGCACAAAAGTAGCATTAACCTTTGTTATTAAAATATTGACGTTTAGTCAATTTCTATGCATAAATGGCTCTTTGTCAGAGTGCTTGATTTCGATCCTCACCTGGAGCAATTTTTGCCATTTTTTTTAGTTTGTGTATCATAATGTCTTAAAGTAAGCAATTGTATATTATTTTTGGAACAAATTAGTTTACAAAAACTTCGAGTTAAGGGAAATATATATCTGGACACAGTTTCGTACTTACGACTTCGTAAATTTCAAACAAAAGAAGTTAATGTATTTTAAGAAGATTTTCTTTCAAGCCCCCTCCATGAAATAAAATTTCTCTGACCAATATTAGTATGGGGACTTGGTTGAAATTGAAGCGGAAATAGGTTTCAAAAAATGAAAGAAAGGCTAGAGCATGTGGGTTGAGATCTGCAAGTTGTTAGTGCTTTGGTTTGCTGACGTGTATGCGCTATGTATGTGAACGGCCTTACTTAGCAGTTTGCCATTGTATTAGAATTTCGTGTTTTTCTTAATCTTCTGAAGATTTGAGAAGAGTCGATTATGCGGCCTACTAGATATTTCGTGACAGGAAAAATAGGAAAAGTGCAAAGAGTAGTTAAAACAGAGCTAGATAGTCCCTTAAGAATTATCATTCAATTTCGGGGCTCCAGTGGCTCAGTCGGTTAGCGCGCCGTACTTATAGACAGTAACTTCACCTGATGCGGGTTATAAGGCATGCGGAGGTCGTGAGTTCGATCCTCACCTGGAGCATATTTTTTTTCTTCTGCATTTATTTTTCACACACTTTTTTTAAATTTCCGTGGAAATCTAATCGAACAATCATGCCACCTTGCACAAAAGTAGCATTAACCTTTGTTATTCAAATATTGACGTTTAGTCAATTTCTATGCATAAATGGCTCTTTGTCAGAGTGCTTGATTTCGATCCTCACCTGGAGCAATTTTTGCCATTTTTTTTAGTTTGTGTATCATAATGTCTTAAAGTAAGCAATTGTATATTATTTTTGGAACAAATTAGTTTACAAAAACTTCGAGTTAAGGGAAATATATATCTGGACACAGTTTCGTACTTACGACTTCGTAAATTTCAAACAAAAGAAGTTAATGTATTTTAAGAAGATTTTCTTTCAAGCCCCCTCCATGAAATAAAATTTCTCTCACCAATATTAGTATGGGGACTTGGTTGAAATTGAAGCGGAAATAGGTTTCAAAAAATGAAAGAAAGGCTAGAGCATGTGGGTTGAGATCTGCAAGTTGTTAGTGCTTTGGTTTGCTGACGTGTATGCGCTATGTATGTGAACGGCCTTACTTAGCAGTTTGCCATTGTATTAGAATTTCGTGTTTTTCTTAATCTTCTGAAGATTTCAGAAGAGTCGATGATGCCGCCTACTAGATATTTCGTGACAGGAAAAATAGGAAAAGTGCAAAGAGTAGTTGAAACAGAGCTAGATAGTCCCTTAAGAATTATCATTGAATTTCGGGGCTCCAGTGGCTCAGTCGGTTAGCGCGCCGTACTTATAGACAGTACCTTCACCTGATGCGGGTTATAAGGCATGCGGAGGTCGTGAGTTCGATCCTCACCTGGATCATATTTTTTTCTTCTGGATTTATTTTTTTTAAATGGCTCTTTGTCAGAGTGCTTGATTTCGATCCTCACCTGGAGCAATTTTTGCCATTTTTTTTAGTTTGTGTATCATAATGTCTTAAAGTAAGCAATTGTATATTATTTTTGGAACAAATTAGTTTACAAAAACTTCGAGTTAAGGGAAATATATATCTGGACACAGTTTCGTACTTACGACTTCGTAAATTTCAAACAAAAGATGTTAATGTATTTTAAGAAGATTTTCTTTCAAGCCCCCTCCATGAAATAAAATTTCTCTGACCAATATTAGTATGGGGACTTGGTTGAAATTGAAGCGGAAATAGGTTTCAAAAAATGAAAGAAAGGCTAGAGCATGTGGGTTGAGATCTGCAAGTTGTTAGTGCTTTGGTTTGCTGACGTGTATGCGCTATGTATGTGAACGGCCTTACTTAGCAGTTTGCCATTGTATTAGAATTTCGTGTTTTTCTTAATCTTCTGAAGATTTCAGAAGAGTCGATGATGCCGCCTACTAGATATTTCGTGACAGGAAAAATAGGAAAAGTGCAAAGAGTAGTTGAAACAGAGCTAGATAGTCCCTTAAGAATTATCATTGAATTTCTGGGCTCCAGTGGCTCAGTCGGTTAGCGCGCCGTACTTATAGACAGTACCTTCACCTGATGCGGGTTATAAGGCATGCGGAGGTCGTGAGTTCGATCCTCACCTGGAGCATATTTTTTTCTTCTGGATTTATTTTTCCTACATTTTTTTTAAATTTCCGTGGAAATCTAATCGAACATTCATGCCACCTAGCACAAAAGTAGCATTAACCTTTGTTATTAAAATATTGACGTTTAGTCAATTTCTATGCATAAATGGCTCTTTGTCAGAGTGCTTGATTTCGATCCTCACCTGGAGCAATTTTTGCCATTTTTTTTAGTTTGTGTATCATAATGTCTTAAAGTAAGCAATTGTATATTATTTTTGGAAAGTTTGCAAGTTTAATTTTCTGAAGATTTCAGAAGAGTCGATTATGCGGCCTACTAGATATTTCGTGACAGGAAAAATAGGAAAAGTGCAAAGAGTAGTTGAAACAGAGCTAGATAGTCCCTTAAGAATTATCATTGAATTTCTGGGCTCCAGTGGCTCAGTCGGTTAGCGCGCCGTACTTATAGACAGTACCTTCACCTGATGCGGGTTATAAGGCATGCGGAGGTCGTGAGTTCGATCCTCACCTGGAGCATATTTTTTTCTTCTGGATTTATTTTTCCTACATTTTTTTTAAATTTCCGTGGAAATCTAATCGAACATTCATGCCACCTAGCACAAAAGTAGCATTAACCTTTGTTATTAAAATATTGACGTTTAGTCAATTTCTATGCATAAATGGCTCTTTGTCAGAGTGCTTGATTTCGATCCTCACCTGGAGCAATTTTTGCCATTTTTTTAGTTTGTGTATCATAATGTCTTAAAGTAAGCAATTGTATATTATTTTTGGAAAGTTTGCAAGTTTAATCTTCTGAAGATTTGAGAAGAGTCGATTATGCGGCCTACTAGATATTTCGTGACAGGAAAAATAGGAAAAGTGCAAAGAGTAGTTAAAACAGAGCTAGATAGTCCCTTAAGAATTATCAGTCAATTTCGGGGCTCCAGTGGCTCAGTCGGTTAGCGCGCCGTACTTATAGACAGTAACTTCACCTGATGCGGGTTATAAGGCATGCGGAGGTCGTGAGTTCGATCCTCACCTGGAGCATATTTTTTTTCTTCTGCATTTATTTTTCACACACTTTTTTTAAATTTCCGTGGAAATCTAATCGAACATTCATGCCACCTTGCACAAAAGTAGCATTAACCTTTGTTATTCAAATATTGACGTTTAGTCAATTTCTATGCATAAATGGCTCTTTGTCAGAGTGCTTGATTTCGATCCTCACCTGGAGCAATTTTTGCCATTTTTTTTAGTTTGTGTATCATAATGTCTTAAAGTAAGCAATTGTATATTATTTTTGGAACAAATTAGTTTACAAAAACTTCGAGTTAAGGGAAATATATATCTGGACACAGTTTCGTACTTACGACTTCGTAAATTTCAAACAAAAGAAGTTAATGTATTTTAAGAAGATTTTCTTTCAAGCCCCCTCCATGAAATAAAATTTCTCTCACCAATATTAGTATGGGGACTTGGTTGAAATTGAAGCGGAAATAGGTTTCAAAAAATGAAAGAAAGGCTAGAGCATGTGGGTTGAGATCTGCAAGTTGTTAGTGCTTTGGTTTGCTGACGTGTATGCGCTATGTATGTGAACGGCCTTACTTAGCAGTTTGCCATTGTATTAGAATTTCGTGTTTTTCTTAATCTTCTGAAGATTTCAGAAGAGTCGATGATGCCGCCTACTAGATATTTCGTGACAGGAAAAATAGGAAAAGTGCAAAGAGTAGTTGAAACAGAGCTAGATAGTCCCTTAAGAATTATCATTGAATTTCGGGGCTCCAGTGGCTCAGTCGGTTAGCGCGCCGTACTTATAGACAGTACCTTCACCTGATGCGGGTTATAAGGCATGCGGAGGTCGTGAGTTCGATCCTCACCTGGAGCATATTTTTTTCTTCTGGATTTATTTTTTTTAAATGGCTCTTTGTCAGAGTGCTTGATTTCGATCCTCACCTGGAGCAATTTTTGCCATTTTTTTTAGTTTGTGTATCATAATGTCTTAAAGTAAGCAATTGTATATTATTTTTGGAACAAATTAGTTTACAAAAACTTCGAGTTAAGGGAAATATATATCTGGACACAGTTTCGTACTTACGACTTCGTAAATTTCAAACAAAAGATGTTAATGTATTTTAAGAAGATTTTCTTTCAAGCCCCCTCCATGAAATAAAATTTCTCTGACCAATATTAGTATGGGGACTTGGTTGAAATTGAAGCGGAAATAGGTTTCAAAAAATGAAAGAAAGGCTAGAGCATGTGGGTTGAGATCTGCAAGTTGTTAGTGCTTTGGTTTGCTGACGTGTATGCGCTATGTATGTGAACGGCCTTACTTAGCAGTTTGCCATTGTATTAGAATTTCGTGTTTTTCTTAATCTTCTGAAGATTTCAGAAGAGTCGATGATGCCGCCTACTAGATATTTCGTGACAGGAAAAATAGGAAAAGTGCAAAGAGTAGTTGAAACAGAGCTAGATAGTCCCTTAAGAATTATCATTGAATTTCTGGGCTCCAGTGGCTCAGTCGGTTAGCGCGCCGTACTTATAGACAGTACCTTCACCTGATGCGGGTTATAAGGCATGCGGAGGTCGTGAGTTCGATCCTCACCTGGAGCATATTTTTTTCTTCTGGATTTATTTTTCCTACATTTTTTTTAAATTTCCGTGGAAATCTAATCGAACATTCATGCCACCTAGCACAAAAGTAGCATTAACCTTTGTTATTAAAATATTGACGTTTAGTCAATTTCTATGCATAAATGGCTCTTTGTCAGAGTGCTTGATTTCGATCCTCACCTGGAGCAATTTTTGCCATTTTTTTTAGTTTGTGTATCATAATGTCTTAAAGTAAGCAATTGTATATTATTTTTGGAAAGTTTGCAAGTTTAATTTTCTGAAGATTTCAGAAGAGTCGATTATGCGGCCTACTAGATATTTCGTGACAGGAAAAATAGGAAAAGTGCAAAGAGTAGTTGAAACAGAGCTAGATAGTCCCTTAAGAATTATCATTGAATTTCTGGGCTCCAGTGGCTCAGTCGGTTAGCGCGCCGTACTTATAGACAGTACCTTCACCTGATGCGGGTTATAAGGCATGCGGAGGTCGTGAGTTCGATCCTCACCTGGAGCATATTTTTTTCTTCTGGATTTATTTTTCCTACATTTTTTTAAAATTTCCGTGGAAATCTAATCGAACATTCATGCCACCTAGCACAAAAGTAGCATTAACCTTTGTTATTAAAATATTGACGTTTAGTCAATTTCTATGCATAAATGGCTCTTTGTCAGAGTGCTTGATTTCGATCCTCACCTGGAGCAATTTTTGCCATTTTTTTTAGTTTGTGTATCATAATGTCTTAAAGTAAGCAATTGTATATTATTTTTGGAAAGTTTGCAAGTTTAATCTTCTGAAGATTTCAGAAGAGTCGATTATGCGGCCTACTAGATATTTCGTGACAGGAAAAATAGGAAAAGTGCAAAGAGTAGTTGAAACAGAGCTAGATAGTCCCTTAAGAATTATCATTGAATTTCTGGGCTCCAGTGGCTCAGTCGGTTAGCGCGCCGTACTTATAGACAGTACCTTCACCTGATGCGGGTTATAAGGCATGCGGAGGTCGTGAGTTCGATCCTCACCTGGAGCATATTTTTTTCTTCTGGATTTATTTTTCCTACATTTTTTTTAAATTTCCGTGGAAATCTAATCGAACATTCATGCCACCTAGCACAAAAGTAGCATTAACCTTTGTTATTAAAATATTGACGTTTAGTCAATTTCTATGCATAAATGGCTCTTTGTCAGAGTGCTTGATTTCGATCCTCACCTGGAGCAATTTTTGCCATTTTTTTTAGTTTGTGTATCATAATGTCTTAAAGTAAGCAATTGTATATTATTTTTGGAAAGTTTGCAAGTTTAATCTTCTGAAGATTTGAGAAGAGTCGATTATGCGGCCTACTAGATATTTCGTGACAGGAAAAATAGGAAAAGTGCAAAGAGTAGTTAAAACAGAGCTAGATAGTCCCTTAAGAATTATCATTCAATTTCGGGGCTCCAGTGGCTCAGTCGGTTAGCGCGCCGTACTTATAGACAGTAACTTCACCTGATGCGGGTTATAAGGCATGCGGAGGTCGTGAGTTCGATCCTCACCTGGAGCATATTTTTTTTCTTCTGCATTTATTTTTCACACACTTTTTTTAAATTTCCGTGGAAATCTAATCGAACATTCATGCCACCTTGCACAAAAGTAGCATTAACCTTTGTTATTCAAATATTGACGTTTAGTCAATTTCTATGCATAAATGGCTCTTTGTCAGAGTGCTTGATTTCGATCCTCACCTGGAGCAATTTTTGCCATTTTTTTTAGTTTGTGTATCATAATGTCTTAAAGTAAGCAATTGTATATTATTTTTGGAACAAATTAGTTTACAAAAACTTCGAGTTAAGGGAAATATATATCTGGACACAGTTTCGTACTTACGACTTCGTAAATTTCAAACAAAAGAAGTTAATGTATTTTAAGAAGATTTTCTTTCAAGCCCCCTCCATGAAATAAAATTTCTCTCACCAATATTAGTATGGGGACTTGGTTGAAATTGAAGCGGAAATAGGTTTCAAAAAATGAAAGAAAGGCTAGAGCATGTGGGTTGAGATCTGCAAGTTGTTAGTGCTTTGGTTTGCTGACGTGTATGCGCTATGTATGTGAACGGCCTTACTTAGCAGTTTGCCATTGTATTAGAATTTCGTGTTTTTCTTAATCTTCTGAAGATTTCAGAAGAGTCGATGATGCCGCCTACTAGATATTTCGTGACAGGAAAAATAGGAAAAGTGCAAAGAGTAGTTGAAACAGAGCTAGATAGTCCCTTAAGAATTATCATTGAATTTCGGGGCTCCAGTGGCTCAGTCGGTTAGCGCGCCGTACTTATAGACAGTACCTTCACCTGATGCGGGTTATAAGGCATGCGGAGGTCGTGAGTTCGATCCTCACCTGGAGCATATTTTTTTCTTCTGGATTTATTTTTTTTAAATGGCTCTTTGTCAGAGTGCTTGATTTCGATCCTCACCTGGAGCAATTTTTGCCATTTTTTTTAGTTTGTGTATCATAATGTCTTAAAGTAAGCAATTGTATATTATTTTTGGAACAAATTAGTTTACAAAAACTTCGAGTTAAGGGAAATATATATCTGGACACAGTTTCGTACTTACGACTTCGTAAATTTCAAACAAAAGATGTTAATGTATTTTAAGAAGATTTTCTTTCAAGCCCCCTCCATGAAATAAAATTTCTCTGACCAATATTAGTATGGGGACTTGGTTGAAATTGAAGCGGAAATAGGTTTCAAAAAATGAAAGAAAGGCTAGAGCATGTGGGTTGAGATCTGCAAGTTGTTAGTGCTTTGGTTTGCTGACGTGTATGCGCTATGTATGTGAACGGCCTTACTTAGCAGTTTGCCATTGTATTAGAATTTCGTGTTTTTCTTAATCTTCTGAAGATTTCAGAAGAGTCGATGATGCCGCCTACTAGATATTTCGTGACAGGAAAAATAGGAAAAGTGCAAAGAGTAGTTGAAACAGAGCTAGATAGTCCCTTAAGAATTATCATTGAATTTCTGGGCTCCAGTGGCTCAGTCGGTTAGCGCGCCGTACTTATAGACAGTACCTTCACCTGATGCGGCTTATAAGGCATGCGGAGGTCGTGAGTTCGAACCTCACCTGGAGCATATTTTTTTCTTCTGGATTTATTTTTCCTACATTTTTTTTAAATTTCCGTGGAAATCTAATCGAACATTCATGCCACCTAGCACAAAAGTAGCATTAACCTTTGTTATTAAAATATTGACGTTTAGTCAATTTCTATGCATAAATGGCTCTTTGTCAGAGTGCTTGATTTCGATCCTCACCTGGAGCAATTTTTGCCATTTTTTTTTAGTTTGTGTATCATAATGTCTTAAAGTAAGCAATTGTATATTATTTTTGGAAAGTTTGCAAGTTTAATTTTCTGAAGATTTCAGAAGAGTCGATTATGCGGCCTACTAGATATTTCGTGACAGGAAAAATAGGAAAAGTGCAAAGAGTAGTTGAAACAGAGCTAGATAGTCCCTTAAGAATTATCATTGAATTTCTGGGCTCCAGTGGCTCAGTCGGTTAGCGCGCCGTACTTATAGACAGTACCTTCACCTGATGCGGGTTATAAGGCATGCGGAGGTCGTGAGTTCGATCCTCACCTGGAGCATATTTTTTTCTTCTGGATTTATTTTTCCTACATTTTTTTAAAATTTCCGTGGAAATCTAATCGAACATTCATGCCACCTAGCACAAAAGTAGCATTAACCTTTGTTATTAAAATATTGACGTTTAGTCAATTTCTATGCATAAATGGCTCTTTGTCAGAGTGCTTGATTTCGATCCTCACCTGGAGCAATTTTTGCCATTTTTTTTAGTTTGTGTATCATAATGTCTTAAAGTAAGCAATTGTATATTATTTTTGGAAAGTTTGCAAGTTTAATCTTCTGAAGATTTCAGAAGAGTCGATTATGCGGCCTACTAGATATTTCGTGACAGGAAAAATAGGAAAAGTGCAAAGAGTAGTTGAAACAGAGCTAGATAGTCCCTTAAGAATTATCATTGAATTTCTGGGCTCCAGTGGCTCAGTCGGTTAGCGCGCCGTACTTATAGACAGTACCTTCACCTGATGCGGGTTATAAGGCATGCGGAGGTCGTGAGTTCGATCCTCACCTGGAGCATATTTTTTTCTTCTGGATTTATTTTTCCTACATTTTTTTTAAATTTCCGTGGAAATCTAATCGAACATTCATGCCACCTAGCACAAAAGTAGCATTAACCTTTGTTATTAAAATATTGACGTTTAGTCAATTTCTATGCATAAATGGCTCTTTGTCAGAGTGCTTGATTTCGATCCTCACCTGGAGCAATTTTTGCCATTTTTTTTAGTTTGTGTATCATAATGTCTTAAAGTAAGCAATTGTATATTATTTTTGGAAAGTTTGCAAGTTTAATCTTCTGAAGATTTCAGAAGAGTCGATTATGCGGCCTACTAGATATTTCGTGACAGGAAAAATAGGAAAAGTGCAAAGAGTAGTTGAAACAGAGCTAGATAGTCCCTTAAGAATTATCATTGAATTTCTGGGCTCCAGTGGCTCAGTCGGTTAGCGCGCCGTACTTATAGACAGTACCTTCACCTGATGCGGGTTATAAGGCATGCGGAGGTCGTGAGTTCGATCCTCACCTGGAGCATATTTTTTTTCTTCTGCATTTATTTTTCCTACATTTTTTTTTAAATTTCCGTGGAAATCTAATCGAACATTCATGCCACCTTGCACATAAGTAGCATTAACCTTTGTTATTCAAATATTGACGTTTAGTCAATTTCTATGCATAAATGGCTCTTTGTCAGAGTGCTTGATTTCGATCCTCACCTGGAGCAATTTTTGCCATTTTTTTAGTTTGTGTATCATAATGTCTTTAAGTAAGCAATTGTATATTATTTTTGGAACAAATTAGTTTACAAAAACTTCGAGTTAAGGGAAATATATATCTGGACACAGTTTCGTACTTACGACTTCGTAAAATTCAAACAAAAGAAAATCGTGTATTTTAAGAAGATTTTCTTTCGAGCCCCCTCCATGAAATAAAATTTCTCTGACCAATATTAGTATGGGGACTTGGTTGAAATTGAAGCGGAAATAGGTTTCAAAAAATGAAAGAAAGGCTAGAGCATGTGGGTTGAGATCTGCAAGTTGTTAGTGCTTTGGTTTGCTGACGTGTATGCGCTATGTATGTGAACGGCCTTTCTTAGCAGTTTGCCATTGTATTAGAATTTCGTGCTTTTCTTAATCTTCTGAAGATTTCAGAAGAGTCGATTATGCGGCCTACTAGATATTTCGTGACAGGAAAAATAGGAAAAGTGCAAAGAGTAGTTGAAACAGAGCTAGATAGTCCCTTAAGAATTATCATTGAATTTCGGGGCTCCAGTGGCTCAGTCGGTTAGCGCGCCGTACTTATAGACAGTACCTTCACCTGATGCGGGTTATAAGGCATGCGGAGGTCGTGAGTTCGATCCTCACCTGGAGCACATTTTTTTTCTTCTGCATTTATTTTTCCTGCATTTTTTTTTAATTTCCGTGGAAATCTAATCGAACATTCATGCCACCTTGCACAAAAGTAGCATTAACCTTTGTTATTCAAATATTGACGTTTAGTCAATTTCTATGCATAAATGGCTCTTTGTCAGAGTGCTTGATTTCGATCCTCACCTGGAGCAATTTTTGCCATTTTTTTTAGTTTGTGTATCATAATGTCTTAAAGTAAGCAATTGTATATTATTTTTGGAACAAATTAGTTTACAAAAACTTCGAGTTAAGGGAAATATATATCTGGACACAGTTTCGTACTTACGACTTCGTAAATTTCAAACAAAAGAAGTTAATGTATTTTAAGAAGATTTTCTTTCGAGCCCTCTCCATGAAATAAAATTTCTCTGACCAATATTAGTATGGGGACTTGGTTGAAATTGAAGCGGAAATTGGTTTCAAAAAATGAAAGAAAGGCTAGAGCATGTGGGTTGAGATCTGCAAGTTCTTAGTGCTTTGGTTTGCTGACGTGTATGCGCTCTGTATGTGAACGGCCTTACTTAGCAGCTTGCCATTGTATTAGAATTTCGTGCTTTTCTTAATCTTCTGAAGATTTCAGAAGAGTCGATTATGCCGCCTACTAGATATTTCGTGACAGGAAAAATAGGAAAAGTGCAAAGAGTAGTTGAAACAGAGCTGATATTCGTTCCGGCACGTCCCTTTAAGTGTTAGTAAGCTCGTGTATATTGATTTTCTTAAAGTGGCATGAGCAGCCAAAATTCACACTTTTTTCATTAGTTCTGATCGTCACAACAGTAAGAGGCTTTGACGGCCATCAAAAAACTTAATGATTGGTGTTGGAATGCGGAAAATCTATACAGTATGTGGCCTGTACGAACCCAAAACGTGTTCAAAATTTAAATAACCGAGACGACTATTCATTCATTCATTCTAAGCCAAAGTTAGTTCAAAACAATACTTTATCGTACATTTTCGAGACTAGAAGCACTAAAAAGCTTCTGAATTATAGGTCTTGAGAAAAATAGCCAATAATTTCAACGTTCTGTTTAAACGTAAAAATATCAACATTTTGGTAGCTCATGCCACTTTAACAAATGTGCCACAGCGGCATTACTCAGCAAGAAAAAAGCAATTTACCAAAAAGCTGTGTTTATTTCATTTACAAGTAGTATTTATTTCATTAAAAAGGATTAAAAATGTTTGGTAAACTATATTAGAAAACCCCCAAATACTTAAATAAATAACATGAATACATGAATATGTTAAACTAATACACAAGGTATTGTCTATGTTTCAGAAAAATACATTCATGTTTAATGCCTTTGACAATGACACTGTTTATTGGGATGGAAACTATGCCTCCAAGCCCAGAAAAATCTTGCAAAACTATCAAATAAAACACAAAGTTGGATGGAGTGGGGCGGCTGGACCCCTTTTATTGCTTAAAGTCTGCTTAGCCAAGCAGGCCCTAATGGCCATCTGAAATTTCCTACTCCAATTTTTATATTACGCATGTTAATGGACGCTTGATGAATGTTTTACGCCACGCTCAAGATTATTTCACTTTATATTTGGCGGCATTGCCAAGTTTGGTGGGACAAGAAACACCTGACCTTTAGTGAGTAGGCCTAACTGGCAACCCTTCCACATAGCTTTATTGAGTGAAAACCCCACTGAGCCCCACAATTACATAGCTTTATGAGTGAAAACCCCACTGAGCCCCACAATTACATAGCTTTATTGAGTGAAAACCCCACTGAGCCCCACAATTTTACTTTGGACTTAGTGGGATTCGGGCTCACAACCCGCTTATATCCAACTGGGAGACTCTCATATGGATTGATTGTTTGGTGTTTTACGCCGCGCTCAAGATTATTTCACTTATATGGCGGCGTTGCCAGTTTTATTGTGGGAGGAAACCGGGCTCAGTTCCCGGAGGAAACCCACGACCTTCCGCTGGTAACTGGCAACCATTCCACATAGGTCGTTCGAGTGAAAACCACTCTCATATGGAAAAGAAAAAAACAACTTTATCAGTAATGATTACCTATATTTACAAAGTCTTTGCTTATGCTAAAAGCATTGTTCTTTTCCATTACATTTGTTAACTGGCCATTGAGGCTAAACGGTATTGTTGAATGAATGAGTGCAAGAATTTCTTCCCTCTCAAAAAGTTGTAGTGAGAAGCAATGAGAGTAAGAGTTTGAAAAATGTTACACCAAAGATGTGATCAACTGTTCACTTGCTGATGTGATCAAACTGTACACTCGCTAATGTGATCAACTGTACATCAGCAATGTGATCAACTGTACACTCTCTAATGTAATCAACTGTACACTCGCTAATGTAACGTTTCTCCTTTTGTTATCTGAAATTACAAAATAAAATAAGATAATAAATTTATAATCAGGGGGGGGGGGGGACAAAATAATCCAGAAGTGACTCATAATGTTCCATTAGCAGTTAATTTGATTTATGGACACACTCAAGATTATTTCACTTATACTTGCATGGTGGCATTGTCAGGTTTAGATGGGGAGGGAAGAGGACTCTGTCGGGCACTCTTTCATAAAAGGTGACCCATCAATGGAAGGCCTATGTTGGACTGAGCCACCACTTGATTGATTGAACATCACACCCAAAGTTATTTCGCTTACATGATTTGTTGATGTTTTACACCACACTCAAGATTATGTCACTTATATGGTGGTGTTACCAGGTTTAGTGGGTGAGGAAACCAGACTCCTTGCCTAGAAAAAACCCCGACCTTCGGCGAGTACCTGGTAACTCTTTCACATACGATCTCCTCCAACACTAAACCTTCCAACGGCGCCATGTAAATGAAATAATCTTAAGCGCAACGATTGCGATTAGGCTCCCTATTATGTAAAATAGGGTCTACTTATACAGTGTATTACCTGAAATAATTGCTCAGATTGAATCATAACTTTAGAAATTATGAAACGAAATGTAAAATTACATAATTGTAATCCAATATATTATTACTCTGTGCAAGGTCATAAATAGTTCATGACACACCTTCTACCTGTCTAATAAGGTACATAATTTGTTAATATTGAATCAAAACTTAAGAAGTTATGGAACTGATGGGAAAGCGGACGCTGGACACTGATCATACCATCGGCTTTTAAAATCAGGCCCCAAAAATCTATCATTTGTTACTTGAATAATGATTCAAATCCAAATGAAATCTTCTTGTTTCAACTACATGTAATTGTTATTTGAAAAAAAAATTAGTGTGCCATGGAGCCTGTAGATAGATACTATATTATCTTACCCTTGCTTCAATGTATTCTACTCTTCTTTCTAGTTGCAGCAGCTTCTCATTAAGTGTCGCTAATCGGGAGCGCACTGAAGTGTCTGGGGATAAAATAGAAAAACTTATTTACATTTTACTTCAACTTTTTGGCTAAGACAAAGCCTAATTCACTCCTTGAATCAATGTGCAAGTGTGCGGGTGAATGCGTGCGGGTGCATGTGTGCGGGTGCATGCGCGTGCGGATGCTTCTGTTTTCACTTTTAGGCTAAAAGATTTTGTTACATAATAAATGTCCAGTGAAAGCAGTATCATTTGTTTTAATTTTTTATTATGACAGATGCCACAAAAAAGCCACCAAGGCTGTTATTTAGAGAGGGGTCTCCCTAAATCTAATGTGATGACATCCCGGCTGGCAGAGATAAATGCAGTATTTAGTTCGATTTCAGTGTGACGCCACGTTCGCATGAAAAAAAGTCCTTAGCAATCCCATTTTAATGTGAGTTTGTAAAAAGTATAGCTCTATTACAATGAATTACACAGGAAAAGTTGACCTGCGCACAGAAGGTTCTGTGTTTTAAAAGCGTCACATATGTTTGCTGATATGTTTCCTGAGAAAATGATGATTGGATATCGAGAGAGAAAAGGTTTGTGTGAATATCTATGCCATTTATCGTATAAGTCAGTGTAAACTGTTATTTAAAGTGGCATGAGCTGCCAAAATGTTGAAATTATTGGCTATTTTTCTCAAGGTGTATAATTCAGAAGCCTTTTAGTGCTTATAGTCTCGAAAATGTACAATAAAGTATTGTTTTGAACTTACTTTCTCTTAGAATGAATGAATGGTCGTCGTGGTTATTTAAATTTTGTTTACTTTTTGGACACTATTTCTGTTCGTATAGGCCGTAGACTTTATGGATTTCCCTTATTGCAACGCCAATCATTTAGTTTTTTGATGGCCTTCAAAACCTCTTACTGTCGTGACGATCAGAAATTATGAAAAAAATGTAAATTTTGGCAGCTCATGCCACTTTCATAAAAAAGTCCCTGTGGACTAGATTTAATGCTGGCTCATCAGAAGTTTTGGATGGGAACTCGTCTAAAGGGCTTGTATGAGTTTTGTTTTTCTACAAATAGGGTTGTACAGCTCAAAGTCATTTAACCAAATGGCGCCCATTAAGTAGTAGTTTTCACTCGCTTTGTGATCGTCAGGGGGTTTGAAGAAGGCGTGACCTACAGGATGGAATGTGCGAAGCGGAGAATAGTAATTACTGTTACCAATTCTGATAGCTTGATTTTGAGCATCAAGTCTAACAGTAACAGACATGCTTCTCCAGACAAAAAAATTTTAAATATTCAATAATTGTTCAGCTTTCATTTTTTTGATCAGATTCTATGATAGCCCCACTCATGTGTCTCTTTCCTGTGTTACTTACTTGCCGGTCAGGAAGATAATTCTATGATAGCTCCGGTATGTAGAGTTATTGTGAAAGCCAAAGGGCTGAACGCTACGGGAGCAGCAAATTTTAAATTTACTTTAATAACCAAGATTCCACAGGCACACGGAGTGCTCTCCCATTATCACACTATATTATAAGTAGTAGGGTAAGGGGAGAGCACTACTTGCGAGATTACTAAATATGGCCGCCTTGTTCGCGGGAAATGTTCCAACCCTCTTTCGATATCGATGTAATGCAACAACCCAAGCCTATAGTTCGACAAAAGGGAAATGGATATTATTAAGACAGAAAAGGTTGGTCATTCATTTTAAGGCATTTATTGCATCCGTGAATGATTTTTTCAAAGGAAAAAAAAAGGACTGGTTTTCAAGGGATTCGTAATGTAACTATGAGAAAATGGCGTCCCTTCTACTGTACAATGGTCACAGCTCCCAGCTCGTTAGACCATTACATGTATTTTCTACAATTAATTCTATGATGGCTTTTCCTGTCAAATGAGACTCTTGATTTTGCGGTCGGCTTTTTCCTACAGACAACATTATTTCTAATACAGTAAAACTAATTAACAGTAAGTCCTAACCATTTTTCTCATTTATTATATCCACGTTTTAAAATGTTATCATTTATAAGTTAAGTATGTTTGATTTTTCGACCGCGAATGGGATGGCAGGCAAGTACTCAGCTAAGCAAAACAGAAGTCCGGGTTTCTGATTCCAAAATTACTATTTTTTAAAATGACGGCCGTATTTTTGATTTGCAGTGAACCCGGACTCCAAAATACGCCCGTCAGTCTGTCAGTAGGGCCTAGGAACACACGAGTGCGGCAACTGAGAATCTACCCAAGAAAACTTACCAAAAGAATTTAAGAAGTCCGCTATTTTCTTAATGCTGACGGTCATGACTTCTATGTATTCTCTGTTGGCCCAGTCTTGTTGAATGTGTCTTAAAACTTGGCCTTGCGCCTGTGGATGAGGATGATGGCTCGCCATCTTTGTTTATGGTTGTTATTTCCGGGTTAGAAGGAAATGTACGAGTGCAAAACAACTACATGTATACGATGGCCAAGAAGTAGCATTGCAAGCATTACCATAATTACCAATAATTTCCCTGACCTTTATGTTTTTTTTTTTTTTTTTTTTGTTTCTTTTTTTTTGGGGGGGGGGGGGGGAGGGGGGGGGGGTATTTTGCATTTGTCATAATGTATTTCAAGTAGATGATAGAAATCAGAGCAGATCTATCATCTGCTTGACCGACTCAAGGCTTGTAAACTATTTTATTGGCCATGCACCTTTTGAATTCAAAATCACCCACAAATCGTTGTAAACTTCTAGCTATTAATATAATAAATTGCTCTATTTAGCGAGTCTACACGTTGGGTTGGATTTTGTTTTCTTTCAAAGACTAAACAAAAGTTGTATTAGGAGATTCATTTCCTTCTTTGACCTGTATGTATTTTTCGTTTATAGGCAAAAGGCCTCTAGTAAATCTGATTACATGCATTGTCAAAAATGTACAATTGACGAGCAATTAGTGCGAATTTTGTGGTACCGGGTACTTTGTTTACTGTCTGACAGACGATTTCAGGCTAATGTAAACAGAGGTCCTACTTAAAAAACCCTATGTAAAAAACCTACGCCATGTTCAATGCATTGTACAGTTTAATTAAATGTCCTCTTATGTCACTGTAACTTTGTAAGTGATCTGAGTGAAATAAAGTTGAACTTGAACTTGGAACTCAAGGTACGTTAGTTCAATTTACCGAACTTATGGTGATATTGCATATACCAACGTTCAGTCTACGAATGTTGAAATGCTGGTCGGTAAAGTCCGATTCACTTTTGTCGGAAATTACAAGCCATGAAAATAATATTGTAACTGCTCTTTATGGACAATTCCTACCCCAGACTTCTTTAGAACTCATAAAAGATTATTCTTGTCCTCTTTTATTTATTTTTATTTATTTTATTTATTTGGCATGCACCGTTTGACCCAGTTCGAACGTCACCCAAAATGGCGGCAAAGTCTACAAGAAATGACAGTTTGTTGTTGTTTAAGACCAGGTGTACGCCCTTTGGAATAGCTACATGTAATAAAAGCGGACAATAAGAATCTTTTATGAGTTTTAAAGAAGTCTGAGGTAGGAATCGTCCATACCGAGGGGTTACAATAATATTTTCATGTCTTGTAATTTAAGCATCATTTCCACCTTGTATTTCAAATTATGGTGATATTAGTACATATACCAACGTTCGGTATATGTACTAATATCACCATAAGTTCGGTAAATTGAACTAAAGGTACGTATACGTATGGGTCCTATATCAGTCCTCTGATTGACTGAGTTTATTTGTATTTACTTTGAAGGCTTATCCTCGGAAAGCAAAGATTTACATTATTTATCTACCAATGCCCTTGATTTTTTTTTTTTTTTTTTTGTTTCTTTTTTTTTGGGGGGGGGGGGGGGAGGGGGGGGGGGTATTTTGCATTTGTCATAATGTATTTCAAGTAGATGATAGAAATCAGAGCAGATCTATCATCTGCTTGACCGACTCAAGGCTTGTAAACTATTTTATTGGCCATGCACCTTTTGAATTCAAAATCACCCACAAATCGTTGTAAACTTCTAGCTATTAATATAATAAATTGCTCTATTTAGCGAGTCTACACGTTGGGTTGGATTTTGTTTTCTTTCAAAGACTAAACAAAAGTTGTATTAGGAGATTCATTTCCTTCTTTGACCTGTATGTATTTTTCGTTTATAGGCAAAAGGCCTCTAGTAAATCTGATTACATGCATTGTCAAAAATGTACAATTGACGAGCAATTAGTGCGAATTTTGTGGTACCGGGTACTTTGTTTACTGTCTGACAGACGATTTCAGGCTAATGTAAACAGAGGTCCTACTTAAAAAACCCTATGTAAAAAACCTACGCCATGTTCAATGCATTGTACAGTTTAATTAAATGTCCTCTTATGTCACTGTAACTTTGTAAGTGATCTGAGTGAAATAAAGTTGAACTTGAACTTGGAACTCAAGGTACGTTAGTTCAATTTACCGAACTTATGGTGATATTGCATATACCAACGTTCAGTCTACGAATGTTGAAATGCTGGTCGGTAAAGTCCGTTTCACTTTTGTCGGAAATTACAAGCCATGAAAATAATATTGTAACTGCTCTTTATGGACAATTCCTACCCCAGACTTCTTTAGAACTCATAAAAGATTATTCTTGTCCTCTTTTATTTATTTTTATTTATTTTATTTATTTGGCATGCACCGTTTGACCCAGTTCGAACGTCACCCAAAATGGCGGCAAAGTCTACAAGAAATGACAGTTTGTTGTTGTTTAAGACCAGGTGTACGCCCTTTGGAATAGCTACATGTAATAAAAGCGGACAATAAGAATCTTTTATGAGTTTTAAAGAAGTCTGAGGTAGGAATCGTCCATACCGAGGGGTTACAATAATATTTTCATGTCTTGTAATTTAAGCATCATTTCCACCTTGTATTTCAAATTATGGTGATATTAGTACATATACCAACGTTCGGTATATGTACTAATATCACCATAAGTTCGGTAAATTGAACTAAAGGTACGTATACGTATGGGTCCTATATCAGTCCTCTGATTGACTGAGTTTATTTGTATTTACTTTGAAGGCTTATCCTCGGAAAGCAAAGATTTACATTATTTATCTACCAATGCCCTTGATTAACATAGATATATGTATGTATATACGACACAACGGTGGACAAACTGGCTGCGAAGGGGAGCTCATTCTAACTGGAAAATCTGTATAGTTATCCCCCTTGAAACGCTGAGTTTTTATTTGTGTTTTCTATCGTTAAATTTTTCCGCGATTAATAATGTTTTACTCGATGCCGAACAGCATATTTTATGAAAACACACCATCCACACACAGGGCTCCTTCCCGATGTGAAAAGCGCTGAATGGGCCCAGACGAAAAGAACTGGTTATCTATATCTTTATATGCAGCTGCTATATAACTCCCGCCTTTTCATTCTTGGTCAGCTTCTTAGAACGGAGGGTTGGCACAGATGGAACGCACGGGTAGGGTGGATGCGAAATAAAAAGAAGCGTTCGTAAACAACCGGGCACATTCGATGATGGGTCCTTTTTTATTAACCATTAATAACTGAAAAAAAAACTATGACAGTGGCACCTTAAAGTGACTCTACTATTAAGCAGCCAGTTTTGGTCAACTTTTCATTTTTCTCGCTGTTTCTGTGTCAATGGGAAACAATTTGGTCGTTTGACCAAACTAGATTTTGATGATGTGTGTCAAATTTGATAAAAATGAGATGTTTATACTTTTTGATAAATTGAAGATGAAAAGGGGGCGATCGGGGGGGGGGGGGGGGGGGGGGGTATATTGAATTGTCCGTTTAATGTTTTACACTGCACTCCGGTTTATTTTACTTGTACGGCGCGGGATTGTCAGGTTTAAGGCAGGGGTAGGATGGGGGTCTTTGTCCGGAAGAAACTCCGCGACCTTACGGCGTGTGACTGCATGGTATCTCTTACACATTGGGTGACCAATTAACAAACACACTTAGAAATTTGTCGATTTCATTTGGTCTGAGTGGGATTCGAACCAGCAGGGAGATGGAGGGCTGTGTCGGACTGAGAGAATATCGCCGCGAGCTAAATATAGAAGACTGCTCCTAATGTGCACACAGTGCATTCTATCAATTGAGCCGCGGAGACTACCCTTGATAACATTCTAAAATAAAATGTGTAAACATCATTCTAATTGTTGAGATTTTAGCTCTAAAATTCTTACCAGCCATGTTGTTCTCATGCAGCCCGCAACGCTGTATAAAGTCAGATTTTGTTGGTTACGGTAATTTTTTTGTGAATCTTGAGGATTTTACAGGGTAGAGAAATGAATAAATTTTTCATAAGTTTTGGGGATAGTTTTTTTAAAAACTTCAGAAATAAACGATTGCATGACGTTGAAATATAAGAAAAATCCATATAATCTAAGATATGCACTATAACCGAAATAGTTTAAGTATAAAAAAAATACTAACCGAGACGAACGTTCCTTCATTTTATACGTAATTAAGTTATAAGAAACCCTATTTTAACTATAGTAGCACGAAAAAGTTTCTAATTTATTCGTCTCGTCAGAGATAAATAAGATGAGAAGCAGATAATTTGCCAATTTTGTTTTAGCGGAAAATATCATTGGTATTCTCGTTATTTTGGGATTACACTTTCTTGAAAATATGACAGAAATTCTGGCAAGTTCGTCATGTAAGACAACTTCAAAACAGTATATATATGTATATATATATGATCGGCATTATATATATAGGCCTATAGATATATCTTTACGATATCAACTGACTCTCACCCATATGTATGTACGTATATGATATGTCAAATTGTTTGTGTTCTACTGTACATTGTATATGTTCAAATAAATATATATCTAAGTATATAACGCTTATAAGTGGTATCGTTTACTGTGTATCATTTGCTCGTTACTATATATACATACCCATCTTCGAATCCCCGGTCCCCATTATCCCCACTAAAGTTTTTTCTGCTACCCTGTTTATATGTCTGGAATATTTTACTTATTGATGTTTTTAAATAATGTGTATCTATACATCTGACTTCGCGTCCCCAGTCCCCGTTATCCCCACAAAAATTAGTGTGTTCGTTTCTATAGTGAGTCCACTTAAATCAAATAACGCTACATGTACATGCATATATTATTTCACTGTATATATTAAATCCGCGTCCCCAGTCCCCGGTATCCCCACAGACGCTGTGTTCGTGTTAATAGTGTGTCTACTCGAAATTAAAGCTACATAGGCCTATATATATGCACGTATTAGTATATATTATAAATTCGCGTCCCCAGTCCCCGGTATCCCCACATACGCTTTCTCCTACATGTTCTGTCTATTCTCCAGTGTTGTATCACAGAGAGTAAATTGACAAGAGTGGTCACTTCCTCCAATCAGCATTGCCGGCATGTTCTTCTGGCCCCCTAACGGAAGGGTGTTCCAACTGTACATGATTCGATCAGGGCGCCCCCTACAGGAAGGAGGTTCCTAATTGAATCGTGTCAGTTCAAATTTAACATGGCGCGCACGAAGTGACCACTCTTGTCAATCTTCTCTCTTTGGTTGTATGTCAGAATGTTTGCGGCTGTATGCATAGGGGCCTACAGTTGGAAGCTATTTAGTCATATCCAATAAGAAACTATCCCCAATATATTTGCAAGTTCACTGTGAAAGTTAGATAACTGTAAACTCGTATCATTATGAATAATTTGTAATTATCTATTACACTGGTAAAATAGCTTTGAATTTCTTGTTCGTTGACATTTTTTAATTGATAACAACAGTTCAGCAACCAACTTTCCGTTTATCAGAAACATCAGAACTTCTGACAACTTTCAATTATTTTATATTTTTTGGCCAAAAGACATCCCCCACCCCTCCCCCTCCCCCCCCCCCCCACACACACACACACACACAAAAAAAACGTTTTATCTAAAATTTCCTAACGAAGCCTAAAAGAATATTCCCCATAAAAAGATAAACTTAATACAAAAAACCCGATCATTTAGGAGCTTTTCGATTTCACATCAAATTTTCATAATAAATGCACATTCAAAGAAAAGGTGTTCGATATAATCCATTCTTCCACACGAGTTCCTCTCACAATAAAACAGGCAACGCCGCCATATAAGTGAAATAATCTTGAGCGCGGCGTAAAACACCAAACAATCAATCAATCCGCATGAGTTACATATTTTTTCGGGGGGGGGGGGGGGGGGGAGAAAATGTCAATAGGCATCTTCGAATAAAAGGCAAAATGTTATAAAAAGTTCTGAGCTTTGAGAGCAATGTAGAGTTCATAACTTATTATTCAACACAAAAATACATGTACAAGATTGCTTTTATCTGCATTCGAAGACAGTCACGTTATTCTGATTTGATTCTTTAACCGTTTCTGGGCATGTTATTAACATCAGTATTTTTTTTTTTCATTCTGGTATGTTCACCTGAGGGACTGCTAACGGTGTGAATCTGTTCAAGCGATTTAAAGAATCAAAGCCAAAGAAAAGTCGCAAATACGACAAAAAATGTTTTCTACGGGATTGAAATGATACACGATTTCGAATATCGCTGTAGGCCTACGGGTACGTTATATTGCGTTGGTCATTTTTAAAGTCATCCTCTGCTAGGATTAAATGTAATTTCAAGGAAATTCCAGGCATTTTGGGATACCCTTTGTTTTATCTCGAAGTCTCGCTTCTCGGCAGCGCGGTCTGGTTTCGAAAAAGACAATTTACCACGGCAACAATGATTTACTGCGGCATTTTTTTTTATTTTTGTATCGCAGTTATCACGTGCGTTTCTCGCGGTCGATCGATCTCGCAGTATTACGATGGTTTTTGAAATGCGAGATCACTGGATGGCCTCTATCGGTGTAGACAGTATGCACGCATAATCACCCTGGTGGCTATTAAAGCTTTCATGAATCTCAAAGTTATAAATGCAAATCATGGCCTGTAATTTATTTGCTGTTTTTATCCACACTTTTAATTATTTCACTTTTGTGAAGGGGTTTCCAGGGTCCTAAGGTCTCGCATATAATCATGATTTTGATCATCTATTATTCTTAATCTCATAAGACGTTTCGATTGTGATTATCAAAATCCATTTTTCTCTTACATACGCTCATTTTCGCAGGCCTTTCGATTACAGAAACATAACAAATTTAAAAGAGACATTAGGCGAGGGTTTAATTTCCGGATTTTGCTGGGTGTTCTGAGGGTGTTCTGCAACTAAAAATGCTAATAATTTCCGAATTTTGCTTTCCTTAATTCTTAAAAAATAACAGTAAAGTCGTTATGTTCCCCAGTGTTAGGTGAAACATTGTGACGCTTTAAAGCACGGAGAAGGGGGAGGGGGTTTACTATTCCAACGCATTAGGTGAGGGTCCAGGGGCCGCCTAGGCCCCGGAAGCTCTGGAGTTCCTGATTCCCCGATAAGCGTTCTTAGGGTGTTCTGCAAATAAAAATGCTAATAATTTCCGGATTTTGCTTTCCTTAATTCTTAAAAAATAACAGTAAAGTCGTTATGTTCCCCAGTTTTAAGTGAAGCATTTTGACGCTTTAAAGCATGGAAAAGGGGGTTACTATTCCAACGCATTAGGCGAGGGTCCAGGGGCCGCCTGGGCCCCGGAAGCGCAGGGAAAGCTAGATTGCCTGAGAAGCATTCTGAGGGTGTTCTGCAACTTAAAATACTAACAATTTCCGGATTTTCCTCTCCTTAATTCTTAAAAAATAGCAGTAAAATCGTCATGTTCCAAAGTTATAGATGAAGACTTGTAACGTTTTTGAAGCATGGGGGAGGGGATTACTATACCAACACATCAGGTGAGGACCAAGGGGCCGCTTAGGCCCCGGAAAATCAGGGGTTCTAGATTGCCTGAGAAACGTTCTGAGGCTGTTCTGCAAGTAAATAATTTCTGGAGAAGCGCCCGCGATTTGTTTTATATTGATTTGGGCAATTATATAGGAAAACTAAATACTTGTGCTACATAAAATCTCCCGTGGATAGTTTTCTTTATTGAAAGTGGGAAAGTGGCAGACTACAGAAACCCAGTAGGCCTATATACAGACGTGGGTCCACGGGCCACCTAGGCTCTTACAATCATCAAGCAAAACACTGTCCATGACTTTCGTTATACTTTCTTGAAAGTAATAGTTGCAGTACTGAAAACACTTTCTCAGAGAAATCTTGTATATAAATGATCGACGATCCGCCATATTTGAGGAAGCCCTATGGCTCTTCATGGCCGAAGATGTGTCTAAACAAAAAACGGTGTATATAGTTTTGTTCTCTATTCTTGAGTGCCATATTCCTGTTCAAAATGTTCAAAAGGAAACATATCACCATAGTTACCGTGGTTAGTGGTTACCGGCAAACTAAAGATGACATGGAACTGGCAGGCCTTGCATTAGATTGCATATATAATGATACGTTTTGGTACTTTCTCCTCTCCCTACCTTTTTTTTCTCTCTTCTTTTTTTCTCTTCTTTTATTTTTTCTCTACTTTTTTTTTGCTAAGAAGAAAGGGGGGGGGGACCCAAAATAGTGTTCGAAAAGTAAACAAAATTTAAATAACCGGGACGACCATTCATTTATTCTAAGCCAAAGTTATAGTTCAAAATAATACTTTATCCTACAGGCTGAAGACTAGAAGCACTAAAATACTTCTGAATTATACGTCTGAATAATATGACGGCTCCTAGTTGTCAGTGATGGGAAGGTAATCTGTTCGATGTGATCGGTTCATTATATTACTGACACAATACACATGCCTGCAGATTACTTCCGCTCTCTCCGCTTTCGTTTTCTCATGCTTTAAAGCGTCAAAATGCTTCACTTAAAACTGGGGAACATAACGACTTTACTGTTATTTTTTAAGAATTAAGGAAAGCAAAATCCGGAAATTATTAGCATTTTTATTTGCAGAACACCCTCAGAACGCTTATCGGGGAATCAAGAACTCCAGAGCTTCCGGGGCCTAGGCGGCCCCTGGACCCTCACCTAATGCGTTGGAATAGTAACCCCCCTCCCCCTTCTCCGTGCTTTAAAGCGTCACAATGTTTCACCTAACACTGGGGAACATAACGACTTTACTGTTATTTTTTAAGAATTAAGGAAAGCAAAATTCGGAAATTATTAGCATTTTTAGTTGCAGAACACCCTCAGAACGCTTCTCGGACAATCATGAACTCCAGAGCATCGGAATAGTCACCCCCTTCTCCATGCTTTAATGCGCCACAATGCTTCACTTAAAGCTGGGGAACATAACGACTTCACTGTTATTTTTTAAGAATTAAGGAAAGCAAAATCCGGAAATTATTAGCATTTTTATTTGCAGAACACCCTCAGAACGCTTATCGGGGAATCAAGAACTCCAGAGCTTCCGGGGCCTAGGCGGCCCCTGGACCCTCACCTAATGCGTTGGAATAGTAACCCCCCTCCCCCTTCTCCGTGCTTTAAAGCGTCACAATGTTTCACCTAACACTGGGGAACATAACGACTTTACTGTTATTTTTTAAGAATTAAGGAAAGCAAAATTCGGAAATTATTAGCATTTTTAGTTGCAGAACACCCTCAGAACGCTTCTCGGACAATCATGAACTCCAGAGCTTCGGAATAGTCACCCCCTTCTCCATGCTTTAATGCGCCACAATGCTTTACTTAAAGCTGGGGAACATAACGACTTCACTGTTATTTTTTAAGAATTAAGGAAAGCAAAATCCGGAAATTAAACCCTCGCCTAATGTCTCTTTTAAATTTGTTATGTTTCTGTAATCGAAAGGCCTGCGAAAATGAGCGTATGTAAGAGAAAAATGGATTTTGATAATCACAATCGAAACGTCTTATGAGATTAAGAATAATAGATGATCAAAATCATGATTATATGCGAGACCTTAGGACCCTGGAAACCCCTTCACAAAAGTGAAATAATTAAAAGTGTGGATAAAAACAGCAAATAAATTACAGGCCATGATTTGCATTTATAACTTTGTGATTCATGAAAGCTTTAATAGCCACCAGGGTGATTATGCGTGCATACTGTCTACACCGATAGAGGCCATCCAGTGATCTCGCATTTCAAAAACCATCGTAATACTGCGAGATCGATCGACCGCGAGAAACGCACGTGATAACTGCGATACAAAAATAAAAAAAAAATGCCGCAGTAAATCATTGTTGCCGTGGTAAATTGTCTTTTTCGAAACCAGACCGCGCTGCCGAGAAGCGAGACTTCGAGATAAAACAAAGGGTATCCCAAATGCCTGGAATTTCCTTGAAATTACATTTAATCCTAGCAGAGGATGACTTTAAAAATGACCAACGCAATATAACGTACCCGTAGGCCTACAGCGATATTCGAAATCGTGTATCATTTCAATCCCGTAGAAAACATTTTTTGTCGTATTTGCGACTTTTCTTTGGCTTTGATTCTTTAAATCGCTTGAACAGATTCACACCGTTAGCAGTCCCTCAGGTGAACATACCAGAATGAAAAAAAAAAATACTGATGTTAATAACATGCCCAGAAACGGTTAAAGAATCAAATCAGAATAACGTGACTGTCTTCGAATGCAGATAAAAGCAATCTTGTACATGTATTTTTGTGTTGAAGAATAAGTTATGAACTCTACATTGCTCTCAAAGCTCAGAACTTTTTATAACATTTTGCCTTTTATTCGAAGATGCCTATTGACATTTTCTCCCCCCCCCCCCCCCCCCCCCCCCCCCGAAAAAATATGTAACTCATGCGGATTGATTGATTGTTTGGTGTTTTACGCCGCGCTCAAGATTATTTCACTTATATGGCGGCGTTGCCTGTTTTATTGTGAGAGGAACTCGTGTGGAAGAATGGATTATATCGAACACCTTTTCTTTGAATGTGCATTTATTATGAAAATTTGATGTGAAATCGAAAAGCTCCTAAATGATCGGGTTTTTTGTATTAAGTTTATCTTTTTATGGGGAATATTCTTTTAGGCTTCGTTAGGAAATTTTAGATAAAACGTTTTTTTTGTTTGTGTGTGTGTGTGTGGGGGGGGGGGGGGGGGGGGAGGGGGAGGGGTGGGGGATGTCTTTTGGCCAAAAAATATAAAATAATTGAAAGTTGTCAGAAGTTCTGATGTTTCTGATAAACGGAAAGTTGGTTGCTGAACTGTTGTTATCAATTAAAAAATGTCAACGAACAAGAAATTCAAAGCTATTTTACCAGTGTAATAGATAATTACAAATTATTCATAATGATACGAGTTTACAGTTATCTAACTTTCACAGTGAACTTGCAAATATATTGGGGATAGTTTCTTATTGGATATGACTAAATAGCTTCCAACTGTAGGCCCCTATGCATACAGCCGCAAACATTCTGACATACAACCAAAGAGAGAAGATTGACAAGAGTGGTCACTTCGTGCGCGCCATGTTAAATTTGAACTGACACGATTCAATTAGGAACCTCCTTCCTGTAGGGGGCGCCCTGATCGAATCATGTACAGTTGGAACACCCTTCCGCTAGGGGGCCAGAAGAACATGCCGGCAATGCTGATTGGAGGAAGTGACCACTCTTGTCAATTTACTCTCTGTGATACAACACTGGAGAATAGACAGAACATGTAGGAGAAAGCGTATGTGGGGATACCGGGGACTGGGGACGCGAATTTATAATATATACTAATACGTGCATATATATAGGCCTATGTAGCTTTAATTTCGAGTAGACACACTATTAACACGAACACAGCGTCTGTGGGGATACCGGGGACTGGGGACGCGGATTTAATATATACAGTGAAATAATATATGCATGTACATGTAGCGTTATTTGATTTAAGTGGACTCACTATAGAAACGAACACACTAATTTTTGTGGGGATAACGGGGACTGGGGACGCGAAGTCAGATGTATAGATACACATTATTTAAAAACATCAATAAGTAAAATATTCCAGACATATAAACAGGGTAGCAGAAAAAACTTTAGTGGGGATAATGGGGACCGGGGATTCGAAGATGGGTATGTATATATAGTAACGAGCAAATGATACACAGTAAACGATACCACTTATAAGCGTTATATACTTAGATATATATTTATTTGAACATATACAATGTACAGTAGAACACAAACAATTTGACATATCATATACGTACATACATATGGGTGAGAGTCAGTTGATATCGTAAAGATATATCTATAGGCCTATATATATAATGCCGATCATATATATATACATATATATACTGTTTTGAAGTTGTCTTACATGACGAACTTGCCGAAATTCTTCTACCGATTTTTTGGGTGACGCCCGAAACGGGAATCGAACCCGGGTTCCAGAGTATGGCACCAATCGCCAGCACTAAATGTCGGCTGCCTTATCCACTCTAGGCTGAATGGATAAGGCAGCCGGCATTTAGTGCTGGCGATTGGTGCCATACTCTGGGACCCGGGTTCGATTCCCGTTTCGCGCGTCACCCAAAAATCGGTAGAAGAATTTCTGCCATATTTTCAAGAAAGTGTAATCCCAAAAAACGAGAATATTGTTATACTCACTTTCTAAAAGACACTGACTAGGAAAATATCAACATTTATACAGCGCATTATTTGAAGAGCAGTGTGTCTATTTGATTGATTATTTCATTGATTGATTGATTGATTGATTGATTGACTGACTGATTGCAGGTGATAACTTCGCAGATAATTTCGCCTTAATATATGGCCTGGTTATGGCATATATATTTTGGGATATATACGTGCCTTCTGAACGCGATTAACGGACAAATTTCAAATAACTGTAACGCCTGTCTGATTTCACAGGTCGTTAATTTGTAGGCCAACTTTGAGATTCGGCTTGTCTCGGCCTATTGTCTATACATTGAACCCCTACCACGCGCGCTATAATTAATTGGCCTGTACAGTTTTCTTTTAGTATTTTTATGAATTATATTGAAATTTGATAGTTCCATAATTTTGTCCTTTTTACGTTTCGCCGATCGGTTACTATTACTGTATTAGTCACAAGGTGCATTCAATTCTCTCGGTCACAAACTGCCTTCCTGTCAAATTTGACCTACTTTGTCTATTTGAATATGATTCCTGTTTTGTAAATCAAATGTTTGCGCTATTGTTTTTATTTAGCTTACAGCAGCTCTTAGGTTTTTAAATTTCCCAGATAATATGTGACGTACGTGTTCACAATCTCAGCTAATGTGGAATTAACGGATACTTATATATAATTGAGTGAGTTAACGTTAATAAAGTCATCAACGTGAATAGTATTGCAAATCTCGCAAAATCACGCAGGTGCTCGTTCGCATCCGGGTTACTCATTTCAAATGCTTTCCTCAATGGAGTCGATGTTACAGTACTGGGATTATTAACTAAGCTGTAACTGGGTTTTTTCTTGTGATTGTGCGTTTACTGGACTAGTTTTGATGAGGCGGATATACAATTTTACTGTGGTTCTCTTGGATTTTACTAGATTTGTGTAGTTTTCTTGTGAAACAGGCTGTAGAATAGCGACCAACGCCGTCTTGTTTTGGTTAGAGTCGGCGGAGACAAAATGGGGTGTGCAGTCAGCAGCGAAGATAAAGTAGCGCAGGAACGTTCAAAACAGATAGACAAATCTTTGAGAGCTGATGGCGAAAAAGCAGCTAGAGAAGTTAAATTATTGCTCCTAGGTAAGTTTGTGGATCTGTTGAATAGCTCGAAATTTAAACAAAATCTGTTTAAAAAGAGGCGATTATGAAGACGAACAACCGGCATTTCTTACCGTAAATACCCGTACGATCTGCCTGCAAGGCTCAGTTGATACTATAGACTAGTCACTTAAATGTATAAAATTGGTTTAACTTCGTCTACGTTCGTTTGTTTCTTTAAGAAAAACGAATTGATGTTCCTTTTTAATATATTAATTTAGATTGGTTTAGTCTATTTTGTATGCAAACAATCTTATCAATGTAATTGTTGGGTTGGGAATGCATGTTAAGCCAATAATAAGGTACGGGCCGTAGTTTTTATTTTTTATTAGCACAAAAAACCCCTGTTAGGGGCTAGTTACGGCTTTTAAATTAATTATTTGGGAGGACTTCGGATTTCAGATTTAAAGGAATTATGAACAGCTTTTGGAAATATTGTCTAATTTGCGTTGGGTGTGTTGTAGAACATGTACTTTAAAAGTCTGACCAAAAAGAAAATTAAATTTCGGCCGCAGCACATACAAAATTCAAGCTACGTTTACCGATCTACAATGCTTATCTCAGAGACTTATGACGTCAAACACGACCTCCGTTGTGTACGTACCCTCACAGCGATGACGTAATAAACGATTTCTGTTGTCTCAGTACGTCTTCGTGGCAGTTTGTACACATCGAAGGTCGTGTATGACGTCATTTTTCCGAGCAGTTACGAAAAATACGGAAAATATGCATATTTCCTCCCCGTTCGTTTTTTGACTA
The DNA here is from genome assembly GCA_963971465.1 of Lepidochitona cinerea. Taxonomy (NCBI): domain Eukaryota; kingdom Metazoa; phylum Mollusca; class Polyplacophora; order Chitonida; family Tonicellidae; genus Lepidochitona; species Lepidochitona cinerea. Next base: position 37,670,702 of record OZ020557.1, on the reverse strand, counting down.
CCAGGGAACTAACGCGAAGGTTGTTTCGTTTCAACTGATAATTTTCAAATATATATTTAGTCCTCAAACAAGCACAAACCAGCTTTAAATCTTGTTCATATATCCTTTAAGCTAAGTCTTAACTATCCTTAATCTCAACTACCTTTCAGCTATTGCCGCCTATTATATCTTTGAAACATTCCTCTTTTCACTGAACCAGTTTAAATATTTCGAAATCCGTTGTTAAACTGTTAAATCGCTCTTTGTAAAGCATAGCATAAAAATTGGCCTAATGAGGTTACATGAGTTATATCACCCTTATAATGGCGGTTTAATGTGTGGCTCTACCTGACCGGCAAAGTAAGTAAACCAGGAAAGAGACACACGAGTGCGGCTAGTTAGTGGCATGAGCTGCCAAAATTTGGATTGTTTAATTGGCCGTTTTAAATTGGTGGGACATCATACCCTTACACGTGCAGAGTTCAAGAGCATACACACATATCTTCTTGTGGCCATGTTGACGAAGTCTGGACCTTTTTCTTTTATATTTCCACCAAAATTACGAGCAGTTAAGTTCTGATTATGTCTAATTCGAAATGCTCCAAGATGTTCCTACATCTTTGTAGGAGGAGAATTTCCAACGAATAACACTAGTTTCTACAGATCGGTGTCAGTGTAAGATCTACAGCATTTGTAATAGATTCTGATTGTCAACAGAAGTTGAATGGGTAGCTCCGGTATGTAGCGTTATTGTGACGCTGAAGTGCGGAAAGCTACGAGAGGAAGCCATTTTTAAATTTGCGAAATTAACCATGATTCCACAGGCAATATGGCCGCCTTGTTCGCAGGGGGAAATGTTCCAACCCACTTTCGATATCGATGAAAATGAATCCAACAACCCAAGCCTATAGTTCGACAAAAGGAGAATGGATACTAAGACAGAAAAGGTTGGTCATTCATTTTAAGGCATTTATTGCATCGGTGAACAATTTTTTCGAAGGAAAATAGGGGCCGGAGCTGCAAAGGCTTCGTAATGTAACTACGACAAAATGGTGTCTCCACTACAATGGTCCCCGCTCCCAGCTGGTTAGACCATTGTTTTCTGCAATTATTGAATGGGTTGCAAGTGTTTGCTAATAATTTACAAAACAAGGACTTATTATTATTAAGGTTTTGTTACTTAGATAAAAATTATCTTAAAAGCTAGTGCAAGTAAAGCGCAAGTTCTACTAGTATAGCCAAAAACAACATAAATCAGCACAAAACTAGAAACTTGTTCTTACATTTAAAGGTGATTTAAGTGTGTTCTACTCTTCAGTGAAAATCGCCCAAAGGTTTTTTCCACACTATATCGATAGATTGCGTTTATGGCGCCTAATCCAGACCACATGTAGCTGCATTACAATCAAAGTACATTTTTAGGACATAACGTTCAACTGTCTGTACGTGACGTCACACCAAACTTTCCAAATCCAAACAGCTTTTCTCGAGATGTATTGAAATGATCATCAAAAACAATTTCTTCAATGTTTTAACTCATTCAATCGATAAAACAGGTAAAAATAGATACATGTATTCTAGACAAAACTATATTTTAGAACGTTTCACTTGCACTTTATGTGAAAGATATACTTATTATTTTGATTTTGATGAAAATGCACACAAGCTAGTTAATCTGTTTCAATGCAATGGATTTCTAAGTCAGATTTAACATTTTCAATTGGTCGCTGTATGTGGAAGAGTTGCCTCTGTTTCCCTCCATCTCTAAGCTTGGCAACTTTGCCATATAAGTGAAATAAAACATTAAACCTCAGTCAATCAATCTGTAATGTAAGCCTACATGTATGCATTTGGCAGTTAATGCGATTTTCGTATTATCTTATTGTGCTCCTATATTTTGCAGCTATTAGAGTTTTGTCCATTATTCACACACATCTTTAGTTAGTATAGGCCGCTGACCGTTTTTATTCGACATATCTCTTAAGTTTTATATTTATAGTCAGTTATAGCTGGTACGGTACTTAAAGCTTTGTTTCTTGAATACTGCAAAAATGATGCTTTCAAAGCTCAAACATGTAATTGTATGTCTTTGGCAGTACTAAAGCCTAGCGCACACGAGAGGCGCCGGCTACGCGTGGCTGAGAGCTAAGCTGTTTCCCCCGTGTGCGCAAGAATCTCACCATGTGCGCACAATGTGAGCTGCTGGCTGAGCTGAGAGGACTCTGGAGGGATAGTCCAATGGCGTGTACTTATTCAATCATGTGACCACATAGAAATTACGTAACACAGGTAGTGATATTTACGTAGCTTAGTGAACTTGGGTGACCAGGAACTTGCCTCAGCCTCATCGTCTGTGCTGAAATCTGTAGCTGCTCCAGCCCTCTCAATTCGCCTCGGCAATCGGCAATTGCCGTAGCACAGCCGGTTCGCCACGGCAAAAAAAAATGCCGTGGCAGGTCTTCAGAAGCGGTTAAATTCGTAGACTGATTATAGTGATTGGCTAATGTTTATTAAAAATGTACATTCGTCACTGCATTCTCCTTTGTCAATTTAATAAAAATAAAAGGTCTAAATACTCTTTCTACGATCCATTTTGACCCACAATATCGATTAAAACAGTTTTGTCAAACGAAATATGGCGACCGTTATTTTTTGGAGAATGTCACCGTTTCGTATCTCAAACTGAAACTTAACAGTGGCGCGCATGTGTGCGCATGGGTATTGTGTCAAATTTGATACGAAACGACAGTACGTCATACAGAGGGATCGATCGCCATTTTGTTTTCCTCATGTGTTTACGGGTATCGTGAATGGACCGTAGAAAGAGTATTTATACTTTTATTTAGATTTTTACCATTGGAAATTCAAGCGGGACACTCAAAGTGTCAATAAAGTATGTTATTTAATCATAGAAAGGCCTAATAAAGGTCACAAGACAAACAGTTTCTGTTTTTTTTATCATCAGTTGAATTTGCCGAGGCAAACAACTTTCTGCCGAGGCAAAATTATTCTGCCACGGCAATTTTTTTTGCCGACGTAAATTTCTGAATTGAGAGGGCTGCTGCTCCTTGGGCCACGCGTGCCTTGTAGCTCAGCCGGCACCTCTCGTCTGCGATAGGCTTTAGAGTCCAATCAGCAGATTTCATAAGAAGTTAAGAACACTGGAAAACCGATTTCATGACCTTACTTGTAGAATATTTCACATGTAGACTTGATATTATTAAGTGTGCCCTACATGTTCAAGTGTTGCATGTACATGTATTGTACAAAGAGACACGCCCACGACGTATTAGCATAGTCTAGAGTTAACGTAATCATAACTTCCTTTCTATTGACTTCCTGTTAATTTCCTCATAAAAGTAGCTGTTTTCTATTATAATTTAAAGGGGCATGAGCTGCCAAAATGTTGATATTTTGACGTAAACACAGAATGTTGAAATTATCGGCTATTTTTCTCAAGAGGTAGAATTCAGAAGCTTATTAGTGATTCTAGTCTCGAAAATGTACGATAAAGTATTGTTTTGAAATAACTTTGGCTTAGAATGAATGAATGGTCGTCCCGGTTATTTAAATTTTGCTACTTTTCGAACACGTTTTCGGTTCGTACAGGGCACATACTGTATGGATTTTCCTCATTCCAACGCCAATCATTTAGTTTTTCGATGGCCTTCAAAGCCTCTTACTGTCGTGACGATCAGAAATTATGAAAAAAGTGGGAATTTCGGCAGCTCATGCCCCTTTAAGTCCATGTAAATCTATAGGCTAAATACATGTAGGTACTAAGCTGTTAAAAGCTCAAGTTACTAGACACAATTGTTCAGTTCTCTAACTGTGGTAACTTGTAAGACAAAGAGTTGAGTAACATTGTAATAAACCGCTTACATGTGCATGTAGAGCGTCTGAGCCTTATAATTGTTTTGGTTATATATAATGGAATTGGAAACAAGCTAGTGCAGGTCTTAATTGACCGATTGCTTGATGATGTCACTTGGAATTTACTCGCAAAGCATTTCGGGGAGATTGAGGGATGTTCACATAATTTTACAAAATGGCGTAAGGAATAATACTTTATCGAGAATAAGATGTAAAAGGCGCAAAGTTCAGAAAAATGTGTTGATAAATAGAGGTTATCTAACGAGAGCCAGTGTGTTACGATGAATATCATTCGAGTCTATTAATTTTCAAAGCCACGAACCTTTGCCAGTAACATAAATATATAGAAAAATTTGAAAAAATATACATTAAAAAAAGTGTACCTTCCTACCCAAATCTTACACAGAGAGTTGGGTACCGGTACCGTATGCGATAAAAACATATTTTTGAAGAAGGCCTATCCTAAGTTTAATCAAATTCGTACTTAAAGAAAGACTATGGCACAATGACGAAGTCAGTAGGCAGTGCAAGCCTCGGTTGTCCAATCCCACAATATATTGTACATAGATGACGCCTGTTTGTGACACACGATTACTCTTGCAGCAAAAAGAAATGTAAATCAAATAGGATAATTTATAGGTAGCAAATTTATAAGCATTTGTAGTGATATTATACGAATCAAATAGGATAATTTATAGGTAGCAAATTTATAAGCATTTGTAGTGATATTATACGAATCAAATAGGATAATTTATAGGTAGCAAATTTATAAGCATTTGTAGTGATATTATACGAATCAAATAGGATAATTTATAGGTAGCAAATTTATAAGCATTTGTAGTGATATTATACGAATCAAATAGGATAATTTATAGGTACCAAATTTTTGAGCATTTTTAGTGATAATATACGTCCATCATTGGCATTTTTATTCCTCAAATGGAATTCATATCAATGTTATATTAGTGACATATATTAATATCAGTGAGTGACCTTAGGGAAGTTAGCCATTGTTTAAACCGCCATCATCCAGATCACAGCAATACCAGTAGAAGTATGCATTAGGCATACGGTACCTAAGTAAACACTTGTAAACAATAAACCTGGAAGATTAATAATTTATGGTATGAATTATATTTTCCTGTTAGATTAATAAGTTTTGCAGTGATAATAATATGCATACACTTTACATACGTACACCATACACTGTATACGGGCCATTTTCAAAAAAATGTACAAATTACGGTAAAGACATTTTTATTGATTTATTTTAGGTAAAACGGTTGATAAACTCAGATTTAGTGGGGAAAATGGTTAAAGTAAGACTATTTTATATGTTTTGCACAAGCAATTTACCAAAGCTTTAACACTGAGCCATATTCTACAAAGTTAGATACGCTTAAAGTGCTGGTTGTCTTGACCGTTATCAAGTAAATTTTGTTTTCAGAGTCACTTTTTTGAATAGGCTATTATGATTTAAAAAAACAACCTATTTTATTTGAATTAACTCGTCAATATGGATTAAAATGTAGAATTTCCTTGCTTAGAAACATTTGCAAGTATTAAAATTTTGAGAAAATGTTAGAAAATAAAGATATGTCTTTACCGTAATTTATAAAGTTATCTAACTTTTTTCACTTAAATGCACAGGAGAAAGTGGGTGTCTTTAACACTTCCTGTAGAATCAGGATGTAGGTAGCCATTTTGAACTATATGGAGTGACAGGAGAGCAAATGTGTTTCAGAGATTCTGACTTTTATCAAGTGTCACACATATTGTCTGTCTTTACCGTTGTTAGGCTATGGTTACCAAATAGTTTATGATTGTAGTTAAACAAAGCACAAGTGTTTTAAATCCCTACATGAATAATTTTAGAAAAATGAAAAAGATTTTATAAGCTCAACATGTGACCTGATGGGAAAAGTTTTTCTTTACCGCAATTTGAATGTGTCTTTACCGTAAAAAAAAGCAGTGACGGTAAAGACAAGCCATTAACGGAAAAGAAAAAAAGTGTATTCTTTTTCTCATTTAACTTAAAATACTGTAATAAGTTTACACTTTGACAATAATTAAACCACACGGAAGTTTTATTATTACAATTAATACCTTAAATTTAATTTTTCAAAGGCTATGATGAGCATTGCACTGATGTAAGAAACATTATTTATACTTGTACTGTAGAAATGCTGCATTTACAAGTAAAATAGTAAATTTCTTAAACAAAATTTAAAGAGTATATAATAGCCATCGAACTAAAGCTTGAAGAAACTGTCAGGGCGAAGTTTTACAAGTGTCTAGAGGAGGAATCAGTGATGCAGACCAAGACCAGTGTCGAGACCAGTTAGGCTAGGACTTGGTCTTGGTTTCAAGCCTTCAGGTATCGGTTTTTTAGGCCAGGACCAGCACGAGACCAACAATATAAGGTATATGCGCAACGCCTGGACGCCTGTCGCGAGTAGCCGTTAGCTCTACGTATAAATAAAAACCCTCCTGGCAGCTTTCTTATTAAAAGGCGAGCGTAGCCCGTAGCTCCCTGGAGTCAAAATGTAATGCGTTTTTCTTTTATAGAAAATTAACAATTTTTAAAAGCTTTTCAGGACTGTGGATAACATGACATTCTCAGCGTCATAACAAAATGCTTAATGCCTGTTGTTCAATGCCGATTACAGAGATAAGGACCCAATATTTCCCGTCTGTGTACGAGTTTCTTCTCCCAGGCCATGGTCGTTGCCCGGCTCGCGGCACATCTGTATTATTAGTTATACGTCACCCTTGTGGATAATACAAGATGAGATTTGATTATATTTGAGAACCAAATCTCATCCCATATTACCCAGCAAGAACGACGTAATACGAATTTATTATATTTCAAAATCAACTATCTATAAATTACTAACTTGTATATAATTTGATCACATTTCGAAGAAAACGTCAAAAGTGGCTTGTAATGTTTAGAGCAAATCTACTGTTGATCGTACAACCGATGCAGATGGTTTTGATATGAAATTTACATGAACATGTCTTGAATGCTTCACAAAGCTGATACTGTATAGTTACTACAGGACGGTTGACCGTCCGGTGTCTATCAAATTTTGATTGACAGTCTAGAATGCACGAACAGCTGTTACAATGGACTACTGTAAAGTTAAAAATGTATTTTGGTTTCCAGGTGTAAAACAGCTCTTAACCAATAAAATGCTTGCGATTTTCTCTGTAATCATGGGATAACCTTCTTTAGTAATCTGTCGGCACTCTATTTGTGTACAGTATGCGTGGGCAGTGGTGCAACTTGCCGCTCCATAAAGTATTTTCTTCGTCATATCATTCACATCGACGATAATAAAATTTACCTTTCGAGATCACAAAGAGTATGATGATGCCTGTGGGGAAATGGTTATCCGTTAACACAACTCCACGTCTCCGCCGATGGGCCCTTTGAGCGTGCATTCAGCAGAGTGGGCATCATCATGCAAAACATTCTTCAGCAATGCATTTTTTAATTTTATATCAACGATCGTTCTCTAGCCTAATGAGGGCAGGGAATCTTTCGGCATTCTTCAATCTTCACCCAAAACATTACAACATCTACTGACTATTGTCATACCATTCATCTCAAATTCATTTATTTAAAGTGGCATGAGCTGCCAAAATTCACACGTTCTTCATATTTTCTGATCGTCACGACAGCAGGAGGCTTTGAAGGCCATCGAAAAAGTAAATGATTGGAGCTGGAATGAAAATCCACCTATATGAACCAAAATAGTGTTCGAAATGTAAACAAAATTTAAATAACCGAGACGACCATTCATTCATTCTACGCCTAAGTTGGTTCAAAACAATACTTTATCGTACAACTTGAGACTAGAAGCTTGTGAATTATACATCTTGAGAAAAATAGCCATTGATTTCAACGTTCTGTTTAACGTCAAAATATTAACATTTTGACAGCTTATGCCACTTTAACAAATCTTAAAACAACACATGTATTGTGTTTGGCCCCAATAGCCAATACACAGAATACTAAACTCAATAATTATCAAAGAAATATATACGGTAAGATCTCCGCTAATTCAAAGACCAGTGATGTGAAAATAACGAATTATTACATTGCTATTTGCCACATTTGGTCTATAAAAACAACAACAGCGATCGTTCAATAGGATTATCTGATCGCTCACTCCAGGAGGTAAGACTCTCAACGAAAAAAGTTGAATTTTAAGTGTACTTTTGTTAATGTTTTTCTGGCCCTTGAATTATTTAGAGTACTTGAATTAGCGGAGATCTTACCGTAGTGTTTATTACTTTATTAATGTCAAGTTAACATGTCTTAGTACGCAGTTTACTGGGACTTCGAAAAAGTACTTTAAATCCCGTAACATGTATCATTGGGTTGCCGTTGTTGGATTTAATTTCCCTCAATCTTTCATCCCTTGTATGCAAGGCAGTGTGAAGGTCTTACACCTCTGTACTTGGAGATTGAACATTTATAGTTGTTTGTCTTTACCGTTATGTCTTTGCCGTTAACCCATTAACGGTAAAGACAAAATGTAAAAATTTAAATTTTCAATTTAGCTAATTTAAAAGTAGATTAAGCTTTGCTACTTTCAGGTTAGCCTTTGGCACACACTTGGAGTTCTCAAAATTATTTTAGGAACATTTTGGAGACTTTTATATTTTTTATCTTTCTTTACCGTAATTTGTACATTTTCTTGAAAATGGCCCATACATGCATTGCAGGGCGTTTATCATAAGGCGTATGTGGGAGAGTTGCCAGGTACTCGCCAAAGGTCAGGGATTTCCTCCGGCAATGAGCCCGGTTTCCTCCCCCACTAAACCTGGCAATGCTGCCATATGAGTGAAATAATCTTGAGTCCTGCGTAAAACATCAATCAATCAATTAATGTATCTTAAAGCAGATTCAATAACCATACATAATTCTAATAATGATCGTTTAAATATAAAATCATAAACACTAAAACACACCTAGGCTTTTTGATTCAAATATTAGCCATGGCATGGAGACAAGTTTCTAATTGTATTAAAAATATAATATGATACACATTGACTGCATGTATTTCGATTTATTTTTTAACCTCATATTCTAATAAAAGCGACAATAATTGGAATGTTACTGTATCAATCGAACGGTTCTCCATCTGCACTAATAACTAATGATATTACCCCTTCGTGATTGTATTATAATAATTAGTTGACGATGAGAATGAATGTATTAGTCACTCGTCGTAAAGGTATTGATGTTTCAAGGAACAAAGGTATTGAAAGGATGACTCAGATTCTGCCCGAGTAGAATATTCAATAATATTACCTGCATTTTACTGACCCAGATGCCCTTGCCCTCAGGTGTGTCCTGAAATGGGCACAATGGTGGATTAGTGGTGTTGGCTGCAAACATTGATTTTCTAAATTAATTAGTACCAAAAGAGAACACGCGTCACCATGTCAGGAAAATTATTATTCGTACATGCTTGTAGTTCTTTAAAATTAAAGCCATTTGTTGAAGTGGCATGAGCTGCCCAAATTCACACTTTTTTCATAATTGCTGATCGTCACGAGACTCACGACAGTAAGAGGCTTTGGAGGCCATCAAAAAACTAAATGATTGGCGCTGAATTGAGGGAAATCCATAAAGTTTACGGCCTATACGAACCGAAATAGTGTCCAAAAGGTAAACAAAATCTAAATAACTGAGACGACCATTCATTCATGGCCAACTAAGCCAAAGTTGGTTCAAAGCCATACTTTATCGTTCATTCTCGAGACTAAAAGCACTAAAAAGCTTCTGAATTTTACGTCTTGGGAAAAATAGCCAATAATTTCAACATTCTGTTTTAACATCTAAATGTCAACATTTTGGCAGCCCCCATTATAGTAACAAAGTAATTATACAGAAGAATCTTGAGTGTGGCTTAAAAATAACGAATTGATCCAATCTACTTATAATTTAAATCCATCACAGTTCCTGTCAGATCTTAGCCATTTATTTCAGTATTTTCAATATTTTACTTAGTACTCATCATTTGCAATATTATATACACATATAGCTTTCTAATATATTGTTTTTTTCTCCTGTTGAGTATACTATAAACAAGGCATTTTTTTGTGATTACTTGTAACTGTATTGTTTTGGTGGCATACTTCAGATGCTTTTGCAGACAACCTATTCATAACAAAACAGAAATGTGTCACAGGGCTTGAAATTTTCTAATTTTTTCCAAACTGAGACAATTATGCTGGTCAAATGCAACATCATTTGCAGCTTGCTGATAAAAAAAACTTGAAAAGCTGTTTTTCAGATGTCTGGAAATTTGCGAGGAAACTTAAATTATTTAAGATTGATCACTTAAACACACGGGCACAGGGAAACTCTTCTTGTCTAAAATAGCCATGGAGACAAGTTTCTAATTGTATTAAAAAGGGGTATATCGATTAGACCTTTATACCCCCATAAATTGTTGAAACTTATATTATGGTGGACAACTTGGATTATAATTCATCATCCGATCCAATTTTACCAAATGTTACAGAAAACATTATTTAAAAATTATATACATTTAAGTACACAAACAGAAATAATTGAATTTGTAGGAAATTTATATAATTTAGCTGGTCAATTTTAACATGGCCTGCAACATAAAAAAATTTACCTGCTTTTAGCCATTCACAGGCTGCTGTTTCAAGCCCTGCATGCAGTCATGGATTGATATTATAGGATGAATATCAAAGACGTCACTCAAACTTAGGTCATGGTAGGGTATGAACTACATGTAATTTAGCTTTTGTATAGATGTCGTCATGTTTCAAGGTTTAGTAGTGAGATTCTTGAAATTATGAAAAATATCCGTTATTGCAAAAGGAAAAATTCCAGGTCCTTGGAAGGTCTGGAAAAGTCATGCATTTCTTTTAAAGTAAGTGCCCGACCTCAGATATGGACGGAACTATATAGCTAAAGCTTATCCATATGAGCTGCAGTTTGTGTAAGAAATCCCAATTAGTGTTAATTTGAGACTAATTGGTTTGCCCAGTGAATAGATTCGCAAGCTTTGCCGACCAATGTTGGCTCGGGTAATTTTGAACTGTTACATCTTAGCATGAAGGATAAATTAAAAGCTAGATATCCAACAGTGTTTCTTTTGCCTGGAAGTAACAATGGCGACCTGTTTTTAAACTTTTAAAGGACACACAGGGAATTTTCAGTTTCTGGTCGTGGTCATGTTCATATCAGACAATTTCCGAGAGTTTGGTTTGCTTGGTGAATTAAGGATATTTTAGTTAAGAAAAACATTGTGGATACTGTATCAGGAAGTACCTATTCAGAGGCTAATCTTCTCAAATTGGTGTTAAAACCAAGCCGGGCATTTTTTTAAAGACCACACTGTCTTTTAGTGAAAATATGATTCAGATCCCAGTGTATATTTTCTACATTTGGCATATCTAACTGAAAAAGTGGCCTGTTTAGAATGTGTTTCTTGAAATTTTTGTCTTGGTACATTTGTCACTTAGTAAACTAATACACAGTTATATTTGATCTTCCCATGATTCTATTGGGTCCGATTTAAGAGAAGAAGATTTTCCCTGTGCGCGTGTGTTTTCGTGGTCATAAATATATTTTTTAAAAAAATCATTTTTCCCATTGGACATTGCAGGCCATCCGAGTGATTACTTTTTCACGACACGATTCCTCGTGTTTAAGAAATCTATAATAACTGTTTTTGAATGACCCACATTATACGAAATCAAGAAGATTGGAAATCTTGTCGTGCCAAGGACATACAAGTGCCTGTAGCTCGCAGCAGACATGACCAGAGAATTATCTCAATATGTTCCGTAACAGAAGTGCTGAAGTGGGCCGCTATCTTGTCAGATGACTAGCCAGAACAGATATCCTTCGCTGTCTGAAATACGTAAAATGGAGTCTCTTACCTAGTGTTCATAAACACGTATAGTGTAAACCAATACTCTTCCGTGTTTGAAATTGAAAACTTTGAGCTTACATGTATACACCTTTGCACACAGTAATTATATATAGGGTGATGCTAACATGGATATTATTTGTGCTTAAGTGCCCCCCCCCCCCCCCCCCCCCCCCCCCCCCCCCCCCAAAAAAAAATATACTCCTACATTCTCCCTGATAAGCACACATTTGTAGGGTTGTTTGCTTGGGTTGTTTTATTTCAACGTTAATCCATTAGTTTTTCAATGTACATGTAATTCAAACTCTCAATTTCTCTCAGCAGTGCTAAATTATGGAACAGTCTGAATCTTGAAAGCTCATGCCACTTTAATTCTTTAAAGTATCTCTACGATATCAATATATCACTAACTGTGTACCCACATGACAGTTCCCATATGATTATTATTATTATATTAGCCAAAAAATAATTGTTTAAAGCTAATCTTTATAATTGTTTAGTTTAAAAGGTATTCCCTGCTGAGCCCGTTTGTTTTCTATTAAAAAAATAGTATAAATTTCCCAATTCCCTGTACAGTTACTTCCTCTTGTTGCTATGGTAAAATGACTTGTTTATTTACCTGTTTACTGTTCTCTTCACCTGTTACCTCAGAATCCTAGAGCTTTAATGCCAAACATTGATTTCTTTTTTTCCGTGCCATCTTTTCAGTGCACATCGTATTTGCTGTACAAGACATATTTATCAACATTAATGATTTTTATATTGTGATCTGATGTTGATATACCTTTTAACATTTATGTGTCTATGGTTTTAAGTTTACCTTCAAATCAGCAGGTAGCCAATGACCAACATAACATGTAGATGGCTCAGTGGCTCATTTGGTTAGTGATAATCATATAGTCCCTCAGTCCGCTGTCCGACACAGGGGGCCGTTTCATGAAGCCGTCACAAAGTTCGACACAGTTGCTATAACTCTGTATCTCTTCACTATGGTATCCATTGGCAACTACACTTAGTTTGCGATGTGAATGCTTTGTGAAACCAGCCCAGACCTCCTACTCAATAAATAAGAATTGAAGAAATTGTGTGAGGATTTTTCCCCTGATCGCCATTTGAAGAAGAGTTGCCAGGTACTTGCTGAAGGCCGGGGATTTCCTCCAGCCAAAGAGCCCGGTTTCCCCCCAACTAATCTTTATAAGGGAATCAATGTTGAATGTAAAATTGCTAAAAAAAATTGTACACTGTGGTTTAATTTTCAGATTAATCTAGAGCTATATTTAGCAGTCAAGAGTTAAATACATACAAATTCAGGTACCAAAAAAACACTTAAAATTGCATAAATATTCGGTGGCATTTGAATTCACGAACATATAATTTAATTTCCAGTGTGTTTACAACGAATACTTCCATTTGATTGGCTAATCTGCTTTCGTTCATAATCCGATGAACGAACCAGCTCCGGACTATTCTTACAACGATATAGATGAATCGCTGACGAAACAACAACAGGCCTACTGATGTTTATTGAAACAGAGAAAGCAATCAATTTGAAAATAGGCCCTATGTTGATTTAATAGCTGCTTATATTTATTTTTCAATTCGATCAGATTTCAAAGAAATAAAAAGCAACTTGTAAGTCAGCTTACGAAAACGTTGACACTAATGTCATCACAGTGCACTGATAAACTCAACGCTATGACGCGAGATGACGTCATCACGTTGTACAGTCGCTTTGCCTGTGATTGTGACGTCACTTGACAGAGAGCTTTGAAATCAAGTGTACCTTTGCGCGCGTTGGTTTGTTTTGATTCTTGAAAATAAAAGCAATCCCTGTGAATATTTTTATTGTTTTACGTAGTATATGTGATAGTAATTAAATTATAAGGATTGACTTCAATGTTTCTTCGGTTCATCGAGTTATGAACGAACTGGCCCCTGTGCAAACTTTTCATAAACCGCTTCCCGGATTTATTTAGTTTGCACAGGGGCAAGTTCGTTCATAACTCGATGAACCGAAGAAACATTGAAGTCAATCCTTATGTATGTTGTTATCTATAAAAACTATGAAAGAAACTGTTAGCTGCTAGGGTATTTATTAGTCTGCATGCTAGGTGTAGGTAAATAACAGAACAAATGTTACTACTTAGTACACTAGTGACTACAGTGTATCATAAATACATTATCATATTTATAGCCACTTGATTTGAATTTACCTTCCAGTTGAATTTATGGCTGAATTATTCAGAAGCCATTTTATTTTACTTTTTCTTCATTTAAGGCATTTATTTTGTGATAATTACTGAGGCTTTATCTCTTATTACCGCAGAACAGAAGTATTTTATACACAGATTAAATTTCTCATTGTGACAGCTGTTACGTGTATCTTAGGATATATCACTGTACTTATTAACAAGCTTCTTTTCCGGCTGACTAATGACTAACACTGTTAGAAATGCAGGTATCGCTTCACTGATGCACACTATGGACATTATGTGCATGTATTGAAGATTCCCTGATGGTAATTAATAGACTGGCTTTGTTTACAAGGTGCTTCATAACCCCAGGCTTTTATTGATAGCATATTAAAATAAACATACCAACCAAGGTGTATACAAAAGATTTGTTAATCTGATGCAATTACATGCTTAGAATATTTGAAGTTCTTTTTTAACATAGCAGTCTCTTCATAATTAGCTTGACAATATTTAAAGGCACACTCACCGCGAAAATCCAGAATTACTGTGTACACATGTACATAAAAAACAGTGGGCGGTTTTCTGTATTTTTCCCTGACAGAAGAAAATAATAAATTTCTAAATTTAAAGTTTTGTCATTTATATGTAGTATTTTGAATTGAAAATTAGATTTATCAAGAACGCGCAATGTAAACAAACCCCGAACCTGTGCATGCGCACAAGCACCCTAATGTTTAATGGCACACTCACCGCGATAATCCAGAATACTGTTTACATAAAAAACTGTGGGCGGTATGACTTCATTTTGTTGGCGACTTTATGATGACATGTAATGTAGCATGCTCTTGGTAGTTTAAATTTTCAATAGGTTACAAACAATACATCCCTGTAGGCTGTATTTAAAATAGAATCTATACGTCTGAATGTGACACATCACTCCGCCTTCATGATTTGTCTGGACAACAAACAATGATACATGTATGATACAAACAAAATATGAGTGGGCATAATATATGGGCGACAGACTTTTTAAATATTTAAATATTTTTTTTATTAAATCCATCAAGGAAATAAAAATGTTTGTCTGAATTATTACATGAGGGTGGGGGGGGGGGGGGGGGGGTCCTCTGAGCAGATCCCTCTTTCCTCCCCCACGACCTAAGGCTGCCAAATAAAAACATCCTGAGTAAGGCGTAAAGCATCAATCTGCAGTTGCACAATAAAACTATCGAGCTGGCAATCCTGACACTGTCCACCATCTTGTCAACCTTGACCTTGTGATCTGAATCTAAATAGTATTACCCAGGCTTACAGTCAACACACCATGTTTCAACTCGCATAATGTTAATGAAACTGTAAAAAAGTATCATTTATGTAGATACATTGGCATGTGTACTTGTAGAATACATGTATGCTGACATTTTTACCTCCAGTGAATAACTGAATATCTTGCATATGTATTTCTGAACACTTAAACACACGGGCACAGGGGAAATCTTCTTGTCTAAAATAACCATGGAGACAAGTTTCTAATTGTATTAAAAAGAGTACATGTACATCGGATCCAGGTATAGGTAAGACAAAGAAAACAAAAGCATCAGAGCTATTTAAATTTTGTTGGTTGTTTGCTTACATCTTATGTTCATACTGGTTACTGAATTTTTTTTTATTTCAACGTCAACTCTTTAGTTTTTCAAGGTACTTCAAAGGCTGAACTGCTCTTGACAACCAGAATGTATTAAGCAAATCTGAATTTTAGCAGCTCGTCCCAATCTAATAATCTTGTGCCCGTGTGTTTTAGTGTTCAAAAATAATTATAGTAATCTAAGAAAGGCCAAAATTAACAGGATGGCCTTGAACAGGGTTACATCAGTGATGTTGCTAGGTACGTGTCTGGCATCCCCGACACATTGAAAATTGAAAAGACGCAGTTGAATCGCTTTCAGTCACAGATATCTCAAGCGTAATCTACAATCCACACAAGTGTGTAAATACATCATTATTTTAGAGGAGAAAGTGTTCTGAATAATGGACTCCAGTGAAACAACTTGCATTAGATTTTTCCAAAATTGGTGGCCCGATTGTGATATTAACTTGATATATATAGCTGTTTTCCAAAGACATATCTACAAATTGATATACTTTTTCTCTTTATAGGAGCTGGAGAGTCTGGGAAAAGTACAATTGTGAAACAAATGAAGTAAGTATAAACCCACATTATATCATTGAACAGTTAACTGAACAGTATGTAGGCTTACTCTCAATCAAAGAAAACAAATATTGAAGAAAAAGCTTTTTGAGCTCTAGATAAGTATGAATGTGAGTTCGTCATCGATTTTAGGGGCCTCGGTGGTCCAGTCGGTTAGATTGATCGTCCCTCACTGGGACTGATCCAGGGAAAATTTGGGCATACCATTTCAGATAAAAAATTAAAGACATCACCACGTCCTCAGTTGTTTTTAACAACACGAGCTTTCGGCACCTGTGCCGGTGCCTTCGTCAAGTGAGGACGTGGTGATGTCTTTAATTTTTAGACCACCATGATCTCATGGTGGTCTTATCAAATCGCTTTTTGTCCGTGGTCCGTCGTCCGTCGTCTGTCGTCCGTCGTCTGTCGTCCGTCTTCCGTCGTCCGGTGTCTGTAAACTTTTCTTGTGATCGCGATTCCAAGAGAACTACTGGTCGGATTTTCATCAAATTTTACAGACATGTTCCCCTTATGGTGTAGTTGTGCAACATCTATTTTGTTTGCTCATTTGCATATTAAAATGGCCGCTGGCGGTCATTTTGTGATTTTTACCTACATAGTTTGTGATCGCGGAATCTAGAAAACCTTCAGGCCGATCTTGATAAAATGTTTTTGTATTGGTTCCTCATATGGTCTAGTTGTGCAACATCTATTTTTCTGAGCTCATTTGCATATTAAAATGGCCGCTAGGCGACCATTTTGTTTTTCTATTTTTTATCACTTTTCTCTCTTGTGACCGCGATTTCAAGAGAAGTCCTAGTCGGATCTTCTTTAAATTTCACACGCACGTTCCTCCTATGGTCTAGTTGTGCAACATTTATTTCTTTTACTCATTTGCATATCAAAATGGCCGCTAGGCGACCATTTTGTTTTTCTACTTTTTATCACTTTTCTCCTAAAGTAATGAGAGGATCTTCGTAAAACTTTGTACGCAGGTTAACCCTATGGCCTCGTTGCGTACTATGTAATTTTTTGCTCATTTGCATATTAAAATGGCCGCTGGGCGACCATTTTGTTTTTGTTCTTTTTGTCACTTTTCTCCTAAAGTAAAGAAAGGCTAGGATTTTCGTAAACTAATTTACACATGTTAGCCCTATGGTCTCGTTGCACACTATGCACTTTTTTGCTCATTTGCATATTCAAAATGGCGGCCACTGGCCATTATTTTTTATCACTGTTCTAAAGTAATGAAAGGATGTTCGTAAAATGTTATACGCAGGTTAACCCTATGGCCTTATAGCCTAGTTGTGCAACATCTATTTTGTTTGCTCATTTGCATATTAAAATGGCCACTGGCGGCCATTTTGATATTTTTACCTACATAGT
Organism: Lepidochitona cinerea; assembly: GCA_963971465.1. Classification (NCBI taxonomy): domain Eukaryota; kingdom Metazoa; phylum Mollusca; class Polyplacophora; order Chitonida; family Tonicellidae; genus Lepidochitona; species Lepidochitona cinerea. The sequence goes on along the minus strand of OZ020557.1, from coordinate 37,653,150 downwards.
TTGTGATCGCGGAATCTAGAAAACCTTCAGGCCGATCTTGATAAAATGTTTTTGTATTGGTTCCCCATATGGTCTTGTTGTGCAACATCTATTTTTCTGAGCTCATTTGCATATTAAAATGGCCGCTAGGTGACCATTTTGTTTTTCTATTTTTTATCACTTTTCTCTCTTGTGACCGCGATTCCAAGAGAAGTCCTAGTCGGATCTTCTTTAAATTTCACACGCACGTTTCGCCTATGGTCTAGTTGTGCTACATTTATTTCTTTTGCTCATTTGCATATCAAAATGGCCGCTAGGCGACCATTTTGTTTTTCTACTTTTTATCACTTTTCTCCTAAAGTAATGAGAGGATCCTCGTAAAACTCTGTACACAGGTTAACCCTATGGCCTCGTTGCGTACTATGTATTTTTTTGCTCATTTGCATATTAAAATGGCCGCTGGGCGACCATTTTGTTTTTCTTCTTTTTGTCACTTTTCTCCTAAAGTAAAGAAAGGCTAGGATTTTCGTAAACTAATTTACGCATGTTAGCCCTATGGTCTCGTTGCACACTATGCACTTTTTTGCTCATTTGCATATTCAAAATGGCGGCCACTGGCCATTATTTTTTTATCACTGTTCTAAAGTAACAAAAGGATGTTCGTAAGATGTTATACGCAGGTTAACCCTATGGCCTTGTTATGCACTCGCTGCTCATTTGAATATCCAAAATGGCGGCCGGTAGCTTTTTCTGTGATTTCTATCTACATGTACATAGTTTGTGATCGCGGATCTTGATTTATTTTTTGGTGTTGCTTCCTCATATGGTCAAGTTATGTATCATATATTTTTTTCGTCGTTGATGTTTTCATTTAACACATTCGGTACCGCTGTCGCCATTTGGCGTTAGAGTGCTAGCCTGCTTCATTACCGAAGACATCGTATGGCGACAGCAGAAAAGTCGGCTAAAACCCCACTGATGCCGTATGGTTATTTTTTCTTACAACTTCAACTGATTTTGAAAATGCACAAATAAAATCACATGTTGCATCTGTTGGTTGCTTTATGTTTTGTTTTGTCAATCAATCAAACGGTTAAAGAGGTTTAATTTACTTTAACGGACGCGCAATTCACTGATAACTTCCAACTTGTCTAGGTGAGAACGGACACTTCGCTCCGGTAAGTAGCGTTAATGTGCGACCTCCTTGAAGAAAGTTGGTTTTGAGTTTTCAGATAACAGCCACTATCTACCGAAGAAACTTTGTTCTTGTCCAGCCAGCCACCAACTGAAGAAATAAATGTCACATATCAAATTTGCGATCCGTTTATAAGCAGCCTCACTTTCTGATAGTGTTCTATGGTGGGCTAAGATCAGTTCACTGATCTCTTGTTTATCATTAGTATGGAACCCACGTTTAAAGAGAGTTTCAAACATTTCTTATACCATTTCAGTTCAAATTGTTCCAACAATAAGACAAAAACAACATCTCTGGCCCAAAATTCCACATTAAAATGCTATTTTGACATTAAAATCTGTTGGTTTTAAGAATTTGGGCGGATTTTTTGCTTGTGATTTTGGGCCCCCAAACCTGTATACAGGTATCAAAATGTCTCTGGATCAGTCTATGCCTCACTCCGACACACGCCTCCTATTGATACGTGCAGGTTCAAATCACACTCAGACCAAATAAAAATTGAAAAATTTCTTATTGGACTGGATTTTTCACTTGATCGGCGTATATGAACGAGTTGCCAGGTACTAACCAAAGGTTGAGGGTTTCTTCCTGGCCAAGAGCCCAGCCATTAAATCTGTCTGTAACATTTATAACTCTGAATCATAAATGTTCTTATTTTGAATATTTTCACGCCCTTAACTCAGAAGGTACACTTTTGCAAGATGAAAAATATTGAAATAACTATTAACTTAGTGTATTATTATGAATTCCTCATGGAGCAAGCCATTGATTTGAACATTTTCAGTCTGTTACATTTACGCGAATCATACATGTAGATGCTCATGTATATTTTCACATCTGATATAGAAACAGTGGAATTTGTCTAATGTTCCTAAATGTCATATAAACAATCTGTCAACACCATATTTTATGTGAGATACATTTTGTTTGTTCTTTATTTGATTTTTAGTTCAATAAAACTGCATCTTTTCTAGACATTTTTTTGTAGAGTTTTGGCAAATCTGTTTCAAAATTTTGTAGATTTTTAGGATATTTACTGTAAATTTTATACCAGAACATATTTTCAGTAGCCCAAGGCCTCTAAGACTGGGTTAAATTTCTATAGCAACTGGATTCCGCTGACAATCTCCACCATTCCCCAGAGTCTGATAGCGTTAGCTGCAAGCTGTCACACCAGTCATAAAAACATTCTGGCAGAATTTGAAAAAAGGCGTATATCATAAATATATATATACATATGTGGAATTAGATTAGGAATTAAGAATCTGGACTGCCTTGATATACAGTTCGACCGAAAATACGGGTTTAAAATGTCTGTCATGCATCCTAAAAGTGTCTAACCTGGAACTATTATTCATAAATAGTGTAAGCATCATTCAAACAATTTTATTACAGACTTTAGACTCTTGTCCATTAATCATACAACTGTTACATGGTATTGTTAAATATTTGCTGTGTTTATGGGAATGCACCATCATTAGGCATTCTAACACATGCATGATTTCCATACATGTTGTGAGATAGGACAACGCTGGCGTATAAACTAGCATATACTCAAAGAACGTTTTCATTGTGACGTCAAACGCCCTGGCACTGAACGTCAAACGCCCTTACACTGAACGCTGATGCTAAATTTGACCAAGGACACTTCTAGGAAAACTTTTTTGTTTGTAAATGCAAGATCTTATGGGAAGCTGTGGATGAGTAGGGATCATACATGTATGCAGGATGCACATTCTGAAGGCTGCTAAGAGCTGGACCCCCCCCCCCCCCCCCTCTCCTCCTACTAATTCACCCCCACCTTTACTCAATGATAAAAACCTACATGTTGTGTGCACAATGACATGTACACACTCATTTTGTTGTGCAGCACAGATAGCTTTTTAGATCAGTTCCCATTTCCCATCCAAAACTTTCCATCGACTAAGCATCAAATCCAGTTTGGAAAACAAAAATCTGAAATAAGAAAGCTTACACTGACTATGATAAGTGGCAACTGTTTGCCTTAACCTACATGTATTCTCCCTCGATATCCGATTACTCATTTCCGGATTTCGGATAAGTGCCGGTAATTCACATATTTCATCGTTTTTTTAGCCGTTATGGGCACCTTTTCTGCAAACATAGACACTGCTTACACAAAGTGCTCTATGTACAGGGTTTCACAAAGCCACGTAGATGTATTTTTTTGCGTAACTTTCATACTAAGGTATCTCTATAGTTTGGGTTGCTATGACAGTTACGTGAAAACTTACGCTACGCCGTTTTGTGAAACAAGGTCCAGGTCATGAAAAAATGGAATGTACTGTTGGAGCCTATGGCTGTCATTTGACCATTACTTACTGGAGTTAGCTTAAAGTGTACATGCACCTGCAGATGTGTGAACTTGGCATTCAATATCACCCTGTCTTAACAATCTCCAACATTATAAACATTTGAAAGCAACCATAGACATTTCATTTGCCGTTACATATTGATTATTTATAATTATTAATAAGACAACCAAATTTTGCACTTTTTTTTTTAAATGGCAACAGAAATTTACCTTGTTCGGTAATCTAAGCTTAGCATGGCCAGCCTGACTTCATCAAAAAATTTTGACAGTTTCTCTAGAAATTGATATGACAGTTTTTCTTTGACGATTAGATGTCAAAATGACTCAGTCATCAATCCCATATAATGGACCTGGCCCCACCTTACTATTTTTCCACAAATTATTTACATATAAGTTGCTTTGAGACTGGTATACATTGAGCTTTGTGACCCAACGTGACCGTATCCAACTCGATTTGGGATCAGTCGACTAGAGTTGCGTCGCCTCATAGAACAGTTTACACTACACTCAATCTATGCGACGCGATATTCATTTTCAGTTGGGTTGAGTCAGGTCGTAAAACTCGGGCCTTAAAAATTCATGTTATAAAGACTGACTTATGGAAAGCTCTTGTGGGAAGCAACTGTAGCCAGGTTAAATCTTCTATCACTCACTCTCTTACATTTACAAGATGTGTAAATAAAGTGTCATCATCTAGCATAGGTTTTATTATCTCGGATGTAAAAAAAAAGCCCTGCGCTTTCAAAGAGACAGGAGTCTTGCCAAAGACATGTGATAAACTGCCTATGAACAAATACATATAAATCAACCGTTTGTGGCAGAAAATGACATGGTTTTAAACTAAGCCTACATGTATATGCATGTACAGTACCCATGCAAAGTTTATCTTAGAAAGCAGACATATTTGTATGAATGGCCTAATTGATACATTATCTCCATATTAATGTATAGACTTATTTCTAGCCTCAGTGATAATCTTGTTACCCTCTACTTATAAAAGCCAGAAATGTGTTGATGATTGTGTTAGACCTATATTGACCAGCACTAATAAAGTAGCTATTGTTGATATGTTGATGTAAACGCTCTAAAATTTGTGGTGAAATTTCTCATACAAAGTTGTATCAGGAATCTAAGATAAATTTAACGAAACCCTGGGCTGGGGGCATTGTTGCTTTGCTTTAGCCATGGTTGCTGACCTATTAAGGAGGGACATTAAAGTGGCATTAGCTGTCAAATTTGGATAAATTTTCGTTGAAACAGAATTATGTGGTTGTTGGTCATTTTAAGTATCAAATGGGAGCTTCCCTCTGATACCTATCTTCGATGTATTTTTAGGTAATTTTGTTAGCAACCAAAACACGAAAAATGTACTCCTACATCGCTGAATCATATTCAACCTAAACCAAATAAAAAATTTCTCAGTGGATTTTTCACTTGATGGCCGTATGTTGAAGAATTACCATTACTTGCCAAAGGCCGGCGGCTTAATCCGCCACTAAACATGGAAATGTTGACATACGAGCAAAATAATCTTGATTGCACCAAACATCAATCAATCCATCACACAGAGCTGGTCCGGACTGCTTCTTCTGTAGTTTTGATGTTAGGTCAATCAAATTTTGTGTACTTGTTCAATGCGAATGGTGGGCATCTGTGCCATTTGTACGTTTGCAGCAGGATTATTTCCTGAGTCATTACACTTGTATAGCTTTTGAAGAGGGCTTAACTTTGTAAGTTGTTTGAGAGGCATTTAGAAGTCGGTAATAGTAAGACAAAGGAAGAGATTTCTGGATAACAACTTCTTATTTATATTTATATTTATAATAAATAAGAAGTTGTTATCCAGAAATCTCTTCCTTTGTCATAACTTTGTAGACTAGCTCTAGTTTAACATATTTTTAGGCAGGGGAAATTGGGTACATGCATATTAGAAACTTGTCTCCGTGGTTATTTTAGACAAGAAGATTTTCCCTGTGCCCGTGTGTTTTAGTCTTCATAAATATATGGTCGGTTTGAACAGTTTTCAGGTTTATCAAGGTGCCAGTTTACACAGATTTCAGTGTATCAATTTTTACATGAAATGACTATGTTACTTTCAGAATTATCCATGAGAAAGGGTACTCACAAGAAGAATGTTTACAATACAAGCCAGTAGTTTACAGCAATGCTGTACAGAGTATGATTGCTATTATCCGTGCTATGGGACAGCTGAAAATTGAATTTGGACATCCAGACAGAGCTGTAAGTACATTTTCTACTCTGTGGATAACTTTCTAATTAGATCTGCTTATTTTAGATCTTGTGTTTTGAAGTGTCAACCAGTGTTTAGGGGAGAGGGACGTGTATTTCTGATTGATTGATTGATTGATTGATCAGGGCTTAACGTCGCACCCAACAGCCAAGGTTATATGGCGACAAAAGTACCAACTGACCAAAAGATCTTACCCACCCCCATCCCACCTAAATTTTAACATTAAAACCTCCACAGACCATATGAGCGTCAGGAAGGCTAAGTATTTGGCATACTTAATTTTCCTCCCTGCTAGGTAGGTGAAAATGGATATGGCAAAAACAACACCACCCCCAGCGCGAGGGTCGTGTATTTCTGAAACAAACTTTGTTGAAATTGAGCACTGTGAGTGGATTTTTACTTGATCGCTCTAGATGGAAGGGATACAAGGTACTGTAGGCACATATCAAAGGTTGCAGTTTCCTTCAAATAAAAGAGCACGGTTTCCTCCCCAATAAACCTGGCCATGAAAGTTAAATAATCTTGAGTGCGACATTAAACCTTAATCAACTGGTCAAAATGGGACAAACTGCTGCAAAATCAGTCAAATTAGCATGGACAATATAGAAGAAAACAAATCTTACCATGTGAAAGTACCAAAAAATGAAAAAACTTAATAAAGCTGTACGGAACAACAGTGAGTTTAATTTCTAGTTTCATGTTATTCAACTATCACCAAATAAATGGCATTAGATAATAAAGGAAAAGTGTAATCTAGGCTGTTTCAATCACATAATGAAAGGTTTTTGTGAAACGGACATTATCATTATTTGATTGGCTCCTGTAGATTTCAGCTTTAGACAGGCATCTTAAGACTGCAAATCGCTCAAAAATGGATCAATAATTAACTTATATTGACACATGATCTGCTACTGTTTGACCATTGGGATCCGGCTGTTTACCATCTACTTAGACAAATTATGTGAGACTATTCCGTTGATTAACCCGGTGGAACCGGTTTTTGAGGACTAAAGCTAAAAGTACAATAAATTCGGTAAGAATTCCGCTAATTCAAGTACTGAAAACATGGCAGAAAGCAGTCTAATATTTTGTTATCTTCACATTGCTTGTCCTTGAATTAGCGGAATTCTCACCTTATAGCATATTTCCAATCAGTGACGAGGAAGGTACATGTAAAAGGAATTGAGGGATCCTTGCTTGCCAAATAGCTTGCAAAATGCATGAGGGCAATTGGGAAGTTCCAGCACTGGCTATTCTTTCGCAATGACATAAGATTTCCATGGATGGTGGCGGGTCTGAATAATACTCTGTCCAACTAAACCTGGTAACTCTATCATTAATGATAAAAAATTAAGACATCACCACGTCGTCAGTTGTTTTTGAACAACACAAGCTTTCGACGCCGTCAAGTGTAACTGGTAAAAGGTGATGTCTTAATTTTTTATCATTAGTATGGAACCCACATTTAAAGAGCGTTTCAAACATTTCTAACTCTATCATTATTGCATTAACCTTTGGTGTGGCGACAAAAACACAAATCAGTTGGAGACCCAAGGGATTTAAGAAAAAGGTTCAAGGTTTTGCGATGTACTGATTATGACTTCACTGAATATCTCATCATTGTTGATAGGAAGGACAGTAACTCTTGCTGGTTTCTCACTATTCACTTTCACAAACAGCCGAAAATTTTCTGACTGGGTTTTCACTCGAACGACCTATGTGGGATGGTTGCCAATTACCACCAGAAGGTTGTGGGTTTCCTCCGGGCATAGAGCCCGGTTTCCCCCCACAATAAAACTGGCAAAGCCACCTGATAAGCGAAATAATCTTGAGCGCGACGTAAAACACCAATCAATCAAGTCCCAATAAAAATTGTAATTGAGTTCTCACTTGACCGGCCAATGTGGAATAGTTGCCAATGCCATGTACTAGCTGAAGATAGGAGTCCAAATCCCACCTAGTGTTAAGTGCAATGGATGATCCAAGTATATTCTGTGTATATTATTCTCACAATAAAAGTGAAATGATTTTGAGCAAAGTGTGACACATAATAAACATCCATAAAACCATTGAATAGGTGATTTGCCAATTACTTTCAAATGACGTAATTTAGCAACGTAACAATTACCCAAGTAGAAGACCGGACAAAGGATCCGCCTGTTTTTAACTTGGGTATTTTACAACGGATATAAGAAATGGAAACATGTATTCGTACAGTTTATATTAAAGAATCTAGAAATGTGAAAAAATCCTGGATGAAGGGATTTTGACCGAATATGGCAAAAGTCAAGATGAGTGCTGGGCTTGTCCGGTGTAAGATTGATGCCGCATCGTCATTGTTACGTACAAAACAGGCAAATGGTCTATTAAACTATAAAAAGATTATTCAGGACTCCAATACCAATTCCTAAATTTTTTTCCAGGAAGATGCTCGACAATTATTTGCTTTGGCGGGTAACGCAGATGAGGGTGAGATGTCACCGGAACTCGCAGCCGTCATGAAGAGATTATGGAAAGACTCAGGGGTCCAAGAATGTTTTAGTCGCGCTCGGGAATATCAGCTCAACGATTCTGCAGAATAGTAAGTGATTTTGTTTTCTTTATTTTATTTTTCATGAAATAAAGGTAATATTTCTCTGTTTTCAAAAGCCTTAAAGTTGCAGGAGTTGCCAAAATGTTGATATTTTTTCCGTATGGTTCTCAAGACGTACAATTCAAACGCTTTTCATGTCTTGAAAAAATAGTTTTGATTATTTTATTGATTGGGGCTTATGTCGCACTCAGTGGCTAAGACCCTATTGGATGTATGTTATGCAGGGATTTTTTTATTCGGTATATGTGTAAAACATCATGTTATTTCTTCCATATTTAAAAACATGATAATGGTATAGGATTGTATTTCTCATGCTACAGGAACGCTAATTTCCAAGCACTGCTTTTCCCAATGTACTGTCAATATATACCCAGATGACATGAAACTAAGAAATGCTTTTCCCAATAAAATACAGTCAATATATATTTATGAGCACTAAAACACATGGGCACAGGGAAAATCTTCTTGTCTAAAATAACCATGGAGACAAGTTTCTAATTGTATTAAAAAGAGGTATATCATTTAGACCTTTATACCCCATAAGTTGTTGTAACATATCAGTATATACATCTACCCAGATGACCTGAAACTAAGAAATATATCATTCCTCGTTTACATTGCGAGACAGGCCAGATTTCACTATGGCATTTCTTGTGAGATTTTTCCTGCTATTTTTCTGTCATTAGAGCCCTAGACTTAAAGTACTTATGAAACATAAATGAGGATATAGATAATTTAACTATGGTTCAAAAGTCTGGATGTTCAGCAATTGTAAAACTTTTTTTCATTGGTGGTCGTCAGCTCTGTTTCCGAGCATTTGCGTCTGGAAAATGCTTGTGCAGCCGTAAATTGTGCGAACAAAACCCTCGGCCATCGCTGTAGCGATGACGTCATAGTGATGACCAAACAGAGCATTGACAGCTATAACATGGCTGTCAGTATTAAATCTACCGATTTGTGGTTAGAAGAATTGGAGGATACGGGGGGAGAAACGACCGATATTTACAACCTGTACGACTTCGAAATGTTATCGAAAGATAGTGGAGATGAGCAGACCGTATGGAGCAACTGGTGATAAACAGCGACGGTGTAAACCCAGCCGTTCTGGAAGCTCGTAACAAGCGTGTCCGAGTTTCGGAATGCCGTTTCGATGCTGAGAGTCCCGTAGCGTATATCTGTCGAACGGTTTAATTAGGGATATTAGTGGGGTTAAGCCTTCAAATCTTCGAAATTACAGAGAGTCCGTTGTCATTAAAAAATCTTACTAGTAAATACATGTTTACAACTGTCATTTTTACGATAAGGCACGCTCACACTAGTTACAGCGTAACAACAACAACGCTTATTATGTTAGGCAAGTGCACTGGAAATAAATTAATTAGTACCGATGCTTTCTTTTTTGCCTCATTACTTTTAGAACTATGGTACTATTTACTGCCATGGCTGTTGTATATATTTATGAACACTAAAACACACGAAAATTTTCTTGACTAAAATGTCATGGCACTTGCCTCAATTAACCATGGTACACTGACAATGTGACATTGACATGTCCGTACTATCTAAATGTAATGTTATTCACTTCAGAGGGGTTTGGACCCGTTTAACTGGGTGAGTGGCTTGTAGAATCTCAGATGATATAAAGCGCTCGAATGTTTGAATCCAACTCAGTTCAAAGAAAAAACGTAAGACAAATTTCTGAGTGGTTTTTTTTTAACTCGATCGCCCTATGTATAGTTGCCAAGGTGCTTGTTAATTGCTAAAGGTCGGCGGTTTCCTCTCCCCAATAAACCTGGCAACGTTGACATATATGTGAAATAATCTAGAGTCCTGCGAACAAATATCAATCAATCTAAGATTTAACCTTTTGTATTTGTTAAGAGCTACATAATCCATTAAGGCCCAAACAATCTATTATTTTGAAGAAAAAAAAAGTATGCCTGCTTGCTTCAATTGCTCACACTAAGAAGAATGATTATTATACTGATAGGATTTTAAGAGCAATTTGATCAGGAATGTAGCAACACCAACTATTTACCATATATGTAAAATGTTTGAGCGGTTGCACAGGCTAATATGTGGTCGATTGTGTGTATCATACTTTTTAAGGCCATAGCCGTGAAAAACGCGTCCGGTAGACACCATGTATCAGCCTTAGGCCAAATAGAGAAGTCTGAACAATTTAATTACGAATTTATTATATCATAATTATCGAAGAGCCTAAAGCTTAAAGTGGCATGAGCTGCCAAAATGTTGATATTTTGACGTTAAAACAGAATGCTGAAATTATTGGCTATTTTTCTCAAGACGTATAATTCAGATAGCTTTTTAATGCTTATAGTCTCGAAAATGTACGATAAAGTACTGTTTTGAACTAACTTTGGCTTAGAATGAATGAATGGTCGTCCCGGTTATTTAAATTTTGTTTACTTTTGAACACGTTTTCGATGCATACAGGTCACATACTGTATGGATTTTCCTCATTCTAACGCCAATCATTTAGTTTTTCGATAGCCTTCAAAGCCTCTTCCTGTCGTGGCGATCAGAAGTTATGAAAAAACTGCAAATTTTGGCAGCTCATGTCACTTAAACATTTTATTCATGAAGTGGATGAGGTTTAATTATTACCATTGAATCGGCATGTCTAAATAAGAGCATATACAAGGGAAGTAAAGTTTGGTCAACATTGGGACTCGCACAAGGATAACCTGGCTCTGATATACCCAGTTGTATTATAACAAGTTGGTCCACTTATTCTAGGTACCATGCAGTAGATGGATGGAAAGTGGTTAAGCAGGAAAGCAGGTCAATGACCGTCATGGGTAAATGATTATGTTTTCTTACATGATAACTTTGAAACAAAACATAATAAAGGATAAGTAAATTTTATTTACACAAGAATAACATGTTTAAATAAGATGTTGATTTATTGGGTTCAACTTCAAAGGTTTATATGTTCCACTTAAGAAGATCTACTGGCAATGCAGTCAGTAAATTTGTCTTTATGTGTTGGAGATGTGGGTGGGAGTTATTATACAATAAACTAAAGGCTTTGAAAAAGGCTTAGTTATATGGTCATTTTGTTTCAAATTAGTGTCCCATGGAAGTAAACCACCAATCGCCAAACCATGTGCCTTCTCACACAATGACCTCTGCGTTGCTCTTTGAGTGTGCTGTGCTGTGTTTTCTCAGTACCGGTAATTGAGAAGCCATGGAATTAAATATCTGTTAGTTGTTGAAGTTTGCCCTTGGTGACATTTTACACTCCTGTGTGTAAAAAAGGAGCAGGGCTTTACTGATCGAATTTATGCAAGAATACCACAGAGAAACAGGATATTTCCCATTAAGTATTTACCGTAAATAAAAAGTTATCTCACTCTGTGTCTCTTAAAATAGACTTGTGTCACAGTGTCTATTGATCCATTTTGACTTGCAGAAAAAAGAAATTAAAAAGCTGGATCACCATAGCCACAAAAATACAAATGTTGGCTATTGAAGTTCTGACTGTATTTGGTGCATTTCAACACAGTTGACACGTGACTTTTAAAACATGAACAAGGAGTCCAGGGTGGCAACACAGATGCAACTGTTCAGGTTAATATTGTCACCACTTTTACTTCCCCGAAGTGCCCTTCCACTTTTGAAGTAGTGCTGAAAAACCTACAAAATAAATATTATGATAATCATTACCACCAAATGACAATCTATGTACCAAAAATAAACAAAACAAAATATAAATGATCTGACCCCTGTCCCAAGTTACCTAAATAGCAAACAAAACATAAGATTCGTATAATACTATTTCAGAACAGTAATGCTAATTGCGAGCCAATAAGAACTCCGTCAGATCAAAGAGTTTGTCATGACCAACCGATAAATAAATAAATAAATACACACACCGGTAAATGTAGACATTTAATATTGCTGAATTTGCGAAATGAGCCCTCCTCCCTCAATATATTCTGATGCTCCTCCTTATTTTACATCACATATGACTAGACATTTACTTCTACTACATGTAGTTCTAGCTAGCAGTGAATATCACAATCCCATATGATGAGGTTAATCATTATTTATCATAGCCAGGAACCTTATGAACCTTGACACCCAGTACAGCAACCAGATTTCATTTTTTTACAGTAACTGTTGTTACGAAGTACCATTACTTAGTAGTACTAGTTAGTAGTAGTCCAGCTTACAAGAATTTGACAATGAGTGAATGACAAAGAGTAAAATAATCTTATTTTTTTATATTTTTTGAAGTCTGGCAGTAGAAATCTGAACACAAATACAGAGGTATAGACCGTATATCTTGTTGAACTTGGGCTGCACATCAAAACTTAGAGTTACACATCAAATGTCAAAATGTTCTGTCACGTCGCTGTTACTGTTTGGCGTTAGGCGCTGGTTGTTGTTGTTGTTAAAAGTTTGAACGAAAGTTGAACTTACTTGTCTCCGGTTATGTTGATTTACAATTAAACAAACTGCCGATATTTAGCATCTATTGTGGGGACTGTTGTTGGCAACAGCTTCCTACTGCCGCAAATTTCTTATGTCATTCTGATTGAGATCTGAGACTGAAACCAATCGTCCCCGAAGATACCGAGTGAGACTGACTGAGTGCAGGCGAGACTCGAGGAAGAACGAGAGGGTACACAATCACACAGGAGTCTGCACACGAATGAAATCCATGTCCTTGCATAAATAGTCCATCGGTGAATTGCCCTTTTTAATGTCTGATGCATATCGTGTCCCCGTTTCAACGCAATATCAACCACACGACACAGTGGTACCCAGCAACAGCTATCTGTAAACCGCAATGATTTAACTTCCCGCCATATTCGGTCATCACTATGACGTCATACAAACACAAATCGTGAAGCAGAAAAGTTCGCATTTTTGATGCAGGTTTATCACTCAAAATTAAAGATAAATTAAATATTTTTTGGGGTGGGAAATGTGTCAGAATACTTTTTCATAATATATACTTATGTTATTTGGGGAGAACAAAGGTTTGCTTTTTTCAATTCATAAGGTCTTTAACTACAGAATATTCCCTAGTTGTGTATTGGATATAGGAGTCTCCATCCATTGCCAGCCACTACAGACCTTACCAACCACCTAACTGTGTACCATTTACATTCACACATATGTATTTGATACAGAGGAAAAAGTAAAGCCATAAAGCTAGCAGATTCACTGTTAATCTAAACACAAACCCTGTTAGTATAGCCAAGTGGTCTGTTGATTTAACTCAACTCTACTGAAAGGTCACAGTAAAATATCTAATAATCTACAGAGTTCTTAAGACAAATAGAACAAAGTCAGATTCTATGCTTGATTGTTAAGATGGATTGCTTGATTGATTAATGAGGTTAATTAGTGACTGTCATTTAGAAAGTGAGTTTGACAGTATTCACATTATTTTCGGGATTACACTTTCTTGAAAAACGACAGAAATTCTTCTACCAATTTTAAGTGATGCTCGAAGCCGGTTCCCGGAGTATGGCACCTAAGAGGAGTACGGTTGGCTGTATGGATAAAACAGCCGGCATTTACATGTAGCGTTAGCGATAGGTACCATACTCTGGGATGGGGTACGATTCCCGTTTTGGGCGTCACCCAAAATCGTTAGAAGAATTTTTGCCATTTTTCAAGAAAGTGTAATCCCAAAAATAACGAGAATGCTGATTGATTCATGTTTTTCAGTTTTTCATGCCAATTACTTCACTACAGGCAATCCAATTACTGTAAAGTGTCGAGCAGATGCATTGATTAGTCTTTTCCATAGCAACGATGATTGTTCAACTAATATGGCGCCATTAGACATGTACTAGAAAATTGTCATTTACATCCTCTTATGAAATAAGCTGATACGTTCTTTCTCTCCTTTAAGCCCCTATAAAGATTTTATTTTACTTTTTCCTGGTTGGTTGGGAGAGGTCGTAGGGATGTACAAGTTAAAACGATTACAATCTTTCGTCCTATTTTAATACAGGCCACATTTTCGAGGTTCAAAAGGTTTCCGATGCTGTAGTATATTTTAAATTAAGAAATCAAATTCAGGAATTGTCATTCAATTCCAATTTTTCTTGAAATTTTTACCTGTTTTGAAGTACAAAATTAGCTACATAAATTATGTGTTTGGCATCAGGAAATAAAGTAATATTTCTCTATTTTCAAAACCCTTAAAGTGGCAAGAGTTGCCCAAATTTTCATATTTTTCCGTGTTGTTCTCAAGACGTACAATTCAAACACTTTTTAATGCTTCTAGTCTTGAGTATGTACGTCAAAGTATTGTTTTAAAGTGACTAAGGCTTAGACCTATTGAATGGATGATGTTCGTCTCAGGTTATTTAAATTTGATTTACCTTTGGGACATTATTTCGGTTGGTACATGCCACAGACTATGGATTTTTCTAATTCAAACGCCAATCAGTTACTCATTTCAATGAGCTTCAAGGTCTCTTACATCTGACATTAAAGCGACATGATCTGCCAAAATTCTCACTTTTTTCATAATTTCTGATCGTCACGACAGTAAGAGGCTTTGAAGGCCATCGGAAAACTAAATGATTGGCATTGGAATGAGGAAAATCTATACAGTATGTGGCCTGTACGAAACGAAAACGTGTTCGAAAAGTAAACAAAATTTAAATAATGGGGATGACCATTCATTCATTCTAAGCCAAAGCTAGTTCAAAACAATGCTTTATCGTACATTTTCGAGACTAGAAGCACTTAAAAACTTTTGAATTATACGTCTTGAGAAAAATAGCTGATAATTTCAACATTCTATTTTAACGTCAAAATATCAACATTTTGGCAGCTCATGCCACTTTAAGAATTAATGAAAAAAGTGTGAATTTTGAGAGCTCATACCAGTTAATACAGAAAAATTATTTCACTTATTGTTATCCCAGATGCTGTCCATATATAAATCATGTTGCAATTGTAACTATTCAAATCTGACCTGCTGTTTATAATACAATAGAAAGATTAGCGTACTCCAGCATGCTTGTTTAATAGGAGGAAGTGATCTCATTCAATGTGTGCATGTCTGGGTTAAGCCTGTCTCAAGTCAGGAACAAGCTGACTGCAGGTCACAGTTTCATTTTCCTTCATTTCCCATTTGCGGTAATGTTTATGTCTGCTCTCACAGCACCTTCCCTAACTTTCGTTGAACCAAATCCTTCAGTGGGGGCCTTAAACAGTCCTTTGGCAGTATTTTAAGCAAATTTTTTTCATAGGTAGAAATTTCAAACGCGTTGCAATGTACAGGGAAAATTGATGATACTTCTGTCAGCCATTAATAGGGCACACCACATAAGTTGACCTTCAGACTAGTAGGCTAGAACAATAATAATTAATCAATCTCTGTTGAAAGGCCCAAAGCCGACTTTCAGCCACAAAAAAGTGTGTTTAAAGAACTATTTAGGGAATTTGAATGTTGCTTTTGTTTTTTGTCGGAAAGTCAATAAAAAACAGGCGAGTATGCACCGTGCATCATGCAGGTGAAATGATCTTAATTGTGGCATCAAATAAACAATTTAAAGACATTCAGTCAGGTTGTTGGGGCTCGCTGTGACTCATTTGGTATAGTGTGGAACATACATCATTATATTTTTAGATCTCTCCCCTGACACCCTCGAAAGCTTATTAATTTCCGTATCTAGGTTCGTTGTAGAGTAAATTTTGTAGGTTTTGTGCCTGAAATTCATTTTGCTTTTGTCTGAGTTCGTAGGTCTAGATTCGCGTTTTTAAACACAGTGATTACCAAATAGGAGTTAAATCGATTTAACAGGCTCCTTACTAGTCTTATGTAGTGGCAGACATGTTAATACACACACAATAGGTCAATAATTATACAATTATACCGACTCAATCATAGGAAAATCAAAAAGATGATTCTTTTTAATATCCCTGTGCAAACAAGACTTTATTTTCATTAAAACCTATTTTCATGAAATTGCTACACTGTAGGGACATAATGGCTCTAAACATTTATTATATACAGAGGGTTGTAGCTTTAACTGAAGATCGTACGGTTGAATTCCATTTGATCTTTAAAAAAAAAGATATACAAAAATTTTGTTATTAAGTTTATATTTGACCAACCTACCCGGTCTCCTCTGTCTAATGCTGACTGAAATAATCTTGAATATGTTTCTCAGTGGGTAGAGTGAAAGCCCCTCAGTCCTATCAAATTGGTTTCCCTGCCTGCTAAACCTGACAATGCCTCCATATGAGTGGAATAATCTTGAGTGTCGCATAAAACATCAATCTATCACTCACTTTTTTTTTTGTCTCCACTTACATACTTTTTCCCCATCATACCCACCTTTTCTCTCTTCGATTTCCCTCCTTTATTATAACCTTCATCAAAGTTTGGGCCATTTAGGGCATTGTCTATCAGGGTTTTTTTTCCACCAATGGGTTTGAATCCCAATCAGTCCAAAAAAAATTGGAAAATTTTCTGACTGGGTTTTCACTCGAACGACCGATGTGAGATGGTTGCCAGTTACCAGCGGAAGGTCTTGGGTTTCCTCCGGGCATAGAGCCCGATTTCCTCCCACAATAAAACTGGCAACGCCGCCATATAAGTGAAATAATCTTGAGCGCGGCGTAAAACACCAAACAATCAATCAGGGTTTTTATTATTTACGTGACACAATAAGAAATTACATAGAACTTGATTTTCTCCAATCATGAACCAAACAGCAAACCAAATCAAAAATTCAAAAATAAACTTAAAACTCTTAATGCAGGCAACTCACAAATTACCTTAAACCCATCAATTATCAAACTTTTTAATATCAATATTTTTATTTATTTTTTTATCTAATTTTCCTCTTCAGTTATTTGAATTCTCTGGATCGGATATCAATGAGCGATTACATCCCAACAGAACAGGACGTTTTACGAACTCGAGTGAAGACGACAGGAATAGTCGAGACTCATTTCACATTCAAAGACCTTCATTTTAAGTAAGTTATTTCTTGTTTTTTTTTCAACCGACTCTTCGTGTTATGATTATGAGTTGAAATTGTACCAAGTTCTCTTTAATTCAATGAATAAAAAGAAATTCTCTTCTCAGATGACAATTTTGAGAAGAGTGTTTTTTGGTGGACATTTGGAAGTGGTATGTTACTGATAAAAAAAACTGATTGATTGTTTGGTGTTTTACGCCTCGCTCAAGATTATTTCACTTATATGGCGGCGTTGCCAGTTTTATTGTGGGAGGAAACCGGGCTTTATGCCTGGAGGGATAAAAAAAAAACAAAAAAAAAACTGAACATTTATAACTTTAGATTTGTTTGCTTCCTTGCTTTATGTCTCATAGTTTGCTTGTTTCTTTGCTTTATGCCTCAGTCTCTTGCCTACATCTATATACATTGTACTATCTCAAGATATTCCGTTCCACTTCTTCATTAATCTCCCATAATGCACCATCGATTTCTCTTCACAACTCCACCTAATTAGATTAGTTGTTGATGGTGTTAGACGGATTTTCCTGGCAGCTTCATCGCGCCTGCCACAGTTTTTCCAAGTGTTAGTAATTAGGTCACATTCAGGCCTGCTTCTGACCTGGTCAGTTGGCGTTAGTTAGACTTAGTCTTTCTCACACGTTGTGGTCAATTTTGGTACAGCGAAAAATCAATTCTTATTCTCTAAGGGTATTTACGACCAGCCAACAATTGTCTATGGGTTGGCTGCGATAAAAGTGACAGTACATTTATCAACAGAGTTTTCACGTCATCCACTGAATATTGTGAAAATATTTCGCATTACTCATCAGGGGGCTTTATGACTTCAATAAATGATTTTACAGTAAATGTTCCATTACCAACCCCTCCAGTTAATGGTCTATGGGTGAATGTTGCCATTTATCAATTCAATTAATGAAGACCCATGTGGGTCATTCATAAACGGCTATTCATGTGGTATGCACACTGTTGTCTGAGCAATCCATGGTTTTGTATATATCTCCTATTTACTACTATACAATTCAAAATCGGACCAGTGTTATATTTTGGAATAGTTCAGACAGATTGTTTATCGACTTCTTCAAGGGAATACTGAGGGATCAATATAAACGATGGAAAACATTGTCCATAGAAAAGTATACAGGTGTATAGCCATACATATTGCTCTAAATGCTTGTTACGAAGCGCTCACTTCAAACAATGATATTGAAAAGTTACTGAGTGGATTCTTCACTCGGTCCCCGTATGTGGAAGAGTCGACACCCCTCTGGATTAACCCTTGCTCCAGACAATGAGCCGGTTTCCTCCCCCACTAAACCTGTCAACGCTGCCATATAAGTGAAATGACATTGAGTGCGGCGTAAAACATCAATTAATCAAACAAAGACCCACAAATATCGCATATTTTTTCAAGTGGCCTCACAAAGCTTCAGGTCTTATCAATGTCATTGTTAGACCAACAATATCTAATCACAATGAATCCCACCATGTCATCCTTTTTTATACGCCCGGCTTGAAAAGCGGGCTGTATTATGGTATCATCTCCGTCCGTCCGGCAGTCCGGCTGTCCGGCGTCCGCTTTCCCTTCCGCTCCATAACTGTTAAAGTTTTGATTCCATCTGCACAATTTTTTCTGAGTATATACCTTATGGGTAGAAGGTGTGTCGCGAACTATTTTTAACATCACTGGTTACATAATATGGGAGTTATATTGGATTATGTAATATTCCCTTCCGCTCCATAACTTTCAAAGTTTTGATTCCATCTGGACAATTTTTTCTGAGGATATACCTAATGGGTAGAAGGTGTGTCGCGAACTATGTTTAACATCACTGGTTACATAATATGGGAGTTATATTGGATTATGTAATATTCCCTTCTGCTCCATAACTTCTAAAGTTTTGATTCCATCTGCACAATTTTTTCTGAGGATATACCTTATAGGAAGAAGGTGTGTCGCAAACTATTTTTAACATCACTGGTTACATAATATGGGAGTTATATTGGATTATGTAATATTCCCTTCTGCTCCATAACTTCTAAAGTTTTGATCCCATCTGCACAATTTTTACTGAGTATATACCTTATGGGAAGAAGGTTTGTCGCGAACTATTTTTAACATCACTGGTTACATAATATGGGAGTTATATTGGATTATGTAATATTCCCTTCTGCTCCATAACTTTCAAAGTTTTGATTCCATCTGGACAATTTTTTCTGAGGATATACCTTATGGGTAGAAGGTGTGTCGCGAACTATTTTTAACATCACTGGTTACATAATATGGGAGTTATATTGGATTATGTAATATTCCCTTCTGCTCCATAACCTTCAAAGTTTTGATTCCATTTGGACAATTTTTTCTGAGGATATAGCTTATGGGTAGAAGGTGTGTCCTTGGATAATTTACTGATAGCTACATGTATGGTGGCCAAAACCTAAAAAGTTTAGAATTATAATTATTTCTCAGTTTTATTACCCATATGGTAAAGCAAATATAGCTGCTTTGACAATATTCATAAACCTGGTTGTAAGTGTAAACAGATAAGACTTGTATATTTACACACCATTGACCATCTCAGAGATTAGGCTTTGTTCAAATATACCTATATAAAATGTAGCAAACATCCTGACCAGAGATGTCTTGAGCAAGTGATTGAACCCACTGACCAGTCAGAATTAGCTGGACTCCATTAGCTGGACTCCAAGCTGAAGACCTGGACATTTAACACCAGATGAGATTTAATATTTGAAGGACCCGTTGCATATATTCAAAAATATATATAAGGAAGGATTTGTTTTGGTATGGCTGCAGTGACTGTGCCTTTCCGGGCGTATTTTGGGTTTCCCGAAACTCTTGTTGTTGTCTAAGATTCTGGAAAACTATACGAAGGTTATCTTATGAAATATTCAATACTTGGCTTTTCAAGAGAAGCGTTTGAAGTACCTTGAAAAACTAAGGCTTGACGATGAAATGAAAAATATTGGTAAAGTGACTAATCTGTTAGCAGCAAAGATATTGCTAATAATTGTGCTAATAATTCACAAAATTCAAATATTGCAGATGAATGATTTAGGGTGTTTGTTGCTTTGAAAAGCTTGCTTTGTTAACTCTGTAATTTTGAAAACTATCAAGATGGAAATAAACGCATTCTATTAGACACCTATTAATAACGTTTTTCAAGAACGTGTAATCCCCAAAAATATCTTTCTAAAAGACACTAACTAATTAAGAAATTGCATGTGTAAGACATGAATTTTCACCTTCCTAACGTTCCCTCTTTTTGGACAGATTATTTGGCCTATCCGGGCGCTACTGTGGGTCCATGCATAAACAATGCTTGATTACATGCATGTATGTTGATTCTTCGATTATATATGTTGACTCTTTTCTGTGTTTTCCAGGATGTTTGACGTTGGAGGTCAGAGATCTGAAAGAAAGAAATGGATCCATTGTTTTGAAGGCGTGACAGCCATTATATTTATTGTGGCGATGAGCGAGTATGATTTAACATTGGCAGAAGATCAAGAAATGGTACGTTGCCCTCTTCGTGTTTTATCTCATCGTCGAAACCCACGGTTAAAAATTCCACTTACGCTCACATTACCCGTGGGACAAGTCGGACCCTGCCCGTTGTTTCTAATTGAATATGCATGTAGATTTTGATTGGTTTCGCCACAAAACTGTGGCGGAAAATTTCACCAATCAGAATCCGCGTTGCGTCAGCATCTTAGCAGTGTTCAAAACAAAGATGGACGACTTTTCGGTTGTATCACAACTCACATGTCCTATTGGGGGCCGCCATCTTTGTTTTTACTTCAATTCGATAAACGTGTCTCCAAAACTGAAGAGTTAAAACGTTTATAAGAAATTGTTTGATAAGTCCGACAGAAAATGGGCGTTCCCAGAAAACGACGCTTAACGAGGCAATTGACCCAGGGGTAAGAGGTGAGCTTGTCGAGAATTTAACCCTGGGTATCCGAGGATGGTTTTATCTAGGTTTTGAATAACTGACAGCAATGTCATATATTTGTTATCCATCATTCATCGTGTGTTGGAGGCCTCAGTTGTTTAGAGCTATAAACGCTCAGGTGAACACAAGCTTTCCAGTGGTGGGTCACAGGGTTTGAATCCCACTTAATTTAGTTCATGAGTTCGATTCTCACCCTGGCCCTGAATTTTTTCCGGGTCAATTAGTTTTGGTTATTTACTAATTAGTAATTTCCATGATGATGATTGTAGCTTGCTTCTAAAACACTATAATAAAAAAAACTTCATCGTATAAACCTATATATAAGATACGTAAGCATTGTCAATGTAATACAAAGTGTTCCAGAAAATTCTACTGACTAAGACCAAGCTCCTGTCAGTCGTCAACCTAATGAAATATCATAGGTTTACTTTGTTACAACAATTTATGATGGGGTATAAAGGTCTAAATGATATACCTCTTTTTAACACAATTAGAAACTTGTCTCCATGGTTATTTTAGACAAGAAGATTTTCCCTGTGCCCGTGTGTTTTAGTGTCCATAAATATATGGGAGCTGTGCTTTAAGATGTTTAATGTCACAAAGGTGACAGATTTTGAAAATCGAGGCAGCTAAATGAATAACAATTGTCTTGATTTATTTTATGATCAAGAGTTTTCAATCACCCTTTTTCATTTAAGTGGCATAAACTGCCAAAATCTTGATATTTTGACGTTAAAACAGAATGTTGAAATTATTGGCTATTTTTCTCAAGGCGTATAATTCAGAAGCTTTTTAGTGCTTCTAGTCTCGAAAATGTACGATAAAGTATTGTTTTGAACTAACTTTGGTTTAGAATGAATGAATGGTCGTCCCGGTTATTTAAATTCTGTTTACTTTTCAAACACGTTTTCGGTTCGTACAGGACACAAACTGTATGGATTTTCCTCATTCCAACGCCAATCATTTAGTTTTTTGATGGCCTTCAAACCCTCTTACTGTCGTGATGACCAGAAATTATGAGAAAAGTGTGAATTTTGGCAGCTCATGCCACTTTAATATGTGGTTTGTGTTGTAGAACCGTATGATGGAGAGTATGAAACTGTTTGACTCAATCTGTAACAATAAGTGGTTCACCGATACTTCCATTATCCTCTTCCTCAATAAGAAAGATCTATTCGAGGACAAGATCAAGAAATCACCTCTCACAATCTGTTTCCCAGAGTTCTCAGGTGAGGAATATATTACAAAAAAAAATTTCTAATATTTACAAATTTTTTTTTCTAATATTTACATATTTTTTTCTAATATTTACACATTTTTTTTCTAATATTTAAACATTTTCTGTCTAATATTTTACACAGTTTCTGGTATTATACACTTTTTCTGATGATATACACATTTCCTCTGATATTTTACATGTTTTCCTCATAATATTTTTGCATCTTGTAATATTTTATAAATTTTCTCTTAATATTTTACACATTTTCATTGTAACATTTTGCACATTTTCATTGTAACATTTTGCACTTTTTCTTTGTGACATTTTACACATTTTCTTTGTGACATTTTACACATTTTCTTTGTAATATTTTGCTCCTTTTTTCTGTAATATTTTACGTATTTTCTCTCTAATATTTTACAAATTTTCAATATTTTACACATTTTCTCTCTAATATTTTGCTCCTTTTTTCTGTAATATTTAGCAAATTTTCTCTCTAATATTTTACACATTCTCTGTGTAAGACGCTGTGATTGTCAACCTAAACCTAAGAAAGGGGCTGAAGCCTTCCCTTAAGACACCAAGGGTTTGATTTCCCAATCAGTCTGAAGAAAAAAGGAATTTTATATGATCTGGGTCCCTATTTTGAACAGCTGGCAGGCCGTGCCAATCCCCCACCCCCTTCACTAAACCTAGCAAAACAGCCATATAATTGAAATAACTGAGTGCGTCATGATACCTCAATGTAGGAAGAAACACGGTTTCTGGGAGTTCTTTTAGACAGTAGATACATCTATTAAATTTTACACTTATAATGTTATCAACTTTGTGTTTTTACCAATGTTGTAGGAGCCAACACATTTGAGGAAGCAGCGGCCTACATCCAAGTTCAGTTTGAGAATCTAAATAAGAAGAAAGATACCAAAGAGATCTATACTCACTTCACATGTGCCACGGACACAAACAATGTACAGTTTGTCTTTGATGCCGTCACAGATGTCATTATTAAGAACAACCTCAAGGACTGTGGCCTTTTTTAAACCGAGGGCAATATTTTTAACTGATCACTAATGGTAAGGTTTTGTATTTTGTATGGAACAGTAACCTTGTTTTGTATCAGCTGATATCTGTGTATTTAGAGTGAGTGTTGTGTGGAACAGTAACCTTGTTTTGTATCAGTTGATATCTGTGTATTTAGAGTGAGTGTTGTGTGGAACAGTAACCTTGTTGTGTATCAGTTGATATCTGTGTATTTAGAGTGAGTGTTGTATGGAACGGTAACCTTGTTTTGTATCAGTTGATATCTGTGTATTTAGAGTGAGTGTTGTATGGAACAGTAACCTTGTTTTGTATCAGTTGATATCTGTGTATTTAGAGGGAGTGTTGTATGGAACAGTAACCTTGTTTTGTATCAGTTGATATCTGTGTATTTAGAGTGAGTGTTGTGTGGAACAGTAACCTTGTTTTGTATCAGTTGATATCTGTGTATTTAGAGTGAGTGTTGTATGGAACAGTAACCTTGTTTTGTATCAGTTGATATCTGTGAGTTTAGAGTGAGTGTTGTGTGGAACAGTAACCTTGTTTTGTATCAGTTGATATCTGTGTATTTAGAGTGAGTGTTGTATGGAACAGTAACCTTGTTTTGTATCAGTTGATATCTGTGTATTTAGAGTGAGTGTTGTGTGGAACAGTAACCTTGTTTTGTATCAGTTGATACCTGTGTATTTAGAGGGAGCGTTGTATGGAACAGTAACCTTGTTTTGTATCAGCTGATATCTGTGTATTAAGAGTGAGTGCCAGAGGACTAACGGGGTCTTGGTGGTTCAGTCGGTTAGTGATAGTCACTCAGTTTGACACAGGACTCAGTCGGTTAGTGATTGCCCCTTAGCCCAGCACAGTCCTTCCATTGATTCAGAATGGGATCAAATCTGAGACCAAATAAAAATTACAACATTCCTAAGTGGATTTTTCACTTGATTTGCCGTATGTTGCCAGGTACCCTCCGTAGGTGAGGGATTTCTTACGGGCACAGAGCCGGGTTTCCTACACAACTTAACGCAGCCATATAAGTGAAATAACTTGAGTGCCGTGTATAGCATCAATCAACCCACCAACTGACCGAAGGGCTCACAACCTCTGGGCCCTGTCATGCAAAACTGGCATAGGTTACAACTAGGTGAAGAATTACTTATGGATAACAACTGAACTTGGTTTGTTGTGTGATGACTTTTCAGTGTAGTTCTTACATCATTATCAAAGCCAATGCCATTGAAAGATTTGATAGGTTACACCTGGCATATATGGAAAGTGGTAGTACTGTATGTTACAGTGTCTTGAATACAGGGTGATGGGACGTTTCACACTTCCCCATTCATAGACCTGCTATTATCTAATCTATCACCTTTGACGTTTTCCCTAATACTTGTAACGTTGAAAATTATTGCAAATCTCACGACAAAGCACCGTTGAACACTGTTCCACACATGGAGTGACATCTCAAATTCGGACGTGTCCATTCCGGTGTAAAGGAATGTTATATTTGACTTCAATGTAGAAACCTTTTGAAAATTGAAACAAACAAACACTCTCTATAGGCAGCGTCGTCATAAAATCAGCAATTCAAAGTAACGTCACAATAACGAGAGACTGGCTCGAAGCGGGATGCCGTCATCACGTCATAAAAGAGTTCTCTTGGCTCATCAAACAGCCCTTCACCCTTAGCAGCGGTCAAATCCAAGTAAAACGGTAATAAGCCCACGTGCAGTTGGCGTGACAACAAGCTGCAGACGCAACATTCAAATCCTGACTGGACTATTCCAAACGTTATGGGTGGAGTCCCCGGTGATTTGAGCTACTGGCAACCAAACTTTTGTAACAAAAACATCTTCCAAAATACATTTGAAGAGCGATAGAAAAAAAAATTAATGTTTTCGTTCTCGGTCATTGTCGTGGGATTTAGGTTAGAGAATGTGGATGAGTTTCATAATTAACTCTGGGAAGGCTCCCCTCGTTCAAAAATAAAACTCTTCCACATTATCTAACCTAAATCCCATGACCATGACCGAGATCGAAAACATTATTTCTTAAATATACAACATGATTGTGCAATTATATTCTTTTTATACTTCTTTTATAATTTTTCATATTTTATGTTTACAGTGATGGATAACAGACCGTATTTGAATGGACACACAAGGCTGTGGTTGTTTTTGATTTTAATATTTTTAAGACTTTATTTTTTGTCATTACTGCAATCCTAGAGAGCGAATGGAAAAAGTGAGATTATTTTATGTCTGGTGAACCAGAAGTTGAAACTCGTCAGTGTCCTCTCTGGCTTTACTTTTATTATATGAGTTTTCAGAAATCTAGCATAAATATCAAATAATTTTACCTGAATTTTTATTTTGAGAGAGCCATTATCATTTAGCTTGAAACACCATGTGGTAAAATTTCTGACCGTAAACCGTTAATTGTAGAGGCACAATGAGAATGTATCAGATAAACACATCAGAAAGAATTTAAACTGTTAATATATATATGTTCTGTTTTGCTTTTTATAAAATATGCCTTGTCCTGGTAACAAATTTGAACAAAATGTTTTTAAATCAAAAATGAAATTTTTAGTATTTTTGTGTCAACTTCAAATTTTGTTGTATCATTTTTTCAACATATTGTATTTTGATTGGTTAACTCATTTGATGTTGTATACACATTATAAACAATCTAATCAAACTTATCAGTGTTTTGATATCTTTTTATTATTTTTTTCATCAAATTTGACAAAATATTGTCATTATGTGTATTTTTTTCTTGTTAAAATTATTTTAGGATTAGATATCTAGATTTTGTCTAATAGACCATTTAGTTTGGACATTCCGAAATTGTCCCACCTCCTTTCTATAGGCCCATGTAAATTAAGTCTTATTTATCCAGTTTTAAGTCAAAAAGCAGACTGTGCGGTAACATTAAGTCATTACAATTTTAGACATCTCTATGGGTTTTGTGAACAGATAATCTTTATGAAATAACCGCCGGATATACCTATAAAAACTATACTGACATGATCAAAAAGCTTTATTGTGACCTTGTGCCCATGGGAGAAAGGGTAACTTGTATACGGTCATTGCTGTTATCTCAGCACATGACTGGTTTCTTTCCGCTTAACTCGACCACATTCATTGTTAGTGGCCAGTTACCAGCGGAAGGTCGTGGGTTTCCTCCCACAATAAAACTGGCAACACCGCCATATAAGTGAAATAATCTTGAGCGCGGCATAAAACACCAAACAACCAATCATTGTTAGTTAAATAATCTGGTGTGTGGCGTAAAACCTCAATTAGTTATAGGCCTACGCCTTGTGCAACACTATCTCATTTCAGGAATGCACTGAGGGTTCGAGTTTCACTCATCCATTTTCTTACACGACTATAATATAGTGGTAACAATCTGGCCAGTAACACATGTATCATCATTTTCTCTAAGGTTATATCCCTGGAAATGCATCCAACAAAATTGTAGATTCCTCAACGGAGCTTATATTTCCTTTGGGGGAAAAGCCTTCCATAAATATAGACCTGTCACGATGGGTAGAGCAATACTTTCACATCAGCATAACCGTTTCGATTTTTAATCACAGTCAGTCACAAATATATTTTTAAACGGGTTTTCACTCCATTGAACCATGTGTTACCTGTACCTGTCCAAGGTCGGGGATTTCCTCTGAAGAAGGTTCCCTAAACCTGGCAAACGCATCAGATAATATTAAAGAGGCATGAGCTGCCGAAATTCACGCTTTTTTCATAATTTCTGATCGTCACGACAGTGAGAGGCTTTACAGGCCATCGAAAAACTAAATGATTGGCGTTGGAATGAGGAAAATCCATACAGTATGTGGCCTTCACGAACCGGAATAGTGTCCGAAAAGTAAACAAAATTTAAATAACCGGGACGACCATTCATTCATTCTGAGCCAAAGTTAGTTCAAAACAATACCTTAACGTACATTCCCGAGATTAGGCGCACTAAAAAGTCTTTGAATTATACGTCTCAGGAAAAATAGCCGATAATTTTAACATTCGGTATTAACGTCAAAATATCAACATTTTGGCAGCTCATGCCCCTTTAAGTGTGACGTTCAACAATAATCAATTCATAGATCTATCAGTAGTCATAGGTTGATTTGTTGTCGCTGTACACTGTAAATGATAGAAAACCAAAAAAAGTATATTCAGACTGAAGACTTGAGTCATATTTTGACATTGACTCAGGTTAGTAGTGTACATGTCATTAGGACAGACAAATAAGGGAATTTTATTTTCTTGAAAAGGAAAAATTTTTGTGATTATTTCCAGCATCACTCATCATTAAAAATGCTTCTTTGAAAAATGATTACTGAATGTCTAGGTTTCCCCCCGAGTTGATCCTTGTAATGCCACAATAGAAAAGAAATAATCTTAAATGTAGCAAATATCATCAATTATTTAATTTGAAAAATGAAATGCAAATTAGGAATTCTTGAAAATTACATCTAGTATTATGAAAGGAATGGACCAAAAATTAGTATCAAGAATTGAGCAGATTTTATTTTCTATAATGATATATTAAAATGAGATTTATATCCATTATCACAACTGAAAATCCAGTCCCTATAAGCTTGACATTTCCAAAACATACATACTAAATAGGATTTATTCTCGATAAATTGAAGTTTTAAAGTGACAAAGCAGTCTCCTGAATCCGAATTGTCAAGAAATACAATGTACACTGTATGTTGAGCTATTTATTTCATTCAACAACTTGACAGTTTCGGAAATATACATATTGTGAACATATTCTGACAGTTATCCATACACATGTTAAACTGGGGTACAGTCAAGCTGAAAGACCTCAATTGATGACCATTTCATTCAATCGGAATCACTGTATGTGGAAGAGTTGCCAGGTACATCATACATGTACTCCCTGAAGATGGGGGTTTCATTTTTGAAGCATAGTTCCAAGTATTAAAACTAACACTAATATTCACTTTCTACAAATATTTTGTGACAGTGTATGATTTGGATACAGAGGTATTCTGGTTCTTGTTTTATATCTCATTTTTGACTAGGCTAGGGATGAGAAGAAATAACTATTTTGAAAACTGAACTAGTCGATTTCATCATGTAAAGAAGTTACACTTGTTCACTGCGCATCTCATTTTGACAGCTTACATTCAATCCAAGAAAAATAAATTTCAGGCGCCTTTTTTGAAAGTGCCTAAATGTTTCACATTTATTTTCCATAACATTGACATGTTGAAATTTGTCTGGCTGCATGCGCCAAATGTTTAACAGCAACATAGCTTATTTCAACCTTGTGTGAGATGGAATTTTCTCCCCGTGTAAAACCTGGTAGTGTTGCTATTGAAGTGAAACAATCTTAAAAGTGGTTTGAAACACTGGTTGAGACTGTTGCCACTGATCAAGACAATACCGGTTTCCATCTTCTGCGCGAAAACAAGCTGAACATGAAGATGTTTGCTTATTTGCCTTTTCTACAGCACTACCAACATTTTCACAAACACGCATTGTATACAACAAAAAATACAGTATTTGTGTGGGGACTTTTCGAGTTCATCAGAGTTTGAAAGATGTTCTAACTTTTGATGAAATGTGCATTTTTATCATAGAGCAGTTTACATGTAATTCATTAGTTGCACTAAAATAATATTCCAGAAAGAATCTTTAGGTTCATGGGCGCCATTTTGATTTTATACTCTTGTTATTAGCCATCAACTTGCTTTTAATCCCAGATATTGATTTATGTGTGTGCAATATATCTTTTGTAATAATTGTTTGATTGGGTGGGCATTTGGAAAACTTGTATGAAAGCTCACCAAAGTAGCGACTTTCCATCCATTGGTGACTTTGGCATCTAAATGACATTTATGGCTGTCCAATGCTCTGTTATTAGGGAAAATGGGGTCTTGGTTAGTCGGTTGAAGTGATAGTCCGAAGCAGACCTTCCATCGGTGTGGAGCGGGCTCGAATCCCACTCATACCCAATACAAATTTCTGAGTGGATTTTTTAACTGGATTGCAGTATGTGGAAAGTTTGATTTTCTTCCCCACTAAACCAGGCAACCCGCCATATAAGTAAAATAATCTTGAGTGTGGCATAAAACATCAATCTTTTCTACTTGACACAGTACAAAACAATCTTCAGTTGCCACGCTTGTTCATTAGGGAAAAGGCGTATTTCAAACATGTAATTCAACAATTCACTATCTTTGAGAATTTTTTAATGGATAGGAAAGTGGAAATGGATAATGGAAAGGGACCTAGGTTTTCACTTGATTTTGTGGGATGGTTAGGGTGTGTTCTCTTTGGACAGAGCCTGGTTTCCTCACACAGTAAACCTAGCAATAACCATATCAGGATATTACCCTGAGAGCTGCGTTAAACACAAATCCACTGTTCCAAAATAAATCTGTCTACCCGTGTGTAGCAAAGGAATGATGACCAAAGCTGTGGTAAATCTAAAATTGTTTTAGACAACTTTATGGTAATTGTATTTTTTTGAACAGTTTCAAGATGTGATGTGAATATCATTTATTGACGTCCCGTAAGCAGCCTGTGGCCACACTCCAATGTTTTTGAAGGCCAGAACTAGAGAGCAGTTTATATCCTGCTCTTTTCAATAGCTTACGGCAAACTAACTGATCAGTTCTAGTCCCCTTTCGAATTATTTGTTTTTTGAAGAAAATCAATTTTCAAGAAAACTTGAGCTGCTATCTTTCCTTGTGTATCTGTATATTTTCTTTCCAACACCCTTTTTGTGCATTTTATCCTTTGATTTATATATAAAATCATACTATTTTTTAAACAATGTTTGTTCCAATGGTGAACAATGTATGTACATGTACACAAATCTTCAACACAAGGCTCTGCCCTATATCACTGATACTTTGAGGTTAACGCAGAATTTGGCCATCTTATCAAGGGGAAGTAACTCTGTTTAACATCTGTGGTCTCAATAAATGTGTTTGTGTAAAAAGTAGTCTGTTGTGTTTTTATTGAGGGTTATTTTTCTTCTGGGCCCGGTTGCACAAAGGTGTATTAAGCTTAAGTCTGACTTAACTATGCGACGTCACAATCAAATTCCTTTGTGCCGCGGCGTATGTAACTAAGCCCGACTTCAACTTAATACACCTTTGTGCAACTGGGCCCAGTAAATTTAACGGAAATTTTACTTGGTGGTCTATATGAAAGAGATGGTAGATCGTGGGTTTCCTTCCCAAAAAACCTGGCAAAGCCTCAATATAATTTAAATAATCTCGAGTAAGACGTAAATCATTAATCAATGTTGATGGATCACATGGTGGCATTGCTTGGTTTACTGGCAAAGAAACAGAGCTCTGGACCAAGCCATTCTGGTCAAGTAGAAACTAGAGCTTTCACGTGATCGAATCCCACTCAGATCAATTTCTGGAAGAGTTGACAGGTACTTGCCAGAGGTCAGAGGTTTCCTCCAGGCAAAGAGCCCGGTTTCCGCCCCACTAAACTTTCCAACGCCTCCATCGTGTGATTTCATCCAGTGCCGCATCAATGGAAGGCCTGTGTCTATCACTCTAACCGAATAAGATATCTAGTATACACCTGTGTATTAAAAATTAAACGGCCGCGTTTCCTGTTCACAGGCACTCTAGACTAGACCTCTATGACCTATAAATATAGGTCAGACACACCCAGAAATCAAACTTGATCAATGTGTCTCTATTACATACAACAAAAGAAAGGGCCGAGTGTAACAATTTAGACATTCTCTTGTTCACAAGAAAACATGGCAGATTTTGACCTACAAATATAGGTCCGACACTTGTCAGCAGTCATATACCTATATACAAGAAATGAAAGGGCCCTGCATAACGATTCCGAAGCTATAGCGTTCACTAAAAAACAGGACTGTTGGAACAAAGGAAACACAGGAGACCATTCATAAACTCCCATACCACTTTCATAATGGGGGACACAAAGACGTGCACGCATGTATCGGCGAGTACAAAGTTAGAAGTTCGGGTCTGGTGTCGGACAAATATCCAAGACTTTAAAACAACATGCTGTGACATGAAAATTGGGGGTTCGGTAACATTGATGTCAACATTCTAACATCTGAACTGCAAAAAATAAAATATGCCAGAATCCGTAATGAGTGAGAAACCATTAAACACTCCACCTTCCGAGGGACTAAATAAAAAGCCACGCTAAAAAAATGTAATTTCTAAAAAGCATACAAGCTGTTTATTTCATGTATAAAACCGGATAAATAACCTTTCTGAAGGGAGACAACTTGCTTATTATGACAAACTAACAGGTCAGATCAAGTCAGATCTGGGAATTCTTTTGAACCCTAAACTTTGAAAGACTAATAGAAATATGTAAACGTTTATAAATCACAGACATTTGGTAAGTTTGAAACTACATAATGTGCTACAATGTAACTGGTTCAAACACCAGTGTAAGCCTCGACTTCTGTCAATATTATTTAAAATGTGTAAACTGGCATCTTTATGGGAAAGTATATTCACTTGAACTGGCATGAGCGACAAAATACAAGGAAAATTAGCTAATTGTTTGCCATTGTTATCAAACAGAACAACATAAAAACTTCCATCTGATAGGAATTTGGATTGATTGAAAGCTAGCTGTTAAACGTCCCACTCAAGATTTAGTGGGGGGAGGAAATCGGGCGTATTGCCCGTTTGAAAACCCCCGACCTTCGGCGAGTACCTGACAACTCTTCCACATGTGGCGACGGAGTGGAAAATCCTCTCAGAAACTTTTCAGTTAGTTATTTGGACAGTTATCTTAAGTTGGAACAGGTTACAGACTTTTATTTCAACATCAATTCTTTTGTTTTTCAAGGTTCTTTAAACACTCAACATCTCTTAACACTCAGAACCCATTAAAAAACAGAATTTTGACAGCTCATGCCATTTTAAAGTGTTTCAGTAATTAAACTTTTTAAAGCGACAGCTTCATTCAACATGCTTACGATAAATTTAATAAAAGTATTAAAAAACCTAATATGCTGGTACATTAATATCTAAATGTACAAATATAACTGCCAAAGCCAAAATGTATAATAAAATAACAATATCTTGTGTAAAATATAGCACCGAGGGAGCCCAGGTCATGAATTTCATTCATCCAAAACGATTCATACTTCACTTTAGTACCTCCTTTGAGATTCGTCAAAGTCAGACAGCGGTCTCGTACTTTACTTTGGTACCCTCCATTACATGTAGGTACCTGAAAGAAGACATTTGTGTAGATTGATTAGTAAATAGCACCACACTCAGCAATAGTTTGATAGTCTCACATAGATGCTGAAGGTCGGGGCCTTCCTCTCGACAAAGAGACTGGTTTCCTTCCGCAAAGTAATTGAAAAATATTGGGTGTAAATCACCAATGAATCAGCTCAATGAGAAAGTGTGCTTTATTCTTCTTGACATTGTGGTTGATCATATTATGAGTTTGCCATTCAATTGATGCGGTATCTCCGTGGCTCAGTAGGTAGAGCGTTGGACGCTCAATCCGAACAGCGAGTTCGAATCCCACTCAGTCCCCAAAAATTGGGCAATTTTCTGACTGGGTTTTCACTCGAACCACCTATGTGGGATGGTTGCCAGTTACCACTGGAAGGCTGTGACTTTCCTCTGAGCATAGAGCCCGGTTTCCTCCCACAAAAAAAACTGGCAACGGCACCATATAAGTGAAATAATCTTGAACGTGACATAAAACACCAAACAATCAATCAAATCAATAGATGCATTTGTATTTTACACCACACTCTATTTCACTCATAGTGAAGCGTTGCCAGGTTTACTTGGGGAGAAAACCAGGCTCTTTGCTCAAAGGAAACCACTAACCTTAAGTCAGCACCTGGCAACTCTTCCCAATTTTTCCTTGAACTGATTGGGATTTTGACCAACGACCAATGATGGGATTGTGTGATTGAGTGATTGTTTGGTGTTTTACGTCGCGCTCAAGACTATTTCCCTTATGTGGCAGCGTTGCCAGTTTTATTGTGGGAGGAAACCGGGCTCTATGCCCCGAGGAAACCCATGACCTTCTAGTGGTAACTGGCAACCATCCCACATAGGTCGTCTGAGTGAAAACCCAGTCAGAAAATTTTCCAATTTTTTTTTGGGACAGTGGGATTCAAACCTGCGACCCATGAAGGGAAGGTTTTTGTTTGACAGGAAGACTCCCCCAACGAAGGGCCAATTCCATTGAAAGGCTTTTCTAGATTCAACTCCTTTATCACTTGTCCAATATCAGCTTTCAACCCTAGTACAATAACTATCCATATTGCAAAAAACATTCCCTTTGCAGCCCTCGACAATAACTATCCATATTGCAAAAAACATTCCCTTTGCAGCCCTCGACAATAACTATCCATATTGCAAAAAAAATTCCCTTTGCAGCCCTCGACATAAGAGGCGATCGAAACCAGTCGATCGCCTGAAAAAATATGTAGGGGGATCAAAATGTCGGTCACCATAACAGCGGCTGGAGATTGATTTCGTTTGGAAACAGTTACAGTGCCGAAAGAGAATCCCCGTGGCAGTTAAATGCGCCGTCCCCATGCAGGTTCAGTTTAAGCCATTGTAGACATTGGACAAATCTTAAGACTGCCAAATGAGGCGATCGATACGGGCGAACGAACGGTTATCTGACAGCTTTAAGGAGAACGAATTTCCGATCACCAAAGTCCAAAATCGGGAGAACGTTTTTCCGATCACCATATTTTGCCTTATGTCGAGGGCAGCTTTGCTTGCTTTCATACTTACTGGTCTATAATTTGGTCTAACCAATATCGATGTTGTAGATTTTCAATCCAGGCTCTAGGAATAGCATCCAGTCCAAGCTTACAGCCTAACATAGCTCCTGCTACTGCAGCATTAGCATCTGCATCTCCACCCTGATCACGCCAAAAAGATTTACAATGTGATAGATGACAGGACTCAAAATTGTCTTTTTTTATATTACATTAGCCCAATATTTAAAAATGTTTTGCTAGGATATATAATTATATTTGATAGATTTATTCATTACATATATATTTTATTTGTAACAAGACGAATATTTCAACAACTGCTTAACAGCATGTCAGAAACATCGAATTTCAGAAAATGAAGGCCAGGGGTTCGTTTTACAAAGCAGTCGCATCGCAAACGAAGCGTAGTTGCCAATGGATACCATAATGAAGAGATACAGAGTCATGGTAACTGTGATTGATCGCACTTTGCGACGGCTTCGTGAAACGGCCCCCAGTTTGTTTAATTTTGTCATCTTTAGGAGAAATATTAACGGCAAAATGATGAGGCAATGAGGGTGGATAATAACGACTGAACATGCACTGGCCTCCCGGGGAGTTCGAAACTTGACATTTTAAATCCTTTTTTTTAGAAATTAGACCTACCTCCATAACGATAGCCTGTATGGCTTCCCGGAAATTTTTCTGTCTTAGAGCCCAGAAGCCTGCTCCCATTGTCTTGTAAGTAAAACTGACACGCCCTGGTTCATCCAGGTTCAAATCTCGAAGAGATGTGGTAAATATATACTGCTTTAACTCTTTGGGCTAGGAAAGAAAGGTAAATATATACTGCCTTAACTCTTTGGGCTGGGAAAGAAAGGTAAATATATACTGCTTTAACTCTTTGGGCTGGGAAAGAAAGGTAAATATATACTGCTTTAACTCTTTGGGCTGGGAAAGAAAGGTAAATATATACTGCCTTAACTCTTTGGGCTAGGAAAGAAAGGTAAATATATACTGCTTTAACTCTTTGGGCTGGGAAAGAAAGGTAAATATATACTGCTTTAACTCTTTGGGCTAGGAAAGAAAGGTAAATATATACTGCTTTAACTCTTTGGGCTGGGAAAGAAAGGTAAATATATACTGCCTTAACTCTTTGGGCTAGGAAAGAAAGGTAAATATATACTGCTTTAACTCTTTGGGCTAGGAAAGAAAGGTAAATATATACTGCTTTAACTCTTTGGGCTGGGAAAGAAAGGTAAATATATACTGCTTTAACTCTTTGGGCTGGGAAAGAAAGGTAAATATATACCGCTTTAACTCTTTGGGCTGGGAAAAAAAGGTAAATATATACTGCTTTAACTCTTTGGGCTGGGAAAGAAAGGTAAATATATACTGCTTTAACTCTTTGGGCTAGGAAAGAAAGGTAAATATATACTGCTTTAACTCTTTGGGCTGGGAAAGAAAGGTAAATATATACTGCTTTAACTCTTTGGGCTGGGAAAGAAAGGTAAATATATACTGCTTTAACTCTTTGGGCTGGGAAAGAAAGGTAAATATATACTGCTTTAACTCTTTGGGCTGGGAAAGAAAGGTAAATATATACTGCTTTAACTCTTTGGGCTGGGAAAGAAAGGAGAAAAGTTGTAGCTCTGGTAGCACTTGATTCTTGTTTTACATCACTCTCAAGATTTTCCCTTCTTTTATTTATTTATTTTTTTATACTGGGTGGCAATCGACTCTACAATCCTTCAATAGAAGATTTGCATTCACATAAGCGCCTATCGCTCGACCTACTTGCATTTAGCCAAGCTTAACACGTTGACTGCCGACTATGAGATAACTGGAAAGTGCGAGGGCTCTCCCATTTGCCATTCAAGCTTGTTACGCGTATGGCCAATGTCTGTTTATTGTGCTATTTTTTAGCAACACACAGAGTGGTTTCCCTTGATGCCCTGTGAGAAAACCTCGTACGAGATATGTAATGTAGTATCTGGCAGTGAAATTTAACCGTTACACTCAGTACGCCAAGAAGTATAGTTATTCTAAGAGATATCTATGTTAAGCTGCGAGATAATTCGTACCAGCCGAATCCGGTGCGCCTGCCATTGCGAGATATCTTGTAGCCGGCGATCAACGTGTTAAAATGTTCTCCGTGTTTATAGTCTAATAGGGCCTGGGAGTTCCCTGACAAGATTTTGTGTTATTCGTTGACAGATGATACTTTTTGACGACGTTATCAGTTTGATTGACAATTTTTGTTCTACATCAGAACTGAGCGACACATTTGAACCATAAAGGCTACACTAAAAGGTGAAGAATTACTTATGGATAACAACTTCTTGATTTATTGGGTGACGATGTAGTTATTGTAACCTATCAACTTCTAAATGCCATTTAAAGATATGTTAAAGGCTGCCCAAATGCCCAATGACAGCGCCAGAGAGGATATTTGTGGAATAATAGCGAAACTCTCACTCCTTATTGCTAAAATACTTATCATGTTTTAGATTCACTAAATCCACCACAACAATTAACTTACATGTAGAATAGAAGTATGAGTAATGATTTTGTGTTAATTTGGTATTTGGAGCTTTCACTCAGCTAGTAAATGACCAGTAAATGTTTATGATAAAACGATTGGTTGATTGTTTGAGAAACAGCAGTGCGCGACATTAGCGGTGGACCGATAGCAAAATCTATCGTATATTCGGTCGGTCTATGGTAAAAAAAAAAAGTGGTGGACCAAATGTCTATGATACATTTTTGAAGTAGGTGAACGTGAAATTCATTAAGTTGGGCAAAGTTGACGGGAAAGTAAAGTTGTATTCATAATTTAAGCGCTTTGCGGCATCCCGATTTTACAATGGTGACGCCAAACAGCTTACATGGGAATGCCTTTAGTGGGTCAGGGCTTGTCAGCAGTCTGAGAGGTGACGGCTATCAGCCAGTAGTGACCGATAACGTCTCTACGCCTGTTGTGCAGGCAGTGACAAGCTTATGGACTTTGTGAATAGTACGTCATGTACAAGTTTACCGGGACACAGCAGCACAGTGTTGCGCAAATTTCTCGCTTCAAAACGAAGTGTTTGCACGCTGGGAGAATTTAATTGCTCGGAAATAAATGTTACAGGGCACAAGGAAAGTGAAACAAAAGACAGTACAGCTAAAGGGTCAAAGAATTTCATGTCAATTCGCGAGTCACGCAACAACCGTATCAATATGCAAATTAAAATTTTCTATGACCGTAGTTCACTTTATACACAAATGTGAAAAAGCTTCAGGTGGCATGAGCTGCCAAAATGTTGATATTTTGACGTTGACACAGAATGTGGAAATTATCGGCTATTTTTGCCAAGACGTATAATTCAGAAGCTTTTAAGTGCTTCTACCGTTCTAGTCTCGAGAATGTAGGGCCTACCATAAAATATTGTTTTGAACTAACTATGGCTTAGAATGAATGAATGGTCGTCCCGGTTAGGCCCCTATTTACATGTAAATTTTGTTTACTTTTCGAACACGTTTTTGGTTCGTACAGGTCAGATACTGAGATACTGTATATGGATTTTCTTCATTCCAACGCCAATCACTTAGTGTTTTGATGGCCTTCAAAGCCTACTAGGCCTACTGTCGTGATGATCAGAAATTATGAAAAAGTGCAAATTTTGGCAGCTCATGCCACTTTAAGTTTTGTCACCTTTAACCTTATAATTATACCCTTGAGTGTTATGCTAAGCCCCAATTTACATAAATTTAGAAATGCCCATGGATGCAGACTTTGTAATAGCCTACTATAATTTATATTATAAAAAGGGTCTCTTTCAAGTTATATTCTAGACTTTAATCGTTTAATCATTTTACAAATTTTCTTAGACGACTATCAAATAAATAAACAATTCGAAACACTTCAGGATATATTTCATGACAAAAAAGAATTCACATATCTATTAATAATTATATATAATACATATATACATGTAGTTTGGGCCATGATGAATTGGGTTGGTCTATCATAATCTCTATCTTCATGGACCAAATGTCTACGGTGAATATTTCCCCAATGTCATGCACTGAAAAAGTTCTGATTACCTCATGTTTGGTCTCCAGTAAACATTTAGAAGCGTAAGCGTAACATTCTTTAGCGATTAGCTCTACATCAAACTGTCCATTTTTCCGTTTAACCTCCGGTTGTCTTTGTAATAGAAGAGCAATGGCTAGAGTCACTGCTACACACGATGCCTGACATCTACAATTAAATTAATCAAATTCATTTATTTTTCCATTTATTAGTATAATACCTTTCAGTATACATCACTTTTAAATGACCATCTGCTAGAATTCAAATTTCTGGGGGTCCTCGTTGACTCAGTGGGTTAGAGTGCTAGTCCCTCAGTCCGACACAGGCCTTCCATCAATGCGGCGCAGGTTCAAATGAAATCCCACTAAACCCCAATAAAAATTGATAAATTTCTGAGTGGATTTTTCACTCAATCGCCGTATGTTAAAGACTTGCCAGGTACTCGCAGAAGACCCTGGTTTGTCTCCGGGCAATGAGCCTGGTTTCCTCCCCCACTAAACCTGGCAATGCCGCGTCGCCGCCCTATTTATAGTGAAATAATCTTGAGTGCTGAGTAAAACCCCAATCAATCAATTAAATGGATTCCCTCAATTCCTGCCCAGCTATTATGAGTGTATGCTATAGTGAAAGATCAATCAAATATCAAGTTTTTGAAAAGGGCTCTTTACACCCAATGCCATCCCCAGTTACTAAAACAAAATACTGTCAGAAATTAGCAAGTTACCACCTTCCAAAAAGTTGATCACGGTTAAGCTGCAGGTTCAATTTGCAATTGGTTTTTCTACCTTTTCGAACATTGAGAACTGAATGTTATCGGCTAAAAGGCTTTATTTATTTAAATCATCTGTAAACAGACTTGAAGAACATAAACAGAATTTTCTAAACTGCCTCAGATGAAAAACCAGCATACAAGATTTTCCCTGTGCCAGTTTTTTTTAGATTTTTAGAATATAGACAAGACGATTTTCCCTGTGCCAGTTTTTCTTAGATTTTTAGAATATAGACAAGACGATTTTACCTGTGCCGGTGCGTTTTAGTTTTAAGAATATAGACAAGAATATTTTCCCTGTGCCGGTGTTTTTTAGTTTTTAGAATTAGACAAAAAGATACATGTATGCCCAGTGCCCGTGTGTTTTAGTTTTTTAGAATTAAGACAAGAATATTTTCCCTGTGCCCGTGTGTTTTAGTTTTTAGAATTAGACAAGATATGCCCGGTGCCCGTGTGTTTTAGTTTTTTTTAGAATTTAGACAACAGAAGATTTTCCAGGTGCCCGTGTGTTTTAGTTTATTAGAATTTAGACAAGAAGATTTTCCCGGTGCCCGTGTGTTTTAATTTTCTAGAATTTAGACAAGAAGATTTTCACTGTGCCCATGTGTTTTAGTTTTTTAGAATTTAGATAAGAATATTTTCCCTGTGCCGGTGTGTTTTAGTTTTTAGAATATAGACAAGAATATTTTCCCTGTGCCTGTGTGTTTTAGTTTTTAGAATTAGACAAGATACGCCCAGTGACCGTGTGTTTTAGTTTTTTAGAATTAGACAAGAAGATATGCCCGGTGCCCGTGTGTTTTAGTTTTTTAGAATTTAGAAGAAGATTTTCCCTGTGCCCGTGTGATTTAGTTTTTTAGAATTTAGACAAGAAGATTTTCTCGGTGCCCTTGTGTTTTAGTTTTTTAGAATTTAGACAAGAAGATTTTCCCTGTGCCCATGTGTTTTAGTTTTTTAGAATCTAGACTTGAACATTTTCCCTGTGCCCGTGTGTTGTAGTGTTCATAAATACAAGAGAATTGAACTGGACTTTACCTTGGGTCAGCATGAGTAGTTTTACATATCTCTATTGTGTTTTGAATGACTTTTCCCATACATCTATGCATGTGAACACCTAATACACATGTCCTTGATATAGCTTCATTAGTAGCAGGATAACACCGACTATTACGCCAGACGATCTCAGCTGCCTGCAGAGAAGGAACATACATCCATAAGCATACCAAACCTGCCTATATATACTGTTATTTTCATTGTATCACTACTCCTGATGATGGTTTGAGAATAAACCAAAATATTGAGTTATGTCTTACATGTCTTTCTTCGGATTGCTCACTCTACTTTATTATACCAAACCTAACGTTGCAGATATAATACAAGACATTCTTGATTGCTTTTAACTAGTTTTAATTGATTTATTGATTAATGCTGGAGTCAAGATTAGATAATTTCAGTTACATGGCAGCGTAGCTAGGTTTAAAGCGAGTGGAAAGCCCAGACCTTCAGTATGTACCTGGCAACTCTTGAGAATACATCGGTGATCAAATGAATGATGCACTCAGAATTTTTAAAATTTGATTTGGTCTGAGTGGGATTTGAAATCAGTCATCTTTTTTGGTTCAACCGGGAATAATGAATGTGTGATTCAATCAATCAATCAATCAACCAACCAATCAATCAATCAATCAATCAATCAATCAATCAATCCATCAATCAGAGAACATGATGATCTGGAGGAATGAGTTACCTTTTTTGGTTCAACCGGGAATAATGGATGTGTGATTCAATCAAGCAATCAATCAACCAACCAACCAACCAATCAATCAATCCATCAATCAGAGAACATGATGATCTGGGGGAATGAGTTACCTTTTTTCGTTCAACAGGGAATAATGGATTGATTGAATCAATCAATCAATCAAACAGGGAACATGATGATCTGGGGGAATGAGTTACCTTTTGTGGTTCAACAGGGAATAATGATTGTGTGATTCAATCAATCAATCAATCGATCAATCAACCAATTAATGAGAGAACATGATGATAGGGGGAATCAGTTACCTTTTGTGGTTCAACAGGAAATAATGAATGTGTGATAACACCTTTGACAGTTCCACACAAACCAACTCCCTTCTCATCCTTAAGCTCTGGGAAACCTCCTTCCCACCACTCCATTAATTTACGGGCAAAGTCTTTCATGTTAACCTAAAACAGTGATTATAAAATCTGTGTCAACTTATTGATTTCCCTAATAGTGTCTCAGCCCTCTCAATTCAGAAATTTACGTCGGCAAAAAAAATTGCCGTGGCAGAATAATTTTGCCTCGGCAGAAAGTTGTTTGCCTCGGCAAATTCAACTGATGATAAAAAAAACAGAAACTGTTTGTCTTGTGACCTTTATTAGGCCTTTCTATGATTAAATAACATACTTTATTGACACTTTGAGTGTCCCCGCTTGCTTTCCAATGGTAAAAATCTAAATAAAAGTATAAATACTCTTTCTACGGTCCATTTTGACCTACGATACCCGTAAACACATGAGGAAAACAAAATGGCGACCGATCCCTCTGTATGACGTACTGTCGTTTCGTATCAAATTTGACACAATACCCATGCGCATGCATGCGCGCCACTGTTAAGTTTCAGTTTCAGATACGAAACGGTGACATTCTCCAAAAAATAACGGTCGCCATATTTCGTTTGACAAAACTGTTTTAA
The DNA here is from genome assembly GCA_963971465.1 of Lepidochitona cinerea. NCBI lineage: Eukaryota > Metazoa > Mollusca > Polyplacophora > Chitonida > Tonicellidae > Lepidochitona > Lepidochitona cinerea. The sequence goes on along the minus strand of OZ020557.1, from coordinate 37,611,257 downwards.
TTGATATTGTGGGTCAAAATGGATCGTAGAAAGAGTATTTAGAGCTTTTATTTTTATTAAATTGACAAAGGAGAATTCAGTGACAAATGTACATTTTTAATAAACATTAGCCAATCACTATATCAGTCTACGAATTTCACCGCTTCTGAAGACCTGCCACGGCATTTTTTTTTGCCGTGGCGAATCGGCTGTGCTACGGCAATCACCTCGACAATTGCCGATTGCCGAGGCGAATTGAGAGGGCTGGTGTCTAGATAAACCAAAATTTCAAAACCTAGACCTGATTTATGATCAGAGCTTAAAGCTGGTTTGTGTGTTCATGGACTAAATGTATATTTGAAAAACGTATGTTGAAAGAAAAAAAAAAAAACGTTAGTTCCCTGGTGGTGGGAGTGAATAGGAAATGTGCAAATTTTCTGTATTTTACAAAACTCAGAAAAACTAGTTAAAAGTGACGTCATAGACAACCTCTGTGTACAAACTGCCATGAAGATATACTGAAACAGCAGAGATCTTGTATTATATCACCACTGTGAGGGTATGTAATTATGTATGCAACGAAGGTCGTGTTTGACGTCAAGTCACTGAGAAAATTCACTGTCGTAGGCATTGTAGAGCGGCAAACGCAGCATAAAATTGTTCTGCATCAGAAATGTAATTTTCTTTATGGTCAGACTTGTTAAGTTCATGTTCTACAACACACAAATTAGAAAATATTGCCAAAGGATTTCCTTAAACCTTCAACTATCTGAGTGGGTATCAAATTGGAATTTTTGACCACAAACGATGTCTTATTGTAACTGGAGTAATCTAATTTTTATTTTTTCTAAGTAAACATTCATTTAGATTTTTCTCATCTGAATCAATACCTTTCCATTATTATCAATCAGTGATTGCATGATAAGTATCATCTGGTCAGATTCATCAGTCCAGTCTCCAACCTCCCATTTCACTCTGTGGGCGTCGGCCAACATCTTCTTATGGATGTAATCTAATCTCTTTCCAACCTGACCATAATGCTGCCAATAGACAATACATGGATATATACATGTAACAAGTTTAACACCATCCATCTGTATTGTAGTTACCGTATTCACCCGTGTATAATACGCAGTTTTTTTCACGGAAAACCGGGTAAAAATAAGACCTGCGCATTATACACGGGCGTAGACTATCGCAGTTTTTTTGTTGTTGATGTTGTTCTCGGGATAATGAACTGAGCGAAGTTGGACATGCGGTAACCTACATACGGCCTCAAAGTTAAACTTGGTCCGCTAAATAAAACTTTCAACGAAATTAACTTTCCAGAAATATTCAACCATTTCAGTTTTGAAGGCAATTTCTTGTATTTCTTTTAAACATAATATACTTGATGGCAATTGTCACCAGACATGCTCTTATAATCGGCAAATCGTGTTCATATTGCTAACACTAACAGTATGGCGCCAGTCGGCTGAGTACATTTCATTGACAGATAGCAGAACGGCTGTAGATTGGTTGAAGGCCAGCCACTTAATAAACATTGCAATGATTATTGTACAAGGCAGCTAATCTGATTCGCTGTTTGGTGTAATGACTGTTCAATGACAGTGAGTGACGTTTCAGACTCCGCCTTATACATAAAACCAGAGGTAAATTCTGAAGTGATGTATTGACGGCCATGGGCCGCGGACAACTTTTACGGTAGTTTTTCTTTAGCTGTAAACTTGTGGTGTCGTGACATTGAGGTGTATGTTAGACCGTGATTACAGAATTAAAAAAATATTGAAAGTATTATGGAATTTAGCCTTTATAAATGTATTCCCCGGCTGTAAAAGGGCTTCATTTTTTAATACTTCACCGACTGATGCTAGCAGAAATTACGAAAGAAAACTCATTGACTCCAAAACATAGGTATTAAATCATACATTTTGCTTATTAGCAAAACAAGCCATTCCAAAGGTTAATATTAAAAAAACAACCACTGTATATACAACGGTCATGAGATATCTATTATTGACTAGAAATGATCAGACAACTCAACTCAGCGTGATTTGTTCATAGGTTGCCGGCTGTCTGCTTTACTAGGCTTCTCGGCGCCAGGCAGCTGTGTTCCCACGTGAGCCGTTGCATAATCTTATCTTGCTAATGCGTGTTATACACGGCTGTAGACGTTTTTTCGGCGATTGAGTTCGATAGTTTGGGGTGCGCATTATACATAGATGCGTATTATACTTGGGTGAATACGGTAATTTGTTTTACAACATGCACAGTGTGAACAATTGAGGGGAGTGAGTGATTGGGGTTTTACGTCCTGCTCAACAGTATTTCGGTTATATGAAGACGTTGTCTCCTTGTGACAGGGCGGATTTCCACCGCTCTTTTAGGTGCTGTCTCACCGAGACGACTTGCCGAAGACAACCAGCAAGCCCCCTCACCCAGTCACAGTATACTGACACCGGGCCAACCAGTCGCTGCTCTAACTCCTATTGCTGAGCGCCAAGCGAAGCAGTAACAGCTACCACTGTTAAAGTCTTTGGTCTGACTCGACCCGGGCTTGAACCCGGATCTCCCAGGCCTGAAGCGGACGCTCTACCGACTGAGCTATCGGGGCTGGTGAACTGATTGAGGGAGGGGAGCATATGTTTCACGGTTTCATAGAAGTCCACATTTTTGAGGCTCTAAATAGAAGCATTGGGTTATTTCAAAGTAGAATTGAGTATTTTAGATGCCAGAAATGGATTATTTCCTTGCTAAATTATCTGCAATTCAATTTTTATTGGGGTGAGTTTTTTATAGTCATTTTGAGGAAGATATTCGCCCTCAAAAACTGACTTCCGAGAAACCCTGGGTTTGCTAAGCCACTTGTCTGTCACATTTGGACAGCCTGCTTTCACCTTTTTTAGCATCTGGAAAAAAATTAAGTGATAAAATCACAAACCTTTTTAGCATCTTCCTTGGTCAGTGTTTCTGTTAGAAGACCCAGGGCATCCCCAATACACTGTCCATATAGGGTGGCGTATATCTGGTCATAAAGTACATCAAGATAGGTGGCCTGCAAACACATGGTACACTTTGTAAGCATTGGCTTTTTTTACAGTGTGCATAACTATATTTGTTAAAAAAATGCTGCCTGTACACAAATGCACTGCAGGTCAAAACTTTGTAAGCATCTACATGTACCCTTTTATTCAAATTCATTTATCCAACCAAGTAGCACACTGAAGGAAGCTATAAAGTTTTATTTCACCAGTTAAGGATAAGATAATTCTTTGTTTGGAAACCATGTTAAGAAATGCACTGGTAGTGAGATTTAAAAATGAATTTTTAATTTCCCTATAACGCAAGGAAGCAGGAAAAAACAGATACAGAGTCAAAGGCATTCAACATTTATTGACTGGATCTCAGTGTCATTACATTCACACAGTGATTTGAAACAAGCCGCTAGATAGATTATCAACGACGAGGAAAAAGTGGAATTTTAACGGCGAAATTTGTTGCTCACATACAGCCACAAATGAGGATATACGGCTCCACACAGTCAGGGCTGTCATTATAGGGAGAATGATTGCTCTCCTTCCCCTCCACACACCCCTAGAGGGGTCTGAGGAGACATGTTTATAATTCTCCCAACCGGTTTCAGGCGAGTGTTCACGTTTTTCGCTCTCGCAAGATAAAACTATTCTCTAACCCTTTCATGTCCATTAAAATAGAATTTACTGTATGATAATATGAAAAACTGGATAACATTTTTTTAAAAGACGGTTTTCTCCAGAATTTGCACAACAATTCTGACAGCATACCAAAATAAAAATTTCTTTTCTGTAACTTCAGATGCTTTTAATTCATCATGATCGTGTTCTCTCTCTGAAAAACATGGGATAGGAAGTGCACTCCCATTGTATTTTGGGAGACTATTTTTGGGGAGAGTGAAACAGGTCACCCTGATAGTTTTGGGAGTCTATTGTTACTCTCCCAGTCTATTCTTAATGACAGGCCTGCACAGTGACGTCTTTTTGTGTTAAATAACTTCCTCTTGCACTGAATTGGCGTTGATTTTAAACATGAACAGTTAATTTATGTACCAATTTTCAGCAGACAATGTGCTTTTTATGGATTTACTCCCATGTTAAAAGTCAACAGAAGATTGAAGCCAAGGGGTGTAACTCCGTCATATTTCAGGCAACTCAGCGGGGACCTATAGTTCCATAAAGGTCAAATTCTTAGACTAAGACAAGTATAAAATTTACAGAATGGGACTTTTGAGATCGAGAATGTGTCGTAATGGTAGGAGGCTACCATTACGTCGATGAACAGGGATAATGTGACTTATGTGACAAAACGATTAGAATTTGCACATGTTTCTGACGAAAACTCATTTCTTGCTATTAAAAGGTCTTTTCTCCACTTCTTCTGACTAAATGGTAATACATTCATTGTTCGCATCTAAGGCTTTTCCTAATTCACCAACGACAAATTCATCCCCTGCCTCCTTGTTTTATAATCCGATATTCATTATGTAGTCAGGCTGGAATTCACTATCAGCCATGATTCAATCGGTCAAGTTGAGAAAGCGCATGCGCAATAATCTCATATGAAAATATGAGTCAATTACTCCGAGAAAAGAAGCAAGTGTACAAAATGAATTACTTACAACAGCACCCATGGAAGTGTTTTGAAAAATGTAAATAATTTTTGTCTTAACGAGACAAGCAGGATGTGCAAAATCATTTAGTCATTCATGTGGACAGACGTCTAATTTCCTTCAAAACAAGGGCCTTCAAAGTTTGAAATTGATTCTCAGTCGGGCTAACATCCTAGTCACATTCCAAATCATGACAACCAATTCCATGTCCTAATGAGGCTGAATTTGTTGAAGAACTAAAAGCAAACATGGACAATCTAAGGTCAACTAAGGTCAATCAGAAGAGTGAGAGGAAGGTCAATGTTAGAGTTGATCGCTTTCAGTTCTCCACAATTTCTGTCTCATCAAGACGTGGATTTACACCTCGTGGTCATTTTTGAAAAGTACAGAGAGTGCGCTGCAGGTGGATAGGTCAAACATGTGAGTAGATATTTTGGTTTCTTTTAAAACACACGCTTAAAATGGTGCAGTTCGTTTAAGACTTTAAAGAAACAAATTTCAACCGAGTTAGAAGGTAGAGCTAGCCATTCGCAACAAGCTTGGAACATACACAAATGGACTAATGTTAGACCTCGGAAAATTGTTATTTAGTCCTCACTTTATTCACCAATCGGTGGGGTCTATTCTCCGTCGTTCGCCGGTTTACCCACCGATCGATGGACAACTCGCCGATCGACAACTTTCCCCAACCTGTTCAGAACATTGCTTCGCGTGACTGTGGCTCTACATTACTTCACTTTAGTAAAGGTCTTACTCTGTTATTTATAATTTCCGACATTTATTGGTCGTCGACCTTTACTTGTCGCCATGTTTCCTCCTGTGAGCAGGACTTTCGGAGACGATCGTTAAAGAAAGTATCGTGTGAAAAGAGGACTGTCAATCACAGCGCAACGGGCTCCCACTCGCATAAATTAGAGTGTCAAGAAATGCTGTGGTAAGCGGTGTGAAAAACATGCATTATCAAAGTTAACAGTAATCTAATGCCAAGAAATTTTATTGACGCGCGCGATGGCGTTTTGAAGTAGTTTTGATGGTCGTCTGGGTTGTCCTTCATAGCTGCCCGGCGATGAGCTACACTGATTTGGGGACTGAAAGTTTTATCCTACCTCTTTTTCCAAAGATACAAGAAGATCAGTGATCGAAAATTAGGGAATGGTAAAGAATACATGGTGAGCCAATGTGGGCGGAGCAACCGTGGGAAAGTTTTTAATTGGCTTGCATTCATTGGTTCTTGACTAAACGGTCTATAATGACAGTAACAAAAGTAGTATACGGGGACGTTTGGAAGCTGAACTGTTTCTTTCATCCTATCTTCTAGCTGTATACAACAGCGCCACCTAACGTCTTACGGTAGACAACTCCCTTCACTCCAACACACCCAAGTTAATAGATTATTTTTTTTTCTATTTAATTCCGCACTCAACGGGTCTCGAACCCCTACCTTTCCAATCTGAAGCTGCGCAGAACTACATGCGCACTCAATTAGACCGTAGCATCTTTCCACTGGACTAACTTCCAACACAGCGTTAGAGGTATTAAATTTCTATGTGTTACCTGAACTGTGATGAACGCATGCGCACTTCATATTTATATACCCTTTGACCTGCGATGACGTATTTGGACGAATCCAAGAGGATCCTTCGGTTTTGTAAATAAACATGGCTAAACCTAACCCTTTTCTGTCAATAAACCCCGTCCCTAACCCTAAGTCCGTCTTTAGCGTTGTCAATAAAAGGTTCCAAAACCTAACCTTATTCTGTCAATAAACCCCGTCCCTAATCCTAGGTTTGTCTTTGACGTTTTGTCAATAAAAAAAGCTGTTGACAATTGGGGCACACCGTAGTGACCCTCCGTCTCTGAAGAGCTGGCATAGTGCCAAAGGCCAACAGTCATCGACCACAGCCACGCCTTACGCACAGTGGGGCCACTTTATCAATGAGTTGACTGACCGCAACTTTTACGTTACCTACTATACTTTACCCAAGCCGAAAATTAACTATTACTTTCACAAAATCGTTTATTTTTTTTGCGCACCTGAGACAAAAAACAAACATCAGTCAAGACTGAAAGGTTAGTATTTATTGAGATTTTGCTAATGTGGCTAATGCCGATTAAATATCAATAAATATCCAAACATAAATAACGAGGTACCTGTTGGCATTTAATATTATTGAATTAGCTCTACATGTCATAAGTTATAAAAGTTATAACCCGGTTGTTGTTGTTGCTCAACTGAACTTGTAAAAATATGTGATCCTTCAACGGAAAAAAAATAGCCGCGTGTATAGGCTGAACCTTGAGCCATCGTGCCATTAAAAAGGCCTCCAAGTTTTTATCACTTGTAATCATAGAGAGAGCATTTTAGGGTCGATACCTTTCGTTTCCTTGATTTAGATTTCCCGCTGGGAGTCCCCGCCATTTTCAATTCTCCTCCATGTCAGCCTCGGGTTCGCCTAAAATTTTACTTCCGGTAACACCAAAAACGTGCTGAGCGTTTACGTTCCTAATTGAAACCTTTCAAAGAAGCATGAAACAAATTGGACTGTGATTTTTATGAGAAATTTAGATCTTCAAGATGTCTGATGGGACAGAAGACTCACTGATTGTAGCCAAAATCACTCGTAAGTCGAAGACAGTCATTGGAAACTTCTTTTTGAGTCAAATTAAGCAAAGGATTTTTTCAATTTTGACTGTTGCCATCGTCGCATTCCCTGATTGTTTTTAGAAAGACTGACGGCAAAGTTTGATTAATTTTTCAGCCGACAGATTATGGTAGCACTGTTGGCCAGTTCAGTAACAGTCAAATTTAGACCTGTCCATATTTATGCATGTACTTGTAGGTCTGCGCTGGAATTTCTGTTTTTATCAACACATGCCAAAATACATTGCTTTGACCTTTTTGCAAAACTATTTGTTCCTTATTTGATATAGAACTTTAGAAGGAACCTTTAGGATGTTTTTTTTCCAAGAAATGTTTGGAAATGAAACAATATGATATACTATACATATGCCCTATGTGAGTGTATACAGTATAGAACCTTGTATCAATGTTTTAAATCAGAATGTATGTTCTGACAAGAAGATATGGATTTTTGGATAACGGAATGGCCTGGTGATGCATTTGCGCTTTGCTTATAGTAGGCCTATAAATATAAAAGAAAACCCAAGGGGTGATGATGTCTAGTTTTAGATAACGTTTATCCTAAGCATTTCACATTTTTTTCTGGTTATCCAGAAAACTTAGCTCCGGTATGTAGCGTTAATGTGAGGACCGAAGGTCACCGCTCCCAGCTGGTTAGACCATTGTTTTCTACAATTACCAGAAAACTTAGTCCGAAATATCTGCGCTGATTATGTAAGATATTTTCGGACAGATAGGCCATCATCATCGTCAGAACGCATTTGATCAATTTTCTGGGAATTCATCAAAAATATCAAGATTCTCTACATAACTTTTAAAAATAAAATTACAAACCCGTACTTTAATGGTTTACCTTTCTCCTCGCACCAATCTGAAGTCTGTGCGTCGACACAAGCCATAGATCTGCCCGGTTAAATTTCAAACTGTACCAAACCTTTAGTTTACAAAATTCGCCATTTGCATACTCTCATTGATATGTCACTATATCCGGCAAAGGTCAACCTGTCACATGACTACCCCACTAGCAGGCGATTGTTCATTGGTCGTGTTGCTTTTTTGCTGAAGTCACGTGAACCAACATGACCAATGAACTATATCGCCTGCTAGTGGGTAGTCATATGACAAGTTGACCTTTCTCACATATAGTGACGTATCAATGAGAGTATGGAAATGGCGACTTTTGTAAATTAAAGGTTTGGTACAATGTGAGATTTAACCGGGCAGATCTATGGCTGTTGTCGACATACAGACTTCAGATTGGTGCGAGGAGACAGGGAACTCATTAAAGTACGGGTTAGCAATTTTATTTTTTAAAAGTTATGAAGAGAATCTTGATATTTTTGATGAGACCTCGAAGGGTGGCAAGAAATTCCCAGTAAATTGATCAAATGCGTTCTGACGATGATGATGGCCTATCTGTCAGAAAATGTCTTACATCATCATCCGTATATTTCGGACTACAGAAAACTATGCCTTTATGTTACTTACATGTATTCCCTACTTCTAAATGTCTTTCAAAAGTTATTTCACATTTTGTATATATATATATATAATTATATACTGTATAGTTAAATTGTTTCTAATGTTTTCACTTACAGGTCATGCTAAGGTGCATGTTGAACCTGTAGGCAGATGGTATGAGGCTCAATGTCTACGGAAGCGACACAAGCAGACTTTATCAGAACTGTCGTCATCCGATTCTACGTCATCGGATCAAGGAGACTCCATTGATGAAACGGATGAAATAGATGAAACCCTGCTCTTGTCTTTGGATCCAAGAGAATGGAAGGTATAAAATTACACTTTAAATTTCTGAAAGATCGGAAGCCAAATAAAAAAACATATTCCCCCAAAAATTGAACACCTCCAACATGACACGTTTTCAATGTTTCAAATGTCAAAATGACACAAACGACATACAGTCTAGTTAACAGTTTCAAACATTCCGTGGTTGCCAGTTACCAACGGAAGGTCGTGGGTTTCCTCCGGGCAATAAGCCCGGTTTCCTCCCACAATAAAACTGGCAACGCCACCATATAAGTGAAATAATCTTGAGCTTGGCGTAAAACACCAAACAATCAATCAATCAATCAAACATTCTGACATGCCATTTCAAGGTACATGTACATGTAGTGAGGTCAGTGTGGATTCTAAAAACACATGTACAACATGTATATTGTAATTTTGTTGAACATCAAGTTAATCTCCTAAGACTAAAGAGCTTAGTTTTTATCCTAGATAGAAGTTCAGTAGCTGTAGAATGCCATACAGTGTTTAAGTTAGTGTAATTATTTTGAATTGCATAAGCTGCCAAAATGTTTTCTGGTTAAAGCAAAAATTTAAAATCTCTTCAGTTTTTCCCAATAAGTTTAAATTAGTTTTTAGAAGCATTTTAAAAATTGATTGATTGTTTGATGTTTTACGCCGTGCTCAAGATTATTTTACTTATATGGCGGCATTGCCAGTTTTATTTTGAGAGGAAACTGGGCTCTGCCCGGAGGAAACCCACAACCTTCCGGTGGTAACTGGCAACCATCTTGCATACATTGTGTAGGTCACTCAAGTGAAAAACCAGTCAGAAAATTTTCCAATTTTTTTTGGGACTGAGTGCGATTCGAACCCGCGACCCATTGGTGGAAGGCTGTTCAGATTGAGCATTCAACGCTCTACCTACTGAGCCACGGAGGTCCCCTGGAAGCAGTTAAAATGTCCTGAACTGCCAAATTTTGGGTGGATCAGAAGAACAAATTATAGCTTTCTGCTGATACCAGCTTTCTGCTCAGTGATGTTCGCTATGGTAGTTTTTATAAGCAATAAACACTCATCAATATACGCATGCATATCAGCGATTTGAAATTTGGTCTGTTGTTAACAGATTTCAGCTTGTAAGGTATATCAATATTGTTTATTTCAAGTTCAATTCTTTACTTTTTAAAGGTACTTCAAACACTCAACTTCTTTTGACATTCAGAATGTAATGAAAAAGTGACTGTTCAGAAAGAAATCTACTGGTATGAAGAGAAGTGTGAATTTTGGCAGAGCATGCCACTTTAATTAAAGGATTGCTTTTTAATTAAATGTACTAATTTGTTTTTGAAACCTGTTTGTTTTTTTTTAGAACCAGGACCACTATTCTGTCTTAGGTCTGAAGAGGATAAGATGGAAGGCACATGAAGAACAGATTAAAAAAGCTTGTAAGTTTATATATCATATTTTCTGGAACAGTTTGTAATGCATTGACAATACCTACGCATCTTAAAGTGGCATGAGCTGCCAAAGTTTGCTGTTTTTTCCTGATCTCTGATCACCATGACAGTAACAGACTTTGAAGGTTATCGAAAAACTAAATGATTGGCGTTGGAATGAGGAAAATCCATACAGTATGTGGCCTATATGAACCGAAAACGTGTTTGAAAAGTAAACAAATTTTAAATAACCGGGACGGCCATTCATTCATTCTAAGCCTAAGTTAGTTAAAAACAATACTTTATCGTACATTCTCGAGACCAGAAGCATTAAAAAGCTTCTGAATTATACGTCTTGAGAAAAATAGGCAATTATTTCAGTATTCTGTTTTATCGGCAAAATCTCATCATTTTGACAGCTCATGCCACTTTAAGCTATGGTAAAATATTGGCAGATTGAGATTGAACCCCATAGGATCATGGGAAAAGAAAGTGAAAATTTTGGTTCCCCCTAGAAAAACCTAGTTAGAAGACAGGCCGGGGAGTTAAGCCCTGACCAGTATATCTTTCAAACACTTGTTCTTTTTATAAGCAATGACTGGCCTTTGGGTCAGAGGTTGAGCAATTTTACTTTGGAGAAGTTTGTATTCTTCTACTAAAATCTTGGCCATAGAGATGCTCGCTTTGTTATACTGAAACACAAATGGCATTATAGTTTGTTCACGACATCTTCCCGGGTCCTAGTTCAAACCCAAAAGATAAATAGTTTACACATGTATATGTTCATCACTGAATAAAGTCTTGAGTAAATTAGCTCTGTAATATGATTACTGTTTTTACAGATAAAAAGAAAGTGTTACGTCATCACCCTGATAAAAGACGTGCACAAGGCCTTAAAGTAAAGGAAGGGGAAGAGGATTATTTCACTTGTATTACAAGGGGTAAGTTAAGCCATTGTGACAAGTCATAACACACTTTGTAATAGAAAGTTTCATACGATTTAGAAAACCTGAATTTTGAATTTTAAAGTAGTCCCCCATCAGTACTTTGTATTAAAACATCAAGCCATAGGATTTTACAATAACGATCGGTTCCGGTAGCCTGTTGTTACTGCTGTTCTTAAACTACGGAAATGAAAATCTTTTACCCATCATTAAAGCCAATATGTGGGTATGATGTATAACGCAACTAGCATCGGTACCGGTTGGTTCCAAGCATTTCAATTTACGGAACCAATTTAATGTCAGGGACTGATCCAGGGAAAATTTGGGCATACCATTTTGGTTCAAAATTTTCCAACAATAAGACAAAAACAACATCTCTGGCCCAAAATTCAACATTAAATGCTATTTTGACATTAAAATCTCTTGGTTTTAAGAATTTGGGTGGATTTTTTGCTTGTGAGTTTGGGCGCCCATACCTGTATACAGGTATCAAAATGTCTCTGGATCAGTCTATGAATGTTTCTGACCATCACTGAAATTATCTGGCCTTCTAGTAAACCCATTCCAACTTATTTTTTTCTTGTCTTTTTTTTTCCAAGCGTATGAAATTCTAGGCAATCCCACAAAACGGCGTTCGTTCGACAGCGTGGATCCAGAATTTGATGATTCAGTGCCGTCTAATAACTCGTCATCTAAAGAACAGTTTTATGAAGTTTTTCGACCTGTGTTTGAACGAAATGCCCGTTTTTCTCGTAAGAAGAATGTCCCTATCTTAGGAGATGAGAACTCGTCATATGATAATGTCTGTCACTTTTATTCCTACTGGTAAGCTTTGAAATCAAACTGCCACCCATTTCAAGTCTAATTACCGTATTTCTTCTAAAGATTCAGCCACTTTTTTCCTCATAAGGATTAGACCATTAGAAAAGAAATATGCTAAATGTGGCCAGAATAATTTGCCCATTAGATGGAATTTAAGGCAATATGACCCACGCTGCAGTGTGTGAAAATGGTTATCCATAAACACAACTCCACGTCTCAATTTTTTTTCTGACTCAAAGGAAAATTGAGGCCATTAGAATGGCTGAATATTTAGAAGAAATACGGTACCACCCACATGTTCTATTCCAACTCAATGCAAAATCTTTAATGTAAATATAAAGCAGTTTAGGATGTGGGCTTTTTGTCAGAAATCAAAAACAAGCGTTTTAAAATGATGTTTTTGTACCAAAATAAGTGTCTATTGACCAATGTTAATATGGTATAAATTGTTACGGTCCCCAGTTTGAACTTCAAAGTGTGTGAAAGATGCAGAGACATGCAAGGTTTTGATTAGGCCTTTGGTTTGATGATTGTCAGCACAGACAGAAAAAAGTGGGTGGGGGACACAGGGCCTTGTTTTGTTAGATCATAAACAGCCTTATTATCCCTCAGAGTAGTTTCTCTGCAATCTGATTGGTCAATTGCCATCCGATAAATATTAGTATTAGGTGTGCTACACACCCGATACGGCTTCGCGCAAACGCTATTTTGAACGTTGTTTTGTGACGTTTATGACGCCATAGGGCGTGCTCGCATCACTCACCTTTTTCAACTATATTGTGGGTGACGGGCGAACGGTATGTCGATGTTTTTTTTGGCGATGTCGTTTGATGACATCGTAGCGCGTGCTCGTATTAGGTCACCATTTTCAACTATTTTGTGTGATATTTTGGCTGATTCTACGCAAAAGTAAAGCTCTTCGAGATAATAAAATCGTTATCATGGTTGGTGGAGGGGGGATACGAAGTATTTACATGGTCAGCGTGGTAATTGATAGCGGTCTCGCCTAACGGCGCGACCGTTATCAATTCCCACGCTGACCATGTAAATACTTTGTATCCCCCCTCCACCAACCATGATAACTAATATAATACATGTTTTAGTTTTAAAAATGTAACAATCCATCAACCTTCAGTAGCCTGAAGATTTTTTGAGGACTCCCCCAATAATTTTACACTGAAGTCAACATGAAATGGCACACATCCTGGTTAATTTCCTCACCATATAAATCTAGCAATGCAACCATAAGTGAAGTTTTGCAGGGTAAGTGCAGGGTAAAACATCAATCAATCAATCCCTTTTTGTGTCCAATAGAATGGGTTTTTTTTTACTAACATGTCATTTATTCTGTTTCAAGGTATGACTTTGATTCATGGAGGGAATTTTCCTATCTAGATGAAGAAGAGAAAGAAAAGGGAGAAAAGTAAGATATCATACATTTTATATAAAGTAGTTTTCTCAGGCGTTGAATTATTATATTAAAGTAGCATGAGCTGCCAAAATTCACACTTTTTTCATAATTTCTGATCGTGACGACACTAAGAGCCTTTGAGGGCCATCCAAAGACTAAATGATTAGCGTTGGAATGAGGAAAATCCATACTGTATGTGGCCTATACAAACCGGAATAGTGTTCGAAAAGTAAACAAAATTTAAATAACGGGACAACCATTCATTCATTCTAAACCAAAGTGAGTTCAAAACAATACTTTATCGTACATTCTCGGGACTAGAAGCACTAAAAAGCCTCTGAATTATACGTCTTAAGCAAAATAGGCAATAATTTTTACATTCTGTTTTAACGTCAAAATATCAACATTTTGGCAGCTCATGCCACTTTAAGGTCATCAGTCTCTGTGGCCGCCCTTTTTGGCCTTTCAATTATGTATGCCTTATTTGATACATGTATATGCAAGGTCACATTCACTTCATACATGTAGCCTTTTAAGTGCCCAGAATTTTATAAAACATATGAGGATGGTAGCTGGGAAAACAAAATGATTGGACTGTAAAATTAAACATATTAGCTAGGCCTATAACTTGTATTATAACATTATTAACATTATTGAGATAAGGAAAACAGAAACTCGTTATCTGAGAAAAGCAAAGTACTCCCCTACAGGTTTTAACCACTTTTTTCTCAGTAACTTGACAAAAATGTTTTGTCATCAATATCAATAAACCATAAACATGTTTAGCGTTATAGGGAAAAGAAATAATCTGAGACAATAACATACCATCCTGCACGTTTAAAACATATTTAACGACATTGTGTAAAGAGAACAATGTAGGTGAATACTTTTTCATTGTTTCATTTCATTGTTTTTTTCAGCCGTGATGAGAGGCGGTGGATAGAAAAGCAGAATAAGGCAGCCAGACTTAAAAGGAAAAAGGAGGAGACAGTCAGAATACGACAACTTGTAGGTCAGTGATGTTTACCTACATTTACAGGGAGTGATAGAAATCACATTTACAGATCAGGGAGTGATAGAAATCACATTTACAGATCAGGGAGTGATAGAAATCACATTTACAGATCAGGGAGTGATAGAAATCACATTTACAGATCAGGGAGTGATAGAAATCACATTTACAGATCAGGGAGTGATAGAAATCACATTTACAGATCAGGGAGTGATAGAAATCACATTTACAGATCAGGGAGTGATAGAAATCACATTTACAGATCAGGGAGTGATAGAAATCACATTTGCAGATCAGGGAGTGATAGAAATCACATTTACAGATCAGGGAGTGATAGAAATCACATTTACAGATCAGGGAGTGATAGAAATCACATTTACAGATCAGGGAGTGATAGAAATCACATTTACAGATCAGGGAGTGATAGAAGTTCCGCCTACTGTCCCATATTTAATACGGAACATCTGAGAGAAAAGAAATAAAATATTTTGCAAGAATTATTCAGTTCACAGACTAAAAGACAGCTGTGATCACATAGTGCATGGCCATTAATTTACAAGGAAGACATTTGTAGATAATTCTAGCTAAAAAAAATATTGCTGAAATCAGTGAAACGGATGATCTCAAAAACGACTACCATTGCATACAATCCGCAGAGATATAAAAAATGTTGTCACAGTTCTGAGCTAATTCATTCAAGGAATCAATGTACTTAAATTTTGCATGTTTTCCACCAAAGATTTTATTTTCTGTTTAGTCCGGCTCATTCAGTAAGTGTTCAAACTAATAGCAAAATGGTGATGAAATAGGAGACTTTATCACCATTCTGACACAATCAATCCATTCTTTAAATAGTTAGTGTCTTTTTTAGAGGCCGGTTGGCTGAATGGATAAGGCAGCCGGCATTTAGTGCTGGCGATAGGTGCCATACTCTGGGACCTGGGTTCAATTCCCGTTCCGGGCGTCACCCAAAAATCGGTAGAAGAATTTCTACCATATTTTCAAGAAAGTGTAATCCCAAAATAACCAGAATACAATCCATTCTTGTCCACAGATAATGCATATGCCTGTGATCCCAGGATACAAAGGTTTAAGGATGAAGAAAAAGAGAAGAAACTAGCAATAAAACGAGCTAAGCAGGAGGCAGCGAGAGCGAAGGCAGAGGAAGAAGAAAAGGTCTGTACAAGACAGGATGGAAGACAAGAAATGACAAATTTCTACTATATTCAGATTGATCGACTGATTGATGGTGTATGCCATACTCAAGATTATTTCACTTATATGGTGGTGTTGATATGACAGGTTTATTGAGGGAGAAAACGGGGCTCTGAATGGGATACGATCTCTCGTCAAATCGATGGAAGGACTGATGAACTCTAACCGACTGAGACTGATATTTCTATAGTTATGTATACTCTAAAACTTTTTTCTCCATGGTTATGTTGGGGCCTTGGTGGCTTAGTCGCTTAGAGTGATAGTCCCTGTCCAACACAGGCCTCCCTGCAATACGGCACACGTTCAAATCCCACTCAGGCCAAATAAAAAATTAAATTTCTGAGCTGATTTTTCAGTCGATCGCCGTATGTGGAAGGGTTGCCAGGTATTCACTGACGGTCAGGGTTTTCTTCTGGCAATGAGCCCGATTTCCTCCCCCACTAAACCTTGCAACTCGCCATATCAGTGAAATAATCATGAGTGCGACATAAAACACCAATCACTCAATCTTGGTTATTCAAGTCAAGAAGATTGTTTTAGTTAAATATACGGTAAGAATTCTGCTAATTCAAGGACGAGCAATGTGAAGATAACAAATTATTAGACTGCTTTCTGCATTGTTTGGTCTAAAACAACAACAATAGTGATTGCTCGATAGGATTATCAGTCGCTCCATGCAGGAGGTAAGACACCCAATGAAAAGTCTCAAACAAAGTGCTTTTCGTAATGTTTTGAGTACTTGAATTAGCGAAATTCTTACCATACTCTCAGATGCTATTAACATTCCAACCACAATCTTTCCATAATGGTATCCTTGTTATCTGCAACTTTAATGTATAAATCTTTCCAGTCAGTTACGGCTATTTTATGTTCTTGAAAATGAATCTAGTATCTGGAGCAAAACATTTGTTAAGTTTGTTAATCCATAAAACTGTTAGTTCTTTATTCAATGATAAAGTTTGGCTTAGATTTGTAACAACCTTCAATTTAAATTTTATTTTTCACTACTAAATGAGTAAAAAGAAAATAACTACTACCGTTGTAAGAAATGTTTGAAACTCTCTTTAAACGTGGGTTCCATACTAATGATAAAAAATTAAAGACATCACCACGTCCTCAGTTGTTTTTTAACAACACAAGCTTTCGACACCTGTGCCGGTGTCTTCATCAAGTGTAACTGACGAAGTTAGTTAGTGTCAGTTACACTTGACGAAGACACCGGCACAGGTGTCGAAAGCTCGTGTTGTTAAAAAACAACTGAGGACGTGGTGATGTCTTTAATTTTTTATCATTACTACCGTTGTGTTGTACCTATTCATCATCTTACACAATTACAAAGATGAAAAATTCATGATTTTTTTCCTTTTGCTTAAATCTATATAAACACTTTGTTATAATCTTATTTTAAACTTTTCCTTTCAGGAACGACAAAAAATAGCAGATGAAGAAAGAAAGATAAGAGAAAAAGAAGAAGAGGAACAGAAAGCTCAGGTTTTATTTTACTTCTGATTTTCAATTAAGTTTTCGCGGCTTATATTGCTCAGTCGGCAGAGCGGTAGTCTCTCAGTCAGACACAGCCCTCCATCGATGGGTGGGGGGTTTGAATCCAGCTCTGTCCAAATTAAAATTGGAAATATATTCTGATAGAGTTTTTCGCACCCTATCAAGAAGAGTTGTCCCGTTCCTCTTGGCCAAAAATCTTGTTTTCTTGTTTTTTCCCCCCACTAAATATAGAAACACCACCTGTGAATAAGGGAGTGTGCCATGTAACATCAATCAGTTTTCTAATTTTCTCATCACTCATTTTGGCATTTGTTCGTGCATGTCTTGATAAAACTTAATTTATGGGACAGAAAAGCCTCCATAAGAAGTATATCATTATTTATGGTGAATACCACATGTAGTATAAAGGTTAGAAATTACATTCAAACCTGGTTTAAGCGACCAACGAAGGGAAACGTGAAAAGTGGTCTCTTAAGACAGGTGGTCTCTTAATCCAGGTGGTCTCTTAATCCAGGTGGTCTCTTAATCCAGGTGGTCTCTTAATCCAGGTTTGATGCGACGGACATCTCAATAACCTGCCATCTTTTCCCATGAGTGAGGGCTTTGCCAGTCTTAGGCGATTGCATTTTGACACTGATTTGTGTACATCTCCAAGGTTTGTATAGGATAAAAAGGAGCCCAACTGCAATATATATATTAATAATTTTATTCGACATGGTTTTTTTGTCAAGTCTGTTTAGTATAATGCAATTCACAGGTATAATATAAACGGCTAGTGTTCGGCTTGAATTGTAGGCTTTAGTTATTACGACAATCGTGGATTGCCTACTACAGCGAGATAAAGCATTAAGGTGTTTGTTTTTTTAAGACCACATGGAGCGTTTTACAGTATATAGAACCAAGCTTTGGTTACTCAATGCCGGTTTTGTGTAGACTTAATCCATTTGTTTGAATTACAGGCTGCTATTGCTAAAAGAGATAGAGAAATTCAGAAGAAAGCTCTGAAAAAAGAACGAAAGACTCTGAGAACGGCTTCTAAGGTATTATTAACATCACAGGGATTTTGTATATTGAAATAGATGGTTAGCAGTGTGGTCAAATGTTCAATTATAAACATTAAACCCATAAAAGGGTTGGTAATTTGCAACAAAGCTGACTTTGAAATAAAAAAGCCTTTGCTAAGAGAGAAATTTGAAGAAAAAAAACATACCGACAAGACTTTTTATTGCTAAATCTAACCTTGCAGATTTTCTTTATTTTCATAAAGTCGATCTGAAAATCGGTTTGTGTTTTTTAGTTGTTTTTATTTTTTTATTTTCAGGACTTGGATTATTTTTCAACAGATGAAACAGAAAGAGTGAATAATATGGCAAATGTGGAGAAGTTAGCTGATATGTTGTCATTAACGAGGTGTGTACTCTTCAATGAATACTTAAACAAATTGTTTTTAAATTCCGTACGACTTAGTTTCCTCACCTAATAGATAATTTTGTGTACAGCGTAAAACCTTCATCAATCAATCTGTTTACTCTCCGCAGTCTTCAGTCTCTAAATGAAGTATTAGCCAATGGAGACCCAGAAAAGTCCAAGGAAGTATTTTTAGAAAAGGTATGTACTGACTACCAAATAGTTGTGCAGTGTCAGGTTTATTTTAGAGTTATTTCCCTTCCTTATTGCAAATTATCAAACTCTGCAGATATCTTTTCCTCTGTGATGTTGATATTTGTGTAAAGATGCGCATATTCCTACATGGAAATGTTTCTCTGGGGTGTAAGCTCCTAAAGCTTACCAACGGAAGGTCGTGGGTTTCCTCCTGGCATAGAGCCCGGTTTCCTCCCACAATAAAACTGGCAACGCCGCCATATAAGTGAAATAATCTTGAGCGCGGCGCAAAACATCAAACAATCCATCGATATGCCGGGTAACACAGCCATTAAGACTAAATCTTGATTGGGATATGCAATAAGCCCGGTTTCCTCCTCCTCTAAACCTGGCAACGCCTCCATATAAGTGAAATAATCTTGAGTGCAGCTTAAAACATCAGCCAATCAATTAATCTATGATAGTTACGTAGAAATGTACACATACAAACTCCAGGTTGCGGTTCTAAAAATAGAAAATTTGATGTATTTGGAAGAAAACACATAGCGAAATTGAACAAAAATCTTTAAAAATTATTTTTCTTTTTCATAGATAAAAGAAATGAATGATGAAATAGATGGAGAGAATCAGAAGCTATTAGCTGCTCAACAAAAACAGACCACCCCAGAGACTGGACAGAGTAATAAGAAGGTTTGGCGAGAAGAAGAAATTCAAATGTTAATAAAAGGTGTTAATCTATTTCCAGCAGGTACCAAAGAGAGGTAAAAAATAAAATCAACATTTTCAAAGTCTCCGTTTCATGTCTTATTTATAGATAGAAGTGGTGAATAAAATCAGTCTGAAGAGTCTTCACTGTTGACTGGGGCCTCAGTACAAGTGATAGTCTCTCAGCCATATAAGGGACATAATGCTGCAAAAAAACATCAACCAACCAACCAGTCTTTGGCTGACAGACTTCCAGTTGGTCACTCGATCACACATACATATATATGCCTTCCATCAATAGGTCACAGGTTCAAATACCACCCTATCTAAAAATTCATTTCACTTGTTCACCTTTAATCTTTGAAGGCTTGCCAGATACCATAAGAGGGTCGTGGGTTTCTTCAGGGGAAAGAGCCAGCTCTGAGTGATAGCCAGTCTGGCATATTATCAATAAGTCACTGTGACCAAATAAAAGAGGAAAAACCGTTGAGTGGGGTTTTCTTTGTGTCAGGTACTCACCAAAGGCTGCCGTTTTCCTTTCCTCCCCCATTAAACCTGACAAAGCTGCCATATAAGTGAAATTGCTGTATTTATTTCTATTTGTCTGATGTGTTTTTGTTTTTTTCAGATGGGAAGTGATAGCTAAATTTATAGGTCAACATTGTGAAGGCAGTCATAGAGCTGCCAAAGAAGTTTTAGGAAAAGCTAAGGAATTACAGAAAAATGGTAGGTCATTTTCAAAGGGGCATGAGTTATTGCCCCAAAATATTGATATTTTTCCACTTGAACAAAATTTTAAAATTATTGCCTATTTTTGTTAAGAAATACAAATTAGAAGTTGCCGACACTAGCATCTCGAGAAGATTCAAGAAGTATTTTAACATGCCTAGGGCAAAAATGAATTAACGTGGGTCTCTATTATTAAAACTTTGATTAGCACACCATTTTGGTTCGTATATACTACAAGCTGTATGGATTTTTCTAAAGTCAATCATTTAGTTTTTCTTCTATTCCTCTTATTGTCTTGACAATCAAAAAAGATGAAAAAAGTGTGAATTTTGGCAGCTCATAGCAGAAGGCTATTCAAAGCTAATGAGCTGGGAGGTTTTGCTTTATGCCATCCAAAGTTTGAGCTTATGTGAATCGATAAAGCAAAGAAATTTATGTGAGTTTCAAATTCAACAATGCTTAGCAAATTATGAAAACATTTTGATATTAAGTCCATGGCAGGGTCATGCAATGAACCCCACTCAGACCAAAGAACAATTTTTTTTTAGTGGGGGTTTCCCTTATTGTGAAGAGTTACCATGTACCATCACAGTTTGGTTGTTTCCTGTATTTATTTTATTTTGGCCCATTAAAACTACCAATATCATAATATAAGTGAAACAATCTTGATTGCGTCATAAATCATCAAACAGTCTACATGTATATTAGATCATGGTTTCTGGGTACTTTTTGGAAGCCATGGATTTCTCCAGAGGTCGTTATACTGTTCCATTATCCTGAAAAACCTATGTAAACTGGCAGATCTATGGGAAAGTTAAGTGCTGATTCTGACAGTGTTCTGCTTTATCAATGGATCACTTTAGACAAGTTTTTTTTTCTGTTTCTTGAAAACAATCTGGAATAATACGGGATTGAAGACATGAAAAAAAAATAATAAAAACGATTCACACGAAAATTTTGTGATACATGTAATTATTTGTTGGTGCAATTTCCTTTCTAGATACATTTTTAAAACAAGAAGCCACAAAGAAAGCGTTTGAGAAATTTGAAAAGGACCATAAAGCCAGTGCCTCAGCTGAGAGTGCACCAACAGAGAGATTGGAAAGTAAGATCATTATGAGTTTTAGCCTTAAAGGACTTATGAACAGCTTTTGGAAATATTCTCTAATTTGCGTTAAGTGTGTTGTAGAACATGTACTTTAAAAGTCTGACCAAAAAGAAAATTAAATTTCGGTCGCAGCACATACAAAATTCAAGCTACGTTTACCGATCCACAATGCTTACGAAAGTTAATTATCTCAGAGACTTATGACGACAAACACGACCTCCGTTGTGTACGTACCCTCACAGCGATGACGTAATAAACGATTTCTGTTGTCTCAGTACGTCTTCGTGGCAGTTTGTACACATCGAAGGTCGTGTATGACGTCATTTTTCCGAGCAGTTACGAAAAATACGTAAAATATGCATATTTCCTCCCCGTTCGTTTTTTGACTACCAGGGAACTAACGCGAAGGTTGTTTTGTTTCAACTGATAATTTTCAAATATATATTAAGTCAATAAACAAGCACAAACCAGCTTTAAATCTTGTTCATATATCCTTTAAGTGCAAGTAGTGCTCAAGTTTCAGTGATATATATATATCTGTAAATCCTGCAAGAAATGTTGGTCTAATACTAGATACTTGTTAATATATTATTAGGAAATCCAAGTGTGTACATTAACACCTCAGCGTTACAGTTTTTCAAAAGGGGGATGCATTTATGATGTCATGTCCAGGGGGCTGTCTCAAAACATTTACGCACGACGGATGCCCAATGCAAGGCGTATTTATCATATTTATACACACGAAAAGCATAAAGGCTCACATTCTGGGCATTTCTACCAATGAAATGCTTTGAAATGAATCTGAATGGTGACAAAAGTCTACATACTGGCTACAAAACAAAATCTGCATGCTAATTTTATTCATTTTGTGTTTAGTTGTTTTTTTTTTAAATTGAGAAGAAGGTGAAGAAAAACTTCTCAAAGCAGATTCTTCGTCTGTATTACTCAGATTAATTAAGTCTGTATGTACAGTTAACTGTTAAAATGCTCACACAGCAATTTCCTAACAAATATTTTCAATTTCATATAAAAGTTCTAACTTCTGTCCGGGAAAAACTACTGAAATCCCTCGGCTGTTTTTAATCAATGTAAGAACTATTTTGTGGCAAAAGGCTGGCATCAAACACTGAAAATTTACTTATAGCTTGCTTCTATTCACTGGTACCCTCGGGCTGGGGGCGGTGTGGTTTTTGCCATAGCCATTTTCGCCTACCTAGCATTGAGGAAAATTAAGTATGCCAAATACATTAGCCCTCCTGACGTTCATATGGTCTGAGGAGGTTTTAATGTTAAAATTTGTTGAGTGCGACGTTAAGCCCCAATCAATCAATCAATCTATTCACTGGTTACTTGTTGTTGTTTTTTTTCTCAGGTGTTGCAGAACAACAGATTCGAGAGACTGGTACAAACCCTGCCCCGTGGACAGTAGAAGAACAGAAGAGGTTAGAGCAGGCATTAAAGACCTACCCATCAACAACAGCTGATAGATGGGACAGGATTGCCCAAGTTCTACCATCCAGGAGTAAAAAAGACTGTATGAAAAGATACAAGGTATTATTAGCACTTGTCCGTGCATTACTAGTAGGATAGCGCTCATTTGTAAACATGGTAAAGCCCTATAACGCATACTTTTTGCTTGACCTATGACCTCACGAGATCACGTGCGTGTCAGCAGACGACAATAACCATGGCGGACGCTGTTGACAGTCTGCCGTTGTTGCAATGCAGCAACCTGAACGAGGAACAGTTGGAAACAATTATAAAATTGTATATATTAAGTGGTAATAATAGTAATAACATGATTTTGAGTGGGCATTACACTTTGTTATCGGTCCTTCAACACTGATTATGGCCCAAATCTCGCTATGACTTCACTTTAGATCTGATGCCACAGAGAATTACATCATCAGTCATTATGATGTTAAGATAAAGCCAATGCCCTATTGAGTCTTTCTTAAGACAGCGGGGGCTCAGTAGGTAGAGCGTTGGACGCTCATTCCAAACAGCCTTCCACCAATGGGTCGTGGGTTCGAATCCCACTCAGTCCAAAAAAAAATTGGAAAATTTCTGGCTGGCTTTTCACTCAAACGACCTATGTGGGATGGTTGCCAGTTACCATCAGTTACCTCCCACAATAAAACTGGCAACGCTGCCATATAAGTGAAATAATCTTGACCGCAGCATAAAACACCTAACAATCAATCAACTTTCAGACAGCCATTCTTGAAAATAGGGCAACGTCATCACAAATAGATTTTTTGCGCAGTGTGAAAAAAAGATTGTCCCACTCAAACCAATGTGTTACAATGAATATCACTGAATTAGTAAATTAACTGACATTGATTGACCCAGAAAAAATTCCGGGCCAGGGGGAGAATCGAATATCACTGGTTTATGGATTTCCGAAGTCAGGAGCCTCTGGCTATAACCTCTATATAACTTATTTAGAGCCAGGGTATAGCAAGGAAAATCCTCATCTTTTGAGTTTCCATAAAATAGCACAGATTCTTCTGTATAATGGGAAAAAATGGATTCAATTTGACATAAAAAAACAAGCCCTGATCTTGACCCTTGAGTTAATAAAATTATATCCTCATAGGCCCAAATGTTTGAAAATAGCAACCTTGACCAATTTGCTTTTTCTTTCTATTTGACAGGAATTGGTAGAAATGGTAAGAGCTAAGAAGTCTGCCCAAGAAGCCGCCGCCAAGCAAAAGAAAACATGACCAGAACTTCAGATTAAGGAAAATTATAGATTTTATTTTCAGAAATGTTTTTATCTTGCAAATTTTTTCGGGTTTCAACTTGTGATTTCTTGAAACTTCTTCATAAATTGATTGAGTGCCTGCACGATTGACTCGGTTGAAATCTATCTCAAGATTTCTGGCTACCTGTGCTACAGATGGGACTACTTAAACTGCCATAAGGACAAAAACTTACATTGGCATGGTTATTGAAAACAGAATCGTTTTTTTTTTTTTTGGCTGGAAAAACTCTTCTAACGATGACTGCTTGGTCCGGAATATAGTGCTTAACAAAGCTGAAGTGGGAATTAAATTGTCTTTCCATTTATTTGACTTCTTTTTTTTTTCTTCATTTTTTTTCTTTTGGACAAATCTACCCTGGGGCCCTGTCTTACAAAGCTGGTGTAAGATGCGTATAGGCCTACAACATGGACCAGCTGCGACCAAGATGCAAGTCCCTATAGTTTTAACACAGATTTACATTACTGATCGGCTTAACTTACGCGAGCTTTGTGAGACAGGGTCCAATTGAAAACTGGTTACGGTAATGTCCGAGTTAATTCAAGTGCTGGAAAAAGTAGAAGAATGCAAATTCTCATCTTAATTCAAGAGAGGGCTTGTAAAACATTCAAGGATTCAATCATCTCCCTGGACTGAGATGTGTTGAAAGTTTAAATCTCATTCAGAACCTTTTGTTATTGAGGATTTAGCAACATACATAGTCCTCTAATTAACTCTGGTATTACCGTAATCCCTTATAGAAAACTGTTGTCATGGTTCATTCTGTAAAAGGGGCATTGTTGTACCAGCAATAAGTTATTTTTTCTGATTATTTCATTATATTTATGGACACTAAAACACATGGGCACAGGGAAAATCTTCTTGTCTAAAATAACCACGAAGACAAGTTTCTAATTGTGTTAAAAAGAGGTATATCATTTAGACCTTTATACCCCATCATAAATTGTTGTAATAAAGTAAACCTATGATATTTCATTAGGTTGACGACTGACAGGAGCTTGGCCTTAGTCAGTAGAATTTTCTGGAACACTTTGTATTACATTGACAATGCTTACGCATCTTAAGCTATAGTAAGAATATCGTCAGACTATATGTTATGGGGTCATGGGAAAAGACTGTGAAAAATAGAGATACACCGCTAAAATGCAGTTGATTATTTATAGTCAAAAATGGACACCGTTTTATGTCTTTTTCCCAGATAGAAGAAATTACAAACATTTTTGCCAAAGTAACAGTTTTGACATTTTTTGTATTTTTAATTTGAAATTGAAATTCAAAATTTTTTGGTATCTGCAATGTCAATGGCCTGGGCATACAGACGAGCACCTGAAGTAATTTGAACAGCAGTTATATCGTCTAAAAGTGCCTATTGTATACACCTGTTTTAGACTATATAATCTAAGAAATACACAAACAAGCAAAGTATGTGGTTAAAGAGATACGCTTGCTTCTTTGTAGGTTTTAGATCATAAACTAAAACACAAGCAACGGTTGGATTGATTGATGTTTTACACTGCACTCAAGATTATTTCATTTAATTGGCATCGTTGCCAGGTTTAGTGGGGGAGGAAACTGGGCTCATTGCCCGGAGGAAACTCCCGACCTTCGAGTACCTGGCAGCTATTCCACTTACGGCGACATAGTGAACAATCCACTCAGAAATTGTTCAATTTTTTATTTCATCTGAGTGGGAATCCACCTGCATTGAAGGGACGACATTGTACACATTTAGGACCAAGCAAAAAGTGCAGTTTGGCCCTAAAATGTTATTGGGAAGCAGGCCTTGAATTTAAGATAATTTGCTGTACCCATTTTTAAGGCCAGTTTTGTTTCGGTGATAGGCCTACTATATAAACCTGGAGAGACTAAAGACACAGAGATCAAGGCCGGGGGACTACACAGGTACCTCTTCAGCCAATAGACCCTTTCAGCTTAGAACGACGTGTTTATGACGTTCGAATTGGTGGGCATTGACGTCATCTCTCTAAGTGTTGCGGTCGCTGAGACACGCCTCTTTTGCATTACGTCACAGACGTAATGAACACGATTCTGGCGTCAGATTGATCCAAAAACTCGATTTAACGTCATTTTGCCCTTCAACGGGGCTTCTGCGCAAGCGTCAATCCTTGAGCCGAAAGGGTCTATGAAAGCCAATTAACCCGTAACATTTTGTCGCAATGTGTGCTGTCTTACCCAGAGGACTACTACTGCAATGACTGTTGTATAGTCATGACAGTATTCACCTGAGCCTATAAGCAAGCAGAGCTCATGTAGAGTGATTTGGGTTTGACGTCTTGGGGTCAAAAGAAAATTAGCTTAACGAGGGGGTTAAATGACCTGACGTAACAAAGAAATTCCTTTGTGGCACGTTATCTAATCTGCCGCTAACGGCGCTTTGAACAACCCACCCCTGCTTGATAGTATTTCAGCCATATGAAAACGTCTCCTTGTGGCAGGCCAGATTTCCACTGCTACTTTTATAAGGCGACTTGCCAAAGACACCTAGCAAGCCCCCTCACCCAGTCACATTATACGGACACCGGGCCAACTAGTCGCTGCTCAAACCCCTATTGCTTAGCGCCAAGTGAAGCAGCAGCAGCTCATGTAGAAGTTCTATAGAATGAACAGGGAAACAATAGTTGGTGAACGTAAATATGGATCAATCAAGGTTTTATTTCTTTGATCAAAGCTTTTTATGTATTTGTCATTGACTAGCAACAGATATTTACAGCATTCTCAAAAAAAAGCTGCATTAAGGCAAACATAGTATATACATATGTACAGTTTAAATATGTGATTCCTCCTAAAGTAACAAAGCTGGGTATTATAACAGTTAACAATTAACCCCTTCAGATAACACAAAAAGCCACATGACTGAGCCATAAAAAAATCACAATACTGCTGAGCACAAATCTATGTATATACATGTACACAATGTGTAAAATGACATTGGCCTGGAAATGTCAACTTTCATAAATTGTCAGCGTACAAACAAAATATTTTCTAGCATTCTAAAATAGAGTAAATTGATTGATTGATTGACTGACTGGTGCTTAACGTCACACTCAACAGCTAAGGTTATATGGCGACAAAAGTACCAACCAACCAAAAGATAACTAAATTTTGACCTTAGGCTCCACAGACCATAGAACATCAGGAGGCTAATGTATGTGGCATACTTAATGTTCCTCCTTGCTGGGTCAGCATGCATGGCTAAAACAGAGCCACACTGCTCCAGCCCGAGGGCTAAAATGGAGTACAAGACTACCTACATAACATACATCATTTATTGTCTAGATAGGTTATTGTTATGGAATTCTCCTTGTTGTATAAAGTCTTTTTCTAGAGCACTATAAAGCACTGAATACTCCAAATCACAAAATTTTCCGAATTTCATTTTCAAAAATTTTAATTCCTTTTTTCATTGCATAAGAGCCAAAACTGGAGAAGATAATTTCAAACAAATAATTCTTGAGTAATTCAGAGTAAATATTTACACACTAAAATGGAAAATTTGACACAGTACACATAAATTTAAAGAATACTAAATATAAAATATCTTAATACAAATCTCGGCCTCTTCGAGTTCCTGTCTGTTTGGGAAGATTATTTGAAACAAAGTTACAATTTCATCAAAATTTAACACCGGATTTCGGAACGTTTGAGTTGTATTAATTGTAAACTAAATTTTTCTAGATTTTATAAAAAAAAAAATTGAAGGAGAATTTTCTTCATGATCAGAAAAAAAAATACTTTTCTATAATATCTGGCAAGAACTTCCATTCAGATAATTTGCCTTACCACGATAGAAAGCTTTATTATAAAAGAAAAACTTCATGTAGCAGCTGAGATTTTCTTAAAATACCTTACGATTCAATAAGAAATATAAAATATCTAAAATACATTAAAACTCATTTTAAAAAAACAAATTATCAAATATTTACGGTAAAGCAAAATTTGGACATTAAGTTGCTCATCCATAACATGCAGAAGTACCTCATTCTATACATTTGCGGAATTTAAATGTGGAGATGGAATTTAAACAAAGAAAAGTTTAGTATTTGAAGCATAACTTTTTGGTAGCAAGCATAAATTAGATTTATTTCAATACCTGCCCATCTTATTTACAGACACTCAACTTCATCAAAATACCTTTCCACAAATATGTGTTTAATCATAATTTTTAGAAAAATAACAAAAAAATGAATCCATAACTTTAGTAAAATCAGGACGACATTATTTAATTTGTTCAATTATGTGTTCACTTTAAAAGTTCATGTCAAGAGAAACTAAAAAAAAGTTGTGTTTTCTACTGCTGTTAGATGAGGCTTCCAAATGGCCATTGGTAACTTGCCTAGCTCCCATGGACCACTTGTTTAGGTTGTAAGAATTGAGCGGGCTTAGCTGTGCGTGTGGTGCATTCTCAGCTATTTGTTTACTGATTATCTTGCCTAGCTCCCATGGACCACTTGTTTAGGTTGTAAGAATTGAGCGGGCTTAGCTGTGCGTGTGGTGCATTCTCAGCTATTTGTTTACTGATTGACTTGCCTGGCTCCCATGGAACACTTGTTTAGGTTGTAAGAATTGAGCCGGCTTAGCTGTGCGTGTGGTGCATTCCCAGCTATTTGTTTACTGATTATCTTGCCTAGCTCCCATGGAACACTTGTTTAGGTTGTAAGAATTGAGCCGGCTTAGCTGTGCGTGTGGTGCATTCCCAGCTATTTGTTTACTGATTGACAAGACAAAACAATAGTAAAAGGGAATTGCCTAAATAGCCCTTCATACGTACTGGTTTGGCAGAAAATAGACTTATTGAGCAATTGTCTGCTTCCATGGTATCTAGTCAAAGCTATCAAATCTTTACCCAAGCAATTTGAGTTGGATTGATTGATGTTTTACGCCGCACTCAATTTGAGCTGAGTAGACAGGCCAAGTAGAAAACAAATAAAATCTTTCAATGGCATTTAGAAGTTGAAAGGTTAACAATAAGGTGAAGAATTACTTATGGATAACAACTTCTTGGTTTATTGGGTGACGACGTTTCGATGTAGTTCTTACATCGTTATCAAAGTCAATGACAGAGTCAAAGTCATTGACTTTGATAACGATGTAAGAACTACATCGAAACGTCGTCACCCAATAAACCAAGAAGTTGTTATACATAAGTAATTCTTCACCTTATTATAGATAACAAATAAGTCTGAACATGTAAGAGTTGTCAGCTGGCTGTAGTCTACGTTTGACTTCCGATTTATATCACTTCTTATATTTCTACTAATTTGAGGGGTAATAATCATAACACACTTAGGCTCTATGACCCTTTAAGCACTTTGTTCTACAGAAGCAATTATGTTAAATGGCTTTGATAGCAATTTGAAAAAGAAACGTGTTAAAACGAAATTAGAAAGTAGTTCGCTATTTTTCTCAAGCTAATAGATGATAACATTTGATTGACAAAGTTTAGAAGTAACAAAAACCTCAAATGTTAATTTGAATTCTGGTTCCTTGTTGAGAGCATTGGAATGAACCTCTGTCACAGACAGAATAAATAAGTTACAGAAATTTATCAAATATCAGCACACAAATGTTTTAAAGCACTTTATGGTGAGTACATATAGAAGGATAATTAGAGTTGTAAAGCAGTTCTGAACGCAATAAGGGAATATAAAATTGTGTACAATCTATTCACAGTAAAAGATACAGAAACAGAATAAACCTGGTCGCACAGTAGTCATTCTTTAAGCTACATATTTTTATCATAACAAATAATAAAGTATGTTTTGAGTTTGTCATAGAAATATGCCACCTCATTCCCCTCTAGGCCGTATAAAAAAAAACTGAGATTGAAAAAAGCCTATATATACAGTACAAAGCTCTAGAATTTAATGATTTCATTGAGATTTTAATTTAATTGAAGAATTCAAACATAGAAATATGGCAATTATTCTATTATAAAAATTAAGTTCGCAAAATAAGCAATTTTATTCTGGCGTACACCTAAATAAAGGAGAATTTGACATCTGAAACCAGGGTGGGAATGTGTGAATTCTTAAATTGAAAAATTTTAATGTATACATGTACTATATTTATAAATAAAATTTTTCAAAAGCTGTAAGTCCAGCAACATATTTTATACAAGTTGATATTCCCAATTATTTAATATTTCATTTATCTCTTTCCATATTCAAAAAGAACTTATCATTAATTTAATTACAAGGTAACACAGGGATAAATGTCTATCCTCTAGGAAAAGTAATATTCAAATCAATTTGTTAAACCAGCTAGAACATGACTTGGGTCCCCTACTCGCTCAAAGATACAAAAGCCCTGAACGTTTCACTGGTACTCTGCAACCATCCAAACCCAAGTTAAAGAGATAGTGTAGTGATAATAACTTCATTGCCCAAGGCTCTCTCCTGTAAAGCTGGTGTCAGTTACGATCTGAATCAGTGTTGAAACTATAGGAAGATATGTCTTGGGTGCAGTCTTACAATGAAGTAGATACATGTAGGTCTATAAAATGGACCTGTTGTTTGAAATAAAACCAGCTTACACGTACAGTAGGTTAATTGATGTACCTCTAACAGGGCATTAAGTTAATTATTTTTTAACAACAGGCCCCTGTGCTTAAGTTCTTTCAATAACATACATTTAACTCGGACGTATCTTACACCAGCATTGTATGACCACCCCTCCCTCTAGCCAGTCACTGGACAAGACTTTTGCACAGCTTTCAAAGTTGATTCCATATACAGGAATAGACTTTCCTGCCGGGACCACGTTCATAGACGTTAGAATAGGAACATTCAGCATCACATGTAAATGACATTTGCACCGCTCTGGATCCCTCAGCCATGATTAACATAGCCATATTCGCCGGTGCAGAGGACACCGGGCTTGGTGGCGGGAAAGATGCGTGCAAGTTGTACTTGCTTCAGACCCTGTTATGTAAATGAATAGGTAACAAGCTACTTAGCATAGGTTTCATAGAAGGCAATTTTAACCCGTTCAATATGGTGACAGAGCTTAATGGCTGGTCCCAGTTTTAACTCCATGTGTTCCTGCACTGTGGGTAATGTTAACAACAACAACGCTTGGCCGTCTATCTCCTGAAATGAACAAATGGAAAATTAAAACTTTTCCTGACTAAATAGTTACTCCTTGCAACTTGGATACCGAAAATCAAATCATAAATTTACACATGGGCCAGTATATAAAATGAACACAGACTGTCAGTACAAAAGATACAATGAAACTCAATGAGATTGGCACAAGGCAACCTACAGAAATGTATTTATTAATTAATTGAACTCTTAAGCGATCTATGGATTGATTGACGTTTTACGCCACACACACAAGATTATTTCACTTTTATTGTAGCGTGGCCAGGTTAGAAGGGGGAGGAAACCATATTCTTTGCCTAGAGGAAACCCCAGACTTTCATATGGCGATTGAATACAAAAATCCACCTAAAATTTTTTTATTTTATTAATTGTGTCGGACTGAGGACCTACAGTATATTTGAAACTCCTGCCCCAGGTAAAGTCTATTGCTCCACAGATCGAACCACAGAGGCTCCCCAAAACAACAGTGATAATCACAGTCATGGTACGAGATTCTTAAACCGCCCAATTTGGCATTTTTCGATCGATTGAGTGCTGTTTTCTCCACATTCAATTTTTACTTCTCTTGTACGGTGGCATTGCGATATATAGTGAGGGACCCACTGACCCTTGTTCTTTGTCCAGAGAAAATCATAGGTAACTGGTAACCGTTCCACGAGACGTCAAGTGGAAAGTGACGAATTTTCTTCGGATTGAGTGAAATTTGAACCTGTGACCATAGTTGGCTGGCATGTGTCCAAGAGAAAGAGAGATCATCTCCCTGCCGACTGAGTCAGTGGGATTTGAAACCATGACCATAGTTGCCTGGTATGTGTCCAAGAGAGAGATCATCTCCCTGCCGACTGAGTCAGTGGGATTTGAAACCATGACCATAGTTGGCTGACATGTGTCCAAGAGAGAGAGAGATCATCTCCCAGCCGACTGAGTCAGTGGGATTTGAACCCGTGACCATAGTTGGCTGGCATGTATCCAAGAGAGAGAGATCATCTCCCTGCCGACTGAGTCAGTGGGATTTGAAACCATGACCATAGTTGCCTGGTATGTGTCCGAGAGAGAAATCATCTCCCAGCCGACTGAGTCAGTGGGATTTGAAACCATGACCATAGTTGGCTGGTATGTGTCCGAGAGAGAGATCATCTCCCTGCTGACTGAGTCAGTGGGATTTGAAACCATGACCATAGTTGGCTGGTATGTGTCCGAGAGAGAGATCATCTCCCTGCTGACTGAGTCAGTGGGATTTGAAACCATGACCATAGTTGGCTGGTATGTGTCCGAGAGAGAGATCATCTCCCAGCCGACTGAGTCAGTGGGATTTGAAACCGTGACCAAAGTTGGTTGGCATGTGTCCGAGAGAGAGATCACCTCCCTGACGACTGAGTCAGTAAGGTTAGAAACCATGACTTTCCGGTGGTAACTAGCAAACATCCCACAAACATGTAGGTTGTTCGAGTGAAAACCCAGTTAGAAAATTTTCAAATTTTTTTTTGGACTGAGTGGGATTTAAACCTGTGACCCATTGATGGAAGGCTGTTTGGATTGAGCGTCCAACTTTCTACCTACTGAGCCACGGAGGCCCCCAGTGAGACTTGAAACCATGACCGTTTAGCCATGGCCACAGAACAAAGAAGCCTCCCCCTCAAATTTGACAAATGTCTTGAGATGAACTGTTCTCACACTGATTGGAACTCGCACATCTTGAATTTACATTTAAATAGACAACTCACATGTTCCTTAAAGATCCTTGCTAGATGAGCACAGTCAGTTGTTTTAATAAACTCCACTACCTGATTGATTGACCACTTCAATGGATTGGAATGTAACTTTAATATGTCCTCTCTATTACTCTTCTGGAAAAAATAAAAACAAGGAAAATATATCAGAAATTGTCAAGGAACACAGTAGGATTGTAAAAAAAAGATTATTTTTTCACTGTCGTTCTTTTTTACAGAATTCAGCTTGGTGGAAAAATAAACCCCCTGAATTTTAGGGGTTTCTTTGCAAAATATTCGTTTAAAATACATGTAACACTGTACAAAGACAGCTATGTTGCTGTGAGCCTCTTTTTATTATTTTACCGACTGAATCCTCTAGATTATTTCACTTATATGGCGGTGTTGCCAGGTTAACTGAGCGAGGAAACCGGGCTCATTGCCCGGAGGGAGTACCTGGCAAGTCTTCCCCATACGCCGACCGAGTCAAATATCCACTCAGAAATTTTTCACTTTTTTATTAGGTCTGAGTGGGATTCAAACCCGCGCCGCATCGATGGAATTGCCCAGAGGAAATCATTGACCTTTGCTGAGTACCTCACAACTCCCAAATAGGGTGACCAAGTGAAAATCCCATTCATAGTTTTTTCAATTTTTCATACTGAGTGGAATTCGAACCCCCAGCACATTGATAGTGGGCTTGTGTCTGTCTGAGAAACTACCGCTCTGACAACTGAGCCATCGAGGCCTAATGTTTTATACACGACAGGGGGCTGCTGCACATTTACGTCCCATGTAAATTCAATGCAATACCTAACTGTCGTGGCAACACATACCTTCAACATTAAGCTACGGCCAGGGGCAAAATTATGTCGGCCGTAAATGTGTTGAGAAACAGCCCCCAGTAGTAAATGAGAAAATGCTTGTAAACTCATATCGAAAATGTAGTGTTTATAAGTTTATTAGGCATAAAATAAACAACAGTTGTCCAGGTTATTTAAATGTGTAAATTTTGGCTGTTTATGTCACTTTAGGATTAAGGATAAAAAGAGGTAGTTCTTACCACTGGTGATGTTTTCAGATGTGACTTGCTCGATGACTTGGAGGATGGTCCATGATTCAGCAGAATTTTCTTGTGAGTTTTTCTTTCAAAGCTGAACTTGGGTAACTTGGCCCCTCTGGTAGTGATGGCAGATGGGGGTGGTATATGGTGACGATATTTCCGCTTGCCCTTCCCAGAGGTCAACTTCATGTCACAATCCGGTACGGAGCCATCGTTACATTCACTGCTTCCACTTATTGCAGAGACATTGTCATCATCATCAGGAAGTACCTCTTCCTTCATTTGAGATTTTCTTGCCATTGTTATATTTTTCCTTTTCTTTCTCCTCCCAGCCTTCTTTATGCCATTTTCGAGATTTGTATGGCCTCCAGGAGGTCGACCAATCTTGCGCTTCTTCTTTCCATAGTAATACGCTAAAATTAGACAACATTATTTAACTAGCCTTGCATCCACAATACTGCCTTACTATATGGCACAAGAGTCTATCTAGAATACCTTCTACATCTGTTTTTTGACAGTTGATAAAATTGTAATACTGTATTTTGTATTTACCAATTTACAATGAACAAAAATAAACCCTTGTGTTGTCAATTACTCTAGCAGTTGGGATTTGTGCAGGGACATATTGGGAAAAAGATTGTTAAGACTTCAGCTATTTCACTCTATGTAAAGATTAAGTTTTCCATTAAAGTGACATGAGCTGCCGAATTGTTGATATTTTGACGTTGAAACAGAATGTTGAAATTATCGGCTATTTTTCTCAAGACGTATAATTCAGAAGCTTTTTAGTGCTTCTAGTCTAGAAAATGTACAATAAAGTATTGTTTTGAACTAACTTTGGCTTAGAATGAATGAATAGTCATCCTGGTTATTTAAATTTTGTTTACTTTTCGAAGACGTTTTCGGTTCGTACAGGCCACATACTGTATGGAATTTCCTCATTCCAACGCCACTCATTTAGTTTTTTGATGCCCTTCAAACCCTCTTACTGTCGTGACAATCAGATATTATGGAAAAAGTGAGAATTTTTAGCAGCTCATGCCACTTTAACCATTGTTAAATTTCTTAGCTCCAATGGATTGCAGGATATAGAATTCCTCAGTGGGGGGAGAGGTAATTAAACTGATTGTCTAACGATTTTTTCTTTGCATTTTAGAAATCAGCATTGGCCGATATTTTTTTTTTTTTTTTTCTCGAAAAATTAAAGTAGAAGTAAAAGTAGAACAGCTTGGTTAGTTTTGAGAATGTACATTAAAGTATTATTTAACTGGTAACTAAGACGAATTTCAACGTCGTCCCATTTACGAAGATTTGGTTTACTTTTACAGCACTACCGCATTTCTTCTAAAGATTCAGCCACTTTTTGCCTCATAAGGATTTGACCATTAGAAGAAATATGCTAAATGTGACCAGACAAATTTGCTCATTAGAGGCAATTTAAGGCAATCTGACTCGCTGTGCAGTGTGTGAAAATGGTTATCCTTAAATACAACTCCTCGTCTCCATTTTTGTCCAACTCAATGGAAAATTTAGGCCATTAGAATGGCTGAATCTTTAGAAGAAATACGGTATTTTGATTAGGACAGACAACAGACTGTATGGATATTCCCTATCGTCTATCATTTATTTTTTTGATGAGCTTCAAACCCTCTAATGGTCTTGAGGGGCCTCGGTGGCTCAGTCGGTTTGAGTGATAAGTCCCTCAGTCCGACATACAGTAGGCCTCCCATCAATTGGGCGGGGGATCGAATCCCACTGACTAAATAAATATCGAAAAATTTCTGTGTGGATTTTTCACTCAATCGGCATACGTGGAACAGTTGCCAGGTACTGACCAAACGACAGGGGTTTCCTACAGGCAATAAGCCCAGTTTCCTCTACCACTAAAACTAGCACTGCCGTCATATAAGTGCAATAATCTTGAGTGCAGCGTAAAACATCAATCAATCAAAAATGTGAATTTGGCAGCTCAGGCCATGGTATGTGGTACACACAAAGACTTACTATATTTAGTTTTGGTAAGCTGTGAACAGTTTTCTGGGCAGCTATCTCCCACACATTGTGGACTGATCAGGTTTGGACAACATTCCAGTTTAATACAGACGTTTCTACAGAATTCATCCAGTTGTTCGAGAGACTTACAGATCTCTACTGTAGCACGATAACTCTTTGCCTTGTACCTGGAAATAACAAATATGATGTTAAAAACAGTGAGATTACAGACAAAGTACATGTATATCACTGTCTTTTCCCATGATCCTATAGGGCTCAATCTCAGTCTGCCGATATTCTTGCCATAGCTTAAGATGCGTAAGCATTGTCAATGTATTACAAAGAGTTCCAGAAAATTCTACTGACTAAGGCCAAGCTTCTGTCAGTCGTCAACCTAATGAAATATCATAGGTTGTTTATTACAACAGCTTATGATGGGGAATAAAGGTTTAAATGATATACCTCTTTTTAAAACAATTAGAAACTTGTCTCCATGGTTATTTAAGACAAGAAGATTTTCCCTGTGCCCGTGTGTTTTAATGTTCTTAAATATATCATTGTATAAGGAATATCAAGCAAGTACCACAGGAAGCCAATATTTTCAAAGCTTTAAGGACCATCAAGGAACAGTTTAGAGTGGTATGAGCAATTCACAAGGTTTATAGTCTTGACAATGTAAGGTAAAGTGGTGTATTGTCAATCAGTTAGGTCTTCAGGAAGAAATATATATTGTTCAAAACAATAATTTAGGTTTTTGATTACTTTCAAACCCTCTTACTGTTTCGACAATCAGAAGTTATGAAAAAAGTTCGAATTTGAGCAGCTCATGCCACTTTAAAGATAGGAAGTCTGGAGAAGCCCAGATTAAATCATCAAGGCTTTATGTAGCGGCTCTTCAATCTTAACTAACGAACCACATAGAAAAAAAAAATTATGATTGATTGATTAATGTTTTTGCTGCACTCAGGATTATTTCACTTGGCAACGCCCCTAGGTGTCAGCCAGTACGACGCAACTCTCCCACTAAGGGCGCTCAAGTGAAAAACCCACTCAGAAATATTAAAAATTTTCTTGGACTGTGTGTGACTCGAACCCATGGCAAATCAATGGGAGGCTTATTTTGCACCGAGAAGACTCTCATTCAGCCAACTGAGGCACAAAGGCCGCACAGAGCAAATAACCCAAATCGAGTAATCAGTGAAAATAAATTACTTTGCTTTGAGGACTTGCTGGTGCATATTGGGATTGGGTTCTCCCTCTAACTGTATTTCCTTCAAGACTCTGCAGGACTTGTAGGCTACATTAATCAACATGCTCAGCACTTCCTTTAACACCAGTACCATGGAACCTGGGCCTACAGATTTAGGCAACTCCGCAATACGCCCTTTACTCAAATAAGGCCCCGAAAAACATTTGTGGTTGAAATAAATCTTAGGACACCAACTGCCTCCTGTAAGAAAAGGGAAATTAGATTAATTATGCATGTCCATCAGAAACAATGAATCGGTTCTGTATATTAAAATGGAAGCCAACCAGTACTAATGCTACTTTCTTTATACATTATACCATATACTCGCTTTTGTGATTGATGGGTAACAGATTTTGGTTTCCGTAGTTCAAGAACAGGCTACCTGAAGCAAGCGTTACCATGAAATCCTGTTAAACATCAAATTTCTAGTTTTTGTTCATGTCAGAAAATAGTATTGAGGATATTTCTATGTTCATAACGTAAGTTTCAACTGGGTGAGGGGTACCAGCAAAAGGCTACCTCCAGACACAGGGTGGTTTGGACAGGGTTCTGGTTTATCAAGGTGTCAGTTTAGACAGTGTTCTGGTTTATCAAGGTAAGGGTTTGGTCAGGGTTCTGGTTTATCAAGGTGTCGGTTTGGACAGTGTTCTTGTTTATCAAGGTGTTGGTTTGGACAGGGTTCTGGTTTATCAAGGTGTCAGTTTGGACAGTGTTCTGGTTTATCAAGGTGTTGGTTTGGACAAGGTTCTGGTTTATCAAGGTGTTGGCATGGACAAGGTTCTGGTTTAACAAGGTGTTGGTTTGGACAAGGTTCTGGTTTATCAAGGTGTTGGTTTGGACAAGGTTGTGGTTTATCAAGGTGTTGGTTTGGACAAGGTTCTGGTTTATCAAGGTGTTGGTTTGGTCAGGGTTCTGGTTTATCAAGGTGTTGGTTTGGACAGTGTTGTGGTTTATCAAGGTGTTGGTTTGGACAGTGTTCTGGTTTATTAAGGTGTTAGTTTGGACAGTGTTCTGGTTTATCAAGGTGTTAGCAAGGACAGCGTTCTGATTTATCAAGGTGTTGGTTTGGACAGGGTTCTGGTTTATTAAGGTGTTGGTTTGGACAGTGTTCTGGTTTATCAAGGTGTTGGTTTGGACAGTGTTCTTGTTTATCAAGGTGTTGGTTTGGTCAGGGTTCTGGTTTTTCAAGGTGTTGGTTTGGACAGTGTTCTGGTTTATCAAGGTGTTGGTTTGGACAGCGTTCTGGTTTATCAAGGTGTTGGTTTGGACAGTGTTCTGGTTTATCAAGGTGTTAGCAAGGAGAGCGTTCTGATTTATCAAGGTGTTGGTTTGGACAGGGTTCTGGTTTATTAAGGTGTTGGTTTGGACAGTGTTCTGGTTTTTCAAGGTGTTGGTTTGGACAGGGTTGTGGTTTATCAAGGTGTTGGTTTGGACAGTGTTCTGGTTTATCAAGGTTGTTGCATGGACAGCGTTCTGGTTTATCAAGGTGTTGGTTTGGTCAGCGTTCTGGTTTATCAAGGTGTTGGTTTGGACAGCGTTCTGGTTTATCAAGGTGTTGGTTTGGTCAGGGTTCTGGTTTATCAAGGTGTTGGTTTGGACAGTGTTCTGGTTTATCAAGGTGTTGGTTTGGACAGTGTTCTGGTTTATCAAGGTGTTGGTTTGGTCAGGCTTCTGGGTTTATCAAGGTGTTAGCAAGGACAGCGTTCTGATTTATCAAGGTGTTGGTTTGGACAGTGTTCTGGTTTATTAAGGTGTTGGTTTGGACAGTGTTCTGGTTTATCAAGGTGTTGGTTTGGACAGGGTTCTGGTTTATCAAGGTGTTGGTTTGGACAGTGTTCTGGTTTATTAAGGTGTTGGTTTGGACAGGGTTGTGGTTTATCAAGGTGTTGGTTTGGACAGCGTTCTGGTTTATCAAGGTGTTGGTTTGGACAGTGTTCTGGTTTATTAAGGTGTTGGTTTGGACAGGGTTGTGGTTTATCAAGGTGTTGGTTTGGACAGTGTTCTGGTTTATCAAGGTTGTTGCATGGACAGCGTTCTGGTTTATCAAGGTGTTGGTTTGGTCAGCGTTCTGGTTAATCAAGGTGTTGGTTTGGACAGCGCTCTGGTTTATCAAGGTGTTGGTTTGGTCAGGGTTCTGGTTTATCAAGGTGTTGGTTTGGACAGTGTTCTGGTTTATCAAGGTGTTGGTTTGGACAGTGTTCTGGTTTATCAAGGTGTTGGTTTGGTCAGGCTTCTGGGTTTATCAAGGTGTTAGCAAGGACAGCGTTCTGATTTATCAAGGTGTTGGTTTGGACAGTGTTCTGGTTTATCAAGGTGTTGGTTTGGACAGTGTTCTGGTTTATTAAGGTGTTGGTTTGGACAGTGTTCTGGTTTATCAAGGTGTTGGTTTGGACAGTGTTTTGGTTTATCAAGGTGTTGGTTTGGACAGTGTTCTGGTTTATCAAGGTGTTGGTTTGGACAGTGTTCTGGTTTATCAAGGTGTTGGTTTGGACAGTTTTCTGGTTTATCAAGGTGTTGATTTGGACAGGCTTCTGGGTTTATCAAGGTGTTAGCAAGGACAGCGTTCTGATTTATCAAGGTGTTGGTTTGGACAGTGTTCTGGTTTATCAAGGTGTTGGTTTGGTCAGGGTTCTGGTTTATCAAGGTGTTGGTTTGGTCAGGGTTCTGGTTTATCAAGGTGTTGGTTTGGTCAGGGTTCTGGTTTATCAAGGTGTTGGTTTGGACAGTGTTCTGGTTTATCAAGGTGTTGGTTTGGACAGTGTTCTGGTTTATTAAGGTGTTGGTTTGGACAGGGTTGTGGTTTATCAAGGTGTTGGTTTGGACAGCCTTCTGGTTTATCAAGGTGTTGGTATGGACAGTGTTCTGGTTTATCAAGGATGTTGCGTGGACAGGGTTCTGGTTTATCAAGGTGTTGGTTTGGACAGGGTTCTGGTTTATCAAGGTGTTGGTTTGGTCAGGATTCTGGTTTATTAAGGTGTTGGTTTGGTCAGGGTTCTGGTTTATCAAGGTGTTGGTTTGGACAGTGTTCTGGTTTATCAAGGTGTTGGTTTGGACAGCGTTCTGGTTTATCAAGGTGTTGGTTTGGTCAGGGTTCTGGTTTATCAAGGTGTTGGTTTGGACAGTGTTCTGGTTTATCAAGGTGTTGGTTTGGTCAGGCTTCTGGGTTTATCAAGGTGTTAGCAAGGACAGCGTTCTGATTTATCAAGGTGTTGGTTTGGACAGGGTTCTGGTTTATCAAGGTGTTGGTTTGGATAGTGTTCTGGTTTATCAAGGTGTTGGTTTGGACAGTGTTCTGGTTTATTAAGGTGTTGGTTTGGACAGGGTTGTGGTTTATCAAGGTGTTGGTTTGGACAGCCTTCTGGTTTATCAAGGTGTTGGTATGGAC
The DNA here is from genome assembly GCA_963971465.1 of Lepidochitona cinerea. Classification (NCBI taxonomy): domain Eukaryota; kingdom Metazoa; phylum Mollusca; class Polyplacophora; order Chitonida; family Tonicellidae; genus Lepidochitona; species Lepidochitona cinerea. The sequence continues at coordinate 37,570,469 of OZ020557.1, read as the reverse complement.
AGTGTTCTGGTTTATCAAGGATGTTGCATGGACAGGGTTCTGGTTTATCAAGGTGTTGGTTGGGACAGGGTTCTGGTTTATCAAGGTGTTGGTTTGGTCAGGATTCTGGTTTATCAAGGTGTTGGTTTAGTCAGGGTTCTGGTTTATCAAGGTGTTGGTTTGGTCAGGCTTCTGGTTTATCAAGGTGTTGGTTTGGTCCGGGTTCTGGTTTATCAAGGTGTCAGTTTAGACAGTGTTCTGGTTTATCAAGGTGTTGGTTTGGACAGTGTTCTGGTTTATCAAGGTGTTGGTTTGGACAGTGTTCTGGTTTATCAAGGTGTTGGTTTGGTCAGGGTTCTGGTTTATCAAGGTGTTGGTTTGGTCAGGGTTCTGGTTTATCAACGTGTTGGTTTGGACAAGGTTCTGGTTTATCAAGGTGTTGGTTTGGACAGTGTTCTGGTTTATCAAGGTGTTGGTTTGGACAGTGTTCTGGTTTATCAAGGTGCTGGTTTGGACAGGGTTCTGGTTTATTAAGGTGTTGGTTTGGACAGTGTTCTGGTTTATCACGGTGTTGGTTTGGACAGTGTTCTGGTTTATCAAGGTGTTGGTTTGGACAGTGTTCTGGTTTATCAAGGTACGGGTTTGGACAGTGTTCTGGTTTATCAAGGTGTTGGTTTGGTCAGGGTTCTGGTTTATCAAGGTGCTGGTTTGGACAGGGTTCTGGTTTATCAAGGTGCTGGTTTGGACAGGGTTCTGGTTTTATATAAAGGTGTCAGTTTGGACAGTGTTCTGGTTTATCAAGCTGTTGGTTTGGACAGTGTTCTGGTTTATCAAGGTACGGGTTTGGACAGGGTTCTGGTTTATCAAGGTGCTGGTTTGGACAGGGTTCTGGTTTTATATCAAGATGTCAGTTTGGACAGTGTTCTGGTTTATCAAGCTGTTGGTTTGGACAGTGTTCTGGTTTATCAAGGTGCTGGTATGGACAGTGTTCTTGTTTATCAAAGTGTTGGTTTGGACAGTGTTCTGGTTTATAAAGTTGTTGGTTTGGACAGTGTTCTGGTTTATCAAGGTGTTGGTTTGGACAGTGTTCTGGTTTATCAAGGTGTTGGTTGGGTCAGGGTTCTGGTTTATCAAGGTACGGGTTTGGTCAGGGTTCTGGTTTATCAAGGTGTTGGTTTGGTCAGGGTTCTGGTTTATCAAGGTGTTGGTTTGGTCAGGGTTCTGGTTTATCGAGGTGTTGGTTTGGACAGGGTTCGGGTTTATAAAGTTGTTGGTTTGGACAGTGTTCTGGTTTATCAAAGTGTTGGTTTGGACAGTGTTCTGGTTTATAAAGTTGTTGGTTTGGACAGTGTTCTGGTTTATCAAGGTACTGGTTTGGACAGTGTTCTGGTTTATCAAGGTGTTGGTTTGGTCAGGGTTCTGGTTTATCAAGGTGTTGGTTTGGTCAGGGTTCTGGTTTATCAAGGTGTCAGTTTAGACAGGGTTCTGGTTTATAAAGTTGTTGGTTTGGACAGTGTTCTGGTTTATCAAAGTGTTGGTTTGGACAGTGTTCTGGTTTATCAAGGTGCTGGTTTGGACAGGGTTCTGGTTTATCAAGGTGTTGGTTTGGACAGTGTTCTGGTTTATCAAGGTGCTGGTTTGGACAGGGTTCTGGTTTATCAAGGTGTTGGTTTGGTCAGGGTTCTGGTTTATCGAGGTGTTGGTTTGGACAGGGTTCTGGTTTATCAAGGTGCTGGTATGGACAGTGTTCTTGTTTATCAAAGTGTTGGTTTGGACAGTGTTCTGGTTTATAAAGTTGTTGGTTTGGACAGTGTTCTGGTTTATCAAGGTGCTGGTTTTGACAGGGTTCTGGTTTATCAAGGTACTGGTTTGGACAGTGTTCTGGTTTATCAAGGTGTTGGTTTGGTCAGGGTTCTGGTTTATTAAGGTGTTGGTTTGGTCAGGGTTCTGGTTTATCGAGGTGTTGGTTTGGACAGGGTTCTGGTTTATAAAGTTGTTGGTTTGGACAGTGTTCTGGTTTATCAAAGTGTTGGTTTGGACAGTGTTCTGGTTTATAAAGTTGTTGGTTTGGACAGTGTTCTGGTTTATCAAGGTACTGGTTTGGACAGTGTTCTGGTTTATCAAGGTACTGGTTTGGACAGTGTTCTGGTTTATAAAGTTGTTGGTTTGGACAGTGTTCTGGTTTATCAAAGTGTTGGTTTGGACAGTGTTCTGGTTTATCAAGGTGCTGGTTTGGACAGGGTTCTGGTTTATCAAGGTGTTGGTTTGGACAGTGTTCTGGTTTATCAAGGTGCTGTTTTGGACAGGGTTCTGGTCTATCAAGGTGTTGGTTTGGTCAGGGTTCTGGTTTATCAAGGTGCTGGTTTGGACAGGGTTCTGGTTTATCAAGGTGTTGGTTTGGTCAGGGTTCTGGTTTATCGAGGTGTTGGTTTGGACAGGGTTCTGGTTTATCAAGGTACTGGTTTGGACAGGGTTCTGGTTTATCAAGGTACTGGTTTGGTCAGGGTTCTGGTTTATCGAGGTGTTGGTTTGGACAGGGTTCTGGTTTATCAAGGTGTTGGTTTGGTCAGGGTTCTGGTTTATCGAGGTGTTGGTTTGGACAGGGTTCTGGTTTATCAAGGTGTTGGTTTGGTCAGTGTTCTGGTTTATCAAGGTGTTGGTTTGGTCAGGGTTCTGGTTTATCAAGGTGTTGGTTTGGACAGTAATCTGGTTTATCAAGGTGCTGGTATGGACAGTGTTCTTGTTTATCAAAGTGTTGGTTTGGACAGTGTTCTGGTTTATAAAGTTGTTGGTTTGGACAGTGTTCTGGTTTATCAAGGTGCTGGTTTGGACAGGGTTCTGGTTTATCAAGGTACTGGTTTGGACAGAGTTCTGGTTTATCAAGGTGTTGGTATGGACAGGGTTCTGGTTTATCAAGGTGTTGGTTTGGACAGGGTTCTGGTTTATCAAGGTACTGGTTTGAACAGTGTTCTGGTTTATCAAGGTGTTGGTTGGGACAGGGTTCTGGTTTATCAAGGTGTTGGTTTGGTCAGGGTTCTGGTTTATCAAGGTACTGGTTTGAACAGTGTTCTGGTTTATCAAAGTGTTGGTTTGGACAGTGTTCTGGTTTATAAAGTTGTTGGTTTGGACAGTGTTCTGGTTTATCAAGGTACTGGTTTGGACAGTGTTCTGGTTTATAAAGTTGTTGGTTTGGACAGTGTTCTGGTTTATCAAAGTGTTGGTTTGGACAGTGTTCTGGTTTATCAAGGTGCTGGTTTGGACAGGGTTCTGGTTTATCAAGGTGTTGGTTTGGACAGTGTTCTGGTTTATCAAGGTGCTGTTTTGGACAGGGTTCTGGTCTATCAAGGTGTTGGTTTGGTCAGGGTTCTGGTTTATCAAGGTGCTGGTTTGGACAGGGTTCTGGTTTATCAAGGTGTTGGTTTGGTCAGGGTTCTGGTTTATCGAGGTGTTGGTTTGGACAGGGTTCTGGTTTATCAAGGTACTGGTTTGGACAGGGTTCTGGTTTATCAAGGTACTGGTTTGGTCAGGGTTCTGGTTTATCGAGGTGTTGGTTTGGACAGGGTTCTGGTTTATCAAGGTGTTGGTTTGGTCAGGGTTCTGGTTTATCGAGGTGTTGGTTTGGACAGGGTTCTGGTTTATCAAGGTGTTGGTTTGGTCAGTGTTCTGGTTTATCAAGGTGTTGGTTTGGTCAGGGTTCTGGTTTATCAAGGTGTTGGTTTGGACAGTAATCTGGTTTATCAAGGTGCTGGTATGGACAGTGTTCTTGTTTATCAAAGTGTTGGTTTGGACAGTGTTCTGGTTTATAAAGTTGTTGGTTTGGACAGTGTTCTGGTTTATCAAGGTGCTGGTTTGGACAGGGTTCTGGTTTATCAAGGTACTGGTTTGGACAGAGTTCTGGTTTATCAAGGTGTTGGTATGGACAGGGTTCTGGTTTATCAAGGTGTTGGTTTGGACAGGGTTCTGGTTTATCAAGGTACTGGTTTGAACAGTGTTCTGGTTTATCAAGGTGTTGGTTGGGACAGGGTTCTGGTTTATCAAGGTGTTGGTTTGGTCAGGGTTCTGGTTTATCAAGGTACTGGTTTGAACAGTGTTCTGGTTTATCAAGGTGTTGGTTGGGACAGGGTTCTGGTTTATCAAGGTGTTGGCTTGGTCAGGGTTCTGGTTTATCGAGGTGTTGATTTGGTCAGGGTTCTGGTTTATCAAGGTGTTGGTTTGGAGAGAAGTACACCTACCTGCACTATTATCACCGGACTGCTTGTTCTGGACATCAGATATTCTGTTAAAAAAACTCAAAGCTATAGTTCAGCTAATGGCATATTTCTTGCTGGACTTTGGTTACTTTATTATGTGACCAGGGGCCTTGGCAGCAATGACCCCTCGGTTTGACACAGGCTTTCCAATCGGCAGCATTTCTGATTGGATTTTTCACTCTATTGCCTTACCTGTATGTGGAGGAGTTGCTCAGTACTCGCCAAAGGTAGGGGTTTCCTCATCCACTAAACCTGGCATGCCACCAACCATGTACGTGAAATAAACCTTGAGTGTGGGATAAGACATCAATCAATCAATCATATTATGGTACTAACTTTTTAAAGAGGCATGAGGTGCCAAATTGTTGATATTTTGACATTAGAACAGAATGTTGAAATTATTGGCTATTTTTCTCAAGACGTATAATTCAGAAGGTTTTTTGTGCTTCTAGTCTCGAAAATGTACGATAAAGTATTGTTTTGAACTAACTTTGGCTCAGAATGAATGAATGGTCGTCACGGTTATTTAAATTTGTTTACTTTTCGAACAAATTTTCGGTTCGTACAGGCTACATACTGTATGGATTTTCCTCATTCCAACTCCAATCATTTAGTTGTTGATGGCCTTCAACGCCTCTTACTGTCGTGACGATCAGAAATTATGAAAAAAGTGTGAATTTTGGCAGCTCATGCCACTTTAAGCCTTATTCCAAGACAAGATCAAAATAATGTCTGTGATAAAATGTGTTATCCATGTATACATATTTTGTAGTACTAGAACATATTGACCCGCGGAAAATAAACAAGTTTTTAACCGTGCTTTACATATTTATTAGTTGCAGTGTTTGGTCCAGGGTGGGGGGACACAGAAATATATATGGTCAGTAAACAGACAGTAAGCCTAATCAATATACTATTTACTGACCCAATATGTTTCATTTCCCCCTCTCGACCAAAACCCTGTAACAAACTTAAAGAGGCATGAGCTGCCAAAATTCACACTTTCTTCATAATTTCTGATCGACACGACAGTAAGCGACTTTGAAGGCCATTGAAAAACTAAATGATTGGCGTTGGAATGAGAAAAATCCATACAGTATGTGGCCTATACAAACCGGAATAGTGTTCGAAAAGTAAACAAAATTTAAATAACCGGGACGACCATTCATTCATTCTAAGCCAAAGTTAGTTAAAAAATACTTTATCTTTCATTCTCGAGACTAGAAGCACTAAAAAGCTTCTGAATTATACGTCTTGAGAAAAATAGCCAATAATTTCAACATTCTGTTTTTACGTCAAAATATCAACATTTTGGCAGCTCATGCCACTTTAACCCACAGAAGGTCACTAAATTGTTTAATATTCAAGCCTTCTTTCTAAAAATTGTTCTGTTTTAAGATTGCAGAAAGGGAATTCTGAATATCGTCCAATGTGTATTAGACATAATGTGAATATATATCTAGAATCTCCACGAAACTGGTTTGAGACAATCAGATATCTTGAATATATCTTGAATATATTGAAGCCAGGTACATTGTAGTTAACATGCGATGAAGCAACTAAAAAATGAATGGATTTCATATTTAATTATGTGTATTTTATGGAACCAGTGAGGGTCAACTAACATAAGCGGGGGCCTCCGTGGCTCAGTAGGTAGAGCGTTGGACGCTCAATCCGAACAGCCTTCCACCAATGGGTCGCAAGTTCGAATCCCACTCAGTCCAAAAAATTGAAAAATTTTCTGACTGGGTTTTCACTCGAACAACCTATGTGGGATGGTTGCCAGTTACCAACGGAAGGTCGTGGGTTTCCTCCGGGTATAGAGCCCGGTTTCCTCCCACAATAAAACTGGCAATGCCGCCATATAAGTGAAATAATCTTGAGCGCGGCGTAAAACACCAAACAATCAACTAACATAAACTGTACTATTATAGAAGCGTACACTTACTCTGGTTGAACTATTGCCACAATCTTGCCGGATCTTGATGGCCCTTTTCTTGGTGGTTTGAGAGGGTAACTGTTACTTTCACACCAGCCCACAGGGAAAAGGTTATGTGACTCGATGTCTTCAATGTGGCTGGCTGTGACCTTGACATTGCTATCTAGATGGACCCAAAGCAAACGATCAGAAATTTTGGTGATCGTGGCAGCACAGACTTGGTGAGGAGAAACAGGGTTTACAGCTTCTAGTTTTAATCCCCGTTCAAATTCATGAGGTGGAACCATCTGGGGGAAAAATAAAAAAATTACAATAACATGTTCTCACATGTGATACAGGTCCAAGAAAAAATGCTACTGTAAGTTACCAAAATCACAAACAAAAAGTATTTCCTTTCTTGTTGCTGTAGAATACATACATATTACAAAGAGTCTGAAGCTATTTAGCGACAATGCTATGTATCATTTCTTATTCAACTGTATAGTTTATATTATTTTTTAAGGGAGGTGCAACTAAAAGTTATACTTGGGATTTCCTAGATTGATTGATTGATGTTTTATGCCCCACTCAAGATTATTTCACTTATATGGTGGTGTTGGCAAGTTTAGTGGGGGAGGAAACCGGGCTCATTGCCAGGAGGAAATCCCCTACCTTCGGCGAGTACCTGGATTTCCAAGAAGATCTTTATATTGATGAGCTTTATTGGGGGAGGGGGGATGTTGAAGATGAACTGTGTGTGACTCACCAAATTAAACCATGTGTCAGGGGCAGCTTGAGCATTACAATAGGCCAGGTATTCAGCCCAGGTAAAATCTGACTTCAGCCAACCTGAAATGAAGGATTGATGTTTAAAGCCACATTCTGATTATTTCCCGGCATCGTAAATAGCGGGAGAGGAAACCCTTAACGTTCAGCAGGTACTTTGCTACCCTTCCACATGGGTGATCAAGTGAAAACCCACCCATGAATTAATTGATTTTGAAAGGAGGGCTTTTTCAGCATGAGAGACTATATAACTCTACAGGCCGATCCACCAAGGCATGAGAGACTATATAACTCTACAGGCTGATCCACCAAGGCATGAGAGACTATATAACTCTACAGGCCGATCCACCAAGGCATGAGAGACTATATAACTCTACAGGCCGATCCACCAAGGCATGAGAGACTATATAACTCTACAGGCCGATCCACCAAGGCATGAGAGACTATATAACTCTACAGGCCGATCCACCAAGGCATAAGAGACTATATAACTCTACAGGCCGACCCACCAAGGCATGAGAGACTATATAACTCTACAGGCCGATCCACCAAGGCATGAGAGACTATATAACTCTACAGGCCGATCCACCAAGGCATGCGAGACTTTATAACTCTACAGGCCGATCCACCAAGGCATGAGAGACTATATAACTCTACAGGCCGATCCACCAAGGCATGAGAGACTATATCACTCTACAGGCTGATCCACCAAGGCATGAGAGACTATATAACTCTACAGGCCGATCCACCAAGGCATGAGAGACTATATAACTCTACAGGCCGATCCACCAAGGCATGAGAGACTATATAACTCTACAGGCCGATCCACCAAGGTATGAGAGACTATATAACTCTACAGGCCGATCCACCAGGGCATGAGAGACTATATAACTCTACAGGCTGATCCACCAAGGCATGAGAGACTATATAACTCTACAGGCCGATCCACCAAGGCATGAGAGACTATATAACTCTACAGGCCGATTCACCAAGGCATGAGAGACTATATAACTCTACAGGCCGATCCACCAAGGCATGAGAGACTATATAACTCTACAGGCTGATCCACCAAGGCATGAGAGACTATATAACTCTACAGGCTGATCCACCAAGGCATGAGAGACTATATAACTCTACAGGCCGATCCACCAAGGCCCCTGAAATGACCGAACAATCAGAATACTTTCATGGTTGTCAACACTCAAGCTCATTTATTTTGCATGTGGATATTACTATAATTGTTTCATAAATTTGTTTATGATTGATTGTTTCGTGCTTATGAACGCCCCCCCCCCCCCTGCCCCTCAAGATCATTTCACTTACATATTGGCTTTGTTATGTTTAGTTGGGGTGGAACACTTTCGAGGCCTACCCTTTTTATCTCGGTGCCTTAATTATTTCTGCAGGTTATTTGATGCCCAAAGGCCAAACTGGCCTGGGTAATGGATGCCCAAAATTATCGCAAATTTAAGGAAGGTTTTGAAGGTCAGTGACCTTTGATTCCTACCCTTTGCCCTCTGCCTTATTTATTTCTCCAGGTTATTTGATGTCCCCAGGGTCAAAATGACCTCGGTAATGGGTGCACCCAATTATCCCAAATTCAAGGACTGTGAAATAATTTTACCTGGTGGGTGTGTAAGTTTGATTCCGTTACCCATACACCATTGAGTGGGATAGATTCCTGGTGACAAGGCATGACAACTGAACTCAATCGCAGGCTCCTTGGCATGCAAGTTGTCGATTTGAACGATAAAATATTCAGGACTCAGAACTCTGACAACAGTTGCCGGGCAGATCTGATTACGAATAACAGGGTGAAGAGCTTCTAGTTTGTATCCAGCCAAGAATTTGTGATGGATTATCTTTATTTGATCCTGAAAAAATACAATATAAATCAAAGCAATATACAATGATATTTAATGGTTTATATTACACCCTATATGTGATGACGCCAAAATTAGGTTAGTATCTACATATACGGTAAGAATTCCGCTAATTCAAGGACGAGCAATGTGAAGATAACAAATTATTAGACTGCTTTCTACCATGTTTGGTCTAAACTAACAACCCAGACCTTCAGAGAGTACCTCGCAACCCTCCCACCCATGGCTATCAAGTGAAAAATCCACTCAGAAATTTCTCCATTTTCATATGGTCTGAGTAAGATTTGAACCCCTGCCACATCGATGGAAGGCCTGTGTCGGACTGAGAGACTGTCACTCTAACTGACTGAGCCACAAAAACACTTTTTAAAGGAATGCAAATTGCTCGATAGGATTATCGGTCGCTCCATGCAAGAGGTAAGACACCCAACGAAAAGTCTCAAACTTTAAGAGTGCTGAGTACTTGAATTAGCGGAATTCTTATCGTAGCTGGGTCAACTAGTGATAACAAAATATTCAGTTTGTAGCAGAAAATCTCACTAATGAATATATAATAAATAAAATATTTGCTGTTTTAATGGTACACGGTAAATATCTTTTATATCTCATCTTGTGGATGACAAAATCTTGATATTACAGATTTTTTTATCCATTCTGTCAAATATAAAAGATATCTACAAATAAACAAAAAATATCCTCTACATATTCAATACTTCTTATTCTTGCAAAGCTTTTATTACTATCACAAGAATGGAAACTTAATAATACCTAGTTGGAAATAATACCTCATATTAATATCGACAACCCCGCCATATAAGTGAAATAATCTTCAGTGCGGTGTAAAACATCAATCAATCAACATGTATTTTTGGAAGCAATGAATGTGGGTTTATATTACCTTGAGTATATCTGTGGGTAGAATCATCTGCTGGGCTTCCTTCAAGGCAGTTTTTAAAATGGTTTCCCAGTCCTCATTACCGTCTTTATGAACTTCTGAAAAACGGAAAAAATCTTAAAATCGAATCAGTTTGACTTTTTGTTTTACTCAGGCAAGGTTATTTTGCAACAAAAACATTTAAATGTAACATGTTTTTTTTGTATAAGCTTGGTTATATACAAAGAGTTGTTGCCCTTGGTGTTAGGCAAACAGCCTTAATTACATGTATTATTTTCATGAATGTGAAATACATGTAAGGGCAGGGGGATACTTAATATTTCAGACCTCAGTGGGTCCCCAAAAAACTGAAATCTTAAAAATAAAAAATATTTGACTAAGGGAGTCCCAAAACAATCACTTATGGTTGATTGAGAACATACCAGCACACAAAACAATACCTTATGGTTGATTGAGAACATACAAGCACACAAAACAATACCTTATGCTTGATTGAGAACATACCAGCACACAGAACAATACCTTATGGTTGATTGAGAACATACCAGCACACAAAACAATACCTTATGGTTGATCGAGAACATACCAGCACACAGGATAATACCTTATGGTTGATTGAGAACATACCAGCACACAAAACAATACCTTATGGTTGATTGAGAACATACCAGCACACAAAACAATACTTTATGGTTGATTGAGAACATACCAGCACACAAAACAATAACTTATGGTTGATTGAGAACATACCAGCACACAAAACAATACCTTATGGTTGATTGAGAACATACCAGCACACAAAACAATACCTTATGGTTGATTGAGAACATACCAGCACACAAAACAATAACTTATGGTTGATTGAGAACATACCAGCACACAAAACAATACCTTATGGTTGATTGAGAACATACAAGCACACATAACAATACCTTATGGTTGATTGAGAACATACCAGCACACAAAACAATACCTTATGGTTGATTGAGAACATATCAGCACACAAAACAATAACTTATGGTTGATTGAGAACATACCAACACACAGAACAATACCTTATGGTTGATTGAGAACATACCAGCACACAAAACAATACCTTATGTTTGATTGAGAACATACCAGCACACAAAACAATACCTTATGGTTGATTGAGAACATACCAGCACACAAAACAATACCTTATGGTTGATTGAGAACATACCAGCACACAGAACAATACCTTATGGTTGATTGAGAACATACCAGCACACAAAACAATACCTTATGGTTGATTGAGAACATACCAGCACACAAAACAATAACTTGTTAATTGAGAACATACCAGCACACAAAACAATACCTTATGGTTGATTGAGAACATACCAGCACACAGAACAATACCTTATGGTTGATTGAGAACATACCAGCACACAGAATTATACCTTATGGTTGATTGAGAACATACCAGCACACAAAACAATACCTTATGGTTGATTGAGAACATACCAGCACACAAAACAATACCTTATGCTTGATTGAGAACATACCAGCACACAGAACAATACCTTATGGTTGATTGAGAACATACCAGCACACAGAATTATACCTTATGGTTGATTGAGAACATACCAGCACACAAAACAATACCTTATGGTTGATTGAGAACATACCAGCACACAAAACAATACCTTATGCTTGATTGAGAACATACCAGCACACAAAACAATACCTTATGGTTGATTGAGAACATACCAGCACACAAAACATATGGTTGATTGAGAACATACCAGCACACAGAACAATACCTTATGGTTGATTGAGAACATACCAGCACACAAAACAATACCTTACGGTTGATTGAGAACATACCAACACACAAAACAATACCTTATGGTTGATTGAGAACATACCAGCACACATAACAATACCTTATGGTTGATTGAGAACATACCAGCACACAAAACAATACCTTATGGTTGATTTAGAACATACCAGCACACAAAACAATACCTTATGGTTGATTGAGAACATACCAGCACACACAACAATACCTTATGGTTGATTGAGAACATACCAGCACACAAAACAATACCCTATGGATGATTGAAAACATATCAGCACACAAAACAATACCTTATGGTTGATTGAGAACATACCAGTACACAGAACAATAACTTATGGTTGAGAACATACCAGCACACAAAACAATACCTTATGGTTGATTGAGAACATACCAGCACACAAAACAATAACTTGTTGATTGAGAACATACCAGCACACAAAACAATAACTTATGGTTGATTGAGAACATACCAGCACACAAAACAATACCTTATGGTTGATTGAGAACATACAAGCACACATAACAATACCTTATGGTTGATTGAGAACATACCAGCACACAAAACAATACCTTATGGTTGATTGAGAACATACCAGCACACAAAACAATACCTTATAGTTGATTGAGAACATACCAGCACACAAAACAATACCTTATGGTTGATTGAGAACATACCAGCACACAAAACAATACCTTATGGTTGATTGAGAACATACCAGCACACAAAACAATACCTTATGCTTGATTGAGAACATACCAGTACACAGAACAATAACTTATGGTTGATTGAGAACATACCAGCACACAAAACAATACTTTATGGTTGATTGAGAACATACCAGCACACAAAACAATACCTTATGGTTGATTGAGAACATACATGTACCAGCACACAGAACAATACCTTATGAGAACATACCAGCAGACAAAACAATAACTTATGGTTGATTGAGAACATACCAGCACACAAAACAATACCTTATGGTTGATTGAGAACATACCAGCACACAAAACAATACCTTATGGTTGATTGAGAACATACCAGCACACAAAACAATAACTTGTTGATTGAGAACATACCAACACACAGAACAATACCTTATGCTTGATTGGGAACATACCAGCACACAAAACAATACCTTATGGTTGATTGAGAACATACCAGCACACAAAACAATACCTTATGCTTGATTGAGAACATACCAGTACACAGAACAATAACTTATGGTTGATTGAGAACATACCAGCACACAAAACAATACTTTATGGTTGATTGAGAACATACCAGCACACAAAACAATACCTTATGGTTGATTGAGAACATACATGTACCAGCACACAGAACAATACCTTATGAGAACATACCAGCAGACAAAACAATAACTTATGGTTGATTGAGAACATACCAGCACACAAAACAATACCTTATGGTTGATTGAGAACATACCAGCACACAAAACAATACCTTATGGTTGATTGAGAACATACCAGCACACAAAACAATAACTTGTTGATTGAGAACATACCAGCACACAGAACAATACCTTATGCTTGATTGGGAACATACCAGCACACAGAACAATACCTTATGGTTGATTGAGAACATACCAGCACACAGAACAATACCTTATGGTTGATTGAGAACATACCAGCACACAAAACAATAACTTGTTGATTGAGAACATACTAGCAGACAAAACAATAACTTATGGTTGATTGAGAACATACCAGCACACAAAACAATACCTTATGGTTGATTGAGAACATACCAGCACACATAACAATACCTTATGGTTGATTGAGAACATACCAGCACACAGAACAATACATTATAGTTGATTGAGAACATACCAGCACACAGAACAATACCTTATGGTTGATTGAGAACATACCAGCACACAAAACAATAACTTGTTGATTGAGAACATACCAGCAGACAAAACAATAACTTATGGTTGATTGAGAACATACCAGCACACAAAACAATACCTTATGGTTGATTGAGAACATACCAGCACACATAACAATACCTTATGGTTGATTGAGAACATACCAGCACACAAAACAATACCTTATGGTTGATTGAGAACATACCAGCACACAAAACAATACCTTATGGTTGATTGAGAACATACCAGCACACAAAACAATACCTTATGGTTGATTGAGAACATACCAGCACACACAACAATACCTTATGGTTGATTGAGAACATACCAGCACACAAAACAATACCCTATGGTTGATTGAGAACATACCAGCACACAAAACAATACCCTATGGTTGATTGAAAACATATCAGCAGACAAAACAATGCCTTATGGTTGATCGAGAACATACCAGCACGCAAAACAATACCTTATGGTTGATTGAGAACATACCAGCACACAGAACATTACCTTATGGTTGATTGAGAACATACCAGCACACAAAACAATACCTTATGGTTGATTGAGAACATACCAGCACACAAAACAATACCTTATGGTTGATTGAGAACATACCAGCACACAAAACAACACCTTATGGCTGATTGAGAACATACCAACACACATAACAATACCTTATGGTTGATTGAGAACATACCAGCACACACAACAATACCTTATGGTTGATTGAGAACATACCAGCACACAAAACAATACCCTATGGTTGATTGAGAACATACCAGCACACAAAACAATACCCTATGGTTGATTGAAAACATATCAGCAGACAAAACAATACCTTATGGTTGATTGAGAACATACCAGCACACAAAACAATACCTTATAGTTGATTGGGAACATACCAGTACACAAAACAATACATTATGCTTGATTGAGAACATACCAGCACACAAAACAATACCTTATGGTTGATTGAGAACATACCAGCACACAAAACAATACCTTATGGTTGATTGAGAACATACCAGCACACAAAACAATACCTTATGGTTGATTGAGAACATACCAGCACACAAAACAATACTTTATGGTTGATTGAGAACATACCAGCACACAAAACAATACTGTATGGTTGATTGAGAACATACCAGCACACAAAACAATACCTTATGGTTGATTGAGAACATACCAGCACACAAAACAATACCTTATGCTTGATTGAGAACATACCAGCAGACAAAACAATACCTTATGGTTGATTGAGAACATACCAGCTCACAGAACAATACCTTATGGTTGATTGAGAACATACCAGCACACAAAACAATACTTTATGGTTGATTGAGAACATACCAGCACACAAAACAATACCTTATGGTTGATTGAGAACATACCAGCACACAAAACAATACTTTATGGTTGATTGAGAACATACCAGCTCACAGAACAATACCTTATGGTTGATTGAGAACATACCAGCACACAATACAATACCTTATGGTTGATTGAGAACATACCAGCACACAAAACAATACCTTATGGTTGATTGAGAACATACCAGCACACAATACAATACCTTATGGTTGATTGAGAACATACCAGCACACAAAACAATACCTTACGGTTGATTGAGAACATACCAGCACACAATACAATACCTTATGGTTGATTGAGAACATACCAGCACACAAAACAATACCTTATGGTTGATTGAGAACATACCGGCACGCAGAACAATACCTTGTGGTTGATTGAGAACATACCAGCACACAAAACAATACCTTATGGTTGATTGAGAACATACCAGCACACAATACAATACCTTATGGTTGATTGAGAACATACCAGCACACAAAACAATACCTTATGGTTGATTGAGAACATACCGGCACGCAGAACAATACCTTGTGGTTGATTGAGAACATACCATCACACAGAACAATACCTTATGGTTGATTGAGAACATACCAGCACACAGAACAATACCTTATGATTGATTGAGAACATACCAGCAGGTGGTTGGTAGGAGTGTCCAGGCTTGGTCCTAGTCCATCCCACTGGGTGAATCCTATAGTCCAGATAATAGAGCCAGAAGTCCTGACTACCTGACCCCACCCCTTCATATCTCAGGTACAGTCTACCGCCTACATTCTCAATGACACTAACAAGCCATACATGGAGAGGATTACTGCCACATTGTAACTCTAGTTTCATCCCTCGCTTTATTTGGTCCACCGGAGTCACTCCTGTGTTCTGCAAATACAAATTGTTGATCAAATTAGCTGAACACTAACACAACTTAGTCTCAATTAATTGGAGCCTTCAATAGATAAGGTAAAAAAAAAGGTTGATAGCTGCCAAAAAGGTTGATATTTTGACGTTTAAACAGAATGTTGAAATTATTTCTGATTTTTCTCAAGACGTATAATTCAGAAGCTTTTTAGTGCTTCTAGTCTCGAAAATGTACGATTAAGTATTGTTTGAACTAACTTTAGCTTAGAATGAATGAATGATCGTCCCGGTTATTTAAATTTTGTTTACTTTTCGAACACGTTTTCGGTTCGTACAGGCCACATACTGTATGGATTTTCTTCATTCCAACGCCAATCATTCAGTTTTTTGATGGCCTTCAAAGCCTCTTACTGTCGTGACGATCAGTAATTATGAAAATAGTGTGAATTTTGGCAGCTCATGCCACTTTAAGGAGGAAAGCAATTTTTCAAGTGGGAAGCTAATTGATTATTTAGTGCTTTAAAACAGAATGATTAAAGCAGACGCTATTGGCATCTTCAAGGAGAAAGAAACTCATGTACCGACCATTCAAAATAAAAGTACTGTCAGACATTCTTTTAGGAGGGTTTAAGTAGACCTAAAGCCTAACCATGTCACTGGAGAAAAGTAAACAGGATTTTGGGTAAATAAAAGGATATTGCTTGCGACTGCTTTTTTGCAAGCCCTCTAAGTGACACATACATCCTATGATGGCAAGCCTGCACTATACGCTATGTGCCTCCCCCCCCCCCCCACCCCACCCCATACGCATGACACCAGTAGCCAATGAAGCCATTAAGGAATAGGTCTCAATTATTTGCTGTGAATATTACCATTACGGTAAGAATTCCGCTAATAAAACATGGCAGAAAGCAGTCTAATAATTTGTTATCTTTACATTGCTCGCCCTTGAATTAGCAGAATTCTTACCGTATTTCACCACACTGAACAAAAATGTCTTTATGGTTTCTTTCTTTCAATTCTATTTACCTTATCAAGTAGATAGGCGGGAGCAGTCCGGGCACCTGTCAAAGCTTTCACTAAGAATTCACCCCATTCACTGTACTTCGACTTGATCCCTAGAACAAATTTAAACATGTTGTTAGCTTGTTTAAGTGGCATTTAGAAGTTAAGCATAATATTGTTCCCAATAAACCAAGAAGTTGTAAATGCATACGCAAGAGTGTTCTTTCCTTCATTATGTTGTTAGCTGTTAATGAGACATATATTCTCTGAAAAACAAACTCTGTACCCTGTTAACTTTTTAATGAAGTTAGAATGCATTTAAACCAAAATGTATTTTGTCGCAGAATGTAAAACTATTTCATTAAGTGTGGAGTTGCACATGTACATTCGGAATTGGTAGTAAGCCCCCTCTCTCAGAAACAAGATTTTCTTGTAAGAACTGTACTTCCTTAATTTACTGTGATTCCAAGAAAATCTTGATGAGAAAGACATCACCACGAAGTTTAATAGTTGTGTGTGAGCAACACAAGTAACTCAGGCCTAAGTTAACTTCACAAACTAACTTCAAAAACAACTAACTTCATAGCGATACCTTAATTATTTCTCATTAAGATTTTCTTGGAATTGCAGTAAATTAAGACAGTGCTATAACCGAAAGAAAATTGCCAAAGACACACCCTCATAGGAGATATTTTAACAGTATAACTTTCGAATGACATTCAGAAGTAGGGCAAGGATAAGACTTGGACAATTTTTCTGGATTACTACTCCTGTATTTATTAGACACGACGTTTCGTTGGATATACCTCCAGCTTTATCAGGCTATACACAATGTGATGGTGGGGACATGGTCAATTTTTCTGGATTACTACTCCTGTATTTATTAGACACGACGTTTTGCTGGATATACCTCCAGCTTTATCAGGCTATACACAATGTGATGGTGGGGACATGGTCAATTTTTCTGGATTACTACTCCTGTATTGATTAAACACGACGTTTCGCTGGATATACCTCCAGCTTTATCAGGCTATATACAATCAATGATGGGGACAGGGTCAATTTTTCTGGATTATCACGGTACTCCTGTATTTATTCAACATGACGTTTCGCTGGATATACCTCCAGCTTCATCAGGCTATATACAATCAATGATGGGGACAGGGTCAATTTTTCTGGATTATCACGGTACTCCTGTATTTATTCAACACGACGTTTCGCTGGATATACCTCCAGCTTCATCAGGCTATATACAATCAATGATGGAGGCCAACTATTTATGTACAAATGTCAAACAGGCTACGGCAGCAAGTGAGCCTTTAAACACGGCATTTTGCTGGATATTCCTCCAGCTTTCTTAAAATCTGTACAATTCTTTTGCTTGTACATGCTTTTAACTTGTAGATCTTCCCTCTGTCTTGTACATACATGTATACATATAATTCTAACACATGCTTGATTTCCCTACATGTTGTGAGATAGGACAAAGCTGGCGTATAAACTAGCATATACACAGAGAACGTTTTCATTGTGACGTCAAACGCCCTGACACTGAAAGATGTCATCATTTTAAAATTTTAGTGACGTAATGGAGCACGACGTCATTGGATGACATCATCATCTAAACACGAGTGGGGATGTCAGACTGTTGTGTGTGGCAGGGATTCGCCTTTTAAACTAACTCACAAATGCAGGATGATGCTAATAAGCGATGGCAAGACTTGACAGGGAACTTACTTAAGCTAAAAGTATATATATCTTTAAAAAGTTATCAGGTCTGTTAGTACACTAAAAAATGGCAACACATAAACAGTTGTTTGAAGCTAGCACCCCTATCATTTTTTAGATATACAATCATACCTCGGCCAATCAGGGAAAAACTATTCAGCTATAACGTAGGGGTTGCCAATTTTTAGTTTGAAGTAGAAAATAAAGTAAACTACTAAAATTCTGTTTTTCTTTACATTAAATTAATGTGTTAGAATAGAAATAATGGATTGATTCTCTGCGTATATGCTGTGATACATGTGTAACTGCAAGAAAAAAGGATGTGTACACACTTTTTTAACTCAGGCCTCCGGCCCTCGGCCAAAAACAGTGGACACTTCTTTTTTTCTTGCAGTTATCACAGCGTATACGCAGAGAATCAATCCATTATTTCTTAACTAGTTGACCACCATCACATTGTACATAGCCTGATGAAGCTTGAGGTATATCCAGCGAAACGTCGTGTTTAATCAATACAGGAGTAGTAATCCAGAAAAACTGTCCATGTCTTATTTTAACAGTATATACCTTCTGGTGGTTGTAGAGTCTTATCGTTTTGTGCAGACCAACCGATCGCGTGAACATCAGATGTGGATAAATCACACCAGAAATCCGCTGAGCTGTCCTCTCCATAACCCTCATACCGTAGGCGTAATAACGGACCACATGTCATGACCACAGAGGCAACCCAGTATGTAGAACATTCATCCCTGTTACAAACCTCTAACTTCATCCCTTTTACAAAACCACTTTGTAAACTACATTCAACCTGAACAAAAGGAATGATTACAGTTGAGTACATGTACATGTAGAGTAAATTTTTTTAAGAAAGGCAGACTGTTTTCACTATCCTCGAAGTGGGGAAAATTGTACAAATTTGACAAGCTCTCTTACACCAAATGAGATATCGGAGAAACTGCAGATAAAGTAAAATTGTCAATCAAGGGAAAAAGAACCAATCATCTACACTTAATCGTTCACCCAATTAAGTTTTCAGGTGATCAACACGAGACCAACCATTTTGATCCCCTGTAAAATCAAGACCTGCTTACCCCAGGCCTGTCATTAAGAATAGACTGGGAGAGTTACAATATTATATTGTCTCCCAAAACTATCAGGGTGAACTGCTTCACTCTCCCCAGAAATGAAATGGTTGGAGAATAGTAACCTAGGGTTAGGGGGAGTGACAAACAGGTCTCCTCAGACCCCTCTGGGGTGTGTGGAGGGGAAGGAGAGCAATCACTCTCCCTATCATGACAGCTCTGTTACCCCATCTGTAAAACAAGCTGTTTGAGCTAATTTTTGTTTCAAGCAATAACAATTTCTTGTGTTTCAAAGAATTTCCATACAAAAGATCTCAGTTTAAGTAGAACTCACATGTCTGAAGGCAGTGGGAGGGACAGCATTAGCACCGGTCTCGTCCAGATATTTCTCCCAAACAAATTCATCTTCTTCACAGTCTAACCAGAAATAAATGACAGGCAATTTGTCAACTACATGTATTCCACCGATCATTTACTGATCATCCGGTAAATACAAAACCATGATAACAAAATACTTCAATTGTAAGTCTGAATAAGTATTGGCTTGAAATGTTAACAGTTAATTAAAAAAAAACATTTGAATTAAAAGTTAACAGAGAGACGTTTCATTATAGACATAAAATCATTTTGTTTATATCCCATTTTCAAACTCCTGGGGGCCTTGGTGGTCCAGCTGGTTAGTGATTGACCCTCAGTCCGCTTCCATTGATGAGTGCCGCCATATACAAATGAATATTGTAAGTGAAATAATATTGAGTGCGTAAAACATAAATCAAACAATCAAGCTCCTGAACCTTGACACAATAATTAAGGTTTCTTGTTTTTTTAAAGATCCACAGAATGGATTTATATTGACTTAACCTTTGACCCTAGACCAGCTCTAACTGTTCATATATGTTTATACTGTATGGAAAATATTGAAAAAAATGTGCAAGTTTTTTTTTTTCATTCACTGTGTCAAGTTTTATGATATGCTTTCAATGGAAGGTTCTGCAGTTCAGTTTGCAGAGCGAAAGTCTCAAAGTCCGCCCTTAACAAGTTGCATGTTTTGAATACATGTATTACTCAATCCAAAGGTAAGAATTGACATAATTCGGGGTGAATTTTTTGCGTGATCCCCTTTGTGGAAGAGTTGCCCAGATTCCACCAATCAAATAGTCCAGTTCCCCCTCCTCCACCCCCACCCCCACTAAACCTGGCAGTACACCTTGAGTACGGTGAAAAATCTCAATCGAACAATTTACACTTATAACTTACCCCCATTGTTGCCCTGGGTGCCAGATGCCTCAGCTTTGATTGAGGATTTAAGCATCAAACCTTTGTGAATATTCCCCGATGTTGAGGAGTTACTTGTGATAGAGCTTGTAGAACATTCGTCAACAAATGTATCAGATTTTTCACCAGTCAATGAATTATTATTATTCGCTTTTAACTTTTTCTCCAGTTTCATAGCGCGGTAATCTAAAGTGCTCAGTATTGGGCGCTCAGTCGGTAAAAGATCACAAGAGGGCAGTGGCACACATGGGTTGGTTGGATGTACCTCCGGAATGGTTGCCGAATTATTAACATTCAGTTTTACGTAAGTTTCATCAAGGGTGACGTCCTTTTCAAACTTGATATCATCACAGTTATCTGTAGTTCCTGTGTCCGTTTTCACCGAGTTTAGACTTGAGTCAGAGATACTGTTTTTAGCACTTTTAACACTTTCACAAATTCCTCTTTGTATTGCAGATTCGCTAAGCTGTATTGCTTCGCATGGAATATTTTCAATGTCACTAGCAGTAACACTTCCTTCTGTCGCAGAAGTCATTTGACTATCACAGCTAGATTTCTCTACAGTCTCACATAAGGATATCGACTCCTCGTGTTCCACTTCACCATTTTCTTTCTGGAATTCTTGTGCAATAACCATGGAGTCGGACTGATTTTGAACTAAATTTTCCACCTCGTTTACATTTTGACTTGAAATTTCCATTTCCTCAGTATTTGTAACAGTGTCACTAGAATCTATTACATCCTCCAATTTTATATCCTTTTTCTCTTTTCCATCATTGATCGGTGTTGTGAGTTCTATTAACGGTAATTCATTGGGTGTTTCGTCTCCACATTCCATTTTTTCAATGATCAATGAGCTTTCTTCCATTTTAGCAGAGTTTTCGCTTTCTTCTGAAATTGTTGCATCAAAATCTGAAAAAATTAGATAAAACTAGTAAAATACTAATACGTGTTTCATATTTATTCGATGATGGGACAGCAAAATATTTAAAATGGTGAAAGCATGTAAAAATTGTGATAAAAGACAACCTGGGGCCAGTTCATCGGATAACATCATATAACCTACAATTTATACATTTGGTGGGCAAACAAGTGACTTGATTGATTGATTGATGTTTTACGCTGCGCTCAAGATTATTTCATTTATATGGCGGCGTTGCCAGTTTTATTGTGGCAACTGGCAACCATCCCACATAGGTCGTTCCAGTGAAAACCCAGTCAGAAAATTTTTCAATTTTTGGCCTCAGTGGGATTCGAACCCGCGACCCATTGGTGGAAGGCTGTCCCAAGTGACTTGAAGCTTAGTTCTAACAGGTAGATCTTTGAAACAGGAAATGACTGACCTCTGACAAAGTCTGACTAAAAAGAAACTAAATTTCTGGAGCAGAATTCACTACAACATTTAACGCTCTCCAATGTTTACCAGAAAGGTTATTATCTGAGTGACATGACGTCAAAAACGACCTCAGTTGGGCAAGTGACCTTGTAGTGGTCTAAGGTCGCGTGAGACATCCCTTTTGAAGAGTTTTTGGAATACAAAAATGTATATGCATATTTCCTCCTCTGTCCATTTTTGACTCCCAGGAAACTTACGCTAGGTTTGAAAAGCAGGCATTTTAATAATCTTCTTTTCTGTGTCACTGGGCCCCACTTTATTATACATATCCTTTAAATAACTTGACTAAATTCTATACATTTCCACATCCTAAAAACATTCAATAGCCATAACCACTAGCTTATACACTGTAGACTGCACACTCTCAAATGAAGGGCCAATATTCGACCTTAGGGTTGACACGTGATAACATAGCAGAGAAATCCGGGCTCTGTCAATTTTTTATCTCTGTGGCCTATCCTGCAGGAAAAAAAACGGTGGCTTATATTTCTCATCAAATAAGCAAAGAATAGATTATTTACCACTACTGTCTGATACATCTACAGGTTAAAAAGAACCTTTTGCCAACCTTGTCGGACTATGGGATGTTTTATGTCGCTGTGTGCAGTCAAACCTTAAAGGGAAAGAAAATCTAAGCTTTAGACTAGTTTAGATGGAAAGAGTAGAGTTCATTTAGTCCAAAACAACTGTCCAATGTATGTTTTATCCCCTCGTAAGCGAAGGTTTGAAGGTGGCGTTACAATAGAGAATAAGCTCCATAGGCCATTCACAAGGCCACAACCATTTTTTCATTAGTTTTATCCAATTATTGTTGAATAAAAATTTAAGTGCGTTATAAAGTAGTCAGGTGATGTAATTTAGCCAATGGCTGTCTAAGCAATGGCGTGTGGTTGCATACTGACCTATATATTCGGAGACAATCTTCCCACTTCAAGTTTGTCGCCATGTTTTTTTGGACCTAAATCTACCATTATACATGAGAGAGCGGTAAAAATACGTCATTATTGATCGAAAAATAGCTACACCAACATCACGTCATCCTAAAACGGAAAAATGGCTACACAGATAAGCCACTGAAAGGACATACTTCTGTCTGTTTTTATTAGCTTGAGGGTCACTGGAGGAAATTGACGTGAAATGTTTTAAGCACTTTGAAGGTTGTTATCGACGACAATCCCTATGTATTTCTAGAGATTTCCCCTCTTTTAAAACTTAATTTCCTTTACTTTCAGTTTGCCTTTTTTCCGCCAAGAATGGACGTTTCACGTGGACTGCCTATCAAGTGACAAGTCTCCGATGTTTTGTTTTTTTTTCTTTCTAAGCGACTATAAATCATACGGTTAATGATGACATGCTACATGTATTTACACATCTAACAAGTTCGTTTTATTTTTTAAAGCATGAAGTCTACTATTAAACAAAGTTTATTTAAAATTTACAGGGACCGATAGGCGCGGCTGATTTCCATATATGGGATCACCGACATTCCATAATTTTGAAAATCCACCGACAGAGCACATGCGTTTTTCTGTAAAGAAAAACAAACTGTCAGTTCACTCATATCTATTTCCAAAGTGGTGTGATTCGGCCATGAGGTGCAACCATCAAAGTTAGATTCTTAGCATCGTAGATACTGATTTCGGTTGATTGATTGATATTTTATGCTGCAATCAAGAATATTTCACTTATATGGCAGAGTTGTAAAGTTAAGTGGGGGAGGAAACCAGGAGCCTGTTTCACAGAATGGCGTGGATGTATTTTTTGCATAACTTTGAATCCATAGCAACGTATCTCTACAGTATGGGTTGTCGTGACAGATACGTAAAAATTAAAGCTAGGCCGCTTTGTGAAACGCCTGGCTTTAGGCTCTTTGACCGGAGGAAACCCTGACCTTCAATAAGTGAGTGAGTGAGTGATTTGGGTTTTACGTCCTGCTCAACAGTATTTCAGTTATATGAAGACGTCTCCTTGTGGCAGGGCGGATTTCCACCGCTATTTTAGGTGCTACCTCACCGAGAAGACTTGCCGAAGACAACCAGCAAGCCCCCTCACCCAGTCACAGTATACTGACACCGGGCCAACCAGTCGCTGCTCCAACTCCTATTGCTGAGCGCCAAGCACCTTCAATAAGTACCTGGCAACTCCACACATACGGCGCTTGAGTGAATAAAACACTCAAAAACTTTTCTGTTTTATTTAGTCTGAGTGGGATTTAAACCCGTGCCGCGTCGGTGGAAGGCTTGTGTCAGACTGAGGGACAATGACTATTAAACCGACTAAGCCACCGAAGCCCCCTGATTTTTTAAGCTTGTGATAACCGGACCTCTACTGGCCTGGGTTTCTCAGAAATATGAATTCAGTTCACCATACTGTAAAAGGCTATTTATACAACTACAATTTTAACCCTTTCTGTTCTACACATCAGCAAGTATTTTCTTTATAACAAATCATTATACTTCTAGCCACAGTGCTTTATTGAAAATGTAACAGAAAATTGGGTCCAAAGAAAAATTGCCATTTAAATTTTTTTTACATGTATTTTAAGTTTAAAAAAATAGATTTTACCAGCTAAAAGGGTTGAAGTGAATGGGTTACAACAGCTTCTAAATTGTATTTACACCTACTCGGTACAATTTGAATTAGGTCAAGAAAATTAAAGGCACAGTTGCTGTTAAAATCCAGAATACTATTTAAATCAAAAACATGGGACTGTTTTCTGTATTTTTCCCAGTCAGAAAAAAGTTAAAAACTTAATATTTTTGCCAAATATTTAAAATTTTATCATCATTTTGTATTTTTAATTTGAAATAGAAAATTCGTTATGTACTCTCAATATAAACAAACTCTGAGTCTGTGCATGGCCACAAGCACCCTAATGATTGAAACTGCGATAGAGATGTAATAATATATAACGTTAGACTTACATGTACATGTTCACACTTGCCAGCATGCAAACCTAGGGGTGTGTTTCAAACAGACCTGTATACCCAGTGGTTGTAAATTACTAAACTTAAACCCACCATACTTCATTAAAGTGGCATGAGCTGCCAAAATGTTGATATTTTGACATAAGAACAGAATGTTTCAATTATCTGTTATTTTTCTCAAGACGTATATTTCAGAAGCTTTTTAGCGTGTCTAGTCTCGAGAATGTACGCTAAAGTATCGTTTTGAACTAACGTTGGCTTAGAATGAATGAATGGTCGTCCCGGTTATGTAAATTTTGTTTACTTTTCAAACACGTTTTCGATTCGTACAGGCCACATACTGTATGGATTTTCCTCATTCCAACGCCAATCATTTAGTTTTACGATGGCCTTCAAAGCCTCTTACTGTCATGACGATCAGAAATTATGAAAAAATGTGAATTTTGGCAGCTCATGCCACTTTAAGTTAAGGACAGACATGATTTTCGCTTTCGTCAGTATAATTTTCTGGAATACTTTGTAAAATACTGACAAGGTTGTGCGAATCTTCTGTTATTAAATATCAAGTCAGGTTAAGTGAAAATAAACAAAATATGATAATGGGAAAAGAAAGTGATAATATTTTATTCGGTGGCCAAACTTTAAGACCAATGATTTAAATTGTATGTTTATGAGTCTTGTAGCTCAGTTTACAGAGCGATAGTCACAGCTTCCAATTCCACTCAATCAAAATTTGAAAAAAATAAATAAAAAAATATCTGATTGGATTATTTGGAATGCCCTTTGTGGAACAGTGGCCAGGCATTTGTCAAAGCCTGGTAAATAAAATTCTAATCTTATCAGAAAGAAACCTAGGTACATGCAAGGCTTGTTGCTACATGATGGGAGGAAAACCACTTTGCCCTTAATGAACACTGGTTCGAATTTCATGTTTATCTCACCTGCCATACAGTTTATATTATTTTTGTCATTTTATTAGAATAGAATAGAATAGAATTTTATTTTCAGCTTAGGCAATGTTGCCTTTCGCCTAAACAAATCAACAGGTATGTATACAGACATTCATAAGGTGTAGACGACATACAGATCAGTGAGAACAAAATTAAAAAAAGACTATTGAATAGAATTTAGCTGAGACCGTCTTAATTCAAATGCTTCTTTGGCAAATCTAGCTAACATTCTCAGGCGTTCACTTGGACACGACTGAAACAATTCCTGACACTTAAACATACTCGGTCGCTTTAAATAATAGGTTTTTAAATACTGACATCTGATATTGTTATAAAGAGGGCAAACAAATATAAAATGAAATTCATCCTCAACTTGATTTAATGTACATAATTGACAAATGCGATCTTTACGTTCCATTCGATTTGGGCCATGCCGACCAGTTTCCACTCGTAAACAATGAGAAGAAGTTATTAGGCGTGTTAGTACGCTTCTTTGATTAACATTTGTAATTTTTGACAAATAATCTTCAAATCCGAAAGAGGTTTTAATAGCTTTGTAGAAAATCAGTCTGGGTGACTCAAGGCATGTATACCAATTCGTAATGTAACAGTCTTTTACTCTAGTTTTAAGTTCTGACAAAAATAAATTAACTCGAGCAGAACCAGGGAACAGAAAAACATCCGCAAAGCCATACTGTGATAGGATATTTTCCACAACACACAACCAGTTTTTGTTGCCTTTAGATTTACTTAGTTTATCGTAGCAGTTAAGAAGAATACAGTTATCTGTAGATTGTAATTTAAACCAGTACTTGATCATACGAACGATTCTCTTTGTGTATATAGGAAAACGCCCTAGCTCACCATACACAGCGGCATTTGGGGTCGACAAATTAACATTAAGCAGTAATTTACAGAATTTTCTATGAACTCATTCACTCTGCTCTGCTTTCTGGTTTCCCCACAATTCACAGCCATAATTCAAGACAGGAAGAACAACTGTATCAAACAACTCAAGCGCGGTTTTCATATCAAGTTTTAACTTTTTAACGTTTGAAATCACAGAGTGCATGGAGCGAACTCCCTTATCCGCTAATGTAGTCTGGGCCACATTAAAGTTGAGACGTGATGTCAGAACGAGACCAAGGTAAGTAAAACTATCTACGATTGCCAGTTGAAAATTGCGATAATGCCAGTTTTCCGCATTTAAAAGTTGGCCACCTCTACGAAAGACCATGCACTTTGTTTTTTCAACGTTAACTTCAAGACCCCATTCAGAGCAGTATTCTGAAAGAGTATCCAGAGAATTTTGTAGACCCAGTATGGAGTTAGAAAATAATACCAGATCATCAGCGTATAGCATCAAATAAATAGTTAGTTCATTTAGTTCTAAACAATCATCAGTATGTTGCATAAGAAACGTTTCCAGATCATCGATGAATAAAGAAAAAAGAATAGGAGAGGTTATCTCCCCTTGTTTTAGACCCAGCTGACTAAAAAAATGACCAGAAAATATATTATTGTGTTTAACACAACATCTTACTTTGGCATATATACTCTTAATTATATTAAAAAGTTTACCGTCAATACCTAATTTAGATAATTTATGCCACAAAAGATTCCGATTCACCGAATCAAAAGCTTTGCGAAAATCCACAAATGCACAATATACACGGCGTTTCCCCTTAACAACTGACGAGAGTAAGGTATGAAGGGCAAATATCGCATCCGTTGTGCCAACATTTTGTCGAAACCCAAACTGAGCATCAGAAATCATCAGAATCAGAATTTATTAAACCTAATAGTGTGTACACAAATGAACCTCTCGTGATAGCACACAGAATTGAAATAGACTTTGACAAAATGGAAACCTGATAGTCTTGTCGAATGTAATGTTAAAACAGATCATATACCTCCCACATCTATGCAACCACTCATTTTCCACTTTCCATCTGTTACAGTGCGTCTCCGTCAGTTATGAGTGATGGTCCCTCAATCCCACTCAGAATCATACTCAGACCAAATAGAAATGGAATAATTTCTGAGTGGATTTTCAATCGATCGCCGTATGTGGAAGAGTTGCCAAGTAGGCCAACTCATCGCTGGTCTGGGGGGTTTCCTCCGTGCAATGAGCTCGCAGTTTCCTCCCCTACTAAAATAATCTTAGGTGCGGCGTAAAACGTCACTCAATCAATAAAGTGAATAAACCATACCCTAACATTTTATAACATGTACTTTAAAAAACAATTTAGATATTTCATTAAAACCCGAGTTCGGAAAAATAGCTGAGGTTGCATACAGCCACCAACATTCACACTTTTTTTCATAAATATACACCTTATTTAAACCAAGGCACACCAGAATACTGTTTAGGCCTACAAAAAAAACACTGGGTGGTTTTCTGTATTTTTCCCCAGACAGAATAAGTTAGAAACTTTTAATTTCTTCCAAAAAGTGAAAGTTTTGGCATGATTTAGTATTTTTAATTTGAAATTGAAAATTTATCAGGCAACGGCAATGTAAACAAACCCTGAACCTGAACATGGGCTCTTATTAATGTGTTGAGTCGTGTGAGTGATCTAACGATACAGTATAATTTTAGGCATACTTTAAAAGTTTAAGTCTTTATCTGAGAAATACAGACTGAGGATCGGGTAAGAAAACCTGCAGATAATTTTTTGAGCGTAAACCACAAATAAGAAGGCCTGAAATGAGGTTAAACCAACACTTAAGTTAACCGACACTGATCGTTGTTGTTGTAATCGGGATTCCATTCGTCGTTTGTTTTTCACCTTCATTTTTCAACATTCTTCACCTAACTGGACATGTTTTATGTGTCCTATATTTAATTTCAGTGGTTTTAGTCGTACATGCAGAAAGCTCATGTAAATTGGTTTTCTTAACAAATGTCCCTCAGGCTACGGCAGCAAGTGGGCCTTTAAGGAATGCAAAAGTAGGCCAATATCCAATGATTGATTGATTGGTGTTATAGGCCGCACTCAAGACTATTTCACTTATATGGCGGCATTGTATACGCAATATGCAATACATTTTCAAGTGGGAGAACATGTACGTGTATATACACTGAAGCCCACTTGGCCTGTCAGTCACATTTTTAATATAACAATAAGATTTTTAAAGCTCATGCCATCCAATTTTGCCCCAATAATATATGATCACTAAAACACACAGGCACATAGCCCCAGGTGACTATCCTGCCATTCTGTTGTACAACAGAATGGCAGGATAGTCACATGGGGCTAACAGGCACAGGGAAAATCTTCTTGTCTAAAATAACCATGGAGACAAGTTTCTAATTGTGTTAAAAAGAGGTAGATATATCATTAAGACCTTTATACCCCATAAATTGTTGTAACAAACCAAACCTATGATACATGTATTTTATTAGGTTGATGACTGACAGGAGCAGTATTCAATATCATGCCTACCATTTCTCCATAAAACAGAATAAGTAGTAACACATCATACTTCTGATACACAGCAATTAATCTTTTGTAATATTAATGTCAAGGCAAGCTGATGTGTTTCACATATTTAGACAGACACTTTACTTTCACTTTAGCACCTCAAGTGTGACCACATCATTATATACATGTACTATACAACAAGTATGTGAAATATCATAGGTTTACTTTATTACAACAATTTATGATGGGGTATAAAGGTCTAAATGATATACCTCTTTTTAACACAATTAGAAACTTGTCTCAGTGGTTATTTTAGACAAGAAGATTTTCCCTGTGCCCCTGTGTTTTAGTGTTCATAAAAATATATACAACACTTATACACCTCCCTTTTTAACACAATTAGAGACTGTCTCCATTTTATATATTTATTATCCCCCAGAGAAGCTTCTCTGCAATCTGCAACGCACACAGCAAAAAACTTTCTAATCATGTTAAAAAGATGGTTATGTCATTTTGACCTTTACACCAAATCATAAGTTGTTGTAATAAACATTAAATAGGCATGAGCTGCCAAAATCCACACTTTTTTCATAATTTCTGATCGTCATGACAGTAAGAGGCTCGGAAAGCCATCGAAAAACTAAATGATTGGCGTTGTGGGAATGAGGGCAATCTATAAAGTCTAAGGCCTATACGAACCGAAATAGTGTCCGAAAAGTAAACATTCATTCATTCTAAGCCAAAGTTTGTTCAAAACCATACTTTATCGTACATTCTCTAGACTAGAAGCACTAAAAAGCTTCTGAATTATACGTCTTGAGAAAAATAGCTAATAATTTCAACTTTCTGTTTTAACGTCAATATATCAACATTTTGGCAGCTCATGCCACTTTAAACATTAGGTTGAAGACAGACAGGAGTTTGGCTTGAGTCAGTAGAATTTTGTGGTACACTTGGCAATATATTGAAAAAGTTGTACATGTAGGAATCGTACATTTGTTAGCTTTTCCTTGGTTAATCCGTTTTGATTGTATAATGATATACAATTATTGACTCTCCTGCCAGGTTATTAATTATGAACACTAAAACACACGGGCACAGGGAAAATCTTCTTGTCTAAAATAACCACGTAATATGATGGTTATAATTACCTGGACAACTTATATTGACCGATGCCGAAGGCGTATATATTTACCTTCACAGAATTTCAGGCAGATGTTGTATTTACATAACATACATGTAGTACATAGGGTGCATTACAAATGCAATGGGTTAAATTACGTCATGTGGATTACGTTTCAACGCTCAAATCTGATGTCATCGGAATGACGTCATAGTAATAAAGCTACACTTAAAACAAATTACATTGCGCAACAAAGAGAATGTGACGTCAAATCTTATATTAACCAGCAAGTCATGTAATATAAGATTATATTAACTGTCATGTGACCCACCTATTGGCCAATGAAATTGCAACACTCACTCCAGTTATATAATAATAGTAGTTATTAACCTGGGCAGTTTTTATCTGTCATGCTACTTCACTCACTTATCTTTAAAAAGTGGAATAACCTCCTTTACTAATCTACTGTAACTGCTAAATGCAATTTCTGTATTTATATGGACTCTTGTCTGGAATAAAATTATTATTATTATTATTTCCCTTCAGCTACATGTAAGTAAAGAAAACAATATGATAGAGCCATTTATCTAAGGCGCACCCTGAAAAGAAGATGGTTTCTTTACTGATTGAAAACAACTGAATTGAGCAGAAGATGTGTGATACCTGAAGAAATGGTCTGAATTATACCTGAATCCATGGAGGGTCCTACAAATAAGTCATTTTGATTTTTTTTCATATCAACAAGAACCTGTGGATTTTTTCATTTTTTTTTTGACAAGTTGACAACATAACAGAAGAAACATGCTCAGCATATTTATGAACACTAAAACACACGGGCACAGGGAAAATCTTCTTGTCTAAAATAACCACGCAGACAAGTTTCTAATTGTGTTAAAAAGAGATATATCATTTAGACCTTTATGCCCCATCATAAATTGTTGTAATAAAGTAAACCTATGATATTTCATTAGGTTGACGACTAACAGGAGCTTGGCCTTAGTCAGTAGAATTTTCTGGAACACTTTGTATTACATCGACAATGCTTACATGTATTATGCTATATTATACATGTACGCCAGCTTTGTCCTACCAATATATTACACAGTATTCCCAAAAATTCTACTGACTAAAGCCCGACTCCTGTCTGTCTTCAACCTAATATAATATCATGGGTTTTGGTTATTGCAATAACCAGTAAGGTCAACATGACCCCCACCCCCCTTTTTAACACAATCAGAAACTGGTTCTTTTAGTCAAGAATATTTCCCCTGTGCCTGTCTGCATGTTTTAGTGTTCATAAATATATATTAAAGTTGTTTAGTTCTAAGTAACACAAATATAAAGCGAATGAATTCCCTAGGTTTTATTTAAATCCTGTATACTTTTGATGAACTAATTTGGAGGTTAGAGTGACAGTGTTTCCCGGAAGCCGAGTATCTACCTCAAAATGGCCATAAAACCTAATTATGAACTGAATTGCAGTTAATTTAGTTTGGAAACATTCACCTCCTGGCAAGCAGCTAAGCCAAACAATTGGACTCGAAAATAACGCAAACCTTCTGGTTACAGCCTCAAAAATGCTGACTTCTATGAAACTTTACCCACAAGTAGGCCTACCATGAGCCCAAATTTATACTGAAATTAAGTTATATGTAGCAGAATGATTAAATCCAGACCTTTATAATTAATTTCCTAATAATCACAAGTCAGGGTGTTAAGAGTGAAGAAACTGTTAACTGTATCTGTATAAGCCTGGCTAACACAATAGACATGTCTGATGGATCAATCATAGGGCAATTCTTGTTTCCTGGCAACCCACTCCCTGACATTCTACAGACATTCTGCATATATCATGAATACATGTATCTAATCCCTATGAGCCATTAACTCAAAGTAGATTTTCAATACCTTAATTATTTGGCCTTCTCTAGAATTGCTCACACATAAAGTCTGATTGATTATTATTTTTATCTGATTGATCTGAAGACAGATTCACAATACTAATTAATGACAAATAATTAAAGTGGCAAAATGTTGATATTTTGACACTAAAACAGAATGTGGAAATTATTGGTTATTTTTCTCAAGATGTTTACCTTAGAAGCTTTTTAGTGCTCCTTGTCGTGGAAATGTAGTATGTACGATAAAGTATTGTTTTGAACTTACTTTGGCTTAAAATGGATGAATGGTCGTCTCGGTTATTTTTTGTTTACTTTTCAAACACGTTTTCGGTTCGTACAGGCCGCATACTGTATAAATTTTCCTCATTCGAACGCCAATTAAGTTTTTTCAAAGCCTCTTACCGTCGTGACGATCAGAAATTATGGAAAAAGTGTGAATTTTGGCAGCTCGTGCCACTTAAGGCACCAATTAAGTTTTTGAATTATTAAATTTAATTGCACTTGATAGATTGATTGCACTTGACCAGCACAAGTGCCCAAAGCTCATTAAAATGGAACCCACATTTAAAACAAGTTGCTGAATTGTTGTTGTATTGGCGATTGTGTCTTTAATGGGAGCCAATTTGGACAGGCTGTTTATAGCATTTTTTAAATAACATGTGGGGATATGAAAGTGTTTAATTTCAACGCTATATTCATGGAAACTGCCTTAAAAAGGTCAATATGGAAACTCCTACAAATTTCTGGCTTTCCAAAGGATTAGAGAGGTCTATACAAAAATACATTCACACGCCAAACAAAAGTCAAACACACTTTAAATTTTCATAATTTTTTTCTAGTATAAAACGTTAAGTGGAACAATTCTAAAAAAAAAATATATTTTTTCTTTAAAGTAGTAAGAGCTGCCAAAATTGTAAATATTTACATAATTTATAATTATAAGAGTCTTTGAAAAAATTAATGATTGACATTGGAATGAGGAAAATCGATTTAGTCTGAAGAGTAAACAAAATTTAAATAACTGGGACGTAGTCATTCATTCTTTATAAGCCTAAGTTAGTTCGAGACACTTTTAATGCACTTTCGAGGGACTAGTAGCACTAAAAGGCTTCTGAATAATACGTCTTGATAAAAAATAGCCTAAAATTTCCACAATTTCTACAGTTAATGCCACTTTAAAATTTGTGATTGAATGTTTTGTTTTGCTTTTTCTTCAACTTATTATATTTTTTTTTTATATTTGGTTGGCCCCTACTGCCAATGCGAGGGGTGAATCTAGATGTCTTATCTTTAAGGAAATTCAAATCAGCTCATCTGATCATTTTTCTTTTTATTAAATTATATATTAAATATCTAAATAACATAGAAAGTGTCGTAACTTGTATAACCATGCAGTAACATGAATTATATCCCAACATCCTGTTCAAGCCACGCAACAAAGTAGGCCACGTTTAAAACCTGAACCTATTTCAGTTTAACAGTTATAATCTCATATAATACTATATAGGCTATAGCTTTAGGGCCTACTATGTGCAAGCTGCGTGTAGTTGAGTTAGGTAAGGCCTGGTTGAAAACGATAACAGTTGCTTTCAAAATTGTCTGAGAAAAAAGCTTTTCACCCATACCAACGTCAACTTAATGACTTCAGCTGACAACAAAAGCCTACTGCCATTGCATAAAACTGTCAGCAACACAATATCGCAAATAGAAATAATTTTAAAAATATTTTTTTCTTAGATCGATTTCAACTGAGCCCACAAAAAAGAAAACGTCTCGAGCACAACTAAGCTAGGCTACGTAGCCTACACTATTGAGTATAAATAATAAAAATAATTCAACGTTTTATACAAAATAGAAGATGAAAAAATTTCGACAGGAAAATAGATTAAAAGCTTATCCATCCCCCACACATTCGATCATATATGACACAGCATTAAATTTATTTATTTCCAATATGTTGAGCCAGCCTTGATAACGTTACTTCAGCCGGACTGGCGGAGTTGCAAAAATAATCGGGGCGAGCGAACTGGTAAACAAATTTCTACAAGCTGTCATGAAAAGAAAACCAAAGGGAACGCTGAAAAAAATTAAACACAAATAAAACTGATACTAAAAATTGTTGTAACAAAATTCAAAATGTTACCCCGTGAAGTTTTCCTTCCATTAAAGCTGAAAAACTAACGGCAATATTTGCAAGGAAATCGTCCAAAATGGCAGCGAAACATCCCCGCGCATGCGTACAGGGGCGATATACACTCCATCGATAGGAAATGAAAAACTTAAACTAAAAATATTAAAATGTTATCTAACAAGTAAATAAAAACGTTAATTCGATTTTTACTTTTGCAACATGTCGGAATATTCTCTTGGTTTTAGTAAATAACAGCAACAGTTAAGAAGTCAAATTGAATAGATCGTTTGTCATTGGTCTGACACCGTTTATACATGTGTGAAGGCCCGGCTATTTAACCAGTATAGGCCCTAGGCCTATGTATCAAACTGTAATACCGTATTCACCCGTGTATAATACGCAGTTTTTTTCACGGAAAACCGGGTAAAAATAAGACCTGCGCATTATACACGGGCGTAGACTATCGCAGTTTTTTTTGTCGTCGTTCTCGGAATAATGAACTGAGCGAAGTTGGACATGCGGTAGCCTACATACGGCCTCAAAGTTAAACTTGGTCCGCTAAATAAAACTTTCAACGAAATTAACTTTCCAGAAATATTCAACCATTTCAGTTTTGAAGGCAATTTCTTGTATTTCTTTTAAACATAATATACTGGAAGGCAATTGTCACCAGACATGCTCTTATAATCGGCAAATCGTGTTCATATTGCTAACACTAACAGTATGGCGCCAGTCGGCTGAGTACATTTCATTGACAGATAGCAGAACGACTGTAGATTGGTTGAAGGCCAGCCACTTAATAAACATTGCAATGATTATTGTACAAGGCAGCTAATCTGATTTGCTGTTTGGTGTAATGACTGTTCAATGACAGTGAGTGACGTTTCAGACTCCGCCTTATACATAAAACCAGAAGTAAATTCTGAAGTGATGTATTGACGGCCATGGGCTGCGGACAACTTTTACGGTAGTTTTTCTTTAGCTGTAAACTTGTGGTGTCGTGACATTGAGGTGTATGTTAGACCGTGATTACAGAATTAAAAAGATATTGAAAGTATTATGGAATTTAGCCTTTATAAATGTATTCCCCGGCTGTAAAAGGGCTTCATTTTTTAATACTTCACTGACTGATGCTAGCAGAAATTACGAAAGAAAACTCATTGACTCCAAAACATAGGTATTAAATCATACATTTTGCTTATTAGCAAAACAAGCCATTCCAAAGGTTAATATTAAAAAACAACCACTGTATATACAACGGTCATGAGATATCTATTATTGACTAGAAATGATCAGACAACTCGACTCAGCGTGATTTGTTCATAGGTTGTAGGCTGTCTGCTTTACTAGGCTTCTCGGCGCCAGGCAGCTCTGTTCCCACGTGAGCTGTTGCATAATCTTATCTTGCTAATGCGTGTTATACACGGCTGTAGACGTTTTTTCGGCGATTGAGTTCGATAGTTTGGGGTGCGCATTATACATAGATGCGTATTATACTTGGGTGAATACGGTACTTCATAGACATTTTGCAAGCCCTCTGATCCTATTGTATTAGATTCTGTAAACAAATGCTCGCCTTGAGTCCCGTCTGGTAGACCTTATCGCTAGATATCTATGGTATTTCCTATCAAGACATGCTTGTTTCGTCCTATTCTTTTTTTTTTAAAGAAAATCAGGAAAATTAAAGGTCAAAATTATTTCTACTGTCAGAGCCAGTAGGCCTATAATAGCTGATCTATTTAAATTGTCCTTGCTGACAAAAAAATGGTTATTACATTATAAAAATAAGGAGAAATGTTGGAAATTTATTGTTGCTGGTGAATGAATCCTGTACAAATTTGATAATGCCATGATGTAATTATGATTGTGTTGACAGCTTTTACATATATGTAAATATGCCTATAGGTCTACTTGAATATTGGTGAATAAAGAAATACACTAATTTTATTAAACTCATTAGAATTGTCCCTTTTGCCTCCCATCCATAAGCCATTTTCATTTATTTGTAAACTCATGTTAAGCAATACCCCCAGTAAGGTCCCCAAAGAAACATTATTTAAAATGGATGCTGAATCATAAGATGACTTAAGTTCCAGATTGTTTAATATTCTAAACATTTTTTTATTTATTTAGCCTACATTTTAGAGTGATGTAGCCTACATGGGCTTTAAATTAATGTTTAAGGCAGGGTTAGATTTTACTATCCCATGACTGTGCCATTTTTCTTTGACATAGTAATTCCCAAACTATTCTATTCATACTTTTGGATTTAATGTAGGTAAACTATGCTCTTCTGGAAACCAACTCATATAAAGTATTCTAAATGGTTTCCCATCTCAATGATCTCTATATGCTTATGGTTTCTTATCGCAATAGTCTCTGTAATAGTTTCTATAAGATTTCTCGTTAAATTGATCCCCAGGTGTTTTCCACACATGAATTGCATATAAATGGTTATTCCCCATCACAATAGCCTCCAAGTAGTTCCCAACCTATATAGGTTTCCCATCCCAATAATTTCTAAATGGTTTTCCATCTCAATATTCTCTATATGCGTATGGTTTCTCATCTCAATGGTCTCTATATGGTTTCTGATCTCATTGGTCTCTGGTTTCTCATCCCAATGGTCTCTGGTTTCTCATCCCAATGGTCTCTATATGGTTTCTCACCCCAATGGTCTCTATATGATTTCTCATCCCAATGGTCTCTATATGATTTCTCATCCCAATGGTCTCTATATGATTTCTCATCCCAATGGTCTCTATATGATTTCTCATCCCAATGGTCTCTATATGATTTCTCATCCCAATGGTCTCTATATGATTTCTCATCCCAATGGTCTCTATATGATTTCTCACCCCAATGGTCTCTATATGATTTCTCACCCCAATGGTCTCTATATGGTTTCTCATCCCAATGGTCTCTATATGATTTCTCATCCCAATGGTCTCTATATGATTTCTCATCCCAATGGTCTCTATATGGTTTCTCATCCCAATGGTCTCTATATGATTTCTCATCCCAATGGTCTCTATATGATTTCTCACCCCAATGGTCTCTATATGATTTCTCATCCCAATGGTCTCTATATGATTTCTCATCCCAATGGTCTCTATATGATTTCTCATCCCAATGGTCTCTATATGATTTCTCATCCCAATGGTCTCTATATGATTTCTCATCCCAATGGTCTCTATATGATTTCTCATCCCAATGGTCTCTATATGATTTCTCATCCCAATGGTCTCTACATGGTTTCTCATCCCAATGGTCTCTACATGATTTCACATCCCAATGATCTCTATGTGGTTTCTCACCCCAATGGTCTCTATATGATTTCTCATCCCAATGGTTTCTATATGATTTCTCACCCCAATGGTCTCTATATGATTTCTCATCCCAATGGTCTCTATATGGTTTCTCACCCCAATGACCTCTATATGATTTCTCATCCCAATGGTCTCTACATGATTTCTCATCCCAATGGTCTCTATATGGTTTCTCATCCCAATGATCTCTATATGGTTTCTCATCCCAATGGTCTCTATATGATTTCTCACCCCAATGGTCTCTATATGATTTCTCACCCCAATGGTCTCTATATGGTTTCTCATCCCAATGGTCTCTATATGATTTCTCATCCCAATGGTCTCTATATGATTTCTCATCCCAATGGTCTCTATATGGTTTCTCATCCCAATGGTCTCTATATGATTTCTCATCCCAATGGTCTCTATATGATTTCTCATCCCAATGGTCTCTATATGGTTTCTCATCCCAATGGTATCTATATGGTTTCTCATCCCAATGGTCTCTATATGATTTCTCATCCCAATGGTCTCTATATGATTTCAAATCCCAATAGTCTCTATATGGTTTCTCATCATAATGGTCTCTATATGATTTCTCATCCCAATGGTCTCTATATGATTTCTCATCCCAATGGTCTCTATATGGTTTCTCATCCCAATGGTCTCTATATGATTTCTCATCCCAATGGTCTCTATATGGTCTCTCATCCCAACGGTCTCTATATGATTTCTCATCCCAATGGTCTCTATATGATTTCTCATCCCAATGGTCTCTATATGATTTCCCATCCCAATGGTCTCTATATGGTTTCTCATCCCAATGGTCTCTATATGATTTCTCATCCCAATGGTCTCTATACGGTTCTTCATCCCAATGGTCTCTATATGATTTCTCATCCCAATGGTCTCTATATGATTTCTCATCCCAAGGGTCTCTATATGATTTCTCATCCCAATGGTCTCTATATGATTTCTCATCCCAATGGTCTCTATATGGTTTCTCATCCCAATGGTCTCTATATGATTTCTCATCCCAATGGTCTCTATATGGTTTCTCATCCCAACGGTCTCTATATGATTTCTCATCCCAATGGTCTCTATATGATTTCTCATCCCAATGGTCTCTATATGATTTCCCATCCCAATGGTCTCTATATGGTTTCTCATCCCAATCGTCTCTATATGATTTCTCATCCCAATGGTCTCTATACGGTTCTTCATCCCAATGGTCTCTATACGGTTCTTCATCCCAATGGTCTCTATATGATTTCTCATCCCAATGGTCTCTATATGATTTC
Source organism: Lepidochitona cinerea (assembly GCA_963971465.1). NCBI lineage: Eukaryota > Metazoa > Mollusca > Polyplacophora > Chitonida > Tonicellidae > Lepidochitona > Lepidochitona cinerea. The sequence continues at coordinate 37,531,260 of OZ020557.1, read as the reverse complement.
TCATCCCAATGGTCTCTATATGATTTCTCATCCCAATGATCTCTATATGATTTCTCATCCCAATGATCTCTATATGATTTCTCATCCCAATGGTCTCTATATGGGTTCTCATCCCAATAGTCTCTATATGATTTCTCATGCCAATAGTCTCTATATGATTTCTCATCCCAATGGTCTCTATATGATTTCTCATCCCATGGTTTCTTATCCCAATGGTCTCTATATGATTTCTCATCCCAGTGGTCTCTATATGATTTCTCATCCCATTGGTCTCTATATGGTTTCTCATCTCAATGGTCTCTATATGGTTTCTTATCCCAATGGTCTCTATATGATTTCTTATCCCAATGGTCTCTATATGATTTCTCATCCCAGTGGTCTCTATATGATTTCTCATCTCAATGGTCTCTATATGGTTTCTCATCCCAATGGTCTCTATATGATTTCTCATGCCAATGGTATCTATATGATTTCACATCCCAATGGTCTCTATATGATTTCTCATCCCAATGGTCTCTATATGATTTCTCATCCCAATGATCTCTATATGATTTCTCATCCCAATGATCTCTATATGGTTTCTCATCCCAATGGTCTCTATATGGTTTCTCATCCCAATGGTCTCTATATGGTTTCTCATCCCAATGGTCTCTATATGATTTCTCATCCCAATGGTCTCTATATGATTTCTCACCCCAATGGTCTCTATATGGTTTCTCATCCCAATGGTCTCTATATGATTTCTCATCTCAATGCTCTCTATATGATTTCTCATCCCAATGGTCTCTATATCGTTTCTCATCCCAATGATCTCTATATGATTTCCCACCCCAATGGTCTCTATATGATTTCTCATCCCAATGGTCTCTATATGGGTTCTCATCCCAATAGTCTCTATATGGTTTCTCATCCCAATAGTCTCTATATGATTTCCCATCCCAATATTTTCTATATGATTTCTCATCCCAATGGTCTCTATATGGGTTCTCATCCCAATGGTCTCTATATGATTTCTCATCCCAATGGTCTCTATATGATTTCTTATCCGAATGGTCTCTATATGGGTTCTCATCCCAATGGTCTCTATATGATTTCTCATCCCAATGGTCTCTATATGATTTCTCATCCCAATGGTCTCTATATGATTTCTTATCCGAATGGTCTCTATATGGGTTCTCATCCCAATGGTCTCTATATGATTTCTCATCCCAATGGTCTCTATATGATTTCTCATCCCAATGGTCTCTATATGATTTCTTATCCGAATGGTCTCTATATGGTTACTCATCCCAATCGTCTCTATATGATTTCTCATCCCAATGGTCTCTATATGATTTCTCATCCCAATGGTCTCTATATGATTTCTCATCCCAATGGTCTCTATATGATTTCTCATCCCAATGGTCTCTATATGATTTCTCATCCCAATGGTCTCTATATGATTTCTCATCCCAATGGTCTCTATATGATTTCTTATCCCAATGGTCTCTATATGATTTCTCATCCCAATGGTCTCTATATGGTTTCTCATCCCAATGGTCTCTATATGGTTTCTCATCCCAATGGTCTCTATATGATTTCTCATCCCAATGGTCTCTATATGGTTTCTCATCCCAATGGTCTCTATATGGTTTCTCATCCCAATGGTCTCTATATGATTTCTCACCCCAATAGTCTCTATATGATTTCTCATCCCAATGGTCTCTATATGATTTCTCATCCCAATGATCTCTATATGATTTCTCATCCCAATGGTCTCTATATGGTTTCTCATCCCAATGGTCTCTATATGATTTCTCATCCCAATGGTCTCTATATGGTTTCTCATCCTAATGATCTCTATATGGTTTCTCATCCCAATGGTCTCTACATGGTTTCTCATCCCAATGGTCTCTACATGGTTTCTCATCCCAATGGCCTCTATATGGTTTCTCATCCCAGTGGTCTCTATATGGTTTCTCATCCCAGTGGTCTCTATATGGTTTCTCATACCAATGGTCTCTATATGGTTTCTCATCCCAATGGTCTCTATATCATTTCTCATCCCAATGGTCTCTATATGGTTTCTCATCCCAGTGGTCTCTATATGGTTTCTCATACCAATGGTCTCTATATGGTTTCTCATCCCAATGGTCTCTATATCATTTCTCATCCCAATGGTCTCTATATGATTTCTCATCCCAATGGTCTCTATATGGTTTCTCATCCCAACGGTCTCTATATGATTTCTTATCCCAATGGTCTCTATATGATTTCACATCCCAATGGTCTCTATATGATTTCTCATCTCCATAGCCTCTATATGATTTCTCATCCCAATGGTCTCTATATGATTTCTCATCCCAATGATCTCTATATGATTTCTCATCCCAATGACCTCTATATGGTTTCTCATCCCAATGGTCTCTATATGGTTTCTCATCCCAATGGTCTCTATATGATTTCTCATCCCAATGGTCTCTATATGGTTTCTCATCCCAATTGTCTCTATATGATTTCTCATCCCAATGGTCTCTATATGGTTTCTCATCCCAATGGTCTCTATATGGTTTCTCATCCCAATGGTCTCTATATGATTTCTCATCCCAATGGTCTCTATATGGTTTCTCATCCCAATGGTCTCTATATGATTTCTCATCCCAATGGTCTCTATATGATTTCTCATCCCAATGGTCTCTATATGGTTTCTCATCCCAATGGTCTCTATATGATTTCTCATCCCAATGATCTCTACATGATTTCTCATCCCAATGGTCTCTATATGATTTCTCATCCCAATGGTCTCTATATGGTTTCTCATCCCAATTGTCTCTATATGGTTTCTCATCCAAATGGTCTCTATATGATTTCTCATCCCAATGATCTCTATATGATTTCTCATCCCAATGGTCTCTATATGGTTTCTCATCCCAATGGTCTCTATATGGTTTCTCATCCCAATGGTCTCTATATGGTTTCTCATCCCAATGATCTCTATATGATTTCTCATCCCAATTGTCTCTATATGGTTTCTCATCCAAATGGTCTCTATATGATTTCTCATCCCAATGATCTCTATATGATTTCTCATCCCAATGGTCTCTATATGGTTTCTCATCCCAATGGTCTCTATATGGTTTCTCATCCCAATGGTCTCTATATGGTTTCTCATCCCAATGGTCTCTATATGGTTTCTCATCCCAATTGTCTCTATATGGTTTCTCATCCCAATGGTCTCTATATGATTTCTCACCCCAATAGTCTCTATATGATTTCTCATCCCAATGGTCTCTATATGATTTCTCATCCCAATGGTCTCTATATGATTTCTCATCCCAATGGTCTCTATATGATTTCTCATTCCAATGGTCTCTATATGATTTCTCATCCCAATGGTCTCTATATGATTTCTCATCCCAATGGTCACTATATAATTTCTCACCCCAATGGTCTCTATATGGTTTCTCATTCCAATGGTCTCTATATGGTTTCTCATCCGAATGATGTCTATATGATTTCTTACCCCAATGGTCTCTATATGATTTCTCATCCCAATAGTCTCTACATGATTTCACATCCCAATGATCTCTATATGATTTCTCATCCCAATGGTCTCTATATGATTTCTCACCCCAATAGTCTCTATGTGGTTTCTCATCCCAATGGTCTCTATATGATTTCTCATCCCAATGGTCTCTACATGATTTCACATCCCAATGGTCTCTATATGATTTCTCATCCCAATGGTCTCTATATGATTTCTCACCCCAATAGTCTCTATGTGGTTTCTCATCCCAATGGTCTCTATATGATTTCTCATCCCAATGGTCTCTACATGATTTCTCATCCCAATGGTCTCTATATGGTTTCTCATCCCAATGGTCTCTATATCGTTTCTCATCCCAATGGTCTCTATATGGTTTCTCATCCCAATTGTCTCTATATGGTTTCTCATCCCAATTGTCTCTATATGGTTTCTCATCCCAATGGTCTCTATATGATTTCTCATCCCAATGGTCTCTATATGATTTCTCACCCCAATAGTCTCTATGTGGTTTCTCATCCCAATGGTCTCTATATGATTTCTCATCCCAATTGTCTCTATATGGTTTCTCATCCCAATGGTCTCTATATGGTTTCTCATCCCAATGGTCTCTATATGGTTTCTCATCCCAATGGTCTCTATGTGGTTTCTCATCCCAATGGTCTCTATATGGTTTCTCACCCCAATAGTCTCTATGTGGTTTCTCATCCCAATGGTCTCTATATGATTTCTCATCCCAATGGTCTCTACATGATTTCTCATCCCAATGGTCTCTACATGATTTCACATCCCAATGATCTCTATATGGTTTCTCACCCCAATAGTCTCTATGTGGTTTCTCATCCCAATGGTCTCTATATGATTTCTCATCCCAATGGTCTCTATATGATTTCTCATCCCAATGGTCTCTATATGATTTCTCACCCCAATAGTCTCTATGTGGTTTCTCATCCCAATGGTCTCTATATGATTTCTCATCCCAATGGTCTCTACATGATTTCTCATCCCAATGGTCTCTATATGATTTCTCATCCCAATGATCTCTATATGGTTTCTCACCCCAATAGTCTCTATGTGGTTTCTCATCCCAATGGTCTCTATATGATTTCTCATCCCAATGGTCTCTATATGATTTCTCATCCCAATGGTCTCTATATGATTTCTCACCCCAATAGTCTCTATGTGGTTTCTCATCCCAATGGTCTCTATATGATTTCTCATCCCAATGGTCTCTACATGATTTCTCATCCCAATGGTCTCTATATGGTTTCTCATCCCAATGGTCTCTATATCGTTTCTCATCCCAATGGTCTCTATATGGTTTCTCATCCCAATTGTCTCTATATGGTTTCTCATCCCAATTGTCTCTATATGGTTTCTCATCCCAATGGTCTCTATATGATTTCTCATCCCAATGGTCTCTATATGATTTCTCACCCCAATAGTCTCTATGTGGTTTCTCATCCCAATGGTCTCTATATGATTTCTCATCCCAATTGTCTCTATATGGTTTCTCATCCCAATGGTCTCTATATGGTTTCTCATCCCAATGGTCTCTATATGGTTTCTCATCCCAATGGTCTCTATGTGGTTTCTCATCCCAATGGTCTCTATATGGTTTCTCATCCCAATTGTCTCTATATGGTTTCTCATCCCAATTGTCTCTATATGGTTTCTCATCCCAATGGTCTCTATATGATTTCTCATCCCAATGGTCTCTATATGATTTCTCACCCCAATAGTCTCTATGTGGTTTCTCATCCCAATGGTCTCTATATGATTTCTCATCCCAATGGTCTCTACATGATTTCTCATCCCAATGGTCTCTATATGGTTTCTCATCCCAATGGTCTCTATATCGTTTCTCATCCCAATGGTCTCTATATGGTTTCTCATCCCAATTGTCTCTATATGGTTTCTCATCCCAATGGTCTCTATATGATTTCTCATCCCAATGGTCTCTATATGATTTCTTATCCCAATGGTCTCTACATGATTTCTCATCCCAATGGTCTCTACATGATTTCTCATCCCAATGGTCTCTATATGATTTCTCACCCCAATAGTCTCTATGTGGTTTCTCATCCCAATGGTCTCTATATGATTTCTCATCCCAATGGTCTCTACATGATTTCTCATCCCAATAGTCTCTACATGATTTCTCATCCCAATAGTCTCTATATGATTTCTCATCCCAATGGTCTCTATATGATTTCTCACCCCAATAGTCTCTATATGATTTCTCATCCCAATGGTCTCTATATGATTTCTCATCCCAATGGTCTCTATATGATTTCTCATCCCAATGGTCTCTATATGATTTCTCATCCCAATGGTCTCTATATGATTTCTCATCCCAATGGTCTCTATATGATTTCTCATCCCAATGGTCTCTATATGATTTCTCATCCCAATGGTCTCTATATGATTTCTCATCCCAATGGTCTCTACATGATTTCTCATCCCAATGGTCTCTATATGGTTTCTCATCCCAATGGTCTCTATATCGTTTCTCATCCCAATGGTCTCTATATGGTTTCTCATCCCAATTGTCTCTATATGGTTTCTCATCCCAATTGTCTCTATATGGTTTCTCATCCCAATGGTCTCTATATGATTTCTCATCCCAATGGTCTCTATGTGGTTTCTCATCCCAATGGTCTCTATATGGTTTCTCATCCCAATTGTCTCTACATGATTTCTCATCCCAATAGTCTCTACATGATTTCTCATCCCAATGGTCTCTATATGATTTCTCATCCCAATGGTCTCTACATGATTTCTCATCCCAATGGTCTCTATATGGTTTCTCATCCCAATGGTCTCTATATCGTTTCTCATCCCAATGGTCTCTATATGGTTTCTCATCCCAATTGTCTCTATATGGTTTCTCATCCCAATTGTCTCTATATGGTTTCTCATCCCAATGGTCTCTATATGATTTCTCATCCCAATGGTCTCTATGTGGTTTCTCATCCCAATGGTCTCTATATGGTTTCTCATCCCAATTGTCTCTATATGGTTTCTCATCCCAATTGTCTCTATATGGTTTCTCATCCCAATGGTCTCTATATGATTTCTCATCCCAATGGTCTCTATATGATTTCTCACCCCAATAGTCTCTATGTGGTTTCTCATCCCAATGGTCTCTATATGATTTCTCATCCCAATGGTCTCTACATGATTTCTCATCCCAATGGTCTCTATATGGTTTCTCATCCCAATGGTCTCTATATCGTTTCTCATCCCAATGGTCTCTATATGGTTTCTCATCCCAATTGTCTCTATATGGTTTCTCATCCCAATTGTCTCTATATGGTTTCTCATCCCAATGGTCTCTATATGATTTCTCATCCCAATGGTCTCTATATGATTTCTTATCCCAATGGTCTCTACATGATTTCTCATCCCAATGGTCTCTACATGATTTCTCATCCCAATGGTCTCTATATGATTTCTCACCTCAATAGTCTCTATGTGGTTTCTCATCCCAATGGTCTCTATATGATTTCTCATCCCAATGGTCTCTACATGATTTCTCATCCCAATAGTCTCTACATGATTTCTCATCCCAATAGTCTCTACATGATTTCTCATCCCAATGGTCTCTATATGATTTCTCATCCCAATGGTCTCTACATGATTTCTCATCCCAATGGTCTCTATATGGTTTCTCATCCCAATGGTCTCTATATCGTTTCTCATCCCAATGGTCTCTATATGGTTTCTCATCCCAATTGTCTCTATATGGTTTCTCATCCCAATTGTCTCTATATGGTTTCTCATCCCAATGGTCTCTATATGATTTCTCATCCCAATGGTCTCTATATGATTTCTTATCCCAATGGTCTCTACATGATTTCTCATCACAATGGTCTCTACATGATTTCTCATCCCAATGGTCTCTATATGGTTTCTCATCCCAATGGTCTCTATATCGTTTCTCATCCCAATGGTCTCTATATGGTTTCTCATCCCAATTGTCTCTATATGGTTTCTCATCCCAATTGTCTCTATATGGTTTCTCATCCCAATGGTCTCTATATGATTTCTCATCCCAATGGTCTCTATATGATTTCTCATCCCAATGGTCTCTACATGATTTCTCATCCCAATGATCTCTATATGGTTTCTCACCCCAATAGTCTCTATGTGGTTTCTCATCCCAATGGTCTCTATATGGTTTCTCATCCCAATGGTCTCTACATGATTTCTCATCCCAATGGTCTCTATACGGTTCTTCATCCCAATGGTCTCTATATGATTTCTCATCCCAATGGTCTCTATATGATTTCTCATCCCAATGGTCTCTATATGATTTCTCATCCCAATGATCTCTATATGATTTCTCATCCCAATGATCTCTATATGATTTCTCATCCCAATGGTCTCTATATGGGTTCTCATCCCAATAGTCTCTATATGATTTCTCATGCCAATAGTCTCTATATGATTTCTCATCCCAATGGTCTCTATATGATTTCTCATCCCATGGTTTCTTATCCCAATGGTCTCTATATGATTTCTCATCCCAGTGGTCTCTATATGATTTCTCATCCCATTGGTCTCTATATGGTTTCTCATCTCAATGGTCTCTATATGGTTTCTTATCCCAATGGTCTCTATATGATTTCTTATCCCAATGGTCTCTATATGATTTCTCATCCCAGTGGTCTCTATATGATTTCTCATCTCAATGGTCTCTATATGGTTTCTCATCCCAATGGTCTCTATATGATTTCTCATGCCAATGGTATCTATATGATTTCACATCCCAATGGTCTCTATATGATTTCTCATCCCAATGGTCTCTATATGATTTCTCATCCCAATGATCTCTATATGATTTCTCATCCCAATGATCTCTATATGGTTTCTCATCCCAATGGTCTCTATATGGTTTCTCATCCCAATGGTCTCTATATGGTTTCTCATCCCAATGGTCTCTATATGATTTCTCATCCCAATGGTCTCTATATGATTTCTCACCCCAATGGTCTCTATATGGTTTCTCATCCCAATGGTCTCTATATGATTTCTCATCTCAATGCTCTCTATATGATTTCTCATCCCAATGGTCTCTATATCGTTTCTCATCCCAATGATCTCTATATGATTTCCCACCCCAATGGTCTCTATATGATTTCTCATCCCAATGGTCTCTATATGGGTTCTCATCCCAATAGTCTCTATATGGTTTCTCATCCCAATAGTCTCTATATGATTTCCCATCCCAATATTTTCTATATGATTTCTCATCCCAATGGTCTCTATATGGGTTCTCATCCCAATGGTCTCTATATGATTTCTCATCCCAATGGTCTCTATATGATTTCTTATCCGAATGGTCTCTATATGGGTTCTCATCCCAATGGTCTCTATATGATTTCTCATCCCAATGGTCTCTATATGATTTCTCATCCCAATGGTCTCTATATGATTTCTTATCCGAATGGTCTCTATATGGGTTCTCATCCCAATGGTCTCTATATGATTTCTCATCCCAATGGTCTCTATATGATTTCTCATCCCAATGGTCTCTATATGATTTCTTATCCGAATGGTCTCTATATGGTTACTCATCCCAATCGTCTCTATATGATTTCTCATCCCAATGGTCTCTATATGATTTCTCATCCCAATGGTCTCTATATGATTTCTCATCCCAATGGTCTCTATATGATTTCTCATCCCAATGGTCTCTATATGATTTCTCATCCCAATGGTCTCTATATGATTTCTCATCCCAATGGTCTCTATATGATTTCTTATCCCAATGGTCTCTATATGATTTCTCATCCCAATGGTCTCTATATGGTTTCTCATCCCAATGGTCTCTATATGGTTTCTCATCCCAATGGTCTCTATATGATTTCTCATCCCAATGGTCTCTATATGGTTTCTCATCCCAATGGTCTCTATATGGTTTCTCATCCCAATGGTCTCTATATGATTTCTCACCCCAATAGTCTCTATATGATTTCTCATCCCAATGGTCTCTATATGATTTCTCATCCCAATGATCTCTATATGATTTCTCATCCCAATGGTCTCTATATGGTTTCTCATCCCAATGGTCTCTATATGATTTCTCATCCCAATGGTCTCTATATGGTTTCTCATCCTAATGATCTCTATATGGTTTCTCATCCCAATGGTCTCTACATGGTTTCTCATCCCAATGGTCTCTACATGGTTTCTCATCCCAATGGCCTCTATATGGTTTCTCATCCCAGTGGTCTCTATATGGTTTCTCATCCCAGTGGTCTCTATATGGTTTCTCATACCAATGGTCTCTATATGGTTTCTCATCCCAATGGTCTCTATATCATTTCTCATCCCAATGGTCTCTATATGGTTTCTCATCCCAGTGGTCTCTATATGGTTTCTCATACCAATGGTCTCTATATGGTTTCTCATCCCAATGGTCTCTATATCATTTCTCATCCCAATGGTCTCTATATGATTTCTCATCCCAATGGTCTCTATATGGTTTCTCATCCCAACGGTCTCTATATGATTTCTTATCCCAATGGTCTCTATATGATTTCACATCCCAATGGTCTCTATATGATTTCTCATCTCCATAGCCTCTATATGATTTCTCATCCCAATGGTCTCTATATGATTTCTCATCCCAATGATCTCTATATGATTTCTCATCCCAATGACCTCTATATGGTTTCTCATCCCAATGGTCTCTATATGGTTTCTCATCCCAATGGTCTCTATATGATTTCTCATCCCAATGGTCTCTATATGGTTTCTCATCCCAATTGTCTCTATATGATTTCTCATCCCAATGGTCTCTATATGGTTTCTCATCCCAATGGTCTCTATATGGTTTCTCATCCCAATGGTCTCTATATGATTTCTCATCCCAATGGTCTCTATATGGTTTCTCATCCCAATGGTCTCTATATGATTTCTCATCCCAATGGTCTCTATATGATTTCTCATCCCAATGGTCTCTATATGGTTTCTCATCCCAATGGTCTCTATATGATTTCTCATCCCAATGATCTCTACATGATTTCTCATCCCAATGGTCTCTATATGATTTCTCATCCCAATGGTCTCTATATGGTTTCTCATCCCAATTGTCTCTATATGGTTTCTCATCCAAATGGTCTCTATATGATTTCTCATCCCAATGATCTCTATATGATTTCTCATCCCAATGGTCTCTATATGGTTTCTCATCCCAATGGTCTCTATATGGTTTCTCATCCCAATGGTCTCTATATGGTTTCTCATCCCAATGATCTCTATATGATTTCTCATCCCAATTGTCTCTATATGGTTTCTCATCCAAATGGTCTCTATATGATTTCTCATCCCAATGATCTCTATATGATTTCTCATCCCAATGGTCTCTATATGGTTTCTCATCCCAATGGTCTCTATATGGTTTCTCATCCCAATGGTCTCTATATGGTTTCTCATCCCAATGGTCTCTATATGGTTTCTCATCCCAATTGTCTCTATATGGTTTCTCATCCCAATGGTCTCTATATGATTTCTCACCCCAATAGTCTCTATATGATTTCTCATCCCAATGGTCTCTATATGATTTCTCATCCCAATGGTCTCTATATGATTTCTCATCCCAATGGTCTCTATATGATTTCTCATTCCAATGGTCTCTATATGATTTCTCATCCCAATGGTCTCTATATGATTTCTCATCCCAATGGTCACTATATAATTTCTCACCCCAATGGTCTCTATATGGTTTCTCATTCCAATGGTCTCTATATGGTTTCTCATCCGAATGATGTCTATATGATTTCTTACCCCAATGGTCTCTATATGATTTCTCATCCCAATAGTCTCTACATGATTTCACATCCCAATGATCTCTATATGATTTCTCATCCCAATGGTCTCTATATGATTTCTCACCCCAATAGTCTCTATGTGGTTTCTCATCCCAATGGTCTCTATATGATTTCTCATCCCAATGGTCTCTACATGATTTCACATCCCAATGGTCTCTATATGATTTCTCATCCCAATGGTCTCTATATGATTTCTCACCCCAATAGTCTCTATGTGGTTTCTCATCCCAATGGTCTCTATATGATTTCTCATCCCAATGGTCTCTACATGATTTCTCATCCCAATGGTCTCTATATGGTTTCTCATCCCAATGGTCTCTATATCGTTTCTCATCCCAATGGTCTCTATATGGTTTCTCATCCCAATTGTCTCTATATGGTTTCTCATCCCAATTGTCTCTATATGGTTTCTCATCCCAATGGTCTCTATATGATTTCTCATCCCAATGGTCTCTATATGATTTCTCACCCCAATAGTCTCTATGTGGTTTCTCATCCCAATGGTCTCTATATGATTTCTCATCCCAATTGTCTCTATATGGTTTCTCATCCCAATGGTCTCTATATGGTTTCTCATCCCAATGGTCTCTATATGGTTTCTCATCCCAATGGTCTCTATGTGGTTTCTCATCCCAATGGTCTCTATATGGTTTCTCATCCCAATTGTCTCTATATGGTTTCTCATCCTAATGGTCTCTATATGATTTCTCATCCCAATGGTCTCTATATGATTTCTCACCCCAATAGTCTCTATGTGGTTTCTCATCCCAATGGTCTCTATATGATTTCTCATCCCAATGGTCTCTACATGATTTCTCATCCCAATGGTCTCTACATGATTTCACATCCCAATGATCTCTATATGGTTTCTCACCCCAATAGTCTCTATGTGGTTTCTCATCCCAATGGTCTCTATATGATTTCTCATCCCAATGGTCTCTATATGATTTCTCATCCCAATGGTCTCTATATGATTTCTCACCCCAATAGTCTCTATGTGGTTTCTCATCCCAATGGTCTCTATATGATTTCTCATCCCAATGGTCTCTACATGATTTCTCATCCCAATGGTCTCTATATGATTTCTCATCCCAATGATCTCTATATGGTTTCTCACCCCAATAGTCTCTATGTGGTTTCTCATCCCAATGGTCTCTATATGATTTCTCATCCCAATGGTCTCTATATGATTTCTCATCCCAATGGTCTCTATATGATTTCTCACCCCAATAGTCTCTATGTGGTTTCTCATCCCAATGGTCTCTATATGATTTCTCATCCCAATGGTCTCTACATGATTTCTCATCCCAATGGTCTCTATATGGTTTCTCATCCCAATGGTCTCTATATCGTTTCTCATCCCAATGGTCTCTATATGGTTTCTCATCCCAATTGTCTCTATATGGTTTCTCATCCCAATTGTCTCTATATGGTTTCTCATCCCAATGGTCTCTATATGATTTCTCATCCCAATGGTCTCTATATGATTTCTCACCCCAATAGTCTCTATGTGGTTTCTCATCCCAATGGTCTCTATATGATTTCTCATCCCAATTGTCTCTATATGGTTTCTCATCCCAATGGTCTCTATATGGTTTCTCATCCCAATGGTCTCTATATGGTTTCTCATCCCAATGGTCTCTATGTGGTTTCTCATCCCAATGGTCTCTATATGGTTTCTCATCCCAATTGTCTCTATATGGTTTCTCATCCCAATTGTCTCTATATGGTTTCTCATCCCAATGGTCTCTATATGATTTCTCATCCCAATGGTCTCTATATGATTTCTCACCCCAATAGTCTCTATGTGGTTTCTCATCCCAATGGTCTCTATATGATTTCTCATCCCAATGGTCTCTACATGATTTCTCATCCCAATGGTCTCTATATGGTTTCTCATCCCAATGGTCTCTATATCGTTTCTCATCCCAATGGTCTCTATATGGTTTCTCATCCCAATTGTCTCTATATGGTTTCTCATCCCAATGGTCTCTATATGATTTCTCATCCCAATGGTCTCTATATGATTTCTTATCCCAATGGTCTCTACATGATTTCTCATCCCAATGGTCTCTACATGATTTCTCATCCCAATGGTCTCTATATGATTTCTCACCCCAATAGTCTCTATGTGGTTTCTCATCCCAATGGTCTCTATATGATTTCTCATCCCAATGGTCTCTACATGATTTCTCATCCCAATAGTCTCTACATGATTTCTCATCCCAATAGTCTCTATATGATTTCTCATCCCAATGGTCTCTATATGATTTCTCACCCCAATAGTCTCTATATGATTTCTCATCCCAATGGTCTCTATATGATTTCTCATCCCAATGGTCTCTATATGATTTCTCATCCCAATGGTCTCTATATGATTTCTCATCCCAATGGTCTCTATATGATTTCTCATCCCAATGGTCTCTATATGATTTCTCATCCCAATGGTCTCTATATGATTTCTCATCCCAATGGTCTCTATATGATTTCTCATCCCAATGGTCTCTACATGATTTCTCATCCCAATGGTCTCTATATGGTTTCTCATCCCAATGGTCTCTATATCGTTTCTCATCCCAATGGTCTCTATATGGTTTCTCATCCCAATTGTCTCTATATGGTTTCTCATCCCAATTGTCTCTATATGGTTTCTCATCCCAATGGTCTCTATATGATTTCTCATCCCAATGGTCTCTATGTGGTTTCTCATCCCAATGGTCTCTATATGGTTTCTCATCCCAATTGTCTCTACATGATTTCTCATCCCAATAGTCTCTACATGATTTCTCATCCCAATGGTCTCTATATGATTTCTCATCCCAATGGTCTCTACATGATTTCTCATCCCAATGGTCTCTATATGGTTTCTCATCCCAATGGTCTCTATATCGTTTCTCATCCCAATGGTCTCTATATGGTTTCTCATCCCAATTGTCTCTATATGGTTTCTCATCCCAATTGTCTCTATATGGTTTCTCATCCCAATGGTCTCTATATGATTTCTCATCCCAATGGTCTCTATGTGGTTTCTCATCCCAATGGTCTCTATATGGTTTCTCATCCCAATTGTCTCTATATGGTTTCTCATCCCAATTGTCTCTATATGGTTTCTCATCCCAATGGTCTCTATATGATTTCTCATCCCAATGGTCTCTATATGATTTCTCACCCCAATAGTCTCTATGTGGTTTCTCATCCCAATGGTCTCTATATGATTTCTCATCCCAATGGTCTCTACATGATTTCTCATCCCAATGGTCTCTATATGGTTTCTCATCCCAATGGTCTCTATATCGTTTCTCATCCCAATGGTCTCTATATGGTTTCTCATCCCAATTGTCTCTATATGGTTTCTCATCCCAATTGTCTCTATATGGTTTCTCATCCCAATGGTCTCTATATGATTTCTCATCCCAATGGTCTCTATATGATTTCTTATCCCAATGGTCTCTACATGATTTCTCATCCCAATGGTCTCTACATGATTTCTCATCCCAATGGTCTCTATATGATTTCTCACCTCAATAGTCTCTATGTGGTTTCTCATCCCAATGGTCTCTATATGATTTCTCATCCCAATGGTCTCTACATGATTTCTCATCCCAATAGTCTCTACATGATTTCTCATCCCAATAGTCTCTACATGATTTCTCATCCCAATGGTCTCTATATGATTTCTCATCCCAATGGTCTCTACATGATTTCTCATCCCAATGGTCTCTATATGGTTTCTCATCCCAATGGTCTCTATATCGTTTCTCATCCCAATGGTCTCTATATGGTTTCTCATCCCAATTGTCTCTATATGGTTTCTCATCCCAATTGTCTCTATATGGTTTCTCATCCCAATGGTCTCTATATGATTTCTCATCCCAATGGTCTCTATATGATTTCTTATCCCAATGGTCTCTACATGATTTCTCATCACAATGGTCTCTACATGATTTCTCATCCCAATGGTCTCTATATGGTTTCTCATCCCAATGGTCTCTATATCGTTTCTCATCCCAATGGTCTCTATATGGTTTCTCATCCCAATTGTCTCTATATGGTTTCTCATCCCAATTGTCTCTATATGGTTTCTCATCCCAATGGTCTCTATATGATTTCTCATCCCAATGGTCTCTATATGATTTCTCATCCCAATGGTCTCTACATGATTTCTCATCCCAATGATCTCTATATGGTTTCTCACCCCAATAGTCTCTATGTGGTTTCTCATCCCAATGGTCTCTATATGGTTTCTCATCCCAATGGTCTCTACATGAT
The DNA here is from genome assembly GCA_963971465.1 of Lepidochitona cinerea. Taxonomy (NCBI): domain Eukaryota; kingdom Metazoa; phylum Mollusca; class Polyplacophora; order Chitonida; family Tonicellidae; genus Lepidochitona; species Lepidochitona cinerea. Next base: position 37,515,627 of record OZ020557.1, on the reverse strand, counting down.
TTCTCATCCCAATGGTCTCTATATGGTTTCTCACCCCAATAGTCTCTATGTGGTTTCTCATCCCAATGGTCTCTATATGATTTCTCATCCCAATGGTCTCTACATGATTTCTCATCACAATGGTCTCTATATGATTTCTCATCCCAATGGTCTCTATATGATTTCTCATCCCAATAGTCTCTATGTGGTTTCTCATCTCAATGGTCTCTATATGGTTTCTCATCTCAATGGTCTCTATATGGTTTCTCATCTCAATGGTCTCTATATGGTTTCTCACCCCAATAGTCTCTATGTGGTTTCTCATCCCAATGGTCTCTATATGATTTCTCATCCCAATGGTCTCTACATGATTTCTCATCACAATGGTCTCTATATGATTTCTCATCCCAATGGTCTCTATATGATTTCTCACCACAATGGTCTCTATATGATTTCTCATCCCAATGGTCTCTACATGATTTCTCATCACAATGGTCTCTATATGGTTTCTCATCTCAATGGTCTCTATATGGTTTCTCACCCCAATAGTCTCTATGTGGTTTCTCATCCCAATGGTCTCTATATGATTTCTCATCCCAATGGTCTCTACATGATTTCTCATCACAATGGTCTCTATATGATTTCTCATCCCAATGGTCTCTATATGATTTCTCATCACAATGGTCTCTATATGATTTCTCATCCCAATGGTCTCTATATGATTTCTCATCACAATGGTCTCTATATGATTTCTCATCCCAATGGTCTCTACATGATTTCTCATCACAATGGTCTCTATATGATTTCTCATCCCAATGGTCTCTATATGATTTCTCATCACAATGGTCTCTATATGATTTCTCATCCCAATGGTCTCTACATGATTTCTCATCACAATGGTCTCTATATGGTTTCTCATCTCAATGGTCTCTATATGGTTTCTCACCCCAATAGTCTCTATGTGGTTTCTCATCCCAATGGTCTCTATATGATTTCTCATCCCAATGGTCTCTATATGATTTCTCATCACAATGGTCTCTATATGATTTCTCATCCCAATGGTCTCTACATGATTTCTCATCACAATGGTCTCTATATGATTTCTCATCCCAATGGTCTCTATATGGTTTCTCATCCCAATGGTCTCTATATGATTTCTCATCCCAATGGTCTCTACATGATTTCTCATCCCAATGGTCTCTATATGATTTCTCATCCCAATAGTCTCTACATGATTTCTCATCCCAATAGTCTCTACATGATTTCTCATCCCAATGATCTCTATATGATTTCTCATCCCAATAGTCTCTATATGATTTCTCATCCCAATGATCTCTATATGGTTTCTCACCCCAATAGTCTCTATGTGGTTTCTCATCCCAATGGTCTCTATATGGTTTCTCATCCCAATGGTCTCTACATGATTTCTCATCCCAATGGTCTCTATATGGTTTCTCACCCCAATAGTCTCTATGTGGTTTCTCATCCCAATGGTCTCTATATGATTTCTCATCCCAATGGTCTCTACATGATTTCTCATCACAATGGTCTCTATATGATTTCTCATCCCAATGATCTCTATATGATTTCTCATCCCAATGGTCTCTATGTGGTTTCTCATCCCAATGATCTCTATATGATTTCTCATCCCAATGGTCTCTATATGGTTTCTCATCCCAATGATCTCTATATGGTTTCTCATCCCAATGGTCTCTATGTGGTTTCTCATCCCAATGGTCTCTATATGATTTCTCATCTCAATGGTCTCTATATGATTTCTCATCCCAATGGTCTGTATATGATTTCTCATCCCAATGGTCTCTATATGATTTCTTATCCCAATGATCTCTACATGATTTCTCATCACAATGGTCTCTACATGATTTCTCATCCCAATGGTCTCTATATGATTTCTCATCCCAATGGTCTCTACATGATTTCTCATCCCAATGGTCTCTACATGATTTCTCATCCCAATGGTCTCTACATGATTTCTCATCCCAATGGTCTCTATATGGTTTCCCATCCCAATGGTCTCTACATGATTTCTCATCCCAATGGTCTCTATATGATTTCTCATCCCAATGGTCTCTACATGATTTCTCATCCCAATGGTCTCTACATGATTTCTCATCCCAATGGTCTCTACATGATTTCTCATCCCAATGGTCTCTACATGATTTCTCATCCCAATGGTCTCTATATGATTTCTCATCCCAATGGTCTCTACATGATTTCTCATCCCAATGGTCTCTACATGATTTCTCATCCCAATGATCTCTATATGGTTTCTCACCCCAATAGTCTCTATGTGGTTTCTCATCCCAATGGTCTCTATATGGTTTCTCATCCCAATGGTCTCTACATGATTTCTCATCCCAATGGTCTCTATATGGTTTCTCACCCCAATAGTCTCTATGTGGTTTCTCATCCCAATGGTCTCTATATGATTTCTCATCCCAATGGTCTCTACATGATTTCTCATCACAATGGTCTCTATATGATTTCTCATCCCAATGATCTCTATATGATTTCTCATCCCAATGGTCTCTATGTGGTTTCTCATCCCAATGATCTCTATATGATTTCTCATCCCAATGGTCTCTATATGGTTTCTCATCCCAATGATCTCTATATGGTTTCTCATCCCAATGGTCTCTATGTGGTTTCTCATCCCAATGGTCTCTATATGATTTCTCATCTCAATGGTCTCTATATGATTTCTCATCCCAATGGTCTGTATATGATTTCTCATCCCAATGGTCTCTATATGATTTCTTATCCCAATGATCTCTACATGATTTCTCATCACAATGGTCTCTACATGATTTCTCATCCCAATGGTCTCTATATGATTTCTCATCCCAATGGTCTCTACATGATTTCTCATCCCAATGGTCTCTACATGATTTCTCATCCCAATGGTCTCTACATGATTTCTCATCCCAATGGTCTCTATATGGTTTCCCATCCCAATGGTCTCTACATGATTTCTCATCCCAATGGTCTCTATATGATTTCTCATCCCAATGGTCTCTACATGATTTCTCATCCCAATGGTCTCTACATGATTTCTCATCCCAATGGTCTCTATATGATTTCTCATCCCAATGGTCTCTACATGATTTCTCATCCCAATGGTCTCTACATGATTTCTCATCCCAATGGTCTCTATATGGTTTCTCATCCCAATGGTCTCTATATGATTTCTCATCCCAATGGTCTCTATATGGTTTCTCATCCCAATGGTCTCTATATGATTTCTCATCCCAATGGTCTCTATATGGTTTCTCATCCCAATGGTCTCTACATGATTTCTCATCCCAATGGTCTCTATATGATTTCTCATCCCAATGGTCTCTATATGATTTCTCATCCCAATGGTCTCTACATGATTTCTCATCCCAATGGTCTCTATATGATTTCTCATCCCAATGGTCTCTACATGATTTCTCATCCCAATGGTCTCTATATGATTTCTCATCCCAATAGTCTCTATATGGTTTCTCATCCCAATAGTCTCTATATGATTTCTCATCCCAATGGTCTCTACATGATTTCTCATCCCAATGGTCTCAACATGATTTCTCATCCCAATGGTCTCTATATGGTTTCCCATCCCAATGGTCTCTACATGATTTCTCATCCCAATGGTCTCTATATGATTTCTCATCCCAATGGTCTCTACATGATTTCTCATCCCAATAGTCTCTACATGATTTCTCATCACAATGATCTCTATATGATTTCTCATCCCAATGGTCTGTATATGATTTCTCATCCCAATGGTCTCTATGTGGTTTCTCATCCCAATGGTCTCTATATGGTTTCTCATCCCAATAGTCTCTACATGATTTCTCATCACAATGATCTCTATATGATTTCTCATCCCAATGGTCTGTATATGATTTCTCATCCCAATGGTCTCTATGTGGTTTCTCATCCCAATGGTCTCTATATGGTTTCTCATCCCAATGGTCTCTACATGATTTCTCATCCCAATGGTCTCTACATGATTTCTCATCCCAATAGTCTCTACATGATTTCTCATCCCATTGGTCTGTATATGATTTCTCATCCCAATAGTCTCTACATGATTTCTCATCCCAATAGTCTCTACATGATTTCTCATCCCAATGGTCTCTACATGATTTCTCATCCCAATGGTCTCTATATGATTTCTCATCCCAATGATCTCTATATGGTTTCTCATCCCAATGGTCTCTACATGATTTCTCATCCCAATGATCTCTATATGATTTCTCATCCCAATTGTCTCTATATGGTTTCTCATCCCAATGGTCTCTATATGGTTTCTCATCCCAATAGTCTCTATATGATTTCTCATCCCAATGGTCTCTACATGATTTCTCATCCCAATGACCTCTATATGATTTCTCATCCCAATAGTCTCTATATGATTTCTCATCCCAATGGTCTCTACATGATTTCACATCCCAATGGTCTCTATATGATTTCTCATCCCAATGATCTCTATATGATTTCTCATCCCAATTGTCTCTATATGGTTTCTCATCCCAATGGTCTCTATATGGTTTCTCATCCCAATAGTCTCTATATGATTTCTCATCCCAATGGTCTCTACATGATTTCTCATCCCAATGGTCTCTATATGGTTTCTCATCCCAATAGTCTCTATATGATTTCTCATCCCAATGGTCTCTACATGATTTCTCATCCCAATGACCTCTATATGATTTCTCATCCCAATAGTCTCTATATGATTTCTCATCCCAATGGTCTCTACATGATTTCACATCCCAATGGTCTCTATATGATTTCTCATCCCAATGGTCTCTACATGATTTCTCATCCCAATGGTCTCTATATGATTTCTCATCCCAATGGTCTCTATATGATTTCTCATCCCAATGGTCTCTACATGATTTCACATCCCAATGGTCTCTATATGATTTCTCATCCCAATGGTCTCTACATGATTTCTCATCCCAATGGTCTCTACATGATTTCACATCCCAATGGTCTCTATATGATTTCTCATCCCAATGGTCTCTATATGGTTTCTCATCCCAATAGTCTCTACATGATTTCTCATCCCAATGGTCTCTACATGATTTCTCATCCCAATGGTCTCTATATGATTTGTCATCCCAATGATCTCTATATGATTTCTCATCCCAATAGTCTCTATATGATTTCTCATCCCAATGGTCTCTACATGATTTCTCATCCCAATGACCTCTATATGATTTCTCATCCCAATAGTCTCTATATGATTTCTCATCCCAATGGTCTCTACATGATTTCACATCCCAATGGTCTCTATATGATTTCTCATCCCAATGGTCTCTACATGATTTCTCATCCCAATGGTCTCTATATGATTTCTCATCCCAATGGTCTCTACATGATTTCTCATCCCAATGGTCTCTATATGATTTCTCATCCCAATGGTCTCTACATGATTTCTCATCCCAATGGTCTCTACATGATTTCTCATCCCAATGGTCTCTATATGATTTCTCATCCCAATAGTCTCTATATGATTTCTCATCCCAATGGTCTCTACATGATTTCTCATCCCAATGGTCTCTACATGATTTCTCATCCCAATGGTCTCTATATGGTTTCTCATCCCAATGGTCTCTATATGATTTCCCATCCGAATGGTCTCTATATGGTTTCTCATCCCAATGGTCTCTATATGATTTCTCATCCCAATAGTCTCTATATGGTTTCTTATCCCAATGGTCTCTATATGGTTTCTCATCCCAATGGTCTCTATATGATTTCTCATCCCAATGGCCTCTATATGGTTTCTCATCCCAATGGTCTCTATATGGTTTCTCATCCCAATAGTCTCTATATGGTTTCTCATCCCAATGGTCTCTATATGATTTCTCATCCCAATGGTCTCTATATGGTTTCTCATCCCAATGGTCTCTATGTGGTTTCTCATCCCAATGGTCTCTATATGGTTTCTCATCCCAATGGTCTCTACATGATTTCTCATCCCAATGGTCTCTACATGATTTCTCATCCCAATAGTCTCTACATGATTTCTCATCCCATTGGTCTGTATATGATTTCTCATCCCAATAGTCTCTACATGATTTCTCATCCCAATAGTCTCTACATGATTTCTCATCCCAATGGTCTCTACATGATTTCTCATCCCAATGGTCTCTATATGATTTCTCATCCCAATGATCTCTATATGGTTTCTCATCCCAATGGTCTCTACATGATTTCTCATCCCAATGATCTCTATATGATTTCTCATCCCAATTGTCTCTATATGGTTTCTCATCCCAATGGTCTCTATATGGTTTCTCATCCCAATAGTCTCTATATGATTTCTCATCCCAATGGTCTCTACATGATTTCTCATCCCAATGACCTCTATATGATTTCTCATCCCAATAGTCTCTATATGATTTCTCATCCCAATGGTCTCTACATGATTTCACATCCCAATGGTCTCTATATGATTTCTCATCCCAATGGTCTCTACATGATTTCTCATCCCAATGGTCTCTATATGATTTCTCATCCCAATGGTCTCTATATGATTTCTCATCCCAATGGTCTCTACATGATTTCACATCCCAATGGTCTCTATATGATTTCTCATCCCAATGGTCTCTACATGATTTCTCATCCCAATGGTCTCTACATGATTTCACATCCCAATGGTCTCTATATGATTTCTCATCCCAATGGTCTCTATATGATTTCTCATCCCAATGGTCTCTACATGATTTCTCATCCCAATGGTCTCTATATGATTTCTCATCCCAATGGTCTCTACATGATTTCTCATCCCAATAGTCTCTACATGATTTCTCATCACAATGATCTCTATATGATTTCTCATCCCAATGGTCTGTATATGATTTTTCATCCCAATAGTCTCTACATGATTTCTCATCCCAATGGTCTGTATATGATTTCTCATCCCAATGGTCTGTATATGATTTCTCATCCCAATAGTCTCTACATGATTTCTCATCCCAATAGTCTCTACATGATTTCTCATCCCAATGGTCTCTACATGATTTCTCATCCCAATGGTCTCTATATGATTTCTCATCCCAATGATCTCTATATGATTTCTCATCCCAATAGTCTCTATATGATTTCTCATCCCAATGGTCTCTACATGATTTCTCATCCCAATGACCTCTATATGATTTCTCATCCCAATAGTCTCTATATGATTTCTCATCCCAATGGTCTCTACATGATTTCACATCCCAATGGTCTCTATATGATTTCTCATCCCAATGGTCTCTACATGATTTCTCATCCCAATGGTCTCTATATGATTTCTCATCCCAATGGTCTCTACATGATTTCTCATCCCAATGGTCTCTATATGATTTCTCATCCCAATGGTCTCTACATGATTTCTCATCCCAATGGTCTCTACATGATTTCTCATCCCAATGGTCTCTATATGATTTCTCATCCCAATAGTCTCTATATGATTTCTCATCCCAATGGTCTCTACATGATTTCTCATCCCAATGGTCTCTACATGATTTCTCATCCCAATGGTCTCTATATGGTTTCTCATCCCAATGGTCTCTATATGATTTCCCATCCGAATGGTCTCTATATGGTTTCTCATCCCAATGGTCTCTATATGATTTCTCATCCCAATAGTCTCTATATGGTTTCTTATCCCAATGGTCTCTATATGGTTTCTCATCCCAATGGTCTCTATATGATTTCTCATCCCAATGGCCTCTATATGGTTTCTCATCCCAATGGTCTCTATATGGTTTCTCATCCCAATAGTCTCTATATGGTTTCTCATCCCAATGGTCTCTATATGATTTCTCATCCCAATGGTCTCTATATGGTTTCTCATCCCAATAGTCTCTATATGGTTTCTCATCCCAATGGTCTCTATATGGTTTCTCATCCCAATGGTCTCTATATGGTTTCTCATCCCAATGGTCTCTATATGGTTTCTCATCCCAATGGTCTCTATATGATTTCTCATCCCAATAGTCTCTATATGGTTTCTTATCCCAATGGTCTCTATATGGTTTCTCATCCCAATGGTCTCTATATGGTTTCTCATCCCAATGGTCTCTATATGGTTTCTCATCCCAATGGTCTCTATATGGTTTCTCATCCCAATGGTCTCTATATGATTTCTCATCCCAATGGTCTCTATATGGTTAATCATCCCAATGGTCTCTATATGGTTTCTCATCCCAATGATCTCTATATGGTTTCTCATCCCAATGGTCTCTATATGGTTTCTCCTCCCAATGGTCTCTATATGATTTCTCATTCCAATGGTCTCTATATGATTTCTCATTCCAATGGTCTCTATATGATTTCTCATTCCAATGGTCTCTATATGATTTCTCATCCCAATGGTCTCTATATGGTTTCTCCTCCCAATGGTCTCTATATGGTTTCTCATCCCAATGGTCTCTATATGGTTTCTCATCCCAATGGTCTCTATATGGTTTCTCATCCCAATGGTCTCTATATGGTTTCTCATCCCAATGGTCTCTATATGATTTCTCATCCCAATGGTCTCTATATGGTTAATCATCCCAATGGTCTCTATATGGTTTCTCATCCCAATGATCTCTATATGGTTTCTCATCCCAATGGTCTCTATATGGTTTCTCCTCCAAATGGTCTCTATATGATTTCTCATTCCAATGGTCTCTATAGGATTTCTCATTCCAATGGTCTCTATATGATTTCTCATTCCAATGGTCTCTATATGATTTCTCATCCCAATGGTCTCTATATGGTTTCTCATCCCAATGGTCTCTATATGATTTCTCATCCCAATGGTCTCTACATGATTTCTCATCCCAATAGTCTCTATATGATTTCTCATTCCAATGGTCTCTATATGATTTCTCATCCCAATGGTCTCTACATGATTTCTCATCCCAATGGTCTCTATATGATTTCTCATCCCAATGGTCTCTACATGATTTCTCATCCCAATGGTCTCTATATGATTTCTCATTCCAATGGTCTCTATATGATTTCTCATTCCAATGGTCTCTATATGGTTTCTCATCCCAATGGTCTCTATATGATTTCTCCTCCCAATGGTCTCTATATGATTTCTCATTCCAATGGTCTCTATATGATTTCTCATTCCAATGGTCTCTATGCGATTTCTCATCCCAATGGTCTCTATATGATTTCTCATTCCAATGGTCTCTATATGGTTTCTCATCCCAATGGTCTCTATATGATTTCTCATTCCAATGGTCTCTATATGATTTCTCATTCCAATGGTCTCTATATGATTTCTCATCCCAATGGTCTCTATATGGTTTCTCATCCCAATGGTCTCTATGTGGTTTCTCATCCCAATGGTCTCTACATGATTTCTCATCCCAATGGTCTCTATATGATTTCTCATCCCAATGGTCTCTATATGGTTTCTCATCCCAATGGTCTCTATATGATTTCTCATCCCAATGATCTCTATATGATTTCTCATCTCAATTGTCTCTATATGGTTTCTCATCCCAATGGTCTCTATATGGTTTCTCATCCCAATGGTCTCTATATGGTTTCTTATCCCAATGGTCTCTATATGATTTCTCATCCCAATGGTCTCTATATGGTTTCTCATCCCAATGGTCTCTATATGGTTTCTCATCACAATGGTCTCTATATGGTTTCTCATCCCAATTGTCTCTATATGATTTCTCATCCCAATGGTCTCTATATGATTTCTCATCCCAATGGTCTCTATATGATTTCTCATCCCAATGGTCTCTATATGATTTCTCGTCCCAATGGTCTCTATATGATTTCTCATCCCAATGGTCTCTATATGGTTTCTCATCCCAATGGTCTCTATATGGTTTCTCATCCCAATGGTCTCTATATGGTTTCTCATCCCAATGGTCCTATATGATTTCTCATCCCAATGGTCTCTATATGGTTTCTTATCCCAATGGTCTTTATATGATTTCTTATCCCAATGGTCTCTATATGGTTTCTCATCCCAATGGTCTCTATATGGTTTCTCATCCCAATGGTCTCTATATGGTTTCTCATCCCAATGGTCTCTATATGATTTCTCATCCCAATGGTCTCTATATGGTTTCTCATCCCAATGGTCTCTACATGATTTCTCATCCCAATGGTCTCTATATGATTTCTCATCCCAATGGTCTCTACATGATTTCTCATCCCAATGGTCTCTACATGATTTCTCATCCCAATGGTCTCTACATGATTTCTCATCCCAATGGTCTCTATATGGTTTCCCATCCCAATGGTCTCTACATGATTTCTCATCCCAATGGTCTCTATATGATTTCTCATCCCAATGGTCTCTACATGATTTCTCATCCCAATGGTCTCTACATGATTTCTCATCCCAATGGTCTCTATATGATTTCTCATCCCAATGGTCTCTACATGATTTCTCATCCCAATGGTCTCTACATGATTTCTCATCCCAATGGTCTCTATATGGTTTCTCATCCCAATGGTCTCTATATGATTTCTCATCCCAATGGTCTCTATATGGTTTCTCATCCCAATGGTCTCTATATGATTTCTCATCCCAATGGTCTCTATATGGTTTCTCATCCCAATGGTCTCTACATGATTTCTCATCCCAATGGTCTCTATATGATTTCTCATCCCAATGGTCTCTATATGATTTCTCATCCCAATGGTCTCTACATGATTTCTCATCCCAATGGTCTCTATATGATTTCTCATCCCAATGGTCTCTACATGATTTCTCATCCCAATGGTCTCTATATGATTTCTCATCCCAATGGTCTCTACATGATTTCTCATCCCAATGGTCTCAACATGATTTCTCATCCCAATGGTCTCTATATGGTTTCCCATCCCAATGGTCTCTACATGATTTCTCATCCCAATGGTCTCTACATGATTTCTCATCACAATGATCTCTATATGATTTCTCATCCCAATGGTCTGTATATGATTTCTCATCCCAATGGTCTCTATGTGGTTTCTCATCCCAATGGTCTCTATATGGTTTCTCATCCCAATGGTCTCTACATGATTTCTCATCCCAATGGTCTCTACATGATTTCTCATCCCAATAGTCTCTACATGATTTCTCATCCCATTGGTCTGTATATGATTTCTCATCCCAATAGTCTCTACATGATTTCTCATCCCAATGGTCTCTATATGGTTTCTCATCCCAATGGTCTCTATATGGTTTCTCCTCCCAATGGTCTCTACATGATTTCTCATCCCAATAGTCTCTACATGATTTCTCATCCCAATGGTCTCTACATGATTTCTCATCCCAATGGTCTCTATATGATTTCTCATCCCAATGATCTCTATATGGTTTCTCATCCCAATGGTCTCTACATGATTTCTCATCCCAATGATCTCTATATGATTTCTCATCCCAATTGTCTCTATATGATTTCTCATCCCAATGGTCTCTATATGGTTTCTCATCCCAATGGTCTCTATATGATTTCTCATCCCAATGGTCTCTATATGGTTTCTCATCCCAATGGTCTCTACATGATTTCTCATCCCAATGGTCTCTATATGATTTCTCATCCCAATGGTCTCTATATGATTTCTCATCCCAATGGTCTCTACATGATTTCTCATCCCAATGGTCTCTATATGATTTCTCATCCCAATGGTCTCTACATGATTTCTCATCCCAATGGTCTCTATATGATTTCTCATCCCAATGGTCTCTACATGATTTCTCATCCCAATGGTCTCAACATGATTTCTCATCCCAATGGTCTCTATATGGTTTCCCATCCCAATGGTCTCTACATGATTTCTCATCCCAATGGTCTCTATATGATTTCTCATCCCAATGGTCTCTACATGATTTCTCATCCCAATAGTCTCTACATGATTTCTCATCACAATGATCTCTATATGATTTCTCATCCCAATGGTCTGTATATGATTTCTCATCCCAATGGTCTCTATGTGGTTTCTCATCCCAATGGTCTCTATATGGTTTCTCATCCCAATAGTCTCTACATGATTTCTCATCACAATGATCTCTATATGATTTCTCATCCCAATGGTCTGTATATGATTTCTCATCCCAATGGTCTCTATGTGGTTTCTCATCCCAATGGTCTCTATATGGTTTCTCATCCCAATGGTCTCTACATGATTTCTCATCCCAATGGTCTCTACATGATTTCTCATCCCAATAGTCTCTACATGATTTCTCATCCCATTGGTCTGTATATGATTTCTCATCCCAATAGTCTCTACATGATTTCTCATCCCAATAGTCTCTACATGATTTCTCATCCCAATGGTCTCTACATGATTTCTCATCCCAATGGTCTCTATATGATTTCTCATCCCAATGATCTCTATATGGTTTCTCATCCCAATGGTCTCTACATGATTTCTCATCCCAATGATCTCTATATGATTTCTCATCCCAATTGTCTCTATATGGTTTCTCATCCCAATGGTCTCTATATGGTTTCTCATCCCAATAGTCTCTATATGATTTCTCATCCCAATGGTCTCTACATGATTTCTCATCCCAATGACCTCTATATGATTTCTCATCCCAATAGTCTCTATATGATTTCTCATCCCAATGGTCTCTACATGATTTCACATCCCAATGGTCTCTATATGATTTCTCATCCCAATGGTCTCTACATGATTTCTCATCCCAATGGTCTCTATATGATTTCTCATCCCAATGGTCTCTATATGATTTCTCATCCCAATGGTCTCTACATGATTTCACATCCCAATGGTCTCTATATGATTTCTCATCCCAATGGTCTCTACATGATTTCTCATCCCAATGGTCTCTACATGATTTCACATCCCAATGGTCTCTATATGATTTCTCATCCCAATGGTCTCTATATGATTTCTCATCCCAATGGTCTCTACATGATTTCTCATCCCAATGGTCTCTACATGATTTCACATCCCAATGGTCTCTATATGATTTCTCATCCCAATGGTCTCTATATGATTTCTCATCCCAATGGTCTCTACATGATTTCTCATCCCAATAGTCTCTACATGATTTCTCATCACAATGATCTCTATATGATTTCTCATCCCAATGGTCTGTATATGATTTCTCATCCCAATAGTCTCTACATGATTTCTCATCCCAATGGTCTGTATATGATTTCTCATCCCAATAGTCTCTACATGATTTCTCATCCCAATAGTCTCTACATGATTTCTCATCCCAATGGTCTCTATATGATTTCTCATCCCAATGGTCTCTACATGATTTCTTATCCCAATGGTCTCTATATGGTTTCTCATCCCAATGGTCTCTATAGGATTTCTCATCCCAATGGTCTCTACATGATTTCTCATCCCAATGGTCTCTATATGATTTCACATCCCAATGGTCTCTATATGGTTTCTCATCCCAATGGTCTCTACATGATTTCTCATCCCAATGGTCTCTATATGATTTCTCATCCCAATGATCTCTATATGATTTCTCATCCCAATAGTCTCTATATGATTTCTCATCCCAATGGTCTCTACATGATTTCTCATCCCAATGACCTCTATATGATTTCTCATCCCAATAGTCTCTATATGATTTCTCATCCCAATGGTCTCTACATGATTTCACATCCCAATGGTCTCTATATGATTTCTCATCCCAATGGTCTCTACATGATTTCTCATCCCAATGGTCTCTATATGATTTCTCATCCCAATGGTCTCTACATGATTTCTCATCCCAATGGTCTCTATATGATTTCTCATCCCAATGGTCTCTACATGATTTCTCATCCCAATGGTCTCTACATGATTTCTCATCCCAATGGTCTCTATATGATTTCTCATCCCAATAGTCTCTATATGATTTTTCATCCCAATGGTCTCTACATGATTTCTCATCCCAATGGTCTCTACATGATTTCTCATCCCAATGGTCTCTATATGGTTTCTCATCCCAATGGTCTCTATATGATTTCCCATCCGAATGGTCTCTATATGGTTTCTCATCCCAATGGTCTCTATATGATTTCTCATCCCAATAGTCTCTATATGGTTTCTTATCCCAATGGTCTCTATATGGTTTCTCATCCCAATGGTCTCTATATGATTTCTCATCCCAATGGCCTCTATATGGTTTCTCATCCCAATGGTCTCTATATGGTTTCTCATCCCAATAGTCTCTATATGGTTTCTCATCCCAATGGTCTCTATATGATTTCTCATCCCAATGGTCTCTATATGGTTTCTCATCCCAATGGTCTCTATGTGGTTTCTCATCCCAATGGTCTCTATATGGTTTCTCATCCCAATGGTCTCTACATGATTTCTCATCCCAATGGTCTCTACATGATTTCTCATCCCAATAGTCTCTACATGATTTCTCATCCCATTGGTCTGTATATGATTTCTCATCCCAATAGTCTCTACATGATTTCTCATCCCAATAGTCTCTACATGATTTCTCATCCCAATGGTCTCTACATGATTTCTCATCCCAATGGTCTCTATATGATTTCTCATCCCAATGATCTCTATATGGTTTCTCATCCCAATGGTCTCTACATGATTTCTCATCCCAGTGATCTCTATATGATTTCTCATCCCAATTGTCTCTATATGGTTTCTCATCCCAATGGTCTCTATATGGTTTCTCATCCCAATAGTCTCTATATGATTTCTCATCCCAATGGTCTCTACATGATTTCTCATCCCAATGACCTCTATATGATTTCTCATCCCAATAGTCTCTATATGATTTCTCATCCCAATGGTCTCTACATGATTTCACATCCCAATGGTCTCTATATGATTTCTCATCCCAATGGTCTCTACATGATTTCTCATCCCAATGGTCTCTATATGATTTCTCATCCCAATGGTCTCTATATGATTTCTCATCCCAATGGTCTCTACATGATTTCACATCCCAATGGTCTCTATATGATTTCTCATCCCAATGGTCTCTACATGATTTCTCATCCCAATGGTCTCTACATGATTTCACATCCCAATGGTCTCTATATGATTTCTCATCCCAATGGTCTCTATATGATTTCTCATCCCAATGGTCTCTACATGATTTCTCATCCCAATGGTCTCTACATGATTTCACATCCCAATGGTCTCTATATGATTTCTCATCCCAATGGTCTCTATATGATTTCTCATCCCAATGGTCTCTACATGATTTCTCATCCCAATAGTCTCTACATGATTTCTCATCACAATGATCTCTATATGATTTCTCATCCCAATGGTCTGTATATGATTTCTCATCCCAATAGTCTCTACATGATTTCTCATCCCAATGGTCTGTATATGATTTCTCATCCCAATAGTCTCTACATGATTTCTCATCCCAATAGTCTCTACATGATTTCTCATCCCAATGGTCTCTACATGATTTCTCATCCCAATGGTCTCTATATGATTTCTCATCCCAATGATCTCTATATGATTTCTCATCCCAATAGTCTCTATATGATTTCTCATCCCAATGGTCTCTACATGATTTCTCATCCCAATGACCTCTATATGATTTCTCATCCCAATAGTCTCTATATGATTTCTCATCCCAATGGTCTCTACATGATTTCACATCCCAATGGTCTCTATATGATTTCTCATCCCAATGGTCTCTACATGATTTCTCATCCCAATGGTCTCTATATGATTTCTCATCCCAATGGTCTCTACATGATTTCTCATCCCAATGGTCTCTATATGATTTCTCATCCCAATGGTCTCTACATGATTTCTCATCCCAATGGTCTCTACATGATTTCTCATCCCAATGGTCTCTATATGATTTCTCATCCCAATGGTCTCTACATGATTTCTCATCCCAATGGTCTCTACATGATTTCTCATCCCAATGGTCTCTACATGATTTCCCATCCGAATGGTCTCTATATGGTTTCTCATCCCAATGGTCTCTATATGATTTCTCATCCCAATAGTCTCTATATGGTTTCTTATCCCAATGGTCTCTATATGGTTTCTCATCCCAATGGTCTCTATATGATTTCTCATCCCAATGGCCTCTATATGGTTTCTCATCCCAATGGTCTCTATATGGTTTCTCATCCCAATAGTCTCTATATGGTTTCTCATCCCAATGGTCTCTATATGATTTCTCATCCCAATGGTCTCTATATGGTTTCTCATCCCAATAGTCTCTATATGGTTTCTCATCCCAATGGTCTCTATATGGTTTCTCATCCCAATGGTCTCTATATGGTTTCTCATCCCAATGGTCTCTATATGGTTTCTCATCCCAATGGTCTCTATATGATTTCTCATCCCAATAGTCTCTATATGGTTTCTTATCCCAATGGTCTCTATATGGTTTCTCATCCCAATGGTCTCTATATGGTTTCTCATCCCAATGGTCTCTATATGGTTTCTCATCCCAATGGTCTCTATATGGTTTCTCATCCCAATGGTCTCTATATGATTTCTCATCCCAATGGTCTCTATATGGTTAATCATCCCAATGGTCTCTATATGGTTTCTCATCCCAATGATCTCTATATGGTTTCTCATCCCAATGGTCTCTATATGGTTTCTCCTCCCAATGGTCTCTATATGATTTCTCATTCCAATGGTCTCTATATGATTTCTCATTCCAATGGTCTCTATATGATTTCTCATTCCAATGGTCTCTATATGATTTCTCATCCCAATGGTCTCTATATGGTTTCTCCTCCCAATGGTCTCTATATGGTTTCTCATCCCAATGGTCTCTATATGGTTTCTCATCCCAATGGTCTCTATATGGTTTCTCATCCCAATGGTCTCTATATGGTTTCTCATCCCAATGGTCTCTATATGATTTCTCATCCCAATGGTCTCTATATGGTTAATCATCCCAATGGTCTCTATATGGTTTCTCATCCCAATGATCTCTATATGGTTTCTCATCCCAATGGTCTCTATATGGTTTCTCCTCCAAATGGTCTCTATATGATTTCTCATTCCAATGGTCTCTATAGGATTTCTCATTCCAATGGTCTCTATATGATTTCTCATTCCAATGGTCTCTATATGATTTCTCATCCCAATGGTCTCTATATGGTTTCTCATCCCAATGGTCTCTATATGATTTCTCATCCCAATGGTCTCTACATGATTTCTCATCCCAATAGTCTCTATATGATTTCTCATCCCAATGGTCTCTATATGATTTCTCGTCCCAATGGTCTCTATATGATTTCTTATCCCAATGGTCTCTATATGATTTCTCGTCCCAATGGTCTCTATATGATTTCTCATCCCAATGACCTCTATATGATTTCTCATCCCAATGGTCTCTACATGATTTCTCATCCCAATGGTCTCTATATGACTTCTCATCCCAATGGTCTCTACATGATTTCTCATCCCAATGGTCTCTATATGATTTCTCATTCCAATGGTCTCTATATGATTTCTCATTCCAATGGTCTCTATATGGTTTCTCATCCCAATGGTCTCTATATGATTTCTCCTCCCAATGGTCTCTATATGATTTCTCATTCCAATGGTCTCTATATGATTTCTCATTCCAATGGTCTCTATGCGATTTCTCATCCCAATGGTCTCTATATGATTTCTCATTCCAATGGTCTCTATATGGTTTCTCATCCCAATGGTCTCTATATGATTTCTCATTCCAATGGTCTCTATATGATTTCTCATTCCAATGGTCTCTATATGATTTCTCATCCCAATGGTCTCTATATGGTTTCTCATCCCAATGGTCTCTATGTGGTTTCTCATCCCAATGGTCTCTACATGATTTCTCATCCCAATGGTCTCTATATGATTTCTCATCCCAATGGTCTCTATATGGTTTCTCATCCCAATGGTCTCTATATGATTTCTCATCCCAATGATCTCTATATGATTTCTCATCTCAATTGTCTCTATATGGTTTCTCATCCCAATGGTCTCTATATGGTTTCTCATCCCAATGGTCTCTATATGGTTTCTTATCCCAATGGTCTCTATATGATTTCTCATCCCAATGGTCTCTATATGGTTTCTCATCCCAATGGTCTCTATATGATTTCTCATCCCAATGGTCTCTATATGATTTCTCATCCCAATGGTCTCTATATGATTTCTCATCCCAATGGTCTCTATATGATTTCTCGTCCCAATGGTCTCTATATGATTTCTCATCCCAATGGTCTCTATATGGTTTCTCATCCCAATGGTCTCTATATGGTTTCTCATCCCAATGGTCTCTATATGGTTTCTCATCCCAATGGTCCTATATGATTTCTCATCCCAATGGTCTCTATATGGTTTCTTATCCCAATGGTCTTTATATGATTTCTTATCCCAATGGTCTCTATATGGTTTCTCATCCCAATGGTCTCTATATGGTTTCTCATCCCAATGGTCTCTATATGGTTTCTCATCCCAATGGTCTCTATATGATTTCTCATCCCAATGGTCTCTATATGGTTTCTCATCCCAATGGTCTCTACATGATTTCTCATCCCAATGGTCTCTATATGATTTCTCATCCCAATGGTCTCTACATGATTTCTCATCCCAATGGTCTCTACATGATTTCTCATCCCAATGGTCTCTACATGATTTCTCATCCCAATGGTCTCTATATGGTTTCCCATCCCAATGGTCTCTACATGATTTCTCATCCCAATGGTCTCTATATGATTTCTCATCCCAATGGTCTCTACATGATTTCTCATCCCAATGGTCTCTACATGATTTCTCATCCCAATGGTCTCTATATGATTTCTCATCCCAATGGTCTCTACATGATTTCTCATCCCAATGGTCTCTACATGATTTCTCATCCCAATGGTCTCTATATGGTTTCTCATCCCAATGGTCTCTATATGATTTCTCATCCCAATGGTCTCTATATGGTTTCTCATCCCAATGGTCTCTATATGATTTCTCATCCCAATGGTCTCTATATGGTTTCTCATCCCAATGGTCTCTACATGATTTCTCATCCCAATGGTCTCTATATGATTTCTCATCCCAATGGTCTCTATATGATTTCTCATCCCAATGGTCTCTACATGATTTCTCATCCCAATGGTCTCTATATGATTTCTCATCCCAATGGTCTCTACATGATTTCTCATCCCAATGGTCTCTATATGATTTCTCATCCCAATGGTCTCTACATGATTTCTCATCCCAATGGTCTCAACATGATTTCTCATCCCAATGGTCTCTATATGGTTTCCCATCCCAATGGTCTCTACATGATTTCTCATCCCAATGGTCTCTATATGATTTCTCATCCCAATGGTCTCTACATGATTTCTCATCCCAATAGTCTCTACATGATTTCTCATCACAATGATCTCTATATGATTTCTCATCCCAATGGTCTGTATATGATTTCTCATCCCAATGGTCTCTATGTGGTTTCTCATCCCAATGGTCTCTATATGGTTTCTCATCCCAATAGTCTCTACATGATTTCTCATCACAATGATCTCTATATGATTTCTCATCCCAATGGTCTGTATATGATTTCTCATCCCAATGGTCTCTATGTGGTTTCTCATCCCAATGGTCTCTATATGGTTTCTCATCCCAATGGTCTCTACATGATTTCTCATCCCAATAGTCTCTACATGATTTCTCATCCCATTGGTCTGTATATGATTTCTCATCCCAATAGTCTCTACATGATTTCTCATCCCAATGGTCTCTATATGGTTTCTCATCCCAATGGTCTCTATATGGTTTCTCCTCCCAATGGTCTCTACATGATTTCTCATCCCAATAGTCTCTACATGATTTCTCATCCCAATGGTCTCTACATGATTTCTCATCCCAATGGTCTCTATATGATTTCTCATCCCAATGATCTCTATATGGTTTCTCATCCCAATGGTCTCTACATGATTTCTCATCCCAATGATCTCTATATGATTTCTCATCCCAATTGTCTCTATATGGTTTCTCATCCCAATGGTCTCTATATGGTTTCTCATCCCAATAGTCTCTATATGATTTCTCATCCCAATGGTCTCTACATGATTTCTCATCCCAATGACCTCTATATGATTTCTCATCCCAATAGTCTCTATATGATTTCTCATCCCAATGGTCTCTACATGATTTCACATCCCAATGGTCTCTATATGATTTCTCATCCCAATGGTCTCTACATGATTTCTCATCCCAATGGTCTCTATATGATTTCTCATCCCAATGGTCTCTATATGATTTCTCATCCCAATGGTCTCTACATGATTTCACATCCCAATGGTCTCTATATGATTTCTCATCCCAATGGTCTCTACATGATTTCTCATCCCAATGGTCTCTACATGATTTCACATCCCAATGGTCTCTATATGATTTCTCATCCCAATGGTCTCTATATGATTTCTCATCCCAATGGTCTCTACATGATTTCTCATCCCAATGGTCTCTACATGATTTCACATCCCAATGGTCTCTATATGATTTCTCATCCCAATGGTCTCTATATGATTTCTCATCCCAATGGTCTCTACATGATTTCTCATCCCAATAGTCTCTACATGATTTCTCATCCCAATGGTCTCTATATGGTTTCTCATCCCAATGGTCTCTACATGATTTCTCATCCCAATGGTCTCTATATGATTTCTCATCCCAATGGTCTCTATATGATTTCTCATCCCAATGGTCTCTACATGATTTCTCATCCCAATGGTCTCTATATGATTTCTCATCCCAATGGTCTCTACATGATTTCTCATCCCAATGGTCTCTATATGATTTCTCATCCCAATGGTCTCTACATGATTTCTCATCCCAATGGTCTCAACATGATTTCTCATCCCAATGGTCTCTATATGGTTTCCCATCCCAATGGTCTCTACATGATTTCTCATCCCAATGGTCTCTATATGATTTCTCATCCCAATGGTCTCTACATGATTTCTCATCCCAATAGTCTCTACATGATTTCTCATCACAATGATCTCTATATGATTTCTCATCCCAATGGTCTGTATATGATTTCTCATCCCAATGGTCTCTATGTGGTTTCTCATCCCAATGGTCTCTATATGGTTTCTCATCCCAATAGTCTCTACATGATTTCTCATCACAATGATCTCTATATGATTTCTCATCCCAATGGTCTGTATATGATTTCTCATCCCAATGGTCTCTATGTGGTTTCTCATCCCAATGGTCTCTATATGGTTTCTCATCCCAATGGTCTCTACATGATTTCTCATCCCAATAGTCTCTACATGATTTCTCATCCCATTGGTCTGTATATGATTTCTCATCCCAATAGTCTCTACATGATTTCTCATCCCAATGGTCTCTATATGGTTTCTCATCCCAATGGTCTCTATATGGTTTCTCCTCCCAATGGTCTCTACATGATTTCTCATCCCAATAGTCTCTACATGATTTCTCATCCCAATGGTCTCTACATGATTTCTCATCCCAATGGTCTCTATATGATTTCTCATCCCAATGATCTCTATATGGTTTCTCATCCCAATGGTCTCTACATGATTTCTCATCCCAATGATCTCTATATGATTTCTCATCCCAATTGTCTCTATATGGTTTCTCATCCCAATGGTCTCTATATGGTTTCTCATCCCAATAGTCTCTATATGATTTCTCATCCCAATGGTCTCTACATGATTTCTCATCCCAATGACCTCTATATGATTTCTCATCCCAATAGTCTCTATATGATTTCTCATCCCAATGGTCTCTACATGATTTCACATCCCAATGGTCTCTATATGATTTCTCATCCCAATGGTCTCTACATGATTTCTCATCCCAATGGTCTCTATATGATTTCTCATCCCAATGGTCTCTATATGATTTCTCATCCCAATGGTCTCTACATGATTTCACATCCCAATGGTCTCTATATGATTTCTCATCCCAATGGTCTCTACATGATTTCTCATCCCAATGGTCTCTACATGATTTCACATCCCAATGGTCTCTATATGATTTCTCATCCCAATGGTCTCTATATGATTTCTCATCCCAATGGTCTCTACATGATTTCTCATCCCAATGGTCTCTACATGATTTCACATCCCAATGGTCTCTATATGATTTCTCATCCCAATGGTCTCTATATGATTTCTCATCCCAATGGTCTCTACATGATTTCTCATCCCAATAGTCTCTACATGATTTCTCATCACAATGATCTCTATATGATTTCTCATCCCAATGGTCTGTATATGATTTCTCATCCCAATAGTCTCTACATGATTTCTCATCCCAATGGTCTGTATATGATTTCTCATCCCAATAGTCTCTACATGATTTCTCATCCCAATAGTCTCTACATGATTTCTCATCCCAATGGTCTCTACATGATTTCTCATCCCAATGGTCTCTATATGATTTCTCATCCCAATGATCTCTATATGGTTTCTCATCCCAATAGTCTCTACATGATTTCTCATCCCAATGGTCTCTATATGATTTCTCATCCCAATGGTCTCTATATGATTTCTCATCCCAATGATCTCTATATGATTTCTCATCCCAATAGTCTCTATATGATTTCTCATCCCAATGGTCTCTACATGATTTCTCATCCCAATGACCTCTATATGATTTCTCATCCCAATAGTCTCTATATGATTTCTCATCCCAATGGTCTCTACATGATTTCACATCCCAATGGTCTCTATATGATTTCTCATCCCAATGGTCTCTACATGATTTCTCATCCCAATGGTCTCTATATGATTTCTCATCCCAATGGTCTCTACATGATTTCTCATCCCAATGGTCTCTATATGATTTCTCATCCCAATGGTCTCTACATGATTTCTCATCCCAATGGTCTCTACATGATTTCTCATCCCAATGGTCTCTATATGATTTCTCATCCCAATGATCTCTATATGATTTCTCATCCCAATAGTCTCTATATGATTTCTCATCCCAATGGTCTCTACATGATTTCTCATCCCAATGGTCTCTACATGATTTCTCATCCCAATGGTCTCTACATGATTTCTCATCCCAATGGTCTCTACATGATTTCTCATCCCAATGGTCTCTATATGATTTCTCATCCCAATGGTCTCTACATGATTTCTCATCCCAATGGTCTCTACATGATTTCTCATCCCAATGGTCTCTATATGATTTCTCATCCCAATGATCTCTATATGATTTCTCATCCCAATGGTCTCTATATGATTTCTCATCCCAATGACCTCTATATGGTTTCTCACCCCAATAGTCTCTATATGATTTCTCATCCCAATAGTCTCTATATGATTTCTCATCCCAATGGTCTCTACATGATTTCTCATCCCAATGGTCTCTACATGATTTCTCATCCCAATGGTCTCTATATGGTTTCTCATCCCAATGGTCTCTATATGATTTCCCATCCGAATGGTCTCTATATGGTTTCTCATCCCAATGGTCTCTATATGATTTCTCATCCCAATAGTCTCTATATGGTTTCTTATCCCAATGGTCTCTATATGGTTTCTCATCCCAATGGTCTCTATATGATTTCTCATCCCAATGGCCTCTATATGGTTTCTCATCCCAATGGTCTCTATATGGTTTCTCATCCCAATAGTCTCTATATGGTTTCTCATCCCAATGGTCTCTATATGATTTCTCATCCCAATGGTCTCTATATGGTTTCTCATCCCAATAGTCTCTATATGGTTTCTCATCCCAATGGTCTCTATATGGTTTCTCATCCCAATGGTCTCTATATGGTTTCTCATCCCAATGGTCTCTATATGGTTTCTCATCCCAATGGTCTCTATATGATTTCTCATCCCAATAGTCTCTATATGGTTTCTTATCCCAATGGTCTCTATATGGTTTCTCATCCCAATGGTCTCTATATGGTTTCTCATCCCAATGGTCTCTATATGGTTTCTCATCCCAATGGTCTCTATATGGTTTCTCATCCCAATGGTCTCTATATGATTTCTCATCCCAATGGTCTCTATATGGTTAATCATCCCAATGGTCTCTATATGGTTTCTCATCCCAATGATCTCTATATGGTTTCTCATCCCAATGGTCTCTATATGGTTTCTCCTCCCAATGGTCTCTATATGATTTCTCATTCCAATGGTCTCTATATGATTTCTCATTCCAATGGTCTCTATATGATTTCTCATTCCAATGGTCTCTATATGATTTCTCATCCCAATGGTCTCTATATGGTTTCTCCTCCCAATGGTCTCTATATGGTTTCTCATCCCAATGGTCTCTATATGGTTTCTCATCCCAATGGTCTCTATATGGTTTCTCATCCCAATGGTCTCTATATGGTTTCTCATCCCAATGGTCTCTATATGATTTCTCATCCCAATGGTCTCTATATGGTTAATCATCCCAATGGTCTCTATATGGTTTCTCATCCCAATGATCTCTATATGGTTTCTCATCCCAATGGTCTCTATATGGTTTCTCCTCCAAATGGTCTCTATATGATTTCTCATTCCAATGGTCTCTATAGGATTTCTCATTCCAATGGTCTCTATATGATTTCTCATTCCAATGGTCTCTATATGATTTCTCATCCCAATGGTCTCTATATGGTTTCTCATCCCAATGGTCTCTATATGATTTCTCATCCCAATGGTCTCTACATGATTTCTCATCCCAATAGTCTCTATATGATTTCTCATCCCAATGGTCTCTATATGATTTCTCATCCCAATGGTCTCTACATGATTTCTCATCCCAATGGTCTCTATATGATTTCTCATCCCAATGGTCTCTACATGATTTCTCATCCCAATGGTCTCTATATGATTTCTCATTCCAATGGTCTCTATATGATTTCTCATTCCAATGGTCTCTATATGGTTTCTCATCCCAATGGTCTCTATATGATTTCTCCTCCCAATGGTCTCTATATGATTTCTCATTCCAATGGTCTCTATATGATTTCTCATTCCAATGGTCTCTATGCGATTTCTCATCCCAATGGTCTCTATATGATTTCTCATTCCAATGGTCTCTATATGGTTTCTCATCCCAATGGTCTCTATATGATTTCTCATTCCAATGGTCTCTATATGATTTCTCATTCCAATGGTCTCTATATGATTTCTCATCCCAATGGTCTCTATATGGTTTCTCATCCCAATGGTCTCTATGTGGTTTCTCATCCCAATGGTCTCTACATGATTTCTCATCCCAATGGTCTCTATATGATTTCTCATCCCAATGGTCTCTATATGGTTTCTCATCCCAATGGTCTCTATATGATTTCTCATCCCAATGATCTCTATATGATTTCTCATCTCAATTGTCTCTATATGGTTTCTCATCCCAATGGTCTCTATATGGTTTCTCATCCCAATGGTCTCTATATGGTTTCTTATCCCAATGGTCTCTATATGATTTCTCATCCCAATGGTCTCTATATGGTTTCTCATCCCAATGGTCTCTATATGATTTCTCATCCCAATGGTCTCTATATGATTTCTCATCCCAATGGTCTCTATATGATTTCTCATCCCAATGGTCTCTATATGATTTCTCGTCCCAATGGTCTCTATATGATTTCTCATCCCAATGGTCTCTATATGGTTTCTCATCCCAATGGTCTCTATATGGTTTCTCATCCCAATGGTCTCTATATGGTTTCTCATCCCAATGGTCCTATATGATTTCTCATCCCAATGGTCTCTATATGGTTTCTTATCCCAATGGTCTTTATATGATTTCTTATCCCAATGGTCTCTATATGGTTTCTCATCCCAATGGTCTCTATATGGTTTCTCATCCCAATGGTCTCTATATGGTTTCTCATCCCAATGGTCTCTATATGATTTCTCATCCCAATGGTCTCTATATGGTTTCTCATCCCAATGGTCTCTACATGATTTCTCATCCCAATGGTCTCTATATGGTTTCTCATCCCAATGGTCTCTATATGGTTTCTCATCCCAATGGTCTCTATATGGTTTCTCATCCCAATGGTCTCTATATGGTTTCTCATCCCAATGGTCTCTATATGGTTTCTCATCCCAATGGTCTCTACATGGTTTCTCATCCCAATGGTCTCTATATGGTTTCTCATCCCAATGGTCTCTATATGGTTTCTCATCCCAATGGTCTCTATATGGTTTCTCATCCCAATGGTCTCTATATGGTTTCTCATCCCAATGGTCTCTATATGGTTTCTCATCACAATGGTCTCTACATGATTTCTCATCCCAATGGTCTCTATATGGTTTTTCATCCCAATGGTCTCTATATGGTTTCTCATCCCAATGGTCTCTATATGATTTCTCATCCCAATGGTCTCTACATGGTTTCTCATTCCAATGGTCTCTATATGATTTCTCATCCGAATGATGTCTTTGTGTTTTTTATCTCAATGATCGAAATAATTCCCAGTGGTCGAAGTAATCCGCCATCCCTATGGATTGTAAGTGATCCTTCATCCCAATGGTCGAAGTGATCCTCCATCCCAATGGTCTCTAAGTGATCCTCCATCCCCATGGCCTCTACGTAATCCTTCATCCCAATGGTCGAAGTAATCCCCATCCCTTTGCCCTCTAAGTAATCCTTCATCTCAATGGTCAAAGTAATCCCCCATCCCTTTGCCCTCTAAGTAATCCTTCGTTTTATGGCCTGTAAGTAATCCTTTATCCCAATGGTCGAAGTGATCCTCCATCCCAATGGTCTCTAAGTAATCCCCCATCCCTATGCCCTCTAAGTAATCCTTCATCCCAATGGTCTCTAAGTAATCCTTAACCCCAGTGGTCGAAGTAATCCTCCATCCCAATAGTCTCTAAGTAATCCTCCATCCCAATGGTCTCTAAGTAATCCTTCATCCCAATGGTCTCCAAGTAATCCTCCATCCCAATAGTCTCTAAATAATCCTCCATCCCAATAGTCTCTAAGTAATCCTCCATCCCAATAGTCTCTAAGTTATCCTCCATCCCAATAGTCTCTAAGTAATCCTCCATCCCAATGGTCTCTACGTAATCCTTCATCCCAATGGTCTCTAAGTAATCCTTCATCCCAATGGTCTCTAAGTAATTCTTAGCGCCAGTGGTCGAAGTAATCCTCCATCCCCATGGCCTCTACGTAATCCTTCATCCCAATGGTCTCTAAGTAATCCCCCATCCCTTTGCCCTCTAAGTAATCCTTCATCTCAATGGTCAAAGTAATCCCCCACCCCTTTGCCCTCTAAGTAATCCTTCGTTTTATGGGCTGTAAGTAATCCTTCATCCCAATGGTCGAAGTGATCCTCCATCCCAATGGTCTCTAAGTAATCCTTCCTCCCAATGGTCTCTAAGTAATCCCCCATCCCTATGCCCTCTAAGTAATCCTTCATCCCAATGGTCTCTAAGTAATCCTTAACCCCAGTGGTCGAAGTAATCCTCCATCCCAATAGTCTCTAAGTAATCCTCCATCCCAATAGTCTCTAAGTAATCCTCCATCCCAATAGTCTCTAAGTAATCCTCCATCCCAATGGTCTCTAAGTAATTCTTAGCGCCAGTGGTCGAAGTAATCCTCCATCCCAATGGTCTCTAAGTAATCCTTCATCCCAATGGCCGAAGTAATCCTTCTTCCCAATGGTCTCTAAGTAATCCTTTATCCCAATGGTCTCTAAGTAATCCTTCATCACATTGGCTGAAGTAATCCTTCATCCCAATGGTCGAAGTAATCCTTCATTCCAATGGTCGAAGTAATCCTTGATCACAATGGTCTCTTAGTAATCCTTGATCACAATGGTCTCTAAGTAATCCTCCATCCCAATGGTCTCTAAGTAATCCTCCATCCCAATAGTCTCTAAGTAATCCTCCATCCCAATAGTCTCTAAGTAATCCTCCATCCCAATAGGCTCTAAGTAATCCTCCATCCCAATGGTCTCTAAGTAATTCTTAGCCCCAGTGGTCGAAGTTATCCTCCATCCCAATGGTCTCTAAGTAATCCTTTATCCCAATGGTCTCTAAGTAATCCTTCATCCCAATGGCCGAAGTAATCCTTCATCCCAATGTTCGAAGTAATCCTTATCCCAATGGTCTCTTAGTAATCCTTCATCTCAATGGTCAAAGTAATCCTTCATCTCAATGGTCTAAGTAATCCTTTATCCCAATAGTCTCTAAGTAATCCTTCATCCCAATGGCCGAAGTAATCCTTCATCCCAATGGTCTCTAAGTAATCCTTTATCCCAATAGTCTCTAAATAATCCTTCACCCCAATGGTCTCTAAGTAATCCTTTATCCCAATGGTCTCTAAGTAATCCTTCATCCCAATGGCCGAAGTAATCCTTCATCCCAATGGTCGAAGTAATCCTTCATTCCAATGGTCGAAGTAATCTCCCATCCTTATGGCCTCTAAGTAATCCTTCATTCTAAAGGTCGAAGTAATCCCTCATCCCTATGGCCTCTAAGCAATCCTTCATCCCAATGGTCGAAGTAATCCTTCATCCCTATGGCCTCTAAGTAATCCTTCACCCCAGTGGTCGAAGTAATCCTTCATCTCAATGGTCGAAGTAAATCCGCCATCCCTATGGTCTCTAAGTAATCCTTCACCCCAGTGGTCGAAGTAATCCTCCATCTCTATGGCTTCTTAGTAATCCGCCATCCCTATGGCCTCTAAGTAATCCTTCACCCCAGTGGTCGAAGTAATCCTCCATCTCTATGGCTTCTTAGTAATCCCCCATCCCTATGGCCTCTAAGTAATCCTTCATCCCAAAGGTCATAGTAATCCCCATGGCCTCTAAGTAATCCTTCATCACAATGGTCGAAGTAATCCTCCATCCCTATGGCCTCTATGGCCTTCATCCCAAAGGTCAAAGTAATCCTTCATGTCAATGGTCTATTAGTAATCCTTCATCCCAATGGTCGAAGTAATCCTTCACCCCAGTGGTCGAAGTAATCCCCCATCTCTATGGCTTCTAAGTAATCCCCCATCCCTATGGCCTCTAAGTAATCCTTCATCACAATGGTCGAAGTAATCCTCCATCCCTATGGTCTCTAAGTAATCCTCCATGCCAATGGTCTCTTGGTAATCTTTTATCCCAATGGTCGAAGTAATCCTTCATTCCAATGGTCTCTTAGTAATCTTTTATCCCAATGGTCGAAGTAATCCTCCATCCCTATGGCCTCTAAGTAATCCTTCATCCCAAAGGTTAAGTAATCCTCCATGCCAATGGTCTCTTAGTAATCTTTTATCCCAATGGTCGAAGTAATCCTTCATCCCAATGGTCGAAGTAATCCTTCATCACAATGGTCAAAGTAATCCTTCACCCCAGTGGTCGAAGTAATCCCCCATCTCTATGGCTTCTAAGTAATCCCCCATCCCTATGGCCTCTAAGTAATCCTTCATCACAATGGTCGAAGTAATCCTCCATCCCTATGGTCTCTAAGTAATCCTTCATCCCAAAGGTCAAAGTAATCCTCCATGCCAATGGTCTCTTAGTAATCTTTTATCCCAATGGTCGAAGTAATCCTTCATTCCAATGGTCGAAGTAATCCTTCACCCCAGTGGTCGAAGTAATCCCCCATCTCTATGGCTTCTAAGTAATCCCCCATCCCTATGGCCTCTAAGTAATCCTTCATCACAATGGTCGAAGTAATCCTCCATCCCTATGGTCTCTAAGTAATCCTTCATCCCAAAGGTCAAAGTAATCCTCCATGCCAATGGTCTCTTAGTAATCTTTTATCCCAATGGTCGAAGTAATCCTCCATCCCTATGGCCTCTAAGTAATCCTTCATCCCAAAGGTCAAAGTAATCCTCCATGCCAATGGTCTCTTAGTAATCTTTTATCCCAATGGTCGAAGTAATCCTCCATCCCTATGGCCTCTAAGTAATCCTTCATCACAATGGTCTCTAAGTAATCCTCCATCCCAATGGTCTCTAAGTAATCCTTTACCCCAATGGTCTCTAAGTATTCCTTTATCCCAATGGTCGAATTAATCCTTCATTCCAATGGTCTCTTAGTAATCCTTCATCCCAATGGTCGAAGTAATCCTTCATCACAAAAGTCGAAGTAATCCCCCATCCCAATGGTCAAAATAAGCCTTCATCCCTACCACTGGTCGAAGTCTCTGAGTAACCCTTGATTCCAATGGCATCTAAGTAATCCCCATCTACATAAGGCACAAATGATCTAGGTGCAAATAGGCTGTGCCATCTTGCACAATAGGCCATATTTGTTACCCCATCGTCGCCATAATGTCCTCCAGCATTAGATTAATATCCAAGTGTTCGCCTTTATTCTCTGTTGTATCTAAGTGTTTGTCTTAGTATGCAATCTTGCGGGGAAAAAATCGCAAGAAGCGTCAATATCACTCGGAACATCCTTCGGCTATCTTCGCTTGCTACCGGGTGCATTTCACGCACGTAAATCCCCGAAGTTATCAGAGTGGTGTCAATATATTACAGAGTAGGCCCTATTCCAGAAAATCTTACTGACTAAAGCCGAACTTCTGTATATCTTCAACCAAATGAAATCTCCTAGCGTTTGGGTATAAAGGTCTAAATGGCATAGGCCTACCGGTACCTTTTTTATAACACAATTAGAAACTTGTCTCCGTGTTTCTTTAGACAAGATTTTCCCCGTGCCGGTGTGTTTTAGTGTGCATTAAAGTGGCATGAGCTGCCAAAATGTTTATATTTTGACGTTATAACAGAATGTTGAAATTATTGACTATTTTTCTCAAGGTGTGTAATTCAGAAGCTTGTGCTTCTGGTCTCGAAAATGTACGATAAAGTATTGTTTTGAACTATACTTTGGCTTAGAATGAATGAATGGTCGTCCCGGTTATTTAAATTTTGTTTACTTTTCGAACACGTTTTCGGTTCGTACAGACCACATACTGTATGGACTTTCCTCATTCCAACGGCAAGCATTTAGTTTTTCAATGACCTCCAAAGCCTCTTACTGTCGTGACGATCAGAAATTATGGAAAAAGTGTGAATTTTGGCAGCTCATGCCACTTTAAAATAATATCTATTTCTTCCCTTAATTGTTCCAGCATCACAATAATAGGCTATTTATATTTATGAACACTCAAATACACAGGCACACCTATAGCTTTATCACAAATACTGATGACTTGTTGGCAAATCATATGAGAAATCCATCACACGTGATGCCATTTTGGTAACTGAAGATGTGGAGTCTATTTGTATAGACTTTGCTCTGAAATGCATAAAATCAGCATTCTAAAAATATATCCTGACCACCTTCGTCGGGATAAAGACATTTTAGAATTTTTGGAACTTCGCTTTAAAGCTATAATGATTTTTGAATTCAATAAAAGGATGTGCTATGGAAAGGTGCTTTAGTCCCAACTTTGCATTCATTTTTATGGCTGAGTGGGAGAGTGACATACTTTGCAAATGTCACAAAGAGCCTTTCATTCATGACGACATGCATTTGGAGACCTTTATATTTTCATTAACACTCTAGCCGAGAAATCTTGGCTCTGCCGAATTTTTTTTCATATGACGAACACGGAAAAAAAAATTCGGCAGAGCCAAGATTTCGGCAGAGCCAAGATTTCTCGGCTAATTAACACTCATAGGGCGGCCGCCTATAATCTCACACCCCAGCAATAAACTACAGTCTACTATTGATTACACTTTTGTGGATTTTTTGGATGGTAACTATTTACAAATATCAAACGACTGGTCATCTATATTACAATTAATTTTCAAACATAGCTAGGCTAGTAGCAGACATCAGCTGCTACATGCTGGGCCATGCCATCCTCTCCACACTTTTTAAGGGGGACAATAGGCCTAAGTCTCAGGTCTTTCTAAAGAAACTTTCGGTCTTTATACTTTTTAATCAGACTTGTTCTGTTCGTTTTAAAGCTCTTTTCTCCAGGTGTGGGGAGGGGAGGTATTCTGTTACATAGGCCTAGTTTTTCTATCAAATCTGATATATTAATAGGCCTTGTTTTTTCTCCACAAGTGTAGGCATAGGCCTATCATTATAGTTCATTACTGCCCAATGCTTCTCTCCGGCTCACCAATGAAATGTCTTAAGACGCGATGTAAACTCGATGTATATAGGCCTACCAACTCGCGAAACTTTTTTTCGGAGAACAATTCCGCAACAAATATATAGGCCTATCAAACGGCAGAGGTACGGAAGCGTATTAGTGCCAGGGTGAAAAATAAAAACGAGTTTTCTCCTAATTAGGAGATAAATTATCTCCTAATTAGGAGATAATAAGTCCTAATTAGGAGATAATATCTCCTAATTAGGAGATAATATCTCCTAATTAGGAGATAATAAGTCCTAATTAGGACTTATTATCTCCTAATTAGGAGATAAGTTTTCTCCTAATTAGGAGATAAATATTATCTCCTAATTAGGAGAAAATTTATCTCTTAATTAGGAGATATTATCTCCTAATTAGGACTTATTATCTCCTAATTAGGAGATAATTTATCTCCTAATTAGGAGAAAACTCGTTTTTATTTTTCACCCTGGCACTAATACGCTTCCGTAGAAAAGTGACGTAACAATCAATAACCGTTATAAATTGTTTTCTCCTAATTAGGAGAAAATTTATCTCCTAATTAGGAGATATTATATCCTAATTAGGACTTATTATCTCCTAATTAGGAGAAAATTTATCTCCTAATTAGGAGATATTATCTCCTAATTAGGACTTATTATCTCCTAATTAGGAGATAAGTTTTCTCCTAATTAGGAGATATTATCTCCTAATTAGGACTTATTATCTCCTAATTAGGAGAAAAGTTATCTCCTAATTAGGAGATATTATCTCCTAATTAGGACTTATTATCTCCTAATTAGGAGATAAGTTTTCTCCTAATTAGGAGATAAATATTATCTCCTAATTAGGAGAAAATTTATCTCCTAATTAGGAGATATTATCTCCTAATTAGGACTTATTATCTCCTAATTAGGAGATAATTTATCTCCTAATTAGGAGAAAACTCGTTTTTATTTTTCACCCTGGCACTAATACGCTTCCGTAGATTTGAGATAGTGAAAACCATTAACTAGAAACGAAAGGTGAGCCATCACAATTTTGTTGGTTTTGTTCCGTACAATAAATCCGGAATCTTGAATCTGACTGTGTGCGCATGCGCAATTTGCCATGTGTCATGATAGCAACAACAAATCTGTGTTTTGGTTGAAGTTCTTATGAGGATTTAAATGTTCTCTGCGGTATTTTGTACCGATAGACTCCGGAATGGTGTTTGAATTTGAACAGAAATGATCTCTGCGTGTTCAAGACTTTTGTGTCTGATGGGTTTACTAGGAAACTTGTTATTTGTGTCCGCTGGTTTGACGGACCGAGATGTCACAATCTCAGAAAGTACAACAACAACAGCCGAGTTTTCCGCAAATGACAGCGGGCCAGTTCCTGTTGATCTGTCAGACGGTAATCACTGTCATAAAGGTGTTCTAGTTGGGCGTCTCAGCTTGTTTGTGCAAGCTTTGTTGGCCTTCTTAGCATTTACATCATTAATAGGTAAGTAACTTGGCAAGAATTGACAATTTAGCCCAAATTTGTAGGCTACTGCAGGCCTATTCTAATTTCTACTTCTTCTAGGCCTACACATGTATCAAAGAAATAACCTGAACGATCGGTCTCTATGATCATGCTGAGTATCTAAAATACTAGTCCGAAATATCTGCGATGATGATGTAAGACATTTTCTGACAGATAGGCCATCATCATCGTCAGAACGCATTTGATCAATTTTCTGGGAATTCCTTGACACACTTTGAGCTGGCAAAATATCAAGATTCTCTTCATAACTTTTAAAAATAAAATTACTAACCCGTACTTTAATGGTTTCCCTTTCTCCTCACACCAATCTGAAGTCTGTATGTCGACACCAGCCATGGATCTGCCCGGTTAAGGAGAAAGGGAAACCATTAAAGTACGGATTTGTAATTTTATTTTTAAAATAGGCAGGTCGGTGACGTCATCAAATGTTGGTACAAGGTATTTGATCATAAAAGTTAAAAAACAAAAGTGAGTCTCAAAAGTTACAAATAAAACAAAAAGTCTAGTCTGTATATTTTTTCAGGGCCCTTTCACTGGACCCTGTTTGCTCATTTTGGCTGAAACAGAAAAATAACTACCATTCATATAAATGCTTGAAAAAGGCCCATATTTAGAGACATAAGTTCTCTCCCCTGATTTATTAAATATCATTTTTCTAAGTAAATATGATTATATATGTGGAACTGAATACTAATTACATCTTATAACTATGTGAAGAATAGTTTGGTATAGGTTTTAGAAACAAACTATGGATGATTAAAATTGACCCGACCTGCCTATTTAAAAGTCATAAAGAGAATCTTGATATTTTTGATGAGAAACGAGAGGTGGAGTTGCCACCCCGAAGGGTGGCAAGGAATTCCCAGAAAATTGATCAAATGCATTCTGACGATGATGATGGCCTATCTGTCAGAAAATGTCTTACATCATCATCGCAGATATTTCGGACTACTAAAATACTTACTCTCCCCGATGTGTGTACTCAAACTAGAAGTACAGGTATCCGATCAGTTATCATACAGAACCAATTATCCTACACCCAACACTTGTGCGTGTTTAACCCAAGCGATCAGGCTTTCCCGCCGATGACAACAGGCTTACGTATCGAGGCATCTTCTTGCAAAAATTCAACCTCCAAATATAAATATAACTTTTTATGGAGTTACAGTTGTCAACAGACCTAAGAATAGTCGCCTTCGGTCGTGTCGGGGGCTTAAATTCGAACACGAGAAATGATGTCACAACACCTTTACCGTTGGATGTACGATAACTGGTTTCCATCACTCTACAAGAACATGCAGACTTCATTTCAGAGTCTTGGGAGAAATTAAACTATTCCAACAAAAGTCGGCTGAGCCCAGCTTCACCTCTGTGGAATTTCTTGTCAATGCAAACACTGATGTTAATTTTAGCAGTTCAAACCCAGCAAAAGTGTATGATAACTGATAGTCAAATTCATAACTTTTAAAAATCAAAATTGCTAACCCGTACTTTAATGATTTCCCTTTCTCCTCACACCAATCTGAAGTCTGTACAGTATGTCAACACCAGCCATAAATCTGCCCGGTTAAATCTCACATTGTCTGAAACCTTTATATGCGCGAAAGGTCAACCTGTCACATGACTACCCACTAGCAGGCGATATAGTTCATTGGTCATGTTGGTTAACGTGACTTCAGCAAAAAAAAAAACAACACGACCAATGAACTATATCGCCTGCTAGTGGGGTAGACAGGTTGACCTTTCGAGCATATATGATATATCAATGAGAGTATGCAGATGGCGACTTTTGTAA
Organism: Lepidochitona cinerea; assembly: GCA_963971465.1. Lineage (NCBI taxonomy): Eukaryota > Metazoa > Mollusca > Polyplacophora > Chitonida > Tonicellidae > Lepidochitona > Lepidochitona cinerea. The sequence goes on along the minus strand of OZ020557.1, from coordinate 37,480,383 downwards.
ACTTAAGGTTTGGTATAGTTTGAAATTTAACCGGGCAGATCTATGGCTTGTGTCGACGTACAGACTTCAGATTGGTGTGAGGAGAAAGGGAAACCATTAAAGTACGGGTTTGTAATTTTATTTTTAAAAGTTCTAATTTAGAGAATCTTGATATTTTTGATGAGAAACGAGAGGTGGTCTTGCCAGCCCCGAAGTGTGTCAAGGAATTCCCAGAAAATTGATCAAATCATGTTCTGACGATGATGATGGCCTATCTGTCAGAAAATGTCTTACATCATCATCGCAGATATTTGCGGACTAGATAACTGATCGCTTACCCGTAACTCTCCCCGATGTGTGTACTCAAACATACTCAGACAAGGTGGTAAGATAGAAATAAATAATAAAAAATAATAACACACACTCACAAGATTTCTTGGCTACAAAGAAATAATATGTATTTATCAGATTTGTCAAAATGCATTGTAACTTACGTTGCATCAACAACACGTACAGTTGTTACTTCTGTTTAAGCCTTATGATAGGGTGTGGTGAAACGTTCCATAGACACTGATTAAATGTGACATGAGCTGCCAAATTTTGATTCTTAAATTCTGATTGGCAAGAGAAGTTCAGCGTTTGAAGTATCTTGAAAACCTGAAAACGTGGGCAAATAAATAATGAACTAAATTTATACAGGCCTGGCTGGACTGTATGAATTTATTTTTGCAGGTTTTGGTTCTTAAAAATATCTAAACATTGATCACCTAAATCTACAATATTGGTACATGTGCCGTACACCGGTATCCATGGAAAGTTCTTATTTTGATTTTTATAATAAAAATGACCATTATTTATAAGTAAAAATCAGTTGTATCAAAGTTTTCCCATATATATTCCACTTGAATGTGAGATGCTGTCAAATATTGTTTACATTATTCATCATACTTCTGCTAAAAAAGCCTAAATATAAAAATAAAAGACTTTAGAATAGATGAATCAAAGTGGAACATGTAGGTTCCTGACCGGCAAACTAAAAGTAACACAGGAAAGAGACACATGAGTGCGGCTAAGTGGTAGGTCGATCACCTGGCACAAACTGAACCCTCTCAGAGCATTCAAAACTTATTAAAGTCAAGTAAAAAAGAACTTGTTTATGCTCATGATAAAGAATTAAAGACATCACCACGTCCTAAGTTGTTTTTTAACAACACGAGCGTTCGACACCTGTGCCTGTGTCTTCGTCAAGTGTAACTGAATTTAATGTTTGTAAACAATTCACTGATTGGCCACTTAAAACACATTTGTTCTTTTCTTTTGTATATGTCAATATTATGAAACATTAAATTCAGTTACACTTGACGAAGACACCGGCACAGGTGTCGAAAGCTCGTGTTGTTAAAAAACAACTGAGGACGTGGTCATGTCTTTAATTCTTTATCATTAGTATGGAACCCACGTTTAAAGAGAGTTTCAAACATTTCTTGTTTATGCTCGTCAATGATGTGAAAGGGCACCATGAGCATGCGCAACTACATTCTTAACTCACGGCCCATACATGTAGCAGTGTGGCTAGTAAAAGTATTTTATCCCACCTCACACTGAATATTTCCTGTTTATTGGTTCAACCCTGTCACGTGGAGACCCTGTATATTCCATATTACGTCGCCGTGCTGGTCCATACAGGGCGACTACCATATATGGCTTGTGACGTCATGTCTAGACACTTGTCGGTCAAGTCTGTTCGTACCATACATATGAGAAAATAGCTTTCGGAGTTCATTTTCTGCCGTTTATGAAAGTGAAGTTTGAGAAAGAAGGGTAGAATATCGTACAAATTAGGCCTTCGGTGGGATAAATTCGTTACAGGGTTTGTGAGAGGGGGGATACGGAAATATATGGGGTCAGTAAACGAATATTCTGTGTTAATGTCAAAATATCAACATTTTGGCAGCTCATGCCACTTAAAATTTTATTGATTGAAAAAAAAATTGGCATTTATTAATTTAATTCGATTTCATGCTGCTTTGCTCTTTGAGGAGAGGACCAGCCAGCAGTCAAACTCAACTATTGACTCTCAAAATTTATTATTTCTCTGCAGTAAAACGGTGCTGTGAACCAAAACATGAAAGAAGAACCTGGCTTATTTGGTAAGATCATTTTATTTGTAAGATTTAACATGTACATGTATGCACTTACATGTATGTTTTGGTACGTTTATAAAGAAGGCTTCTCCTTGAATGACAGCCATATAGATCAGAGACAATCTTAACATTGATCTGTCCCTCATCGCCCGTATCTGCCTTAAACGCTGCATTTGGGGGACCGTTTGTGGGACATTTGGCCTGGCCATGTGACGCTGCACTGGAGCCTTGGCATAATGGGACCATCCCACATCGGTCATGCGAGTGAAAACCCAGTCAGAAAATTTTCCAATTTCTTTTTGAACTGAGTGGGATTCGAACTTGCGACCCATTGGTGGAAGGCTGTTTGGATTGAGCGTCCAAAGCTCTACCTACTGAGCCACGGAGGTGATGGTCCCCTTCTTTTTCACAAGAGTCTCGATTCGGATTCCACGAAATAATCCTTGCAAGGAGTATATCATGATAATCTTTGTAAAATCTAATCTTTTATTTAAAAAAAATCTAAATTTCATATGAATAGGAGATAATGGGTGATGCTGTTTAATCACATATATATTGTGCAGTACGTACATGTACCAAAAGTATCTTCGCTCAAAAATTACAAACAGAGGATTGGAAATGATGATCTTTTAGAAAAACAAAACAGTGCAGGGTGATAATATATACCCAGAAAGTTTTATATCTGTAAATCTGATTCATGTGAAGCAAAATGACAGAACAAACAAATGGATTCCCATCAATTCTCAAAATGAGAGCTTGCAATTTACATGTAAGCTCGTTAGATATTTTCTAATATAGATGATAAATATGTAGTCACTTCTTTGTGGAATGATTTTTTTTTTTTTAGAGTTGAGTTTTTTTTTTGGTACTGTTATCTGGATGTCTTAGAAATAAAGTTTATATACATATAGAAGTCTAACAATAACTGCAGGTAAATAACTGCAGGTGATATTCTCTGCAGCAGCATGTTCTAAATAAGAAAATGTATAACAAGCAATCATATCTTAACTTGTGTTTTGTATTCTTCAGACCATGTGTTTTTACCTGATATATCATGGTACATATTTTTCCAGCTTGGGGGAGCTCATATAAGAGTGTTTGTTTTCTGGTTATTTTAGACAAGAAGATTTTCCCTGTGCCCATGTGTTTTAGTGATCATAAATATACCTGTAAATGATTTTAACCGTTTTATTTTCATTTAGGTTTTATGATACATCGAAACAAGCAATAGGTGCTGCAGTAATTCATTTTGCCAACCTTTTTCTGGCTGATTTATTTCATGGCGATCCATGTACATGGTGAGTATATCCTTAGATTTATTCTTAGAGGGCGAGTGAGGGTGCTTATCGACAGGGGCGCTTTTGTGGCTCAGTAAGTACATGTACGATGTGGAACTCTTCTCTAATTGGTGGTTTTCTGATTGGGTTTTCACTCAAACGACCTTTGTGGGAGTGGTGCAAGTTACCAATGGAAGGCCGTGGGTTTCCTCCCCCACAATAAAACTGGCAACGCCGCCATATAAGTGAAAAAATCTTGAGCGCGGCGTAAAACACCAAACAATCCATCAATCAACTAATACCAGGCACAGGGCAAGGAATGGAGCGGAAAGACATTCAATCATTGATAAATCCGTCCTCCATTTTCGGGTAGGTTTAAAATCCTGAAGAAAATCATGCTATCAGGTCGTCGTCGTCAAAGTTTAACTTATGCATATTTCACTGGTCTTTTCTTACTCTGATAAAATTGTAGAAATATCAACCTCCTGCTGAAAAAAAAATTTATCCACGAAACTAGCTCATGGACGAAGTTTGTTGTACAGATGATATTTGATCCCCGATTTCAGTCTTCACATTACCTTGATACGTCGGTAACCAGTCTTGGAGCAGAAAAGAATTATTTCATTAGAGCTCCACATTTGAATTACTCATAGTATTATATCACAGCAATGTAAAAATGTCTTTTGAAAGAAAAACTTCCTACAAAATGTGAGATAATTTTATCTTAATCTAAACAATCATGATTGTTCCAATTTAAGGGGGGGGGGGGGGGGGGGGGGGGGGGGTTGACAGAGGATTTCGATCAGGTTCACGCTCCATTTCAGGACATTTGATTTAATCATGAGTCTCGTCTCTTGTATAGTCATTCTTGCTGTGACCACGTCGATTTTGAAAGCAAAAATCCTGTTTTGTTTTGACGAAATAATTAGAATCACTCAACCTGCCCCGACCGCAAGCATTAGTCCATCAGATAAAGCATTCCGATTTTAAGTGATGTAATGAATACGCTTAACTTTTAAAGCCTGGTCGTATCAGGTCATTTTGAAGGCGTAAAATACGCCAATACTCACCTTAATATGTTTTATGTTTTTTTAATAGATTATTAATCAATTCTTTGTTTAGGGTACCCTAAAGTATATGTATAAGTATGACATTGTTTGATGCTCAGTGAATGGAACCCGATTGGTTTTCTCGGACTTCAAACGCCAATAAATTGATGCATTAATACACCTCAGGCTATTTGTGCCATGTGTGCTAGTAAGGAGGAGTAGAGACTATGGCAAATATATGTACATTTATGGTAGTCTCAGAGGAAATATCAAATGTCAGAGAATCTTAATTACTACTCTTCTAACATTGTGTTTGTTATCACATGCAAAAAATGCAGCAAGCAATACGTAGGAGAAACTCAGAATTTTCTGCGACAAAGAGCGGCCCACTATTTAATATCTAGCATTAGACATGATATACTGTACCAGTGGCACAGCATTTCAAGACTCTAGGTCATTCAGTTTAGGGACCATTTAGAAATAATTCCCATTTAAAAAATCACTTTCCTCACTTCCGCTGCAGATACATGTACCAAGCGTAAACGTTTGGAAAGTGAAATCTTTTGGATTCAAACGTTACAAACTGTTTATCCGTTGGGTTTGTAATTGGGCCTGAGAAGATGTTGTGAAAAAACTATTATAGCTTTTGTGATAAGGCCTGCATCGCTATGGCCAAGATTATAGTAAAAGAATACAAACTGCATGTACTTCAAAGTAAAATGGCTCGACCTCTGACCCAAAGGCCAGTCATTGCCTTTAAAAAGAACAAGTTTTTGAAGATTTACTTGTCAGGACTAAACTCCCTTGTTTGTTTTCTACCTAGGTATTTCTGAGTGTATTTCAAACTGTTCCAGAAAATTTCACTGACTAAGGCCAAACTCCAGTCTGTGGCCAACCTAATGAAATATCATGGGTTTTAGTTCATTACAACAGCCTATGTTTGGGTATAAAGATCTAAATGATATTCCCCTTTTTAACACAATTAGAAACTTGTCTTCATGGTTATCTTAGACCAAAAGATTTTCGGATCCCTCTGCTCGTGTGTCTTAAGCCCCGTTCAGGTCGAGTTAAGATCCGATCCGATCGTCGTAAGCTCCAGTCTGTAGTGAATCTGCGATCAATCAGTCGGAGAACTTTTTTCGACATGAGCGGCCTTAGGACTCTTCAGATCGGTCTCAGACTGACCAGTCTTACGATCGTAAGGATAGAAACATGTTCTATTTTCTCCCGATCAATCTTAAGGTCACAGCCAATCAGCGACATATACTTCATCACGTGATCATTTTTTTCTCGGCGTTTCGAAGATGTATTGTTACGTCATTCCCAGTGGCGTGCCAGTCTGCAGAATATAATGACGAAATTCCCTTCCGATCAACTGATCGCGTCGACCTGAGCGGGCTTAAAGACTGATCAGTCAGTAATCTTTTGGCTGAACGATAAACCAGTCGACATGAACGCTCTTAAGATTCAATCGAAGACAATCGGATCGGATCTTAACTCGACCTGAGCCGGGCTTAAGTATTCATAAATACATAATCTAATTTACTTGGAAAAAGATTTGATATATCAGGGGAGACGACTTTTGTCACCAAATGTGAGCCTTTTCCAACCATTTTTATGGATCATAATGATAGGTACATGGATTTCTCTCTTCAAGCCACAGAGAGCTAACATGCAGTACACAATCAATCAATCAACCAAAAAACGAAAACTTCATATTGATTCAATATTACGATGACTAAATAAAAGTCGAAATATTGAGTCTGTATGAAGTTTATATTTTTCAGAATAACACTACTTGTGTACTATGTTAAAGTGGCATGAGCTGCCGAAATTCACATTTTTTTCATAATTTCTGATCGTCACGAGAGTAAGAGGCTTTGAAGGCCATCGAAAAACTAAATGATTAACGTTGGAATGAGAAAAATCCATACAGTATGTGGCCTGTACGTGTTCGAAATGTCAACAAAATTTAAATAACCGGGACGACCATTCATTCATTCTAAGCCAAAGTTAGTTCAAAACAATACTTTATCGTACATTCTCGAGACTAGAAGCACTTAAAAGCTTCTGAATTATACGTCTTGGGAAAAATAGCCGATAATTTCAACATTCTGTTTCAACGTCAAAATATCAACATTTTGGCAGCTCATGCCACTTTAAACTAACCAGTGTAACTACTGGATTAAGAGCTAACATTGTTCATTTAAGGTTTGTTATCATTGGTCGGTAGTGGAATCATCCCCTCCCACTGATACAAGCGCCCAGAACAACATGCTTTAGTGATAACATGTATATAGTCCCTATGATAAAAGCCAGCCTTCAAATTTCGAATTCCACTCAGTCAAAGAAAAATTGGAATGTGGATGTTCACTCGATCACTCAATGTGCATGGGTACCCTTTCAGGTATTCTCGGACAAAAGAAGCTAGGAACGTTCTCTTTTTGTCCAAATTTAAAACTTTTATCATCATTTTGTATGTTTAATTTCCAACACATGATAAGCCTTGGCATGCTGACAAGCTCCCTAAGGCTTTAAAGTGGCATGAGCTGCCGAAATTCACACTTCTTTCATAATTTCTGATTGTCACGACAGTAAGAGGCTTAGAAGATCATCAAAAAACTAAATGATAGGCGTTGGAATGAGGAAAATCCGTACAGTATGTGGCCTGTACGAACGGAAAACGTGTTCGAAAAGTAAACACAATTTAAATTACCGAGACGACCATTCATTCATTCTAAGGCAAAGTTAGTTCAAAACAATACTTTATCGTACATTCTCGCGACTAGAAGCAATAAAAAGCTTCTGAAGTATACGTCTTGAGAAAAATAGCCAATAATAACGTTCTGTTTTTAAGTCAAAATATCAACATTTTGGCAGCTCATGCCACTTTATCGAGTATGCTCTAGAGTTATTTGAGTGGATAAAGTGAAGCACTCTTGGTTATCGGGCGATGACGTTTCGATGTAGTTCTTACATCGTTATCAAAGTGAAATTATTTTATTTGAGTAGCTAAATCTCTGAGAAATTCAGACGAGGGATTTGCTTTGAGGGACCTCAAAACGCACTCAGCCAGTGTCAATATATTTTAGATTTTAACTTGCTAGCAAAAAGACCCGGAATTAACCTTATGTCTGATCTATCAGTTGTTATTTGTAAGGTATGCTGCACACATGTAATGTTCCCCATGTTTAATTTTAGTGATATATTTCACTTCAGTAAATTTGCTTCTTCACAATGGCAGAAAGAATATATGGCATCTAATGTTCCTTAAATGATGTCATAGTGCTGTTGCAAGGAGAGATTTTGCAGGGCACACAGGGGTATTCTGTTCTGAGAAATATCGGTCTACAGTCATGTATATAGATCTCTACAAGGACTTGTAACAAGGACAGTTTTCACTTCAAAGAAGGACTCCCTTTTATACCCACAATGCAATTCCCCTTTTTTGGAGTGACTCCATAAGACCTCAGGTCCATTGATTGGTTGATTGAAAAAAATCTAAATGCTGACAGTTTGTTCCACCTTCATTGAATGTTAAAACCGTTCTATTAATGACCACCAGTGACATACCTTCAGTAGTGTTTGATTGTTTGATCAAAGAGTTTTGGATTATTTAATTAATGCGTATATTTTTGTGGAAAAGTATGTTACTAAAAACTGTTTTTACTTCTGTTTTAGGTACTTTATTAGTTTCCTTCTAGACTCTACAATTGGATTAGTAGTGATTTATCTAGGTTTGAAAATCTGTCAGTACATTGTAATTAAAAAAGGTTGGGACTCGTTGAGATTTGGAGAATATGGTAAGTAGAGGTTTTTTTCTTTAAATTTTTATCATTTTTGTCTTTTTACGCATTAATGGTATACATGTACCAAGACCCATCTGTCCTGCATTTGTTCTAACTCATCTTTTGTACAGTTTTGTTTCACAAACTATTTTTATCATCACCTGTTCAATAATATGGCGACCATATTGAATTATGTAATTTTGTTACAAATCACCTACAATGTACTTCTTGAAGGGTTCTGTTGGAATCTTAAGATTCTTTGTCAGAATATGTGCTGTGTTACCAAATTATGTGCCACAGCCTCATTTATTGTGTGTGGCGAAAAATTCAGGCATGCAAGACTTTATCAATATAATACAAAATCATTGTTTGAAATTTCAGGTAAACCTCCTTATGTTAACATGTGTCGTTCCTGGTTTGGCCAATGTGCCCTCTATATATTGGTGATGTTGGTGGAGAAACTGCTGATGACCCTATTGGTGCTATTTAAATTCTGGGTCGAAGTAAGTGAAGTTTGTATTCACTGATCCAGAGACATTTTGATACCTGATTTTAATTAGATTTTAATGTCAAAATAGCATTTAATGCTGATTTTTTGGCCAGAGATGTTGTTTTTGTCTTATTGTTGGAACATTTTGAACCGAAATGGTATGCCCAAATTTTCCCTGGATCAGTCCCTGGTATTATCAATAAAGAGGGTTGGGGGGGGGGGGGGGGGGGGGGGGGGTGCATGACTCGGTCTATAGAGCAAAAGTTTATCACACTGATACAAGTCTACAATCCGTAGGTCTTCCATTCCATTCCATCTCATGGCAATTAATAAATTTAAAAAAATTTGAAGTAAATTTTCTCTCCAATACCCTATTTTCTTAATTTATCCTTGATAAAAATTTTATGACAATTTTCTATGTTTAAAAAACTTGTCTGCTTTTTGGAAAAGGAAGATCTTTTTGAATGAAATTAAAAATATTCTCTCAATTTTTGTACTTTCTAACCATTTTCAACTTAATCTTTCTGATTTTTTGTTTGTAGAACTATTCAATTTTGTTATCTTTTCTGATTTGTTATAGGTTCGCCATTTCCTTATGTCTTGGGTGTCAAACAAAAATGCAGAAGTTATCATTACTATGTTTATTGTACCTCTAGTGGTAAATGTAAGTTGCGGGACTTTTGCTATGCTTTAAAACAAAATTGTAAGCATGAAAGATTGATTGATGTTTGTATGTCGGAGTTGGCAGGTTTAATGGGGAGGAAACCTTCGATCTTCAGCGAGTACATGCCAATGAGCCTGTTCAAGAGTCCCTAACTCGACCTCTGGCACCCTGCTGAACTTAATCTGTAGGGCGATCGTTGGATCAAATTAATCAATCACTTGACCATCCTATGTGGAATGATTGGCAGGTATCAGTGGAAGGTCAGAGACTTTCTCTGGGTACAAGCCTTAGTTTCCCCAAGTTAAATAATCTTTAATGCCGCTGCGACATTAAACCTCAATCAAGCAGACAATGGAATCCTTTAACTCTTTGCCCCTTGCAGTGTTTTATCCGTTACCCCATAAAGACGCTATATGACACCTTGCTCTAATTCATAGACGGGGCCCCCGTGACTCAGAAGGTCGAGCGTTGGACGCTCAATCCGAACAGCCTTCCACCAATGGGTCGCGGGTTCGAATCCCACTCATTCCAAAAAATTGGAAAATTTTCTGACTGGGTTTTCACTCGAACGACCAAGGTGGGATGGTTGTCAGTTACCAGCGGAAGGTCGTGGGTTTCCTCCGGGCACACAGCCCGGTTTCCTCCCACAATAAAACTGGCAACGCCGCCATATAAGTGAAATAATCCTGAGCACGGCGTAAAACACCAATCAATCAATCAATCTAGTTCATAGACAGTTAACCAGGTCAACCATATTTTGTTCTTAATATTTATTTCAGAAAAGCAAAAAAATAGGTGAACAATATATTCATTTACATTCTTCTATAGATTATCTTTTAAGTCAGTTATTAAAAAAAAATCTCATTAAATAAAAGTCAAATTAGGTCTAATATTAATTATGTCAAAATGTCATATAGCGTCATTACGGGTTGACCCAGAGAACAGTTCATGGATACAAGCCAGGCCTCAAATAGCGTCATTATGGGGTAAAGAGTTACAGTGACATGATCTGCTGAAATTCTAACCTTTTTTTTAAATTCTGATTGTCACGACAGGAAGAGGTTTTAAAGTCATCGGAAAACTGAATGATTGACATTAGAATGTGGAAAATTCATACAGTCTGCATGCTATACAAGGGAACATTTTATTTTAAAGGAACCAAAAATTAAATAATTGAGATTCGAGACCAGCATTCATATATTCTAGGTTTAAATTATTTTTAAACATTACTTTAACTTACATTCTCAAGACAAGTAGCACTAAAAAGCTTCTGAATTTGCACGTCTTTGGGAAAAAAGACGTGCAAATTATTTCCATATTCTCTTTTAACGAAAAAATTTCAACATTTTGGCAACTCATGCGATTTTAAACATTAAAAACAATTTTTGTTCTCTTTGCAGGCTTTTATATTTTGGGTTGTGGACAATTTTTTGAAAAGAAAGATAAAGAAGTCCGTGTTTGTTGAAACAAACTCTGATCCAGATGCTAGGATGAAATTTTTCAAGTCCTCCGATCGTGTCAAATATTATCACAAATTGGCCAAGACAGACGATTCACATTGTCTCCTTGCCAACGAAGATGACCTGGACAGATTTACGATGTCTGATTCCAGTCAAAGTGAAATTCGAGATAGGCTGGTAGATACATAACTTGACTGTCATCTTTGAATGGACACATATTGTGATGAGTTCAAAATATCATGTACCCTTTTTGGCTGACATCTGTTGGAGTATAAAGGACCGTGTTGTCCTGCACTTGGTCAGAGAGATCAGCAAGCTCTGATGAAGTTCCGGTCTATAGAGCAACTAATGCAGTGAGTGTAAATAAAATTGGACCACATACATGTATTTCTGATGGAATATTTTACTTTTAAAGATGGTGCTCTTGGAAAAGGGTAGCTGGTGTTTGGGCGTAGGTGTGTGGTGGGAGGGATGGGGGGGGGGGGGGGGGGGGGGGCACAAAACTTTTTTGTAAGATGTCATCTTGTTTTTTTCTTTGGGCAATATAAAATATGCTCAAAACTGAAACACACATGCCATGTACCCACATTACATTTTGCAATTTCAAAAACACTGGTGCAACGAATAACTGCTGGACTAAAACAATTATGAAGACAATCATTATAAAAATGCACAACTTGGGCTGGACGAGAAAAAACAACTTCAGTTGGAAAGTCACAACCTTGTGGATACCTACTTAATTTTGCACCACGAAGACTGGACAGTAGCTGGATTAAAAGAAAAATGGCAACAATATTGTTCTCTTGAACTCAATTGTTACAGCTTTTGGTTTTCAGCTGCAACAATGTACACAGCTCATATCTACTTAAAAAACAACAGCAACAATGTTGCTCACTCAGCTCTGCATGCGAAAGCTTCTTGTGTTGCAATAATGTAGATGTAAACGTACTTGAAAGTGCAGCATTATTTTTGCATGAATAAGAGCAACAACAACCGCATTGCTCATTTTGAACTGTCTTATCAGCTTTGCAAGAAAATCATCTACTTCTGGAGAGAGATGAAACGTAAATTCCCTACCAGTATTGGTTGAGAATAGAATGCTCTGCTAGGTGAACGCCTATAACATGTATCTACATGTACTTAAAAATACTAGAATGTTCTGCTGAGTGAACACGTATAACAGGTATCTACATGTACTTAAAAATACTAGAATGTTCTGCTGGGTGAACACGTATAACAGGTATCTACATGTTCTTAAAAATACTAGAATGTTATGCTGGGTGAACACGTATAACAGGTATCTACATGTACTTAAAAATTCTAGAATGTTATGCTGGGTGAACACCTATAACAGGTATCTACATGTACTTAAAAATTCTAGAATGTTATGCTGGGTGAACACCTATAACATGTATCTACATGTACTTAAAAATACTAGAATGTTCTGCTGGGTGAACACCTATAACATGTATCTACATGTACTTAAACATTCTAGAATGTTCTGCTGAGTGAACACCTATATTACATGTATCTACATGTACTTAAAAATTCTAGAATGTTCTGCTGAGTGAACACCTATATTACATGTATCTACATGTACTTAAAAATACTCTGCTGGAGATTGATATATATATACACTTTTAATTATGTAAAAATATTGGAAGATTCATAATCAGAATATACTATTATATGGCGAAGTTTAGTACTCCAAATATTATTTGAAACAAAAAGAAAATATGAAACAGGGTAACAAATTTGCAACATATTTGCCCACCAACAACGAAAAAATGATGTATTTTGAATTTTTTTATAATTATTGTTTTATTAAAAGGTTCTTGCAAGCGACTGGATTTAATTCAAGTACACCTTTCGCATTAAGGGCTTATAGTTTATTTGAGTTTTCAGCTATATGCATGTCAGTTCGATGTATGCCATTGTTACGTTTTTATGCCCCTTACATTTCCACTGCTGTAAAAAGCCTTGTAAACACATTATCTAAAAAAGTCTTTAACTTACAACTTTGAAACTTCACACATTTAATACAGCAAGTACAAGAAGCCTATTAAAAATCGAGGCGCTCAGACGTGTTTTTCAAGAGTTATGCCCCTTACATGACTTTCAGGTTAAAAACCTCCTTATAAATGTGATGCATGTATGTGGAGTAGTTTTTAACTCGCAACAAATTGTCTGGAAAATAAATATATCTTCGGTTTCTTTGGCCCAGACCCGAGGGGGCCTGATGGCGGCAGCCACTTATTGATTATGCATTTTAGCATCCACACATTTAGGAGTAGGGTAACATTGCAGCTTAATCCACGTACCATGTAAGCTTCAATGGCCTTTTACAGACTGGTAACTTATTATTGACAAGGTTTTCATGGTGTTTCAATTAATGAATTAATTGACTGTGTAAGTTAGTACTAGCTTCGCGGCCGGGTGAAATCAGCTGACGGATCGAGTTCGTATTAGCCCTTGGACCAACACGGGTTTAAGTCACATTGCCCCAGTTCAACCTGTCTTGACCAATTTCAGCGATGCGTCAGTTAAACCATGGTCCATCTTGATACATTTATAACCCAGCTTCAGAACTGAGAAACTGATATTATCTACACTGACAGTATATAATAGTCCCAGATTTGATTACCGAAAATAACTTGAACAGGTAACTGTTAAAAACATTATGAATTGAGAGTTTTTGGATCGCCGGGACATTAGCCTTCGCAAGGCATGCGGCCTTGAGCCAATACGGCCACCCTAAGGCCAATCGGAAAACTCTTTATTTATAACATATAACAGCCACTGCGACTTCGAACAATCGACCCTTCAATTGACGTCCGGTATGATTCACACACCTTACATTTGTATTTCTGTGTCCAATATAACTTATCTACTATACAAATATGCTATCTAATATTAGATTCTAATAATGCTTTTTGGCAGCTGTATTTCATGTAATAGGTCTGAACTTAAATGACGTTACTGGAATAAATGATTGGATATTTGAGCCTTCAGTTACAATGTCCCTAAAGCATTTATTTCAAAGATAAGATACGTGCAGATAAGTTTGTTATGGTGTCTGAAAACCAATATTTCTCCTTATTAAGATTTATGTAAAATACATCATATTTTATTTTTACGAGTTTATTGTTTTATCATTTTCATATCATATCAATTGTGTTATTTACTTAGCATTATTGTTAAGATGCCATGTTGTTATTATTTCTGTAAACTGTATTTCTAGAAATTTATCAAATTGCTTGAATGATTTTGCAACTTCTTTGAATAGCCCTGCTCATACAACTAGGGTAAATATCTCATGCAATATTCACTCTTACTGAAATAGACATACATGTATCTTCTAGCTATACACCTATGTGGTATGGTTGCCAGTTACCCGCGGAAGGCCGTGGGTTTCCTCCGGGCACTGAGTCCGGTTTCCTCCCACAATAAAACTGGCAACGGCGCCATATAAGTGAAAAAATCTTGAGCGCGGCGTAAAACACCAAACAATCAATTTAGCTATACAAGCGAAATACATCGAGTGACACCTAGCATACACTTCTACAAACATCAGGGCTATTTAAGCCAAGGAATTGGCCCCTGTTGCCCAATAAGCAATATGATGGTCTGTGTATCCGAGCAATAAGAAAAATGTAACAATCTCCACATCACACTATACATAAATATTTACGTTTGAACAAAAATTTATCCCAAATCAAGCAAGATGGCGACGTTCCTTGTATAGACTCTATTCACCTGAACTGACCATAGTTCTACTTATTATAAAAGCTCCACGATCTGTTCAATAGTTCTTGTGTCAAATACTGGATATAACTATCGATTTCCTTAGTTTAAGTATAGGAGCGAATACAAAAGCCGAAAAATCGAGCAAAGGCCAGGTTGATTTTGTATTGTTGAATGATTAAAAGTCACAAGATCAGTTAAACTCCCAAACCCAAGCGCAGTCCATTTAATTGGTTGTTTTTAGCGTTAGGGGTCACTTCTGGACTTAAAAAATAAGGTGACTACTAGTTTTAGATTGATAATGAACCCGGTCATAACTCATTTGCCAGTAACTAAAAGTTTTGTCCGCTGTTGCTATGTAAAAATCCTGCTCAAAAGATTGCCTGAAGTGCCTACCTAGTCATTTGGCTCAACGAAAAATTAAGGAAGGTTTGGTGAGTCAAAACATTACCAACGCAAATGGGAAGTCGAATTGTGTACTTTCCTCACAAACCGAGAAATGATGTAAACTAAGCCAGACCGTTTCAGTCCACTCGCATGGTGTTGGCTTGGCGTGAGATAATACTGCGTTGAACACCAAACAATGAAGCCAAAATTGAGAAAGATGGAAAGTATCTGTTTTAGGAACACCTAAGCCTACCACTTGCCGATCAATCCAGTAAAGTGTCTGGAAAACTACAAAACGATCCACATGGTTTCTATATGTACATAAAGCAATTTTTAAAACACACAAAGTGCAGTTAAGAAAACCTGCTTTCGGATAACAAACTAAGAGAATATTAAGTCAGTGGAAAAAGTTGGATGACCTTTTACAGTGTGCTGGGCTGGCGTTTACATGTGGTGGTGATTTTCATTTTAAAGCAAATTCAGTACATTTTGAAATCGCCAAATCATGTATTTGGTATATCCTTCGGGATGGTCACACTTGCCCCTCAAATACAGAACTTGTAGGTGTTTATTAAAATGTTTTTAGCTCTTTCCCCTATCATTGGCTAGATGTGTTTAACTAAGCATAACAAATCAGATGTCACCGTACTAGTATCTATATTGAGGATGATTGAAGAATAAAATGTATTTCCACTCAGGTCACAATATATAAATATATTTTTAATAGTTGTGATGGTAGAGAATTTTAGAAACATCTAGTATATTAGAGTGCCAGCATTGGACGTTAAGGGGTGAGGTGCCACTTTTTTTTTCATAAATCCCGATTGTCAAGAGCAGATGTGTGTTTGAAGTACCTTGACTATGGGTTGACACGTTGAAGTAAAGGAAAATCGATAAGACTAACGATTTATACTAATAACGAAGAAAATGCCAATAGCCGGGATTCTTTTAGTGTTTTTTTTCTATTTGAAAACCATCTTAAAGTACATCCTCAAGGTTGGTATCTGCATAAAGCTATAATTTTGTTGTTCTTGGTAAAAATCAATCAATCAATGTCGATTAAATGACACCACGTCCAAATGTTATATTTAACCGCTGTGCTATATAATTAAATGCATGTAATATACTAGTGTATATATCAAATGTTGTGTTATCCCAAAACTGACGGGATTCGGATGACCGGTTACTGTGAGTTGTTATATATACAATAAAGGATAAAAACTCATCAGATATTTATTTTGAGTTCCGTTCCTTCATATTTTTTGTGTGTGTTTTTAATGGAATGGGCCTCATCGATGGAAGGTCTGTGTCCGACTCGGGGACTATCACTCTGACCACTAAGCCACCGTGATTTACGGCTTCCAGTCGCCCTCTTGTATCCCCCTCAATACTTCGGAATTGTTCTATGCATTTCATACCACATCCCGTGTAGTGCTGATTCGAATTCATGCAAATTTTGTTGAGCAGAATATCTACATTGAATCCAGCTCTCCAAAATGTCCCACGTATATGATCCAGGTGATTCCGATCCCCACTCATTGCTGGCCACATAATGTTCTGGATAAATTGGATCACATCTCTTGAACGATGGGGCCGAGCGTTATCGTCCATGGAAATAGTGGTCTTGCATGGCTAATGGATTGTCGAAATGTGGAACGAAAACTGGATCGAGCATTTCCTGGATGTAGTGACCCTCTGTCAGATTGCCTTGTATTGTCACCAAATCCAGCTTGTAATAAAATGAGAAACATCTCCATACCATACCAGACCAACCACCATTTGGTACAGTTGGCTTGACGTTTTTTGGTGCATAAGCTGTACCAGGAGGCCTCCCAACTCTAATTCTACCATCAACAGCATGCAGAAGAAATCTGCTTTCGTCGGACTCTTCTCCAAAATCACAAGTTCCATCCTTGTATTTGTCTGCACCAAAAGACGCTTCGTTGATCTTCCGGACCTCATCCCTGAGACGATTTGTAACTGTTTGGAAACTGGCCGGACGACACCACAGTCAGAGTGTTGTATTAAAAACAAACAATACTGTATTAACATTACTGAACAGCCGTGGAATGAATGACTCAATATGGTATGTGATTAACAACAATAGGTTGATCTGCTGAAACAATATGAACTACAAACTGTTGCAAAACTAAAACCGTTGATAAACATTCTTTATCAATAGTTGAATGTGATCGTTGGCATTTATCAAATTTACGGGAAAAATAACAAATTGGATGATCGATGGCAGAATTATCTTCTTCTAATACAACTTTACCGGTAACAGTGTCGCTGGCATCACAAGCTAATTTAAAGGGAGAGAAAAAATACAGTTTTATCGAACGAGCTTCTGTAGAGCATCATATTCATGTGTGTGAATCTTGCACGTTGTTTACGTTGTAATGATGTTGGTGGAGAAACTGCTGATGACCCTACTGGTGCTATTTAAATTCTGGGTCGAAGTAAGTGAAGTTTGTATTATCAATAAAGGGGGTGGTGGAGGGGGGGGGGGGGGGTGCATGACTCGGTCTATAGAGCAAAAGTTTATCACACGGATACAAGTCTACAATCCGTAGGTCTTCCATTCCATTCCATTCCATCTCATGGCAATTAGTAAATTTTAAAAATTTTAAATAAATTTTCTCTCCAATGCCCTGTTTTCTTTTTATTTCCTACCCCTGATAATGGTTTTAAAATAAACCAAAGGCGCTATTTCTTACATGTCTCTCGACTATATTAATCCAAACTTGTCAGGCATTTTGTAACTTAACCTTGATAAACATTTTATGACAATTTTCTATGTTTAAAAAACTTGTCTGCTTTTTGGAAAAGGAAGATCTTTTTGAATGAAATTAAAAATATTCTCTAAATTTTTGTACTTTCTAACCATTTTCAACTTAATCTTTCTGATGTTTTGTTTGTAGAACTATTCAATTTTGTTATATTTTCCGATTTGTTATAGGTTCGCCATTTCCTTATGTCTTGGGTGTCAAACAAAAATGCAGAAGTTATCATTACTATGTTTATTGTACATCTAGTGGTAAATGTAAGTTGCGGGACTTTTGCTATGCTTTAAAACAAAATTGTAAGCATGATAGATTGATGTTTTACGCCGCACACAAGATTGTATGGCGGGGTTGCAAGTTTAATGGGGAGGAAACCTTCGATCTTCAGCGAGTACATGCCGAAGAGCCTGTTCAGAAGTCCCTAACTCCCCCTCCGGCACCCTACTGAACAGTCCCTAACTCCCCCTCCGGCACCCTGCTGAACAGTCCCTAACTCCCCCTCCGGCACCCTACTGAACAGTCCCTAACTCCCCCTCCGGCACCCTACTGAACAGTCCCTAACTCCCCCTCCGGCACCCTACTGAACAGTCCCTAACTCCCCCTCCGGCACCCTACTGAACAGTCGATAACTCCCCCTCCGGCACCCTACTTAGCAGTCCCTAACTCCTCCTCCGGCACCCTACTGAACAGTCCCTAACTCCCCCTCCGGCACCCTACTGAACAGTCCCTAACTCCCCCTCCGGCACCCTACTGACCAGTCCCTAACTCCCCCTCCGGCACCCTACTGAACAGTCCCTAACTCCCCCTCCGGCACCCTACTGACCAGTCCCTAACTCCCCCTCCGGCACCCTACTGAACAGTCCCTAACTCCCCCTCCGGCACCATACTGAACAGTCCCTAACTCCCCCTCCGGCACCCTACTGAACAGTCCCTAACCCCCCCCTCCGGCACCCTACTGAACAGTCCCTAACTCCCCCTCCGGCACCCTACTGAACAGTCCCTAACTCCCCCTCCGGCACCCTACTGAACAGTCCCTAACTCCCCCTCCGGCACCCTACTGACCAGTCCCTAACTCCCCCTCCGGCACCCTACTGAACAGTCCCTAACTCCCCCTCCGGCACCATACTGAACAGTCCCTAACTCCCCCTCCGGCACCCTACTGAACAGTCCCTAACCCCCCCTCCGGCACCCTACTGAACAGTCCCTAACTCCCCCTCCGGCACCCTACTGAACAGTCCCTAACTCCCCCTCCGGCACCCTACTGAACAGTCCCTAACTCCCCCTCCGGCACCCTACTGAACAGTCCCTAACTCCCCCTCCGGCACCCTACTGAACAGTCCCTAACTCCCCCTCCGGCACCCTACTGAACAGTCCCTAACTCCCCCTCCGGCACCCTACTGAACAGTCCCTAACTCCTCCTCCGGCACCCTACTGAACAGTCCCTAACTCCCCCTCCGGCACCCTACTGAACAGTCCCTAACTCCCCCTCCGGCACCCTACTGAACAGTCCCTAACTCCCCCTCCGGCACCCTACTGAACAGTCCCTAACTCCCCCTCCGGCACCCTACTGAACTGTCCCTAACTCCCCCTCCGGCACCCTGTTGAACAGTCCCTAACTCCCCCTCCGGCACCCTGCTGAACAGTCCCTAACTCCCCCCCCCCCGGCACCCTGCTGAACTTTTGTATCAACGCATCTATTTAAATAATCTGTAGGGCGATCGATGGATCAAATTAATCAATCACTTGACCATCCTATGTGGAATGATTGATTGATTTTTTTTTTTGATTGAAAGTTTATTTGCCAGAACTTATTTAAAGCAGCACAATCTTGATATAGTCATTATTCTGGTGGGAGAAAACCCCAAGGGGCTTGTTATTTCCCATGAATAGGTAAGTATATAATGTAATAAAAAAAGTTTAAAGGCATTATAGACAAATACAATACAAATGAATTCTAGGGTTGTGGCATGGTTGGCACAGCTTGGCGACAATATGCGATCTAAAGATAATCAAAAAAGTGAATCGAATCGCCGTAGCCAAGGATATATCAATTTTCTAAAAAAAAACGAAAGAAAAAAAAAATATATATATATAAATATAATACACATAAATACATGAACGTGTATAAACAAAAACCAGCTGTGTGAAGGTTTCAAACCTATTTATGAAGCAATGTATTTTTAAGGTGATTCTTAAACAAAGATAAGGAGGCTATTGATTTTAAACAAGAGGGCAATTTATTCCATTCACATGGGCCTTTGATTTTCGTTGTGTACAACAACAAATCAGTTCTGTAATAAGGTTTGTACAGATTGAGTGGATGGCCACGGGTAGTATAGGGATTAATCTCGGACTGCTTAATGAAATAACTTCTAAATTGGATAGGCAGTAGAGAAGGGTGATGAAAATATTTGTTAACAAACTGTAAAACTAGAAATAAATTAAGGTCATGTAAAGAAAGAATTTTGAACTTTTCAAATAAAGGTGCCGTGTGTTGGAGACGACCACTATGCGAGATAACACGAATAGCACGCTTTTGGAGGAGAACTAAGGGCTGGAGATGTGTAACATAAGTATTACCCCATAAAATATTACAATAGGATAAGTAAGGATATATCAGAGCATAATACAAAATAAACAAAGTTTTGCAGTTAACAGAGGTTTTGATACAATTTAAGATACCGATATTCCTTGAAATCTTTTTACATACAAGGTTAATATGGGTAGTCCATGATAAACGGTCATTTAGAAATAACCCCAAGAATTTATAGTCATGGACTTGTTGGATTTTGTTTCCTTGGATATGGAGCTGGTAATGGTTTACTTTAAAGTTGGATCTTGGTTTGATGAGCATGAATTTGGTCTTCTCCAGGTTAAGTAGAAGTTTGTTACAGGAGAACCAATTATGAAGTAGATTAAGTTCCTCAGACAAAACATTAAAAAGTTCGTCAGGGTCATCACATGAATAAAATATACTAGTGTCATCTGCAAATAATATGTACATAACTTTTTTAAGTACACCAGGCAAGTCGTTAATATACAGTAGAAACATAATGGGTCCCACGATCGAGCCCTGAGGCACACCGATTGATGCTTGACCCTCTGATGAGGTAACACCATTACAATGGGTAACCTGAGATCGGTTAGACAAGTATGACCGAAACCATTTATTTGAGCAGTCTCTGAACCCATAGTGATCAAGCTTATTCAATAAAATTTCGTGATTGACGGTGTCAAACGCTTTTGATAGATCTAAAAAAGCCACAGCACTTAGATGTTTAGATTCTTTCGCAGAAATTAGTTTGTCATATAGAGATAAACTGGCCAGAAATGTGTTATGATTTTCCCTAAAACCGTACTGATTGATAGAGAGAATAGCATGGTGTTCAAGGAACTCCAGTACTCGGACGATAGCGGCTCTCTCTAATATCTTGCTAAAACAAGGAAGAATCGATATCGGGCGATAATTTTTTACGTCTGTTTCACATCCGGCTTTAAATATCGGACTGATTTTTGAACTTTTCATTTTTGACGGGACAATACCGGAGTGGAAGGACAGGTTTATTACAGTAGATAAAGGCGAAGCTATTTTATCTGAAACTAGTTTTAATAGGGACATTTTTAAACCATCTAATCCCGGCGTGGTATTTTTGGAATTGGATATTATATTAATAATTTCATGTTCATTTACAGGAGAAAACACAAAGTTATCGGTCTGGGGTAGCGTAAGCCAGTCTTTATAATGTCCGTTTCCATCAGGAATTTTGTCAGCAAGTAGTTGCGCTGCAGAGCAAAAGTAGTCATTGAATTTATTTGCAATTTTCCGTGGATCAGTCAGAGTTTCGGCGTCTGTTTTGAGAGTACTAATTACTTGATTGTGGCGATTACGACACAAAAGCTCATTAATGACTCTCCAAGTGTTTTTGATGTCATTTTCAGAATTTCGAATTTTAACGTGGAAATAGTCTTTTTTACTAATTTTTAATAAGTGATTTAGTTTGTTTCGGTATTTGCGATATTGTTGTCTTATGATTGGCAGGTATCAGTGAAGGTCAGAGACTTTCTCTGGGTACAAGCCTTAGTTTCCCCAAGTTATATAATCTTTAATGCCGCTGCGGCATTAAACCTCAATCAAGCAGACAATAGAATCCTTTAACTTTTTGTCCCTTGCAGTGTTTTATCCGTTACCCCGTAAAGACGCTTTATGACACCTTGCTCTAATTCATAGACGGGCCCCCGTGGCTCAGAAGGTAGAGCGATGGACGCTCAATCCGAACAGCCACCAATCGGCTGTGGGTTCAAATCCCACTCAGTCCAAAAAAATTGGAAAATTTTCTGACTGGGTTTTCACTCGAACGACCAATGTGGGATGGTTGTCAGTTACCAGCGGAAGGTCGTGGGTTTCCTCCGGGCACAGAGCCCTGTTTCCTCCCACAATAAAACTGGCAACGCTGCCATATAAGCGAAATAATCTTGAGCGCGGCGTAAAACACCAAACAATCAATCAATCAATCCTCCCACAATAAAACTGGCAACGCCGCCATATAAGTGAAATAATCCTGAGCGCGGCGTAAAACACCAATCAATCAATCTAGTTCATAGACAGTTAACCAGGTCAACCATATTTTGTTCTAAATATCTATTTCAGAAAAGCAAAAACAATAAGTGAACAATATATTCATTTACATTCTTCTATAGATTATCTAAAGTCAGTTATTAAAAAAAATTGCCAATAAAAAAAAAATAAAATCAGATAAAAGCAGTTCATTGATACAAGCCAGGTCTCAAATAGCGTCATTGTGGGGTAAAGAGTTACAGTGACATGATCTGCTGAAATTCTAACCTTTTTTATAAATTCTGATTGTCACGACAGGAAGAGGTTTTAAAGTCATCGGAAAACTGAATGATTAACATTAGAATGTGGAAAATTCATACAGTCTGTGTGCTGTAGAAGGGAACATTTTATTTGAAAAGTAACCCAAAATTAAATAATTGAGATTCGAGACCAGCATTCATATATTCTAGGTCTAAATTATTTTAAAACATTTACTTTAACTTACATTCTCGAGCCAGGTAGCACTAAAAAGCTTCTGAATTTGCACGTCTTTGGGAAAAAAAGACGTGCAAATTATTTCCATTTTCTCTATTAACGAAAAAAATGTGGCAACGAATTTAAACATTAAAAGCAATTTTGTTTTCTTTGCAGGCTTTTATATTTTGGGTTGTGGACAATTTTTTTAAAAGAAAGATAAAGAAGTCCGTGTTTGTTGAAACAAGCTCTGATTCAGATGCTAGGATGAAATTTTTCAAGTCCTCCGATCGTATAGGCCTACCCTCGAGACAGTATCTCTTACTAGTCTTTCCTGGTTCCTTGTCTAAACAGTGTACATTTAGGAATTTACGAGCTCTCTAAAAATAAATGAAATATTCAATTCGACGATTTCATACCCACCCACGTAGCTGGAGTGCAGACTGCTAAAGAGAACGACATTAAATTTCCTAATGCAGTAGGATGTATGCGCGGTATATAAAACAGTCGAACTAAATATTTTATTTTTCATTAGAAACTTACTCTACAAGGTAATCCACATGGCAAGACATGACATGTTAAATTTAAATCCTTTTATATATAAGATAATTTGGAAAGTTGGGAACAAATTTATTAAAAAGATGACATTATACTTATAGGCCTATAATGTGTAGAGGAGCCCAACCTTCAAGGGTTCCCACTTATGTGGGATGGGTGCCAGGCACAAACGGAAGTTTTCGTCTAGTTTTTGCAATCAATTCTTGTATTTTTTTTTCGAAAAAGCAACTCTCTTTCCCGAACTACTCCTTTTGATTTTGCTATAATGCGCCTCAATGTTTATCTACCTGTAAGCCAGTAGAACAGAATATAATTATAAGGGATGTTCGGACTAGTGGACCTTCGGACTAGTGAACCTTCGGACTAGTGAACCTTCGGACTAGTGAACCTTCGGACTAGTGAACCTTCGGACCAGTGAACCTTCGGACTAGTGAACCTTCGGACCAGTGAACCTTCGGACTAGTGAACCTTCGGACCAGTGAACCTTCGGACCAGTGAACCTTCGGACTAGTGAACCTTCGGACCAGTGAACCTTCGGACCAGTGAACCTTCGGACCAGTGAACCTTCGGACTAGTGGACCTTCGGACTAGTGAACATTCGGACCAGTGAACCTTCGGACCAGTGAACCTTCGGACCAGTGAACCTTCGGACCAGTGAACCTTCGGACTAGTGAACCTTCGGACCAGTGAACCTTCGGACCAGTGAACCTTCGGACTAGTGAACCTTCGGACCAGTGAACCTTCGGACCAGTGAACCTTCGGACCAGTGAACCTTCGGACTAGTGAACCTTCGGACTAGTGAGCAGTTCCCCAATATCTGCCCGACTTACAAAGCAGACAAAATGGACTGGCGAAACTCCAAATATTCAGGTGGGGGTTTTAAGTCTTATTAGTCGACGAAAACTCGCCCAGGGGATCCTGGCCGCTGGGTTTAGTGACAGAAGTAAGATTTGGACAGAGTTAGAAGTGTAAAACTTCGCACAAACTTATGCAGTTTGGTACGACCGATCAGTAAGATTGTCTTTCTCGAAGGGAAACACTCTGATTAACATGAATTCTAAGATTGTTTTTTTTGTATTGAATATTGGTAATTCAAGGCGTGTGTTTCTTGTATGTCTGATGTACAGGCGCTTTGCTCGTAAGTTTTGTATTACTTTGTGTTCTGTGTTTGTTCTATGTTTGGCTATGCATGCTGTGTATATGTATAATCTATGCAATGTATATGTTTAATCTGCAACTTGTAAATGTATTGTTAACCGGATGCTCTAACCTAATTGCATGTTCCGTCTTGTGCATGTATGTCTTGTTTGTTTCTTTCAATATAGATTCAACGGGGGGGGGGGGGGGGGGGGGGGGGGTAAATAATAGTAGATAATTGAAAAAGGTCAGTTGGCAAACAATAGTTCCACGGGGGGTCACAATGTTAAAGGGATAGGCCATCACTAAGCCACCCACGTGATACCTGCTATTCTTTACTCTACCCTTGTTTAATTTAGATTTTTTTAAAAAACTTTTTAAAATATTTTTTCTTCTTCTCACTTTGAATTTGGTGGAACAAATACTTGTGTCCAAAGGGGAAATATTGTTTTTAATATTGTATTAAAAGTAAGAAATAATTGTAATGTGTAAATGTAAATAGATTAGTTTGAAATATGATGCCATTGTATTATCATATGTAATCTTATAATCATGTATATATATATGTGGCCTCGCAAAAGCATTTGACACTGTTAAGCATGACATACTGTTGTACAAACTTTCACACTATGGATTCCGGGGACAATCCAACATATGGTTTCAGAGTTACCTATACAACCGGTATCAATGTGTCTCTTACAACAGAACTCTGTCATCCCTTAAATCTATTGAATATGGTGTACCTCAAGGCTCTGTGCTAGGCCCGATTCTATTCCTTTTGTACATTAATGATTTACCCCGTGCTTCAAATCTCCTGGATCTCTTTTTATTTGCCGACGACACTAGTGCAGTCCACTCATCTGATAATATTACAGATACCATCAACATCATCAACACAGAGCTCAACAAATTATACAACTGGTTTTCAGCCAACCGACTCTCCCTTAACCTAAACAAAACTAAATGCCTCCTAGTCCTCCCTCACAACTATAAACTAAAACAACCAATACCTTCTGTAATTATAGCTAATACTGAAATAGATCTTGTTACAGAATATAAGTTTTTAGTAATCATCATCAACAGTAAACTGAACTGGACATCCCATATAGGTTGTATTTGTCAGAAGCTTTCTCGAAATATCGGCATCATTCAACATCTCAAACATTCATTAAACAAAAAAAAACTCTTTCTACTGTATTATAGCATAATTTATCCTTATCTTATCTATGGTAACATCTTGTGGGGTAGCACGTATTCTACTCATCTCAACTCATTAGTTGTATTTAAAAAACGAGCTGTAGGTGCAATCACCCTTTCTTCACCCTTAGAACACACAGCACCCATTTTCATGAAGTTAAAAATTTTACCTTTACCTTCCATAAATCTTTATTGTAATCTTCAACTCTGTCATAAATTCTTCTATCGGTCAGATGAAATTCCTTACAGCTTCTCTAATTACCTTTTGAAACAATCTGCTATTCATCAATTTTGCACTAGAGCTCATGCTTTAGATTTCAATAGGCCATTTTACCAAACAAACTTGTTATTCTATATTTTCAAATCTGCAGGCCTCAGAGAGTGGAACAAATTACCGAATACATAAAACTATTTTTTCGTCGTCATTATTTAAATCTAAACTTAAATCACATCTGATTTCTATGATTGGAAACTAAAGCATTAAACTGTTGCACTTGTAAAAAGATAATTCTATGCTATCCTCACCTATAAGATATGCCATATCTATTTTCATTTTTTTTGTACTTCAGGGATAGAACAAGCTCCCTGGAGCTTTAATCCCGCTTCTGTAATACATTTGTTTGTACTCCGTTTCATAATATGTGAGAGGTGAATAAATAAATACAAATACAAATATACTTACAATATGTTTAGGTGGTCTAAGAGTGTTTTAGCAGAGTGTGTGTCTTTGAGAGCGACAAATGTGTCATCGACTTTCCTAATCCAGAAAAAGGGTTGAATGGGAGAGGATGCCAATGCTAAATTTTCAAGTTTTGTGATATAAATGTCAGAAATTATAGGTGAAAGCGGTGTTGGGCGTTGGATGATAAGTTGTTTGTATTTGTCTTGGTTGATTTCTCCGTTGGTTTTCAGTGCATTGAGAATAGCTCTATGTTGTTTATCATATTTGTTGGTTGGGTCTCTTGTAAGTGTTTTGTATGTGGTTTTGTCATCGAGAAGATTATGTACTAGTTGGTCAAAATGGGTTGTGTCTAGAATAGCTGTTGCTTTACCTTTATCTGCTGGTGCAATCACAATGATTTATCCTGTTTGAGTTCATTGATAGCTTTCCTCTCTTCTTTACTTAGATTTGGTGTTTGGGGTTTGGCATTATTTATGATGGCTGTAATTTTGTGTCTTAGATAGTCTATATTCCCTCCTGGTGCTAATTGTTGTATTCCACTTTCAATGTCTACAAGTTAGACTAACGTCTCTTTATAATTGGAACGGTGGAGTCAAAGCTATGCTTGACAATTATGGTTACAGTAATTTGTATATAGATAGATCGGTGGAATGTTCTCACTTGTTATTTAAGCAAACTGTACAGGATTGTTATATACAAAATCTTGACGTAAACATGACGGTTTCGTCAAGGTTTGATAGTTATGTTTCTTTTAAAAATGATGACTTTGAGGAGGCAAAATACTTAAGTCTCTTTCACCTAGTTAATTGGAAATTGTTTAAAACTGTATCACAGTTTCGGTTAGGTTACCACGGTCTTAAGATCGAAAAGGGTCGGTACCTTAAAATTCCAAAAGAACAAAGGATATGTGGAAAATGTAGTATGCGTGCCATAGAAGATGAGTACCATGCACTGCTTTGCTGTCCAGCTAACCTAACTCTTAAGCAAATTTATTTACCAAAATTATACCGTTCTTGGCTGTTTAACTTCAGGAAGCTTATGAATCCTCAGAGCATAAACTCATTCACATCTCTTTCTAAATATATTATTGCTATCACCGAAAACAGAGATGTCTTGCCAAATATTTGATAAAAATATAACTCATGATTTGTATATTGTGTATACATTTATTTTGGGAGAGAAGCCTTTAGGCTTATCCTGTAAATAAACTCACTCACTCACAATGAAATCTTCCTTAGTTATAGTGTGGTTTGTTGGGACAAAATTTAAACCTTTCTCTAACAGACTAACTTGGTGTGGTGTGCTTTGCTGCTCAAGTTAACTACAGTTGTGGTCCGTGTAGAGGGTGTAGTGTTTGCGTGCGTGCGTGTGTGTCTGTTGTTAAGGTGATTGGATTTGTTGATATGAGTGTCTCTTACTGGAAGCCATCCAGATCAAGAAAACAAAGCCCAGCATGAACAGAGACAAAGGATTATATATCCCCAACTGTTACTTTTGTTACTCTAAAGGTCTATTGTTACTTTTCTTAAATGCCACTCAAACAACCGTTGTTATTCATTTGCTATTTTATTATTTAACGTTTTGCTAAGGAGACAATAAAACATACGCCACCTCACCGTATTTTCACTGCATGTCTCGATCTGTTCGTCTCTTCACAATATGTGTTGTCAAACTGCTATGGTTTCTTTGAAACTAATCCCAAGGAACTTGTCTAAACAAGGAATTTATCTGAACAAGTTTACTCATCTGTCAGCATAGGAGACGGGCTATATAAGCCGGTTGCATGGAATGATTATCATTCAGGCACACCAGTCAATAAAGACCGTTTCTCTCTACGTTATCAGGTGAGTGTACATTTATCGCGCTTTGTTAATTGTAGTTTGTGAGATGGAATCTATGACCGTGTTGTTTGTTTATGGACCAGTTGCGATGCGTCGGCGATGGGTAAAACCCGGGAAATTTTAACAAAATCTTGAGACAGATCTCACGATTTTGCTCTCGTCGGAGGCGCTCTCCGGACGCCTGCGGCTTGTCGCAGATTTTTTAGGCATCGCCACAGCCGTCGCGGTCCCCATCTTTGAACTTAAAATTTTAAGATTGCTCGCAAGATTTTTCACCCATTTTGGCCACCCCAGACACAATCTCCGATGACCTACGATGCCCTCCGATTAATCGGAGGCGTCCTCCGAATAATCTGAGACTAGTCGCAAGATTCTGTGTGGGATTGGAAATTCAGGTTGAGATTAAATGTCTGCGAGTAGTCTCCGGCGCCCTCCAACTGAATCGGAGGCGCCCTGCGACGATTCGTACGCTTTCTTTGATCGTCTCCGACGAATCGTACAGTGGAATCGTAGTAAATTTCTCCTCCTTTTCCCCCACATATACCCAGGGTGGGGGGAAAATTAAAAGAAAAGACCCTCGCAGATATCGTCTCCGATCGCCTACCATGTCATCGGAGGCCAATCCCACGATTTTTCGACAAAACCGGGTCAAAATCCTTGAAAAAATCTCAGACAATGTGACTGCTCCACTTTTATTAGGATTATTGATAGGATTGTTCAAGGATTCTTTATTTTCTACGACGACCCCCGGCCAAAACTAATCCCCGACAGATCGCCGACATTGTGACTGGGCCATTATGGGCCAGTCACAAATCAGTTGCGATGCGTCGGCGATGGGTAAAACCCGGGAACTTTTAACAAAATCTTGAGACAGATCTCACAATTTTGCACCCGTCGGAGGCGCTCTCCGGACGCCTGCGGCTTGTCGCAGATTTTTTAGGCATCGCCACAGCCGTCGCGGTCCCCAACTTTGAACTTAAAATTTTAAGATTGCTCACAAGATTTTTCACCCATTTTGGCCATCCCAGACACAATCTCCGATGACCTACGATGCCCTCCGATTAATCGGAGGCGTCCTCCGAATAATCTGAGACTAGTCGCAAGATTCTGTGTGGGATTGGAAATTCAGGTTGAGATTAAATGTCTGCGAGTAGTCTCCGGCGCCCTCCAACTGAATCGGAGACGCCCTGCGACGATTCGTACGCTTTCTTTGATCGTCTCCGACGAATCGTACGGTGGAATCGTAGTAAATTTCTCCTCCTTTCCCCCCACATATACCCAGGGTGGGGGGAAAATTAAAAGAAAAGACCCTCGCAGATATCGTCTCCGATCGCCTACCATGTCATCGGAGGCTAATCCCACGATTTTTCGACAAAACCGGGTCAAAATCCTTGAAAAAATCTCAGACAATGTGACTGCTCCACTTTTATTAGGATTATTGATAGGATTGTTCAAGGATTCTTTATTTTCTACGACGACCCCCGGCCAAAACTAATCCCCGACAGATCGCCGACATTGTGACTGGGCCATTATGGGCCAGTCACAAATCAGTTGCGATGCGTCGGCGATGGGTAAAACCCGGGAACTTTTAACAAAATCTTGAGACAGATCTCACAATTTTGCACCCGTCGGAGGCGCTCTCCGGACGCCTGCGGCTTGTCGCAGATTTTTTAGGCATCGCCACAGCCGTCGCGGTCCCCATCTTTGAACTTAAAATTTTAAGATTGCTCACAAGATTTTTCACCCATTTTGGCCATCCCAGACACAATCTCCGATGACCTACGATGCCCTCCGATTAATCGGAGGCGTCCTCCGAATAATCTGAGACTAGTCGCAAGATTCTGTGTGGGATTGGAAATTCAGGTTGAGATTAAATGTCTGCGAGTAGTCTCCGGCGCCCTCCAACTGAATCGGAGGCGCCCTGCGACGATTTGTACGCTTTCTTTGATCGTCTCCGACGAATCGTACAGTGGAATCGTAGTAAATTTCTCCTCCTTTTCCCCCACATATACCCAGGGTGGGGGAAAAATTAAAAGAAAAGACCCTCGCAGATATCGTCTCCGATCGCCTCCGATGCAATCTGAGGCTAATCCCACAATTTTTCGACATAACCGGGTCAAAATCCTTGAAAAAATCTCAGACAATGGGACTGCTCCACTTTTATTAGGATTATTGATAGGATTGTTCAAGGATTCTTTATTTTCTACGACGACCCCCGACCAAAACTAATCCCCGACATTGTGACTGGGCCATTATTGTCGGTTGTGAGATGGAGTTTATAACTTTGTTGAGTGTTTATTGTAGGTTGTGAGATGACGTTTATAACCTTGTTTGGTAATTGTAGGTTATGAGATGTAGTTTATAACCATGTTGTTTGTTATGACTAATTGTAGGCTGTGAGATGGAGCTTATAACCATACTGTTTGTTATAACTGTCCTGGTTAATAACCATGTTGTTTGTATTAACTATGCTGTTTTGTCATAACCGTGCTGTTTGTTAATCATAGGTAATGAGATAGAGTTTATAACCTTGTGGTGTGTAGGTGCTGGTTGTAGGTTATGGGATGTAGTTTATAACCTTGTTGTTTGCTAGAAAAAGGTTATGAGATGGAGTTTATAACCTTGTTTTTTGTGCTGGTTGTAGGTTATGAGATGTAGTTTATAACCTTGTTGTTTGCTAGAAAAAGGTTATGAGATATAACCTTGTTTTTTGTGCTGGTTGTAGGATATGAGAAGGAGTTGCATCGGAGGCGATATGTGCGAGGGTCTTTTCTTTTAATTTCCCCCCACCCTGGGTATATGGGGGGGGGGGGGATGAGGGCGATTTACTACGAAAAGCGTACGAATCGTCGCAGGGCGCCTCCGATTCAGTTGGAGGGCACCGGAGACTACTCGCAGACGTTTAATCTCAACCTGAGTTTTACCTTGTTGTTTGCTGGCTGTAGGTTGTAAGATGGAGTTTATAACCTTGTAGTTTTGTTTTGTTCGTTGTTCGTTACATAGTTTTGTCTGTCCCGGGGGGGGGGGGGGGGGTGGAGAAAGCAACATTTATGGGGTTCAATCTCATTTCACCGATGTTCTTGCTATAGTTAAGATGCGTAACCATTGTCAATGTGTTACAAAAGGATTCCAAAAATTCTACTGACCAAGGCTAGGCTCGTGTCAGTCGTCAACCTAATGAAATATCATAGGTTTGGTTTGTTGCAACAATTTATGGGGTGTAAAGGTCTAAATGATATACCTCTTTTTAACACAATTAGAAACTTGTCTCCATGGTTATTTTAGACAAGAAGATTTTCCTTGTGCCCGTGTGTTTTAGTGTTCATAAATATATGTACTACTACATCAAACTTAATCATACTAAACAGTTGGTGCACCTTTGACTAATTAAGGTGTTGTATTAACTCTAACTTTTGATTAGATCCAACCAAAAAGTTTTTTGTATAAGGACACCCACAAAACAGATGTACTATTCTCTCTTCTGTTTGTTTACAAAAAACAGCCCTTGTTGTCTCCTCCAATACCAATCGTAAATAGGTAAGAATTAGTGGCAACTATACGATGAATTATCCTGTATTGTAGTCCGAGTTTCTGACTCCAAAATTACTATTTTTTTATACTGACGGCCGTATTTTGGAGTCAGGGTTCACTGCAATCAATAAGCCGGAGTTGGCTGCCCGCTCAGAAGAGGGCAGTATGTGGTTCGATTTAGACAAAGAAATAGCAATATTACCTACTCAGATCGTGTCTAAACGGTGATAATCACGTTCATGGATAATTTCGCTACCTACCAGTGCCTGATATGGACGAGCAGGATCGGCCAGTAAACATTTATCTTCCCCTGAATTCACTTTTGGCTTCTCCAGTCTCAAACTCTCCGCCATTGATGACGTAACACTGTTTATCGGTTTTTCAGTTTTTTAACGTTAAATTCCCTTTACAAAAGGCTAAATTATTAATGAATGGCGTACTGACACTATTTGAGTTAGTTATGTTGTTATTTACTGTGTAAATCAGACCGCATACTGCCCGACCAGCTTTCTGGCCACACGATCTGGTCCTTCACTCCAAATAAAAGTGAATTATTTTTTCTTTTAAAAAATTCTGATCTGGTTTTGGCAGTGAAATTAACAGATGTGTTATCTTAGACATAGCTAATTGTTTTACAACTACAATCCTTCCTAAAACAGTAAGTTTTCCGCGTTTCCAGTTTTTTTAATACAAAGCCAATATCTCTAAGTTTTGAAGCGTAATTTTCCATAACCATATGATCTAGGTTGGTACAATAGTATATTCCTATTTAATAAGCACATCGAGTTTGTCCATTGTAATTTCAAATTGGGACAGATTTTTTCTTTACTCTTTCTTTTCCTGCCAATCCACATTGATTGTGTTTTGCCAATTTTTAACTTGAATCCAGAAAGAGTATAGTATAGCAGCAGCAGTCTCATGGTTGAGGGGACATTTCAGTACCATCAAGAATGATTGTAGTGTCATCGGTCCGTGTAACGTTCGTTAATTCAATTTTCAATTTTTGATATCGCAAAATGAAATTTGGAAATGACCATTTTAAGGTCAATTTTTCATTTTCGTTTTCTACTTTTTGAAAAGAAGCAATGAAAATTGAAATTTGACGTTCAATTTTCAATTTTTGTTTTCTCTCTATTCAACACACAAATTAAAAATAGAAAAATGACGGTCATTTCACCCTTAATGAAACGAATATTGAAAGTTGTAACCTTCGTCAATGAAACACACTGCGCAAGTCACAAAACACCGAAGCAAACCGCAATACGCATTGCCGCAGCCCTTGTGAAGCAGGCCAGGGAGAGCTAAACTTACAGCCCTTGTGGAGCACAAAATAACACGCGACTTTCTCTAAAACAAAGACTCTTAAAACAAGGACTGCTTTACTAAAATCACAGGAGTAAGATTTCCAAGACTTAAAACATCCGAGTAAGGCAAGTACGCCACAGATTAGCATTAAAATTGGCCCTGAAACCACGCAAATGGTGATGTGCCCCACAAGGGATGTTGGTGTTTTTAGGCTAATCAAAAGTGAAATTCACGATTTCTTCATCAGAATGTGTTTATTAGACTCTATTAAGGAGACAGAAACAATCAAAGATTTTGTTAAAATCGCTTAATGTGCCTGGCTATTGGCCTCTTCGCACCCAGAAAGTGCATTCTTCTCATATTTAGCTTGTTCATAGTTAGAGCCATGCAGCACGTTGCTTAACACTGCAACACGGACTATGGCGCAAAAATAATTGAAAAAAAAAAACATACATGCATCACCATGGTTACCGCCAAACTAAAGACGACATGAAACTGCATGGCAGACCTTGCATTTAATAGATTGCATACATAATGGTACATTTTGATCCCCGTTTCTTTTTTTTCTCTTATTTTATCTTATTTTGCTCAAGAAAAAAAGGAGGGGGGGGGGCGCGGCTGACCTCCTGGGCACCCCCTTGATCAGCCCATACTATTGGCGATATGTTTCACAAGGGATGTTGGTGTTCAAGACTAATTAAAGGTCAAAGTCACGATTTCTTTATCAAAATGTGGCCATTAGACTCTAGGAAGACGGAAACAATCAAAAGTTTTATCAAAATCGCCCAAAGTGCCTCGCTGTTGGTGATGTGTTCCACAAGGGGTGTTGGTGTTTTAATTAGCCTTTAAACACCAACATCCCTTGTGGAGCACATCGCCAATATAGCGAGGCACGTTAGGCGATTTTAATAAAAGTTTTGATTGTTTCTGTCCCCCTAGAGCCTAATGAACACACTCTGATGAAGAAATCGTTAATTTGACTTTTAATTAGTCTAAAAACCTCAACATCCTGTGGAGGGCATATCGCCAAGAGCGAGGCACAAAGCACGATTTTAAGAAACTTTTGATTGTTTTTGTCTCCTTTTAGTCTAATGAACACATTCTGATGAGAAAATCCTTAATTTGACTTTTAATTAGCCTTAAAATACCAACATCCTTTGAGGAGCACATCGCCAATGGCGTGGTTCCAGGGCCAATTTTAATGCTAATCTGTGGCGTACCTGCCTTACTCGAATGTTATATGTCCTGGAAATCTTACTCCTATGATTTTCATAAAGCAGTCCTTGTTTTAGGATTCTTTGCTTTAAAGAAAGTGTTTTTTGTGCTCCACAGGGGCCGTCAGTTTTGCTCTAACCGGCTTGCTCCACAAGGGCTGTTTGCTTTGGTGGTTTGTGTCTTGCGCAGTTGTGTTTGGGGACTGACTTCGACCAATTGAAAATTGAAACATTGACGAAGGTTACAATTTTCAATATTCGTTTCGTGTAGAGCGAAAAGGCAAAATGAAAATTGAAAAATGACCGTCATTTTTCAATTTTTGATTTGTGTGTTGAAAACATAGAAAACAAAAATTGAAATTTGAACGTCAAATTTCAATTTTCATTTCTTCTTTTCAAAATGTAGAAAATGAAAATGAAAAATTGAACTTAAAAATGGTCATTTCCAATTTTCATTTCGCAATGTCAAAAAATGAAAATTGAATTAACGAACGTTACACGGACCGTCATCGGCATATTGGGGTAATTTGTATTCACTATTCATGACCTTCAATTTCTACTCCTTATATATTAGTATCTGCCCTGATCATGATCCCTAAAATTTCTGCACAGAGCATGGAAATATAAGCTGACAGCGGATCACCTTGTCTAATTTGATATTTTAGTAAATAGGCGATAAAGTTATTGGTAGTTATACATTTATGTAAGTTTTTAAGTAATGTTAAACAGAATGTTGAAATTATTGGCTATTTTTCTCAAGACGTATAATTCAGAAACTTTTAAGTGCTATTAGTCTCGAAAACGTACGATAAAGTATTGTTTTGAGCTAACTTTGGCTTAGAATGAATGAATGGTCGTCCCGGTTATTTAAATTTTGTTTACTTTTCGAACACGTTTTCGGTTCGTACAGGCCACATACTGTATGGGTTTTCCTCATTCCAACGCAAATCATTTAGTTTTTCGATGGCCTTGAAAGCCTCTTACTGTCGTGACGATCAGAAATTATGAAAAAATTGTGAATTTTGGCAGCTCATGCTACTTTAAACAACAAAACTATGATTTTACTATAGCGTCAAGAACTGCTATAGGATGTTGTATACGTACGTAGGCATACTTTGCTATAGGCCCCAATGTATCTTTATATTCATGGTGAGTGAGAGAAAATTTAACGTCGCTTTCAATATTAGTTCAGTCTTATCCCGACGGTGGAGGTTTTGTACCGTCGTTGCTGATACCAGCGTATTGCTAGATTAATACCAATTCATTAATTATATATACAGAGAAACTGTTTTTTGTTTCTATCACCTTTATCAAGGTTCAGCGATTTAATTTGTGTTTGTTTATTTTCACTTTGCAGTTTGAACTGTATGCTCAAGATCATACGGAATAAAGCTCCATACCTGTGTCAGAAGTTGGTCGCTATACAAGTGTTCAAAATTAATTTTAGCTTGTGAGCCCCTTACCCAATGATGGCAGAACAAACAGAAGATAACATGATAACGTTAAAAAAGAGAGACAAATTGCCAGGAAAAAGTTTACTGACAAAAAGAAAGAAATCAAATCACTTATTTTCCCGCTGGGCAACGCTATGGAAACTGTAAGAACTGCACTTCTTGAATTGGACATGCTAAATGAGGAGCTACAGGATATCAAGGAAGCAGGGGTTACCGATCAAAGGGATCAGGAATATGATCTGGAATATGCCAGCATAACACGAAAGGCTAAACGCTGGGTGAAAGATGTGGAAAGCCTAATCTCCATAGAGACAACGCTGACTTCTCTAAACACCCGTATTTCCCGATTGTCAATCATTACAGATGAATAAACAGCATTTTACCCTTGTACGCATAACGGGAGTGGTAGCTATCTTTTATCTGATAGACGCCTTAATGGCGAGTTTCTGTGTTTGTATTTTGAACAATTATATACATGGTTGCAGTGTCGTCCATATCAATTTAATGACTCTATAAATTAAGATTGAAACTCTGTGTTAATCAATATTCACCGAAGAAAACTTTACTTAATTGTATAAATATAGTCATTACCGTATCTATTAGCCTGTTAGAATTTAAAGTGACATGAACTATCAAACAGAGAACATTTCCTTGAAACAGAATGAATTAATTTTTCGTCATTTTCGTCCAGTACAAAATACGATCTTGGAGGTGTACGCTAAGGTTGTTTGTGTAAGCAACAAAAAGCCGTAATGTCAGCTCTCAACCTGGCCAGGAATTTTTTCCGTGTCAATCAGTGTCGGTTATTAACAAATTCTGTAAACTGATATATCCCGGCTATTTGAATTGTGTCCGTTATTAACAAACACCCTCTGTTCGTATGGGTTTTCGGCTTTACCAATATTTTTTATTTCAATGTCAACTGATATTTTTCAGTTTTTCAAGATACTTAAAACGCTAAGCTTCTGGTGACAATCGGAATCTATGAAAGTCCCAATTTGGCAGCTCATGCCACTTTAAGCTATACCTTATTTGTGTGTGTTTGCGTTTGTTATCATATCATATTCACTGTTGTAGTACCGCCCCTATGTAATGAGTTTGCAAATAAAAATATAAATACTCTGCTAATATTATGATCCTTTTTATTATAGTATTCGTAGTTTAAGGGACATTACCAGTCAAAATAGTGATTCGCTTTCATTAAAACTGATAAGAAAATTGACGGAGATTTTTTTATATTTGATTGATTGATTGTTTGGTGTATATGGCAGCGTTGTCAGTTTTATTGTGGGACGAAACCGGGCTCTTTGCCCGGAGGAAACCCACGACCTTCCTGTGGTAACTGGCAACCATCCCAAACGGGTCGTTCGAGTGAAAACCCAGTCAGAAAATTTTTCAATTTTTTTTGGACCGAGTGGGATTCAAACCGTGTGTTTGTACAAAAGTACGAATTTTGGACGGGGAATGAAACTTAGCTTTTCCTTACAAGGAAAAAAGAGCGAAAATTAAAAAGCGTTCAGTCTCGAAATTGTACGCTTCTATGGTCATTTAAACTAACGTCGGCGTTTAATGACGAATATTTGTCCAGGTTATTATATTTTTTTCGAAATCAACTTAAAGCGGCATGAGCTGCCAAAATTCACACTTTCTTCATAATTTCTGATCGTCACGATAGTAAGGGGCTTTGAAGGCCATCTAAAAACTAAATGATTGGCGTTGGAATGAGGAAAATCCCTACAATATGTGGCCTGTACGAACCGAAAACGTGTTCGGAAGGTAAACAAAATTTAAATAACCGGGACGACCATTCATTCATTCTAAGCCAAAGTTAGTTCAAAACAATACTTTATTGTACATTTTCGAGACTAGAAGCACTAAAAAGCTTCTGAATTATACGTCTTGAGAAAAATAGCCAATAATTTCAACATTCTGCTTAAACCACAAAATATCAACATTTTGGCAGCTCATGCCCCTTTAAACTGACCATCGCTTCATTTTTTTGTTATTTCAACCTCTATAATTATATTTTTTGATGAACTATTTTTTGAAAAACAGGAAAAATCCTGATATTATCTAGAGTAGACAGTCAGGCAGTCTAAAATTAGAAGTTACCTTAGTCCTAAAGTTCAGAGTTAACCTCTAAGGCCCATAGTTGCCATTTTTATCAGAAAATCCATTGGAATGGGGTTGGGGAGTTCATCTAGGAGGTCAACTGATCATGTGACTTTCGACAGTCCACAAAACAACAACATCGTGGAATTATGATGGCCGAGAAGGGACATCCCGTTTTACTTTCAAATCTTCCTTCAATCTTAGCCTACTCACAAACACGATAAAAATGCGATGGTAAAGTGATGGTTAATATTTACCATAGCTTTACTATCGCGTTTCCATCTTGTTTGTGATTTTCTTTCAAAACCCAGTCCATAAAGTACATTACAGGGATAATCCTTTCGATCCTAATTTCTATCGCAAAGTACGTATAGAACCAAGCTTTATTCAACTGAGAAACACGATAAAAACACGATGATAAATATTTACCATCGCATTTCCATAGTGTTGTCCAACCACTTGCACTATGCGACAAAAAAGACTTTTTATGGGATAACAGTTGTATTTTATTTTACAAATTCTTTTTTTAGGATAAGCCACAAACACGATGGAAACGCGATGATAAATATTAACCATCGCGTTTCTGAGATCAAAATATAGCCGGTTTAGTAAGTAAAACGCAACGAAAACTATTTTTCATCGTGTTTTACATAGCAAGTGGGCCAATCTAAGACGCGATGAAAAATACAGCAAGATTTATTTTCGTGTTATACTTTATGAAATGGCTCACTTGCTATGTAAAACACGATGAAAAATACTTATCATTGCGTTTTACTTATTAAACCGGCTATATTTTGATCTAAGAAACACGATGGAAACGCGATGATTTAAGCGATGGTAAATATTTATCATCGCGTTTTTACCGTGTTTCTCAGTTGAATAAAGCTTGGTTCTATACGTATTTTGCGATAGAAATTAGGATCGACAGGATTATCACTGCAACTTGCTTTATGCACTGGGTTTTGACAGAAAATCACAAACAGGATGGAAACGCGATGGTAAATCGATGGTAAATATTAACCATCGCTTTACCATCGCATTTTTATCGTGTTTGTGA
Source organism: Lepidochitona cinerea (assembly GCA_963971465.1). Classification (NCBI taxonomy): domain Eukaryota; kingdom Metazoa; phylum Mollusca; class Polyplacophora; order Chitonida; family Tonicellidae; genus Lepidochitona; species Lepidochitona cinerea. Next base: position 37,441,501 of record OZ020557.1, on the reverse strand, counting down.
GTAAGATTAAAGGAAGATTTGAAAGTAAAACGGGATGTCCCTTCTCGGCAATCATAGTAAAGCGGTGGTAAGTATTTACCATCGCTTTACCATCGCATTTCCATAGTGTTTCTGAGATCAAAATGTAGGCGGTTTAGTAAGTAAGACGCAATGAAAAGTATTTTTCATCGTGTTTCCATTGTGTTTTACATAGAAAGTGAGCCAATTTCATAAAGTATAACACGAAAATAAATCTTGCTATATTTTTCATCGCGTCTTAGATATCGATTTAGCCTGGTTGAGCATCTATAACGGGATGTCCCTTCTCGGCCATCATAGACATCCTTTACAACCAAAAAGTTGGCATAGTGCATGCCGGTTTCACGCTACACACAATTCAACATGGGTACCGCAATTTGGACAGATTCAGGCTTACATATTCTCAGCCAAACTGTGGTATTATCAAAATTGGTTAAAAATTTAAAAACACGTCTGAACGGGGTAAGTTTTTGGAAAGAAAGATATATTATCCGATCGTAGCATCCCATTGATCGTATCCCCCTAGACTGTGGTAAACTTGCACATAACATTGACCTGAGCTGCTAGGATTTCAATAGATTTTGTTCAAAGAAAAACAAGGAATTCTCGATTATTTTTTTCAATATATTAATAACTCTGGGATGGAGAATAAACGTTCATGCCTCTCGAAATTGTATGTCTATACATCCCAACTATCCCACGTTTGCTTATAAATGTTGATTTATTTTGTAATCTATATTTCGCTTCGTGCATAGGCTCGTCATTTTTTGTTACTTAAACGTCAGTAATATAGTAGCTGGGAAACTTCAAACATACGAATCGTCTTGACAATAGAATGAATTTCGGCGGGTCATGTGACTTCAACAATTAAAAGGAATTGAAAATGATCATGTGACTTCAACAATTACACGTATTGAAAATGATCATGTGACTTCAACAATTACACGTATTGAAAATGATCATGTGACTTCAACAATTACACGTATTGAAAATGATCATGTGACTTCAACAATTACACGTATTGAAAATGATCATGTGACTTCAACAATTACACGTATTGAAAATGATCATGTGACTTCAACAATTACACGTATTGAAAATGATCATGTGACTTCAACAATTACACATATGGAAAATGATCATGTGATTTCAACAATTACACGTATTGAAAATGATCATGTGACTTCAACAATTACACGTATTGAAAATGAAGTTCACATAACTACACAAGTCTTTGATTATTTACTGAAACATGGTGTGAATTTCGGCGGGTCATGTGACTTTAACAATCACACGTACTGAAAATGATGTTCACATAACTACACATGTCTTTGATTGTTGATTATTTTCTGAATCATTACAATCTTGTTCAAGCTTCTTGCACTTTTCAGTAAGTTCCAAAACTTCTTTTTCAGCTTTTGTTAATCTTTGGCTCTTGCCTTCATCATCACTCGCCAATCGTTTAAGTTGTGCTTCAAGATCAGCCACCTTTTGTTGCGTTTCTTCCAGGAGACGGCGCTGTTCACCGTCACCCATTTGAGCCTGTTTCAGTTCCTTTTCCAACTCTGCAATCCGAGATAAATGTTTGTTTTTCTCTTCCACTAGCTCGTCAATCCTTGAATGGAGCTCTTTATTTCTCTCATTGGCGGAATCTAGCTCAACTTGAATAGAGTTCCGTTCCTTTTCCAACACGACTGTTTCGTTGATCAACTCATGCATGACTTGCTTTTCGGCTTCTTGTTGAATCAGGTAGGTGTCTGGACCCTCTTCGTTTATTTCTTCTCTCTCTTTATTGACATCTTTATTTTGAGATGATTCTTCGTCATGTTCTTCGGCAAACTCAAGAATTGGTTGGTTATTAACAACTGTACAAATATCCTCATGAACTAACGGTTCGCGTGTTACGACAACTCCGACAACTTCATGTTCTTCTAAGGCAGGCGTTAGCAACTCAGTCGGGGACGCAGGACAGTGGCTTTCGTCTACCTGCTCCGATTCATTTTCGAATGACTTCTCGGGTTTTATGTCAGGTTCATTTGAAACAATTTCATCTGGTTTTTTGTCCTGATTTAATAAAACCTCACCCGTTTCTTTTTGATTAACTATAATGTCATCTGGATTACCTGTCGTTTGTTCAATTTTCCCGTTTACATCATTTTTGGCGACTGGAGTATCACTTGCTATACCATCATCATTCTTTTCCATTTTATTTTCCACATCTTTAGCCTTATCTTCACCGTTTGACAAAGCTTTTTGATTTTGTTCTTCTGTCTCATCGGAACTCTGAAGTGAGGGTTTGATGTCAGTGGAACCGTCCATTATTTTTGGAATCCTCTGATACAAAACTGTATAACTTTACCTCCTTGTTAAAGCTTTCTACCGGCTCAACTTCTATCTTTGGCAATGCTTATCCTGAAATTATTGAAAATAAGTATTTAAGATTAGAATTGATTAATTTGATTCAGTGATTTTTTATTCACTAAAAATATAATATAATGGTTTGGATGATAATTGATAACACTTGGTGGGGAAAGGCTTTTTAAAAATGCTTGTTCTGTCCCGTTTTTAGCTGCGACAAGCAGCTCCATAAGTCGTTTCGTCTGTCAGTCGGTCGATCAAATATTTGATCACCTTTAGCAGGATAACAAGAGTAATTTTTAGGATATAGTTTTCAACTTTTCATTTTATAAGATTTAGCCTACAATTCATCGACGTTAGCAGAATAACAACAGTAATTTTTAAGATATAGTTTTCAAAGTTTGCACACAACATATCTAGGACCTAAAGCACGTTCCTATTTAAAATGGCTTTATTCTGATTAAAACTTTTCATTTTATTAGATAATTTATTTTAAAAGAAATAGCATATTTCCATTTTTGAACAAGGGAGACCACTTTTCTCATACTAAAGTTAGTCTTAGTAAATAACCGACACTAATTGACCCGGAAAAAATTCAGGGCCAGGGTGAGAATCGAACTCACGACCTCGGGTTACCGTCCCACCGCTCTACCAACTCAGCTACCCGGCCCTGTTGGGAACGGTTCGCTTGTTAGATTCTCTTATACACGCAGAGCTTAAACTAAGCCCATTAGAACATGTATATTTAAATTTTTATAGAGTTTCGAAAGCAAGCTGCAATCATCATCAGTGAAATTGCTGAATTCAGAACGGTGGGACGGCAACCCTAAGTCGTGAGTTCGATTCTCACCCTAGCCCGGATTTTTTTCCGGGTCAATTAGTGTCGGTTATTTACTAGTTCAGTAATATCCCTGATGATGATTGCAGCTAAATTTAGTCTTTAGTTATTGTCAATGTTATAACCTGAAGTAGGCCTACGGAAACATCATCTATATTTAAAATTATAGTGAACATGAATTCCTGCGGGAGTTCCTACATGTATTTCTTTTTTCAAAGTAAAATATGAAAAACACATATATTAATGTTTGTTAGTCTGTAATTTACATTTTAACTCCATATTTATACCAAAAAGGTTGGTAATTTTGTTATTAAACTCAGAAATTTAAAGTATTTTCATAACTTAAAGTGGCCTGAGCTGCCGAAATTCACACTTTTTTCATAATTTCTGAACGTCACGACAGTAAGAGGCTTTGAAGGTCATCGAAAAACTAAATGATTAGCGTTGGAATGAGAAAAATCCATACAGTATGTGGCTTGTACGAACCGAAAATGTGTTCGAAAAGTAAACAAAATTTAAATAACCGACCATTCCGAATGACCATTCATTCATTCTAAGCCAAAGTTAGTTCAAAACAATACTTTATCGTACATTCTCGAGACTAGAAGCACTAAAAAGCTTCTGGATTATACGTCTTGGGAGAAATAGCCGATAATTTCAACATTCTGTTTCAACGTCAAAATATCAACATTTTGGCAGCTCATGCCACTTTAACAGGCATCAACGGAAAGCTCCTATTTTATACTTTTTGATAAAAACAACGAATATTTATATATTTTCAGTAGCAACGTAATTAAGCAGATAGGGCCATAGCTCTTTCATTAAAAGTAGTGTTTTTTGTCCGTCAAGGGATATAAGCAAGTCGATTGGTCGGCGATTCATTATAATAATTCGCGAGTCGTTTAGTGAAAATTTATTCGTATGGGGAATTATTTGAGTTATTGCAATACTTGTCGCATCTATTGCGATTATGCGCTTGTTAAAAGATATATGTCGTTATGTATTTCTATACACGTAATATACAGACTGTCTCGTCATTCAAAATAAAGCACAAAAGTAGATTTATCATTCTTTCTTGAGATTTTAGCTCTAGAAAGGCTTGCCGCCATATTCCCATAAGGATGTCCGCCATGTTCGCATTAGGGTACTAATATCGAAGGCGAAAAAAAAAATGCCTTCCCCGTCACTGATTCAAGGGAAACGCATCATACTGATGTTTTTTGCAAATCCCGATTCCGAATGTGTGAGAATCTCGGATGACTGTCTCGCGAGAATCTCGGATGACTGTCTCGCGAGAATCTCGGATGACTGTCTCGCGTGTAGGCCTACGACAACATGTATTCTCTTATATATTTTAAAACCACATATAGGTCTATACAGGATTGTTTGTTGTCGGGGTATTCAGATTCTTATATACAGGTAGCACAGTGATATTAATCAATTATTCAAACACAGGGATATTGCCTGGTTTCATGTGACAAGGATTTTGAAAGGCACATATGTTATTGTTTGCCCATTCTACACAGTGCGATTGTAAGCTGCCGTCCATTCTGCTTTTTCTAGGAATTATTATACATGTAAATTCTTCTGGGCATAATTTTGTTAGGATTCTATCCCTTACGGAAATATTGCTGGACCTAATGTCTAAAGAGGTGATAAACCTTCAGACTGAGACTGCCCATAGCACATAGCAATATAAAGGCAAGGGTATTCGAATTTCATTGATTACTTTGTCGTACTGTGTTTAATCACTGACGTCTTTAATGAGTTCGCCTTTTAAAACAAACTTGTTCATATGTTGAATTGGTTCCGTCGATTATGAATTAAATGTGGTCATCCACGTGAATATCTTTCCTAACCTCGTTGGGGCGGGGGGGGGGGGGGGGGGGGGGGCTCAGTCGGCAGAGTGATAGTGCCTCAGATACATCGATAGAATGCGGTTTAAATACCACTCAAACCAAATAAAAATGTAAAAAATTTTTAGTGAATTTTTCACTAGATCGCCGTATTTCAAGATTGGTATCACATTTGGCAGCTCTTAAATATAGGAGTAATATAGGAGAGATTTCGTTGAAACAGAATTAGCTAATTGTTCGTCAGATTTATATAAAATTACAAGAAAAGAGCTTTCTATTGATATCAATCTAGTACGTTTAGGTACATTTGTAGTTTTATAATAAACAAACCCCCCAAAATAACCTCATATATCCCAGTATTCTAGTTATTTTGGGATAACACTTTCTTGAAAATATGGCAGAAATTCTTCTAACGATTTTTGGTGACGCCCGGAGGCCGGTTGGCTGAATGGATAAGGCAGCCGGCATTTAGTGCTGGTGATAATTGCCATAGTCTGGGACCCGGGTTCGATTCCCGTTTCGGGCGTCACCCAAAAATCGGTAGAAGAATTTCTGCCATATTTTCAAGAAAGTGTAATCCCAAAATAACGAGAATACTGTTATATTCACTTTTTAAAAGACACTAACTAATTAACTCTTACATCCCGGCTATTTGAATTTTGTCCGTTATTAGCACACATCGCTGGTTCATACGGGTTTCTGGCTCTACCAATATTCTTTATATTTCAATTTCAATCCGTTAGTTTTCCACGCCTTTTAAAATGCTGAAGTTCCTTGACAATCGGGACTTGGCATCTGATGCCACTTTAACGGACTCTCTTCATATTTTCACATTTCAAATTCACCTTCCGCGAATGACGTGTGACGAATTTTGAGCCATGTGTGTCTCGGACAGAATTGTAGAAAAGTCCGATTTATCCGAAGCAAGCGTGACCTCAAAACGAAGACATGTACTCTCGTTATATGAGTATATTTGGCATATTGATATTTCTATATTATGAGAGTTACGTTATAGCATAAATAAATAAACGGTCGCGTTTACGGTTCTAGCGAGGGTAATGAGTGCTACTTTCATGAGCCCAACAATGTGCATTGAACAATCGATTTAATACACGGTTGATTGAATTATACCCCTGTTATAATGTCTTACCTTAACACGGCGAGGTTAGCACGATGAGTGGTCCAATTTGAAGACTGTGACGTGTGACGAATTTTGAGCCATGTGGGGGCTCAGTCGGCAGAGTGATAGTGCCTCAGATACATCGATAGAATGCGGTTTAAATACCACTCAAACCAAATAAAAATGTAAAAAATTTTTAGTGAATTTTTCACTAGATCGCCGTATTTCAAGATTGGTATCACATTTGGCAGCTCTTAAATATAGGAGTAATATAGGAGAGATTTCGTTGAAACAGAATTAGCTAATTGTTCGTCAGATTTATATAAAATTACAAGAAAAGAGCTTTCTATTGATATCAATCTAGTACGTTTAGGTACATTTGTAGTTTTATAATAAACAAACCCCCCAAAATAACCTCATATATCCCAGTATTCTAGTTATTTTGGGATAACACTTTCTTGAAAATATGGCAGAAATTCTTCTAACGATTTTTGGTGACGCCCGGAGGCCGGTTGGCTGAATGGATAAGGCAGCCGGCATTTAGTGCTGGTGATAATTGCCATAGTCTGGGACCCGGGTTCGATTCCCGTTTCGGGCGTCACCCAAAAATCGGTAGAAGAATTTCTGCCATATTTTCAAGAAAGTGTAATCCCAAAATAACGAGAATACTGTTATATTCACTTTTTAAAAGACACTAACTAATTAACTCTTACATCCCGGCTATTTGAATTTTGTCCGTTATTAGCACACATCGCTGGTTCATACGGGTTTCTGGCTCTACCAATATTCTTTATATTTCAATTTCAATCCGTTAGTTTTCCACGCCTTTTAAAATGCTGAAGTTCCTTGACAATCGGGACTTGGCATCTGATGCCACTTTAACGGACTCTCTTCATATTTTCACATTTCAAATTCACCTTCCGCGAATGACGTGTGACGAATTTTGAGCCATGTGTGTCTCGGACAGAATTGTAGAAAAGTCCGATTTATCCGAAGCAAGCGTGACCTCAAAACGAAGACATGTACTCTCGTTATATGAGTATATTTGGCATATTGATATTTCTATATTATGAGAGTTACGTTATAGCATAAATAAATAAACGGTCGCGTTTACGGTTCTAGCGAGGGTAATGAGTGCTACTTTCATGAGCCCAACAATGTGCATTGAACAATCGATTTAATACACGGTTGATTGAATTATACCCCTGTTATAATGTCTTACCTTAACACGGCGAGGTTAGCACGATGAGTGGTCCAATTTGAAGACTGTGATGGTATTCACTTATGAGTACATATATCCACCCATATAACCAAGGGAGTGAGAGTCATGCAATGGTGTTTTTCACAAAACAAATACGTGCATATCGACGGCTGTATATAAGATAAACATATATTAGACATTCCCAACGTGGTTGTTCTTTTAGTATGTACATATCCAGCTAACTACAGGCGTATTCTATCATGTCAACACATATAGGTTTACGTGTAATAGAGGAACAAGTCGAGACGGGTTCTGCGGCCAGTCGCGAGAAACGCACTTGTCATAATGGTTTATTTATTAACGACCGGCAAACAAAATGACGGAAATTACACTAACATATGCGGTAATAATAATTACATTAACATGATTAAACTGGCATGAGCTGCCAAAATGTTGATATTTTGACACAAAAACAGAATGTTGAAATTATCGGTTATTTTTCTCAGAACGTATAATTCAGAAGCTTTTTAGTGCCTCTAGTCTCGAGAATGTACGATAAAGTATTGTTTTGAACTAACGTTGGTTTAGAATGAATGAATGGTCGTCCCGATTATTTAAATTCAGTTTACTTTTCAAACACTATTCCGGTTCGTATAGGCCACATACTGTATGGATTTTCCTCATTCCAACACTAATCATTTAGTTTGCACATGGTCTTCAAAGCCTCTTATTGTCGTGACGATCAAAAGTTATGAAAAAAGTGTGAATTTTGGCAGCTCATGCCACTTTAAGCAATTATGTATATCCAAAAATATTGTCAAATCTAAGCAAACGCTCAGCAGATATTCCTGCATCCAAACAAACTGCATTTAAAAATAATTTTCGAATACAATATTTTATCTAAAACGTCATTAAATTAGATAAAACCTGAAACTTCTAGAAGCACGCAATTCAATTAATCCGGTATGTAGCGTTAATGTGAGGCCCGAAGGTCCGAACACTACGGAGAGTAGCCATTTGTAAAATAGGAAGATTCCTGAATGGCTGAGAATACAAAACATAGCCGCCATGATCGGATGAAAGTGTTCCAACTGGCTTTAAAGGGGGAGAAAACAAAAAACCACTTTAGGATTCTGAAGAAGCGCGCTAATGTTTCCTTTCCAACGGTACCAAACAGATATTTTTGCGATTTTTTTACACCTGACAGTGAAGTTAATAAAAGATCACAATAAGCAAAACAAATTGGTCAACTTTCAAAATCTGCCATTTAAGCCTCGGTTAAATTCATCCTCTTCAAGGCCTTCGTAACTCTCTAATTTGACACGCATACCATTGTTGTGCCTGCCACATATTCCTCAAAGCTTCTTGTAAAATTTAATGTAATTTTTGAGAAACTGAAAACCATTTTCTGGAGATAGGAATGCTTTGAAGAGAGTGAAATTAACCTGGGTTTAAATGGGCGATTTTGAAAGTTGACCGATTTCTTTTGTGTATGTAACATAATACGGTATTTTATAAACTGCATCATGTCCCATGAAAAAATAGCAAAAATATGTGTTTAGTACCATTGGAAAGGAAAAATAAGCGCACTTCTTCTGAACCATAAAGTATTTTTTTGTTATCTTCTTCTTTAAATATGTATGTAATAACTCTGGCCTATAATTCGACAATAAGGGAATCATATCAAGACAGAAGGTTGATCATTTATTTTAAGCCATTTGTGGAATCGGTGAATGATTTTTTCGAAAGAAAAGGCGATCAGTTGTAGGCCTCTACGCCAATCGTATATCTTCCTGACCGACAAAGTAAATAAAACATGATGAGACACATATGAGCGGCTACCATGTTTTGTATCGAGTTTTTTTTTTATCTTGTTGGACATGCTGGATATCATGCGATTTGCGCTGGTTACGCTGGTTTTGCTATTTTTAGAGTTACTGCCCTTTTCTTACTGTGCAGGAAGACGTAAGCCATAGGTGCTTGTTTCTGATGACATACAGTGTTTCAGGGCACTGCATGGTCTTTATCATAGCCCTGCTAAATGGCTACCTTCCAGAACGCTGTGCTTGTTTTTTTTTCTTCTTGATTCCCCCTGGTATGGGTTTCTTAATGCATTTCCTCTTATATATTGCATTGGATATTGTTGAAACTTGGTGAGGATGGTTGTTATCAAGTGAGGATGTGGATGTCCTGTATGGAAATGAACTTTTGTCTGTTCTTAGTATATATGTTTCCACTTCCTCAATCTTATGTGGGGCCGGGGGGATACGTCATCCTCTGATGACTCTTGTTTTATGGGTGAAAATATGGTATTGCCAGTCTGATTTGATTTCCGATAATTTCTGCGGAATTCCCATAAAATGTCAAAGATTTTGGCTTGGCTGTTCATAGTTTCTGTGTTAAGTCAATATTCTGTATTTACACGATCGTTATAAAGAGTGGACGAGAAGACCAGCCGAGGATCAAATAACAGTCCCTTGGGTAACTTTGATTTCAGTAAAAATCAATGCAGTAAAATAAAGATAAAAAACAAATATTAGGGTTTATTTGATTTTGAAGAAAATAGATTAAAAGGAAAGAACTTTGCTTGTTTTGTGCCAAAGACTAACAATTTCCAAGTTTCTTTTGAGTTTTTTTGCGCAGCTGTCAATATTGATATATCTGTTGAGTGTTTTCGCCGATATAAATAAAAGTTTGTCAATTCAGCCGAATATATACAATCTAATCTGAAGTTTGTGTATTAGGGCATAACATTGCAAGCATTACCATATACCACAGGCGTAGAGTGACTTAGTATACATGTATACTAAGTCGCTCTACGCCTGCAGTATATGGTAATGCTTGCAATGCTAATTAGGGCATTGCATGTCTGTGTATATCGGCTTGGCACAAATAAAGTGACTGTGGCCCTTGTTTTCTCACACGAATTGAAACAGCTATTTTTGGCAAAATGTGTTTTTATAACCTATAATGAACAGACTAAAGTCTTTAATACCAAACCCTTTTATGCGTATTTATATGTCTTTATACGCTAAAGTCTTTAATACCAAACCCTTTTATGCGTACAAATGTATTTATATGTCTTTATACGCTGTATAACGTTGTTGGACAAGGCCGTCTACACGATAAAACATTTGCCATCCAACAGCATAGAACAAAAGTTGTACGTTGTTGTACAACAAAAGTTGCATCGTGTAGACGGCCTTTAAAGCTGCAATCATTTAAATTATTACTCTGTGGACTGAGCCACAGAGGCCCGTAAAGACTAGGCCTATATCGTTCTGTAGACTGACCACCGAGGCCCCCACTATAGGTGGAATAAGATGAATTCTTTTAATGGCATATGTACCAACCGAAAATTAGAACCCTAAGTAAGTTCAGAAAACTTCTTTAAAACACATTCTCGGGACTCGAAGCTTTAAAAAGCTTTTGAATTGTACTTCTTGAGAAAAATTGTGGATAATCTCAACATTCTGTTTTAACGGAAAAATATAAAAATTTTGGCACTTTGATACTTTCAATTTATTTGAGCTTTTTTTTGTCCTAACTGCGTGTATTTATGGAGATTACTCGCGAAAAATCACAGCACCGGGTCAAAGAGTGGAACTTAATTAAAGTATAATCCCAATTGACGAGAGACAGAAGGGGGTGGGGGGGATGCAATCAACGGAGAACAAAAGGTTTTTAAATGTTTACTTATTGAAAAACCTAATAAATATAGGATTAAATGAGGACCCTGTAGAACTAAATATTTTATTACAACCAAACTTTTAAGGTTGGAGAAACCATGTCATGCAATTAATTCACTTTTATCTAGAAATCAAAATATTTACATGTAGCGTAGAAATCTTCTTTTTTTTTTTACAAACCACTTACATGGTTTTTATGGTAAAGTAAAACAAAAAGTAGTCGTAAATGCCCGATTTTGCAGCAGCTGCCTTTTGTAAATCGACCCAGCTGACAATGGCAGAAGAGTCGTACGACTATATGTCCAAGGCGTACAAAATGCCCGATTTTGCCGCTGTATTTGTCTAAATACACCCTTGGGTACATGGATTCATACCATAATCAGATACTTCCGATACTTGGTAAGGACAAAAGAAGTTCCCGATATTTTAGTTCACCCAGACCATGGTTTATTCACTCTGAAACTTCGGGGATTTAAGTACGAAATACCCGACCGGTAGCGAGCGAAGATAGCCGAAGTGTGCTCCTACTGCGGTTCAGTCGGAACTCCCTTCGGCTATCTTCGCTCGCTAACGGTCGGCTTTGACAGTCGGAATTCCCTTGGGCTATATTCGCTCGCTAACGGTCGGCTTTGACACGCCTCGGACAGTCTGCCCTTTTTATACGGTAAATCACCGTATTTTTGGGCTGAATTAAAATGGCGTCGAAATTAAATATCAAAATGTTTTACTACAGACGAAAAAAGAAAATGAAAATAATCATAAATGTATTACATGCTCATATCATTTAGAAAGAGATTTGTTTATATATTTATTTAACCCGGTAAACCACATGTTGTAGACAGACGCAGTTTCGGTACATATTAGGAATCCTCCAATGCTTCAATTATATAACTGATCGAGGTTGAAAGTTAACAAACCGAGTGTTTCGGCCCCTTACATTATCACGGGGGCACTTTTGTGGGGCCCTCAAGAGGGTTTGGGAATTGTACGCTTCATGGCTACCTATTTGGTCGCCATATTCATAATGACCTGCAGTCTATCAGAGGGTATTTCACGCACGTAAATCCCCGAAGTTATCAGACTGACTAAACCGCAGTCAGTCTGATAAATTCGGGGATTCACGTGCATGAAATACCCTCTGATAGATTGCAGGTCAATATACCCCCCGCAACGAAATGAGGGGGGGGGGGGTATACTGGAATCAGCTTGTCCGTCCGTCCGTCTGCCTGTCCGCCCGTCCGTTCGTCCTTCTGTTTTCTGTCCATCCGTTTCTCTGTTCTTCCATTTGTCTGTTCATACATTTGTTTGTAGATACAATTTTTGCCCCATTGTACAACTGTTATGCAGTAGTTGCTGTGTGATTCACACCACTTGCATGTCATATAAGCCAACTGATGAATAACTCAAGCTTCAGCCAATGTGTCCGTACTCCATCACATAGAAAAGGGACCATCTGTATTTTAATAGACCCGTTGAAAAACTGAGTTTGAACACCCTCCCCACATATTATTGTGACCATTCCGTAATAGCAGCTGCCATTCCCTGGACAAACTTCATTCACTAACAGGTATGCCAAATATGTAACCTTGGTAATTCTGCCATTCATGTTGGACTAATATATAATCCACCCATCCAACTCATCGCCTTAACACTAATACCCCGTTACACTTGCTCAAATGTTATTAATTTTTGCATGTTGTTGATACATGTTAGTGTCCGGTTGGTGCAAGTTCCTGTAATTTTGATGCAGTCTGTTGTTGTCATCATCTGCTCATGTAAAGTCATATCTGCATCTCTGCTAGTGCTCCTTGCTTACATGCCAGTAGAATTATCATCATATTCTGTGGTTTTGCATTTTGAATTTTATTGTTAGTTTTCTCATCACTTATCACTGACCATTTATATTTTGATGCTACAATTCTAAGATAGGCAGACTTTTCTTGCAGAGCGGGGGGTATCTCAGTTATGTCTAGTTTTGAATGTGGCGACCAAAAATGTAGCCGTGAAACGTAAAATTTCTATATCCTCTTGAGGGCCCAACAATTCCACTCAGTTTTATAGTTGAAGCATTGGAGGATTCCTGAAGTGTACCAGGGCCCTGTCTTACGAAGCTGGCGTAAAGTTGCGCATAGGCCTACAACATGGACCAGTTGCGACTAGGGCGTAAGTTCCTATAGTTTTAACACTGATTTACGTCGGACGTAACTTACGCCAGCTTTGTAAGACAGGGCCCTGGCAGTCGGAACACCCTTCGGCTATCTTCGCTCCCCACCGGTCGGCTTTGACACGCCTCGGACAGTCTGCGCTTTTATACGGTAAAACACCGTTTCGGCGTCGAAAGTATATATCAAAATACTTTACTAAAGACGGGAAAATAAAATAAAAATTGTTATAAGTTGATCAAACGCTGAAATCATCTAGAACGATATTTTTTATATATGTTATTTATCCCGGTAAATGTTGTGTAACACAAAGAGGAGACGCAGTTTTGGTACTTTCAGGAATCCTCCAATGCTTAATTATAAAACTGATAGAGCCTGAAAGTAAACAAACAGAGTATTTCGGTCCTTAACATTATCACATGGACACTTTCGATGGGCCCTCAAGAGGATATGGAAATTTTACGTTTCACGGCTACCTTTTTGGTCGCCACATTCAAAATGACCTGCAGTCTATCAGAGAGTATTTCACGCACGTAAATCCCCGAAGTTATAACAATGTCGACTGGGGTTTAGTATGCCTATCACTCTGATAACTTCGGGGATTTACGTGCGTGAAATCAAAGCCGACCGGTAGCGAAGATAGCCGAAGGATGTTCCGAGTGGTATGCCTATATCTATTTGAGGTTCTCTGGATTATCTCCCTTGGGAAGATATAGAAATCGTTAATGTAGCGATGTATGTTTTACATATACACAAATACATCCTATACAGAAAAGAAACACCTATACTTCCCCAGGCGGCACTTTGATCTGTTCATAATTAACGTCTCAAATATCACAAAACCATCTGATATAATTATCTACAGCAGTGAAGCATGTTAATAAATCGCCTGGAATCGAACTGAATGCCCTCACCATACGATTAGCCGTCAATTAACTGAAATCAGTTTAGGATTCCCTTTGAAATGACGGGGTTTGTCTAGCATGGTCTCCGGGTATTTAGGACAATCCTAAATTTAGCGCTCTATCTTCTTGGAAATGTGATACTTTTTTGTGAAAATAATATGATATTATATATATTTTGTTTTAAAAGACTGTTTCAACTAAATAACTGTTTTGAAAAAACTATAATAATGTCATATTCACAATCTGATGCGCAGGAGACATTTTCTAGGGCAGAAATTACAAACCTAGTCTTAAAAGGCGAGATAGACCATCTTTATTTTCAAACTCGATAACGACAATAGGCAAGAGCTTCTTTTCATACAGGTCCAGAATCGACCTGCCGATCAGGCCCCGGAAGCGACATTGTCCTAGTGTAGACAGGCTTGTTTCGGTGCGGACAAAATTTATAACATTCAACAATTTAGAATTTAGACACACATGCATACGTAGAACGAAACCTCATCCACTAAGTTATTTAGTTGATTTTTTTTATGCGGTATTCTATTTATTTCTAGGAATTTTCATAAGTTGACTTTCTAAAGTTTCACCGAAGACCATTCCCGTTTATTACTTTTGCCTAATTTTTCAAGTTTTAGCATCATTTTGTATTTTACTTTGATCTAGAATATTTGATCTGTCATGAATCTGCTATGTAAACAAACATCGAGTCCGAGCATGCGCACAAGTGGTCTAACTATTTGAATAATCTAAACGAGATAACATTAAACGCATTTTCGATACATTTTCTGAGAAATACAACTGGAAGTTTTATTGAGGCAAAAGCCTGTCGATGAATCTCATACTGTAAACTATATACACAAAAAGAACTGAAGTGAGCATAATCCAACACCAGAGATACGCGCTTTCAGATCAGTTGGTTGATTTTCAGGTTTAATTTTTACGAACGTTTTACACCCGACATTTACACATTTAAACGTAATTGACCGATTGCTTGATGACGTCACTTGGAATTTACGCGCAAAGCATTTTGGGAGATTGAGTGAAGTTAAAGTAATTTTAAGATATGGCGGAAGAATTTATACTGCATCGAGAAGAAGACGTAAAATGCGTTATTAAAGTTACCATAAAAATGTGTGGAAAAAAAAACGGGTTATGTCATCAATGTTTTCCAAAAAAAGCGACGTCCTGCTAACAACCAATAAACAAAATGGCGAACTGAGGTACATTTTACCTATACAGCTTTGCGTAAATTTATGCGACGTCATCAGGCTCGGCGGTAATTAAACACGGATAATGTGCTCCATGTTTAATTTCAGTTACTCATAACAAGCTCATGTAATTTCGTTTGTTACCTACAGTAAGATTATAATTCTCTATTTTGATTGTTTTTGTAAGACGTTTGTGTTTCCTGTAAAAGTTTACAGATATTTCTCGAATTCTAGTGTCTGCTCGCCGGCTCACCTCGACGACTGTTTACCATTAGCCTTTGTATTGCTGAAGTCAAGGAACTTTCTCGAGACTCGGATATGTCCAATCTCTATAAATATGCAAATTTATTCTATTTTAGCCGGAGTGTTCTGGAATTTCTGAGAATCTATGTAAGTAAGCGTTGTTTGTATTTTAGTCAGTCAATTTCCAACTGCTCAGTGATATTTCTTGGTCTTCTATGTTATGTGCTATGGAATGTTATTAATATTCGGCTTCATCTAACTCAGTGACAAACTCAGTGACAAAGTCATTTATTTAATTTGTGAGTTCCATCAAGATTCTATTCTGTGGATTTACCAGTGTGTATACAAGATTTCATTCTGTGGATTTACCAGTTTGTTTAAAAGATTTTATTCTGTGGATTTACCAGTGTGTATACAAGATTTCATTCTGTGGATATTTATATTTCGCAATTATAGTAACCATGCTGGTACCAATGAACTTTGTTTTCTCGATGGGATTACAGATTTCCGAATTCTATATCGTAGCTAGGCCTATCAGTTCTTAGTTTGTAAATTTTATTGTATGTTTCTGGCCAGTGTTTGTATAATATTTACATGTAAATAAGTTACTCTGTTTTTCTTAATAAAGATAATTTTTTTACATAAAATCTGCTGGTCTGTTGTTTAAACTTTTTATTATTATTTTTTCTCCTAACATCGTTATATCCACGAATTTCGGAAAGGCTACGACGAGGCATGTGCCTTAAAAACTTGGCCGTGGGAGATCTTTTCTGTCCCGCCAAAAGGAACAAAACTGGTGTAATGTTTAAATGTTATTTTGTACTGTTAGGTGAATAAACAATCAATCAATCAATCTTTATTAAAACGATTGTTGACAATTCGGTAGCTCGTGTCCCTTTAATAAAACGAACTAAGACCACACTTGGGTGTTAATCGTCAGTGTATGAATGTCAAAAGAGATGGAAATTTTCAATTAAAACTTTTTCTTTGTTTTCTTATTTTTAAATGAATGAGTAGACTTATAATGCAAAGAGATCGCATCCAAAGCATTTCCATTTGCTTCAGTGATATGTTTGATTACTGCAGATAATTCTATCAGATGATGATGTTTGAGACCCTAATTAATACAGGATCAAAGTGCCGCCTGGGGAAATGTATAGCATGGTATCAATATTACAAGTGCATGTATACGAGTTACAAAACGGTATTTTGCTTTCACCGCTTTAACCATTTCACTTCCGAAAAGACTACATTGTTCTGAGACGAATACAGTTAATGGTTGATTGATTGATTGTTTGGTGTTTTACGCCGCGCTCAAGATTATTTCACTTATATGGGGGCGTTGCCAGTTTTATTGTGGGAGGAAACCGGGCTCTATGCCCGGAGGAAACCCACGACCTTCCGTTGGTAACTGGCAACCATCCCACATAGGTTAATGGTTGAAGGCACGCTATTCTTTATATATTCCACGACTCACTTTGTGTGCTTAGTTAAGGTCTTGATTTAAGTCAAAACACTAAAGCAATCATATCCGAATTTTTGTTACATTTCTTTAAGTATGTGGGATGGTTGCCAACTACCACCGGAAGGTCGGGGGTTTCCTCCGGGCGTAGAGCCTGGTTTCCTCCCACAATAAAACTGGCAACGCCGCCATATAAGTGAAATAATCTTGAGCGCGGTGTAAAACACCAAACAATCAATCAATCATTTCTTTAAAAGCCCACTTGCCGCCGTAACCTGTTTGACATTTGTTAAGAAAACCAATTTGCACCAGCTTACCACAGCTAAAACCACTAAAGTTAAACATAGCACACATATAGCATGTCCAATTAGGTTTAGAATGTATAAATGAGGGTAAAAAACAAACGAAGAATCGAAGCTCGATTACAACAACAACACCGGTCAGTGTTTGTTAACTTAAGTGTTGGATTACCTTCATCCAAGCGTTTTTGTCTGTGGTTTGCACTCGGCAGGCTTTTATAGTCCCTCTTTCTCGATCGTTAGTATGTATTTCTTAGATAAAGTTCGTAAAATTATACTTTGTCGTCAGATCGCCCACACGACTCAAACCACTACTGCACTTGTGCACACGTTCAGGTTCGAAGTTTGTTGACATTACGGGCACCTAACAATTCAAATTTTCAAATTCAAATTAAAAATACAAAATGACGTCCAAACTTTTAAATTTTGGTAAAAATAGAAAGTTCCTAACTTGTATTGTCTGGGAAAAATACAGAAAACGGTCGTTTTTTTTAATGTAAACAATATTCCTGATTTTCGCGGCAAGTGGGCCTTTAAGGCACAGAATACTGTTTACATAAAAAAAAACAGTGGGTGGTTTTCTGTATTTTCCCCAGACAAAAGTTAGGGACTTCCTATTTTTACCAAAATTTGAAAGTTTTGGCATCATTTTTAATTGTAAATCGAAAAGCAGATTTTCCAGATACCCGCAATGTAAACAAACTTCGAACGTGAGCATGCGCACAAGCGCCATACTGGTTTTGGGTCGTTTGAGCGTTCTAATGGCATAGTATAATTTTACGAACTTTATCTGAGAAATACGGACTGGCGATCGGGTAAGAGGGACTCGAAAAATCTGCCAAAAAATTCGAGTATAAACCACAGACAAAATAGTCCGGTGGCTGTAACTGGAAAAGTCGCTATAACTAGGGTTCCGTGGCCGATCTCTGGAATATACTTTTTGTATGTTTTCTTATATTCCTTAGGACATACTTTAGCACCAAAAAAAGTTCGTCTACTCCAAAACCCGGCGTTTTCGCAAAAAAAGCCATGTGAAAGGAACACTTTTTCGCATATACAGTGACCATAGGCAAAATGAATGCTCTCCCCTTACCTCTATCTAATACATATAATATAGACACATGGGCCTGGAATACACAGAGCGGCGTAGCGTTAGTTATTACGTAACTGTCATGACAACCCATATTGTAGAGATACGGTCTACGAAAGTTACGCAAAAAAAATACATCTACTCCGTTTTGTGAAACAGGCCACTGGCTATTACTTTTTCCACCAAATACTACCTTTTTTGGTCGTTTCCATAGACATAGGATTGAAGGTAGACACTATTTACATTCCTCTGTCGTATATGAGAGAAAAGTAAAAATAAACAGATTTGGATGAGGATCAACATGTTTATGCAATCTATTAACACTATACATTTTTAACACTATATTTTCATCCGATTTCCTCCGATATTAGTTTAATTTTCGGTATAGTGAGTGGGGGTCAATTAAACCTTTTTAAGAGCTCCTCTCACACCCAGCAACCCATAGAAACCATTTGCGCTGTAAGGAATATATTTTTTGATTGGTTGTTTAACACCGTATTCAAGTTTATTTTGTTTATATAGTGGCATTGTCAGGATTATTACCAGAAGAAACTCAATGTCAGATGACACCCCAAGGTTCTTTCTGTTGGCTTCTGGCTACCGTTCAACTTGAGGCCGACCGAAAAGTAATTGTCAACAAATTTGGTGTCAAAACCGAGAATATTTTTCCATCCTCAAAGGTAGTGGGATGGATGGATTGACGTTTTACACTTCACTCAATGTATGATGGTGTTGCCAGGATTATTGGAGGACACTCAGACAAACCATGCTTAATCTATACCCCTCCCCCAAGGAAACCCTGACCTTTCGCTGGTTCCTGGTGACCATTCCACTTACATCGTTCATGGCCCCCTGAGTGATCGAGAATTTACCTCGCACATGAAGTGCCACAGTAAATTCCGGATTATTTAAGAAAGAGATCTACTTAGTACATAGCAAATCCACACTAAATCGAATTATTGTATTAAACATAGTGGGTATTACCAAAGAATTAATCCCCCCCCCTTTTAAAGTTTAACGTTATAATTGAAACTAGGGCACCATACTACACTACAGGACTAGGCTTACACAAAAACTTGCTATAATAGAAAATACAAACCCCCGTCTTCGGTCTCGACTTGAAGAAGTTTATCTCTAACTATTTTGCGAGGAAGTGTAATCTTCTTCTCTACACCTGTCTTGCATATAATGCATTGCATTGGCAGCACTACCGATTGATTGATTGATGTTTTACGCCGCTCTCAAGATTATTTCTCTTATATGGCGTCGTTACCAGGTTTAGTGGGAGAGGAAACCGGGCCCATTGTCCGGAGGACAACCCATGACCTTCGGCGAGTACTTGGCAACTCTTCCACATACGGCGATCGAGTGAAAAATCCACTCAGAAATTTTTAAATTTGTATTTGGTCTGAGTCGGATTTGAGCCCGCGTCGCATCGATGGAAGGTATGTGTGGGACTGAGGGACGATCCCTAACCCACTGGAGCACCGAGGTCCCGGCAGCACTGCCAAAGACCGTGTAGCAGTTCGACTGCTTTTTCTCGATCTTAACTTTTTCGGTGTTGGGGCTTTAATAGGAGCTTCAGACTTTATTATTTTTTTGGCAGCCTACATTCGTTAATTGTTTGTGAAATGCTTATAACAGGATCGATGAATACCAATATTTGTTAAATATGTCATTTTTCTCTCTGACCGCAATGGATTCTTCTGTGTCTAAAAGTACCCATTCTGATTTGATTTGATTTATTCACCAGATAAAATATTGCAATTAGTATATTCATAATATATTTGTGGTCTGGCGGGAATAAAACCCCAAGGGACTTATTGTATCCTGTTTAAATTGAAGTCTATCGTACATCTTTTGACACTGCTCCATCTAGTTCTAGTGAAAGGCAATGCAATTTCATTTTCCCTGCCTTGCGTGTGTACTATACAGGAATAAGTACTTTGATTTTCCATCCGATCGCTCTGCCATCTTGCTGTCATTCTGTATGTTTACAAACTATTGTTTATATCGGAAGTAGAAAATTCAGCGATCTGATTGGCTTGTTAAAAAATTATACCGCCAAAAACGGGTAAGTAGGCCACAAAGGTTAAAGATAGGTCAGAAACATAAATCGATATTCAGTTGAAGATATCTTATAAACGCCGGGGTTCTGCATGGACGAACTTTTAATATATATTCTTTAGTTAATCAATACCATTTAATAACTATTGGAACGTATATTCTTGAGATCGGCTACGGACTGATCAAATTGAAGCTTCGGCCACCAGCCTAAAAACGCCTTAAATGAGAGTAATCCTACGCTAAAGTTAGTCGACACTGATCGCTGTTGTTGTAGTTGAGCTTCGATATTTCGTTTGTGTTACACCCCCATCATAAACCTAACTGGACAAATTTTGTCCTTTGTTTGATTTTGGTGGTTTTAGCTGTAAAAAACTCTGGTAAATTGGTTTTCTTAATAAATATCAAACAGGCTATGGCGGCAAGTGGGCCTTTAAGGTACATGTATGGCTAAGCCAATCGTTCTTGAAATGAAACTATTTCGATTTCAATATTCTTTTTGCTCTACCCTCATTTTCCCAATATTCCCAAAATGACTACGATCAAACTAATTTTAACTTATTACGTGTATTGATAGCTCGTATTATTTTCTTTATTGATTTTTTTTGTAAATCTTTTGTATTTTATGTAAAAGTCTACAGATCTCTATCGAACACTATTGTTTGTTCGCCGGCTCAAATCCACGGCAATTCAGTGAAGTTGACATAGATTTGAGCGCGCCAATGTGTATCGGCGTTTCTCGATCTTCCGGTCTCTATATGTATGCACATTTATTCTAATGTGTGTGTCGGAGTGTTCTGGAATGTTTGAGAATCTATAAAATTTGTTTGTATTATAAGTCAGTCAGTTTTGAACGGCACTCAGTAAAGCTAATTGGATGCTATTAATTTATTATTTGGAATGTTAATCGGCCGGCTTATTTGTCAATGATTTGTTTTGTGAGTTCTATCAAGATTCTATTCTGTTGATTCACCAGATTGATTACAGGATTCATTCCGTTTTCATCGGATCTGTACAGCTATACCAGTGAACTTTGTGAAGTTATGGGATTACAGATTTCTCAGAACTATAAATTTTTACCTTTCTAAAGTAAGTCATATTTTGATATATGTTTTCTTCCCACTCTGTCTGTTTTTTTTATATAAATCAAAATCTGTATATAAACTCTGCTGGTCTTTTTGTTACTTTTTTATTCGTTATTATTTCGTCTTGTAACATACTTCAACATTTTCGAACTGACAGTTGACTAGCAAATATGTAGATCTAAGATGCCATTGGTCGGTGATATGTATTTCTACGCTTAAAGTGGCATGAGCTGCCAAAATTCACACTTTTTTCATAGTTTCTGATCGTCACGACAGTAAGAAGCTTTGAAGGCCATAGAAAAACTAAATGATTGGCGTTGGAATGAGGAAAATCCAAACAGTATGTGGCCTGTACGAACCGAAAACGTGTTCGAAAAGTAAACAAAATTTAAATAACCGGGACGACCATTCATTCATTCTACGCCAAAGTTAGTTCAAAACAATACTTTATCGTACATTTTCGAGACAAGAAGTGTAGCATTGTAGACATATGTATGATTTGTTTTAGACCCCCACCATTCATGATCCACTGTAATATTTTTTTGTTTAATGCAATAATTGTCAACTACTGTAGTACAAGATAAATACAGTCCAGGTCCGCTTTGACGTGCATTGATGCTATAAATAACTCTTAGATTTCCCGCGCATCGTGACGTCATCTCCGCCCAGACCGTGTGTTGGTCTGGACAAGCTGCCCAGCGGATTGATATGAAATAAACACTGTAAACTGTATTTCCAGGTATGACAATTATTTTACACATGGTAGAACATTCAAGTAGTGTTTAGAGATTCATGCTATAGCTATAGTTATTAGTTTTAATGGTTTACGAAGTAATAATAACGAAACGCTTGCATGACGAAAACTGGCACATCGTAGATACAGTGTAAAATGTGATCGTTTGTAAAACGTTGCCTTGATAGCTTCAGTACAGTTTTTGGGAATTTGTCAACACAGTGTGACTTGATTTTAAATACCATAAGATATATCGATGGATGGGTGAAATGTGAAATACTGATGTTGTTTGTATAAGACAGGGTAGTTTAGTTGAACTTCAGTCGGTTCAATTATTTTCAAGAAGTTTTCTAGTCACGTGACCACCATTTTGTATGTACAAAAATGCTTTTCGCTAACATTTTTAAATATTGTTGCTTGCATTTAATATTGAGCTGTTACATAACTAGGATACTGACGTCAGATTAACTTGTTTGATTTAATTAGTCAGTGGGCTTGTAAGTTAGAAACTTTCATTAAATACATAGTTGTGTTTATGCAACATCGATATGTATCAAGCCATTTGATCCTATTTAATGGTACATGTACTGATAGCGACTAACTTTTGTGCTATGCAACTCAATACGTAATACTCATTAATGCTAATGTTTTTCTAAGTCGTCATTAATACAACTGCTATAAATGCCAATGTTCTTCTAAGTCACCATTAATGCTACTAGTTATAGATAATAACTTTCATACATTAATTCACCATGAATGCCAAGTTCATGCATTACATACTTAACTCTTGACCAGTAATGTTAACGGTATGTTAACTTCGTCCGCATTTATACTTTTGTTCTCATAAGATAATGTTTTCTTTTAAAGTACATTGTGTACTAGTTTCCTTTTTATTTCTGAGATGATCTTTACTTTTATGTAAGCATCGTGACGTCATCTCCGCCCAGACCGTGTGTTGGTCTGGACAAGTTGTCCAGCGGATTGATATGAAATAAACACTGTAAACTGTATTTCCAGGTGTTCCGGAGTTATTTTATTTTGAGTCTTTGACGGCCTTCCCGAACCTAGGCCGTAACCCGTGTCTGGTCGGGTTACAGAGGCAATCCAACCCGTACCGAGGCCAGGGTTAACATTTGGTGCCGTGACCAGGATGGGGTAGATGTCAAAATCTGATGGTGTGGCTCCAGTGACTGTGTGGTGAGGCTGTATTTTTCTGACGTCTTTTGAAACCAGCACAATTATTTTTAAAAGAAATACAAGAAAAATTAACTTTGTTTCCAAATTGTATCTCTTGTTTCCAAATTGTTTCCGTAATGAAACAATAAGCCAAGTCATTGTTGGATAAGCATGGAGCAGCTTTAGTAGTAATGTCATTGACAACCCCGTCCTTTTTTGAGGAATAATTTGTTTTCTTTTTCATGATTTTTTTCATAATTCATATGTACTGTCTAAATGCCTATGCAAAACTTGCACTTTTAGAAAGTTTAAAGCAGTCTTAGATAAGAACATTTTTAGTAGGTTAGTTAACTGTAGTGCTGTATTTTTGGGTCAACTTTCATGATTGTCAGGATTGTTCACTGACCAGGAATGTTTTGTTATTTTCTTTTTACTCACATATCCCACATTCCTAACATTAACAGTATATTATATTTACATACATACTGCAGTATTTTGACCTCACACAGTACATGTATGAAGTAATAGCCAAACAACAGGATTCAGCTGTATTTGAAATACACCGCATTATTTTGCTTAGGCAATAATGAGCTCACAGGACATAACTTCTTGCTATACTGTTAATGCCTTTTATTACACGCACCCCAGAGTCGCATATGCTTACACATATTGGAATTACCTCCCTTGCTGTATTCTCAGATACACTTCAGTTTGTTTCCTCGTATATTGAAATACATTCTTACATACTTCCACCTAATCTCACATTATGGCTGACTCGGAGTTAATATTCAGTGTCAAACAAAAACTCTACACACTCAATGCTGAACAATTAGTGAACCTGATCCATCATTTAGAGATTACTGGTGATTATGCAGTTGAGTTGGGCCGAGCAAAATTAGTCCATGTAGTTGAGAAATTCTTGTTGAAATCTGAGGAGGAACAAACTTTGTTACTAAATATGAAGCATTTTTTTGATCATCCTGAAATGGGGCAGTCAACTCCTGAAGTAGGTCAAGCAACCTCACAAGTAGGTCAACCAACCCATCAAGCTAATTCACAAACTACTTACATTCCCATCGGTTGGAGGAAAGATTTCAAGATACGTGGTCAAATTGGAGAACCATCTCAGCAAGGCCGTTTGAGTTACGTAAGTCTGGTACAACAAATGGATCAAGGTTTAGCTAAAGGTCACTCAGAAAGCGAAATAATTCAGGAAGTTATTAGGGCAATGGTTCCAGGTCTGGGTTTAAGAAGTTTTTTAGAAGGGATGTCTGGCCTTGACCTACAAAATCTGAGACGAATTTTGAAAGGATACTTTAAGGAGAAGGACTCAACTGATTTGTACCATCAGCTGTGTGCATGTGTGCAAGGTGAAAAGGAAGATGCCCAAAACTTCCTTATAAGAGCCATGGACCTTAGGCAGAAGGTTTTATTTGCTTCTAAAGAAAATATGGGACCACGCTATGAAGAATGGCAAACTAATATTATATTTAGAAGAAGTGTATTGACAGGTCTTCGAAGTAGCACTGTTAGAAACGAAATGAAAGCAGTGTTAGATGATAATGCAAAAACAAGTGATGCTGATATTATTACTGAAATGAACAGAGTTTTGGCAACAGAAACAGAAAGAAACACTAAATTAAATTCAAAGAGGTCTAAGACTGTATCTGTTTGTGGGGCGAGTAATGATGACCAGTCTAACACTCCTAAAGATGTACAACAACAACAACATTCTAAGAAAATACCTAAAGAGGGAACCTTACCTAGTGAAGTAAAAGAGTTAAAAGCGGAGGTGGCTATCCTTACAGGGAAGCTGAATGAATTGTTAAATAAACAGGAAACTAGGTCAATGAGTCCGAAACCTCAAGAAAGAAGAATGGTTAGTACAAGAAACAGAGGGTGTGAAAGTTGTAGAAGCAAAGGCAAAGGGGAACATTGTGACCATTGCTACAAATGTGGCAGCTCGGATCATTGGGCAAGGGGATGTAGACAATTTAAATCCGGAAAGAATCAGGAAAACTAAAATCGGTTGCAACTGAGGGACAAGAAGTAACCGACATAATAGAGAAGTCCCATTCTTCTAGTGACTTACCTAAAGGGACCACAAGTAGTGGACATGGCGGTATAAGTACAGTACAGACCTCCTGTCAACGAAGTAAAGTGGCCAAACTAGTGGGTAAGCGATGTTTGTTGAAATGTTACCTGGATGGCAAAAGGACTGAAGTCTTATGGGATACGGGTTCTCAAGTTACGATTTGTCCTTTAAGCTGGTTAAACAGACATTTTCCTGGTAGGAAGGTCAGAGAGTTGACAGAAATCCTTGAAAATTTTAACCTCAGAGCTGCCAATGGGACCGAAATTTCCTACAAGGGATGGATTGACGCAGAGTTTTCTTTAGAAAATAACAATGAAAGTAATTTCAACATGCAGATTCCCGTCCTCATCACTGACGAACAAAATATAACATCCCCCATCATTGGTTATAATGTCATTGAGGAATATGTAACACAAGTAGGTGACACAAACTCACAATCTAAGAAAGAACCTTCATTATTAATCAGAACTGCCCTTCCAATGAAACACAAGAAACATGCCAGTACTCTTATTAATATAGTAACACAAGACAAAATCAACACTGAATGTATAATCAAAACAAACAAGAAACGTGTTAAGATTCCTAAGGGTAAAACAGTCAGAATCCCCTGTACTTTATTAACTACCAATTTTGATGTAGGCACTGTTGCTTTTATCGAGCCTTTAACAGACATTCACTTACCTACAGGTTTACTTACCTCAGAAACACTTGTTGAAGTCCAGAAAAAACACAAAGTCAATATTTACATCACAAACACCAGCAACCACCAAATAACTGTTCCACGTGACACAACAGTGGGTATACTCCAAGCTGTTCAAAGCATTACTCCCATTCAATCACAATTAATAAATGAGTCTACAATAAAACCTGAAAAACACAGAGGGAACCACGAAAAGAATTGGAAGCCCCCAGTAGACCTCACAGATACAACACTAACATCCAAACAAAAGAAGCAAGTTATGGATATGCTTATTTCAGAGTCTGATGTATTTGCCCGATCTGAGAATGACATTGGTTGTATCCGAGATTTAGAACTGGAAATTAAGCTAAATGACCCAACACCTGTCCAGAAAACATACTGCTCTATACCCAGAGCCTTGTACAGAGAGGTAAAAGATTACTTACAGAATCTGATTGAGAAAGGATGGATCAGTACATCGAAGTCGAATTTTTCATCTCCCATGGTATGTGTGAGAAAGAAGAGTGGAGATCTCCGACTTTGTATTGACTACAGACAGTTGAATGCCAAGACAATAAGAGACCGACAGCCCCTCCCCCGGATACAGGATGCCTTAGACTCCTTAGGTGGAAAGAGTTTCTTTACCGTACTTGATCAGGGAAAAGCCTATCATCAGGGATTTATCAAAGAAGAGTGTAAACCCATGACAGCTTTCATCACCCCCTGGGGACTTTATGAATGGTCCAGGATTCCCTTCGGATTAACCAACGCTCCAGCTGGATTTCAGCGCTGTATGGATAGCTGCCTGGAAGGTCTTAGAGATGAAATTTGCTTGCCGTACCTTGATGATATCATTGTCTTCAGTTCAAGCTTCAAAGACCACTTAAAACATGTTAAAACAGTGTTAAAACGTTTAAAGTCCAAGGGAATCAAACTAAAAGCTCAAAAATGTAACTTCTTCAAGGACAAAGTTCGTTACCTGGGACATTTAGTCTCTGCAAATGGATATCAGATGGATCCAGAAGACATCAAGGCTGTCCAAGACCTGAAAGAATCGAGGCCTAAGACTGTAGGGGATGTTCGGAAACTGATGGGATTCATTGGATATTACCGGAAATATGTATCAAACTTTGCACAGAAAGCCAAGCTTATCTATGACCTACTTAAGGAACCTGATATTGTTGGGCCCAAAACCCCAACCAAGAAGAGAAAAGCTAAACAGTCTAAGAAAGGACAAGCACCTTCGAGCAAACCAGTTGTCTGGACACCATCACATCAGCAGGTACTTGATGAACTTATAGACACTCTTACATCAAACACAGTCATGTCTTATCCTGATTTTGATAAGCCCTTTATCCTTCATACAGATGCCTCAGCTGATGGGCTAGGAGCTGTTCTCTATCAAGACCATGGAGACAAGTCCTTGAAAGTCATAGGATTTGGATCAAGATCACTTTCCCCTGCAGAAAAACGTTATCACTTACACTCAGGAAAGCTAGAGTTTTTGGCCTTGAAATGGGCAATCACGGACAAATTTAAGGATTACTTATACCATGCCCCAAACTTCACAGTATACAGTGATAATAACCCTCTGTCTTATGTCCTCACCTCAGCCAAACTTGACGCCACTAAACAACGATGGGTAGCAGAACTGGCAGATTATAATTTCACTGTTAAATATCGACCTGGCAAAAGCAATGGAGATGCAGACGGGTTATCCAGAATGCCGTTCCAGTTGTCTTCTTACACCGAAGAAATGTCACAAGACTGTATTGAAGCCTCAGTTCATGCTATTCAAGCTCAATCACAAGGGTTGTATCCATGGATTTCAGCTATTACACATGACCCAGATCTAGCGGCGTATGAAAAACCTCCAGAGATGTCCTCCACCGTCTGTCCTTTAAACAAATCTGATATCCTTAAAGCTCAGCAAGAGGACCCAGATATAGAAACCTACTTTCAACACAGAATAAACCCCCAGCAGAGAAAGGATAAATCTCCAATTTTGAGAGAATTGAAGAAGTTGACCACAGACTCTGATGGAATCTTGAGGCGAGTAACAAAAACACCGGATGGTAAGACCCATAAACAGCTTGTTCTTCCAGCGAGATATAGAGAACAGGTGTACAAAGAGCTTCATCAAGAGATGGGTCATCCTGGATATGAGAAGACTTTAGAACTCATCAGGGACAGATTCTATTGGCCACATATGGCGAAAGATGTGGAACATTTTGTCCAAAACGAATGTCCTTGTCTGAAAGATAAGAGACCAAGTAGACCACAAAGAGCACCGCTGGGGCATATCACCACCACAGCTCCATTCGAATTAGTGTCGATGGACTTCCTGCACTTGGAAAAAAGTAAAGGTGGTTATGAGTACATTCTTTTAATAGTAGACCACTTTACTCGCTTTGCTCAAGCGTACCCTACCCGAAACAAGAGTGCCAAAACAGCAGCAGAACGCCTATTTAACGATTACATCTTGAGGTTTGGCATACCACAGAGAATCCATCATGATCAGGGTGGAGAGTTTGAGAACAACCTCTTCAAGCATCTCCAGAAGCTGTGTGACCTTCCCAGTTCAAGGACCACGCCTTACCATCCTCAAGGCAACGGCCAGGTAGAACGTATGAATCGCACGTTACTCAACATGCTCCGCACTTTGCCCCATCAGCACAAATCGGACTGGGCAAGTCATTTAAATAAGATGGTCCACGCATACAACTGCATGAAGAACTCATCGACTGGATTCTCTCCTTTCTTCCTATTGTTTGGACGAGATCCACGCCTGCCAGTAGACATCGCCTTTGGCACTGGAGATGACGAACAGACAAGAGAACCAGTTAATGTTCAAGCTTGGAGAAAGGGAATGCAAGTGGCATTTAAAGAAGCCCAAGAAAATGTTGCCCGCTCATCTGTTCGTGGTACCAACCAGTATAACAAGAAAGTACGAAGTAATCGACTGTTACCAGGTGATCGTGTGCTCGTAAGAAATATGTCTGAGAGAGGTGGGCCAGGGAAACTTCGAAGTCATTGGGAAGAACAAGTCCACAAGGTTGTTAAACAGATGGGTGACCAAGCTCCAGTGTACAAGGTGACACCTGAGAATGGAGGTAAAGAAAGAGTGATTCACAGAAACATGCTGCTTCCGTGTACTTTCCTTCCAGTAAAGAATCCGGAGAGCACACATAAGGTCACACCTAAGTATAAAAGAACACCTAAAATCACTCCAGTTATACAAGACGATTCATCAAGCAGCTCAGATGATGAAGTCCCTGTTTTTAAGAAACGAACATATCTCAACCCTCGAACTCCAGCATTTGTCCCAAGAAACGTACCACAATATGCACCAGTGCATTCACCTCGTCCACGTCGAACATCTAGATCGAGGAAACCACCTCAGCGTATGACATACAATCAGCAATTTCGTATGGAAGAACACACACCACAGAGTTACATGTGCTTTGCAAACAACCCTTTGAATAGCAACCATCTGTACGATAAACCACCGTTTGCACCTTACATTATGCACTCACACCAGCCAGTTTAATGACTTTTTTTTAATGACTTCCTGGTCATATATATATATTTTTTTTTTGGTATGCATGAAGGTCTGTTGGTCCTTCCATTTTTTTTGTACCACGCATTTGTACTTCGCATTTTTCTAGTACAGCCTTTCGAATAAATGCCTACATGTAGTTACTTCATCTTTGATATTTCCAGAGGTACAATACATGTATACCAATTTGTCTTACTTCATATGTTCAATTTTTCCTAAATGTATCGCCTGACATTTCCGTTACCGGAAGTGTACTCACTGATGTTATTGTACTGTGGGGCGAACTCTTTTTAGATATGATATGCATTTCCCCATTGTAATTGCCAAAGGTATTTTTTGTAATTGTAATTTTTTCTGCCACATGGTAAACCATTTTCTTCTATGTACGAAGTGTCGGATGCAGCGATATTTTTTCTTTTATTCTTCTAACATGTAATGGTAATAATGTCGTTTTTCCCGAGTTGTAAGGCGAATATTTTCAATTTTTCATAACCCGCATGATAGAATGACCTATGTATTTCTGGAAATGTCCGGAGGCCATTTTTTATTCGGGGGGAGAATGTAGCATTGTAGACATATGTATGATTTGTTTTAGACCCCCACCATTCATGATCCACTGTAATATTTTTTTGTTTAATGCAATAATTGTCAACTACTGTAGTACAAGATAAATACAGTCCAGGTCCGCTTTGACGTGCATTGATGCTATAAATAACTCTTAGATTTCCCGCGCATCGTGACGTCATCTCCGCCCAGACCGTGTGTTGGTCTGGACAAGCTGCCCAGCGGATTGATATGAAATAAACACTGTAAACTGTATTTCCAGGTATGACAATTATTTTACACATGGTAGAACATTCAAGTAGTGTTTAGAGATTCATGCTATAGCTATAGTTATTAGTTTTAATGGTTTACGAAGTAATAATAACGAAACGCTTGCATGACGAAAACTGGCACATCGTAGATACAGTGTAAAATGTGATCGTTTGTAAAACGTTGCCTTGATAGCTTCAGTACAGTTTTTGGGAATTTGTCAACACAGTGTGACTTGATTTTAAATACCATAAGATATATCGATGGATGGGTGAAATGTGAAATACTGATGTTGTTTGTATAAGACAGGGTAGTTTAGTTGAACTTCAGTCGGTTCAATTATTTTCAAGAAGTTTTCTAGTCACGTGACCACCATTTTGTATGTACAAAAATGCTTTTCGCTAACATTTTTAAATATTGTTGCTTGCATTTAATATTGAGCTGTTACATAACTAGGATACTGACGTCAGATTAACTTGTTTGATTTAATTAGTCAGTGGGCTTGTAAGTTAGAAACTTTCATTAAATACATAGTTGTGTTTATGCAACATCGATATGTATCAAGCCATTTGATCCTATTTAATGGTACATGTACTGATAGCGACTAACTTTTGTGCTATGCAACTCAATACGTAATACTCATTAATGCTAATGTTTTTCTAAGTCGTCATTAATACAACTGCTATAAATGCCAATGTTCTTCTAAGTCACCATTAATGCTACTAGTTATAGATAATAACTTTCATACATTAATTCACCATAAATGCCAAGTTCATGCATTACATACTTAACTCTTGACCAGTAATGTTAACGGTATGTTAACTTCGTCCGCATTTATACTTTTGTTCTCATAAGATAATGTTTTCTTTTAAAGTACATTGTGTACTAGTTTCCTTTTTATTTCTGAGATGATCTTTACTTTTATGTAAGCATCGTGACGTCATCTCCGCCCAGACCGTGTGTTGGTCTGGACAAGTTGTCCAGCGGATTGATATGAAATAAACACTGTAAACTGTATTTCCAGGTGTTCCGGAGTTATTTTATTTTGAGTCTTTGACGGCCTTCCCGAACCTAGGCCGTAACCCGTGTCTGGTCGGGTTACAGAGGCAATCCAACCCGTACCGAGGCCAGGGTTAACAGAAGCACTAAAAAGTTTCTGAATTATACGTTTTGAGAAAAATAGCCAATAATTTCAAGATTCTGTTGTAACATCAAAATATCAACATTTTGGCAGCTCATGCCACTTTAATAAAACTATAATATGTGACAAGTTGGTGAGAATCGTCTTTTTTGTTATTTATAATTGTAAACATGAGCGACGTTAAATGAGAGTATAAATATTAAAAGAATAGTGTACAGTTGTACTTGAACAACAATTATTGTTTTCTCTTGTGAAAGGCAAAGGGTGTTTTTGGTGCTCTATTTAAAAATTAGTTTTATCTAAAAAAAAGTTACCACATGTGATAAAGTTATCAAAATTCCATTTAGATTCATTCGCCGTTAGTGCTACTTTGATTAACCAGAAACATCAGTAATCTCTTCAGCTTGGGATATGTTTCAATGATTTTCAAGTTTTCCAAAGATATTAATGATGATGGAACTATCGTCAATTGTGTCTGTAGAGAGAGAGACGGCGTATGTCCAAAGAGAGTAGATTGATAAGAGTGGTAACTTCGTCCGCGCCATGTTGAATTTGAACTCACACGATTCGATTATTAGGAACCTCCTTTCTATAGGGGGCGCTGTACAGTCGAAACGTGTACAGTTGGGACACCCTTCCGCTAGGGGGCCAGAAGAACATGCCGGCAATGCTGATTGGACGAAGTGACCCCTCTTGTCAATCTACCCTCTTTGGTATGTCTCCCCCATAGCGTACGTTGATTATTACCAGAGACACATTGTGATGACGTGTTGTTTTGCTAGCAGAGTTTTGTATACATGTATGTTATCATCCATCAGGATAAGAGAAAAAAACTGCTGTTTTCTAAAGTAATTGATGAGTTAGATATCGACGAATCTGACGCCAGAATCGATAAAAAGTATCGATTTTGTCGTGTGTTTTATTTCCAGCAAATCAGCTAAGTGTTTTACATATTGCTTTGTGTACACCGTGCAAACCTCCCTAGCATGGCGCAATCTAACTTCATTTGGATTGATGCGGAATAGTTATTGTCCGTTCTATATTATAAGTCGCAACTTTGGAAACTGATTAAAATCAGTTCTTGTATTTGAAACTTTACTTTAAATCAAGCAATGTACCATAATACGTTTCATATAGGGTTCAAACGTCGAGTTTCGAGCTTTCTACAACCCATCAATGAAGAAAAAAGAAATTTGAAATGAATAAAGTCTAACTCAGCTTCCAAACTTTCGAGTAATTACATAAAGTGAGATTTTATTAAATTGTGAATGTTATTACAGCAACAAACTTTGAAAGTAATCGAAATAGTAAATGACTGGAATTGGAATGAAGAACACCATACAGCCCTGATCTGTACGAACCAAAATGGTATCCGAAAAGTAAACCAAACTGGGACGAACGTTTGTTAAATGAGAAGTTGAATTGTATGTCTTGGGAAAAGTTCAACTAATTGATTGATGTTTTACGCAGTACTCAAGATTATTTCACTAATAAGGCGGTGTTGCAAGGTTTAGTTGGGGAGGAAACCGGACTCTTTGCCTGGATGAAATCCATGACATTCTACTATTACCGCACCACTCTCCCATATATGACAATCGAGTGAAAACAGTTTTTTTTTCATTTTTATTTGGAAGTGATATTCGAACCCGCGCCGCATCGATGGAAGGTCTGTGTCGGACTAAAGGACTATCATTAGCTGACTGAGTCACCGAGGCCCCCTGTTTAATAGGAAAATATCAACATTCTGGCAGCTAATGCCACTTTAAATTTGCCAGGGTGTACATAAATTGATATCCCAATGACCTGTTTACAAGGATCGATTTGTGCCTTAGTTATTAGCATTACTATTTTAATTGTTCGGGAATCGTTCAGAGGGAATCTAAACCAAACGAGGGGCACCGCAAGTGCGGGCTTGGGAACCCGGGTGTTGAAAAATCTGTTCATGCCGTTCGTATAATCCTTTTTGGGGCTAACACTGAACCCCTTATACACACCATCTTATTGATAGCAGATTTCGCGATATATATAGCTAACCATCAATAACTGACAGGCTAATTATGGTTGGCGTCCTGTCTTGATTAGTTAAGCCTTGTTGATTGGGGAAATGTCTGGTATATGACAGTATCTGACATTAACTGTGAAATGATCACGATATTTTATACATCTCACGTGATTAATGACAACCTAAAGATTAATTTATTATCCCCTCGATTGGTCAAAGTTCGTCGATATGTTGCGGTGTAAAGTCCATCAATACCACGCCGCGGACCATTACGTTTACACATGTATGGGTGTAAATGAGACTTAAAGGTTTTATGAACAACCTTTGGCAATATTTTCTAAAAAGTCTGCACCGACCGATAAAATCATTGGTGTAGGGAGATAGTTGGCAAACTGATGTTGCAGAAACGATTGTGATTATAACACTGAGAGTTTTGCTGCGACCGGACCCGACCCGACTGCAAAATCGCGTCGCGTCGCAGAGAAAAAGTGCAGTGTATACCAGTCCACGACGCAAATCGGTGTCAGTCGGCTTCAGTTGCGTTGGGTTTGGAGTGATCTGGACGTGCTAGATATTTGATCAAGAATCGGGTTGAGTCGGGTCTGGTCAGACAGTGTATCCACTCTTGCGACGATCGTCGTAGAGAATCTGAATCCGTAGGCCAATCAGAAACTTTACTACAGTCACGTGACGTCAAACAAGCGTCTTTTTTGTACCTTTTTCTGCTAGAGAGTTCCAAACGTCATGTCCCCCAATGACTTCAGTCGCGTGTAGTGTATACCGGTCTGCGACGCGACGCAACTCAAGCCGACTGAACCCGACCCGAGTCGGGTACAGTCGCGTCGAGTCGGGTCCCAGCAAAACTCTCAGTGTATACCGGGCTTTAAGGGCAATATTTTTGCGATAAGAAATCACCATTAATGGCAATATGAAGCTGTACAATTTATTCAGGATATCGTTAGCCAAATCAAAAGTGTATTTTAACAAAATAAAAAGATGCTTGTAAGTCCATCTGACTTCACAGGGCGAACATATTGACGTAAAAATGTCACTTTGAGTGTGTAGAACACATCCCTAGAGCAGAAGGTCAATAGCGCGTATAGCCTCCATTAGCTTCCAGCCTGCGTCTTACTATGTGGGACGTCAGATCAAAGTGCCATTTTTACTTCAATATGTTCGCCCTCTGAAGTTTCATACTTACAAGCATTCTTTTTATTTTATTAAAATACACTTTTGATTTGGCTAAGGATATCTTGAATAAATTGTATATCCCATTGCCATTAAATAATGGTGATTTCTTATCGTCAGAATGTTGCCCTTTATGATCACAATCGTGTCAGCCTAAACCAATGATTTTATCGGTCGGTGCCGACTTTCCAGGGGGGTGCTTAACTTTTTTCTTTGTGTATATTTAAATTTTGTCAACTATTAGCACATGTCTTCGGTACGTATGAGTTACTGACTTTACCAATATTTCTTTTATTTCAACGGCAATCCTTTTTGTTTTTCAAGACACTTCAAACATTGAACTTCTCCTGGCAATCACAATTTATGAGAAAAAAATCAGACAGCTAAATGAGAAACCTACTTCAAAGTAAAATTGCTCGATCTTTGTCTCAGGCCAGTCATTGCTTATGAAAAGAAGAAGTGTATGAGAAATCTACCAGCCAGGGTAGCTCCGTTATGTAGCGTTATTGTGAAGCCCGAAGGGTGAAACGCTACGGGAGGAAGCCATTTTTAAATTTGCGAAATTAACCATGATTCCACAGGCAATATGGCCGCCTTCTTCGCGGGGAAATGTTCCAACCCACTTTCGATATCGATGGAATGCAACAACCCAAGCCTATAGTTCGACAAAAGGGGAATGGATACTAAGACAGAAAAGGTTGGTCATTCATTTTAAGGCATTTATTGCATCGGAGAACAATTTTTTCGAAGGAAAATAGGTGGCGGAGCTGCAAAGGCTTCGTAATGTAACTACGACAAAATGGCGTCTCCACTACAATGGTCACCGCTCCCAGCTGGTTAGACCATTGTTTTCTACAATTACCAGCCAGGGCTAAACCCCCTTGCCTTCAGCGGGGAACCAAAATTTTCACTTTCTTTTACAATGATGCTATTGGGTTTAATCTCAGTTTACGGATATTCTGGCCATAACTGAAGATGCGTAAACATTGTCAATATATTACAAAGTGTTCCAGAAAATTCTACTCACTAAAGGCAATCTTAGTTTAACAACTTATGATTGGGTGTAAAGGTCTAATTGATATACCCCGTTTTAACACAATTAGAAATTTGTCTCCATGGTTATTTAAGACAAGATTATCCATAAATAAATGTTCTTGTGTATCATGCTTCCAGCTTCTAAATTCCACTCAAAGAAGACGATTTTCCATGTGCCCGTGTTCATAAATATATAGATCTAACAATAGGAGTCTTTCGTTGCCTTGTGATAAATTAGAACGACCATTGGGATCAGCATTTAGACAGCAAGGTGTTGGACATTTCCTTATGTTCTTAAAGTGGCATGAGCTGCCAAAATGTTGATATTTTGACGTTAAAACAGAATGTTGAAATTATTGGCTATTTTTCTCAAAAAGTATAATTCAGAAGCTTTTCAATGTTTCTATAAATGTACGATAAAGTATTGGTTTGAACTAACTTTGGCCTAGAATGAATGAATGGTCGTCCCGGTTATTAAAATTTTGTTTACTTTTCGAACTCGTTTTCGGTTCGTACAGGCCACATACTGGATGGATTTCCCTCATTCCAACGCAATCATTAAGTTTTTTGATGGCCGTCAAATTCTCTTGCTGTCGTGACGATCAGAAATTATGAAAAAAGTGTGAATTTTGGCAGCTCATGCCACTTTAAGAAACCAAAGACACGAGTTGAGTAAGTTATACTGTTATTTCACTGTCGAAATCTGAACACAGACTGTCCTCTCAGAAACAAAGAAATCTTCCGGTAAAGTGCCTGGAGTCAAAGAAAAGGTTATTCATAATATGGATAGTTTCACGATTCACGATTTGGAAATATCTTCAGATTCTGTATCCTACCTGACTTTTGACTCGATTGCTAATTCAGTTTTCTATATGATATAAGATCGCCTCAATAAAGGTCAAGGTGACTAGGTAGACATTGTGGAGGATATTGACATAGACTACATGGAAGAACAAGATGGTTGACACCAGGGTGTAAAATAATCGATATATGCCTTGGAATCACAATCATACGTCACTCTATGTGGTGAGCCGTGTTAATAGACCAAGTATTGTTATGAAGTCCGTTTCCACTTTCATGTACGGTATTCCAGTCCTACTTTTGGATGACGCCGAGCGCCGTCCCCCATGATATGTAACTGTTGACAATATAGTTTCTTAAAGTTGAAATATGAAGTTCTACTTGTTCGTTAAATAACCACGACACGACATATTGGCGACGAGACTCGTGAATAACTATAGTATAGTTAGAGCCCACAGATGAAGTTCCCGGTTTATGTGAAAGTGACGAAAATTTATGAAAATTGATGGTCCGATGCGAGACAACAACAACATCCACGTGGTAAAGAACTTTTAACTTTATTTAAAGAACTGAAAATGGCTCTCATCGGAAGTGTATCTCATTTTGATTCAAGTCAACAGTCATGGGAGGACTAAAGATACTAAATGAGTTTTTCAAAGCTAATGACATTGAAAGCGCTGAAAAACAAAGAGCTGTACTATTATCTAGTGTAGGCTCAAGGACATATTCGTTGATCAAAAATCTGTGTCAACCCGATCCACCTTCAGGGAAAACTTATGAACATTTAGTGAAACTGCTTAAAGAACATTTCAGTCCTGAACCAAGTGAAATTGTCAGTAGATTTACTTTTGCAATGAGATGGCAAAATGCTGGCGAATCTGTTCAAGAATTTATGGCAACACTTCGCAACTTATCTGAACACTGTAATTTTGGGGCAGAATTGGAACGAAACCTTAGGGATAGACTAGTAATTTGTGTAAGAGACAAAGCAATCTAAAGAAAATTGTTAATGGAGAAAAAGCTAACATTTGAAACTGCAATGAAAATAGCCGTTGCCATGGAAACCACCACAAGAAACATTGATGTGTTACAACAATCTAACATTCAGCAACAAGGTGCATCAGCAATGCCATCCCAAACAACAAGTGTTAACAAACTCCACCATTCCCATAACTCCCCTGAAAGCAGAAGTTACAAACCAAATTTTAAAGAGAAAGAAAGTGTAAAATATAGACAACAAAAACAAACACACAAACAAGTAAACAGAAAGCCATGTTTCCGTTGTTTAGGAACAAATCACAGTGCTGATAGATGCTATTACAAACAAGCCACATGTAACAAATGTAATTTTAAAGGTCACATTCAAAAAGCATGCAAAACAAAGAAAGACAGTAGGGCACATAACATAAATGAAGATGAGGAAAATTTTGATGACAGTGAAGATTATGAAATCTTCCCTTTTGCATATTGTGAACTTGATGATAATGTAAATAAATTACAAAGCAGCCCATGTTATGAAGTTACTGTGTCTGTAGAAGGAAAAAAGCCTTCAGTTTGAAATTGACACAGGTTGTCCCTTTACTCTAATAAATGAAAATGAGTATAAAAAAACTCTTTCCTAAAAGCACAATGGAACTTGAGCCAAGTCCTGTTAGACTTAAAACCTTCTTAGGTGAGAAAGTAAATGTGTTGGGAAGAAAGGTAGTAAAAGTACAGTATAACGATAAACAAATAAAACCTACCTATAGAAGTAGTAGCAGGTAATGGTCCTAAACTAGCTGGACGAAATTGGATTGAACAGTTACCTATTGACTTGGGTAAACTACAAAATACATGTATGTCAAAAGTGAACAATGTTCAAAGTAACAAAAGTAATGAAAAGTCAAGTAATGACTCACTTAAACAAGTGTTAGATAAACACAAGAATGTGTTCAAAGATGAACTAGGAACGCTTCAAGGCGTTACTGCCAAAATTCATGTTGACCCAGAGGTCGCTCCAAAGTTTTTTAAACCAAGGTCATTGGCATTTGCCATAAGACAAAAAGTCGAAGATGAAATTGACAGACTGAAAAAGTTAGACATTATCGAACCAGTTAAATTTTCAGATTGGGCCGCACCAATTGTACCTGTGGCCAAACCTGATGGAAGTATAAGGTTATGTGGAGATTATAAACTCACAGTAAATGTAGATTCTAAAGTAGAGCAATATCCTATTCCATCTTTTGATGAATTAATGGTAAAATTAGCTGGAGGTGAAAAATTCACAAAATTAGACATGTCACACGCATACAACCAGTTAATACTTGATGAACAGTCACGTGATATTGTGACAATAAACACTCACAAAGGTCTTTTCCGATACAAGAGACTTCCTTATGGGGTATCTTCCAGTCCCGCTTTGTTCCAAAGAACAATTGAAAGTGTAGTAGGTGACATGCCAGGTGTCGCTGTATACATGGATGACATCCTATTAACTGGTAAAGATGATAATGAACACCTTCAAAGATTAGATGAAGTTTTAACCCGACTAGAAAATGCTGGGTTACGCTTAAAAGCAAACAAATTAATTTTTCAAGCCAAAGAAGTTAACTATGTTGGGCATCGAATTGATGCAAATGGAGTTCGACCATTAGAAGATCGAATGAAGGCTATACATGAGGCTCCCTCACCCACAACAGTGAGTGAATTGAAAGCATTTTTGGGTATGTTAAATTACTACAACAAAAAATACTAGTAAAACCAGTTACCCGTACGAACCGAAAAAGTGTGCTAATACTGGACAGAAATCAACTAGCCGGGATGTATGAGTGCATTTTCTAGTCTTTGCTGCTTTTAAAAACTACCGTAACATACATACGATGACGCATGAATAACGTTCCTATTCCATACTTCTATAAACGATCAATCTGCTAATTCTGTTTCAACGAAATTTTCCCTATATTTGGCAGCTTATGCCACGGGGGTTCGATTCCCATGTACGGGAACCACACCAAATCGATACAACTTTTCCCTTTTTAAAGAAAGCTTTATCTAAAAAATATTAAATTTGCTATCCCGTTAGCGTGCAATCGTGCTAATGATTCGAAAATAATATTAATACTTAATACGCAAAGGACGTAATTTTGTTAAAAAATCGTACATAATTATTGATATTTTGTCAAACTGTACGTTAAAGAGTAATTTAACTATTTATGCGGATGGCGGTTAAAAAAAACTATCAAATACTTGAAATAAATTTAAACACAAATCCTATAAAAAAAAGATTTTATTATTTTTTTTCTTAGATGCGAAATTACAAGTATGACACAGCCCAACATTTAAACAGCCTTGAACCCATAACCGTTTGACACATACACTAGTCAAAAGCACCGACAATTCTTCAACAAGCATATAATTCGCCTGTGTTCGAAAGAGATTTTTAAGGCACGGTGAAACGGATTATATTTCTGCCTTAAGACATCCGGGCTCGTAACTTCCGTTTTCCTGTGGGCGATGAATAACAAGGACCAAAATAGAATGAAGTATAGTTCTGTAGCATTTCCATGTCAAGCAAAATGATGTGGATTTGCCTGCCATTTGTTAAAGTGGCATGAGCTGCCAAAATTCACACTGTTTTCAGAATTACTGATCGTCACGACAGTAAGAGGCTTTGAAGGCCATCGAAAAACTAAATGATTGGCGTTGGAATGAGGAAAATCCATACAGTCTGTGGCTTGTACGAACCGAAAACGTGTTCGAAAAGTAAACAAAATTTAAATAACCGGGACGACCATTCATTCATTCCAAACCAAAGTTAGTTCAAAACAATACTTCATCGTACATTTTCGAGACTAGAAGCACTAAAAAGCTTCTAAATTATACGTCTTGAGAAAAATAGCCGATAATTTCAACATTCTGTTTTTACGTCAAAATATCAACATTTTGGCAGCTCATGCCACTTTAAGTTAACAAACAGTTCATGTTTAAATATCGTATGCTGTTATGGCTTCATCCAACCAAATTCGTTCTTTTTTCCCATTTGCTGCGTCGAGAGTCTTTGCTCACGGCTGTCAGGCTAGCATAATCCTGAGCCCACAGCGTTATAATTGTCGCGAACTTTGACCTGAAACGTTCCAAGAATAAGGGTTAATAAAAATTGTACCCGTTCACAAATTAAGCTCAATTTTTAAGCCAATACTGTGCTTTATTGAGCAAAAGGTAGACTATAACGATTGTTTTCGTTAAGTGGCATGAGCTGCCAAAATTCACACTTTTTTCCTAATTTCTGATCATCACGACACTAAGAGGATTTGAAGGCCATCGAAAAACTAAATGATTGGCGCTGAAATGAGGAAAATCTATACAGTATGTGGCCTATACCAACCGGAATAGTGTTCGAAAAGTAAACAACATTTAAATAACCGGGACGACCATTCATTCATTGCAATCCAAAGTTAGTTCAAAACAATACTTTTAGTTTATCGTACATTCTCGAGACTAGAAGCACTAAAAAGCTTCTGAATAACACGTCTTGATAAAAATAGCCGATAATTTCAACATTCTGTTTCAACGTTAAAATATCAACATTTTAGCAGCTCGTGCCACTTTAATACTAAGCTAATCACTGGAAGTTTCAACTCGATACCATTCATCAGCAGAAAATGCTAGAGCTATATCACGGGTGATTTAACGTCTTAAAACAATCGAAAATGATTTGTTTTATATATATGTCTTGGTAGCCAACCAATTAACTTCGAGAACACAAAACACCAATAGTCTGTTTCTGACCATCATTGGGGTCATCTTGAATGGGAATTATCTTTGAAACAAGGTCTGTAATCGGGCTTGTCCACTGGTGGGTCATTTTTTGTTGACAATTAGCTTCAGACACAAGAGTTGGTAACTGTTTTTTGGGTTTGGTTTTGGGTTTTCTTGGCTGGCAAATGGGATTTTTTTTCAATCGGCAAGTCACCTTGATTGGCAATTATCCTCAAACATAAGGGATGGTAATGAATGTTCGTCAATCCGTTGGTCACCTTCGTTCACAATTGTGTCAAATCGATGAATTGACATATTGCCTGATAATTAGCTTTGAGCACAAATACTGGTAACTGTGGTTTGATCACCAGTTGATCATCTTGGTTAGCAATGGGCATTTAATACATAGTTTGAAAATCAGTTTTGTACTCTGCTGTTCATTCTCACGAGCAATTGGCTTCAACAAAAACACAAGGAAAATCTGTTTTAACCACCACTGGGTTATTTTAGTAGACATTTAGCTGTAAAAAAAAGCCGGATAAACAGTTTTACCCGCCAGTGACGTCATCGTGCGTGGCCGGTACAGTTACACTGTGGGACGATATGTATCAATTCATACTCACTTCTTCAAAATGAGCCTGCCATAACCACTCCAGCTGCAGCCCACGCTGTGAGAAATTAACAGACATCATATCGGCGGTAAATATGCATTAATAAATGGCTGATGAAGAGAGGGAAAATCGATGAAGGCCAGCGTGTACAGGTGTTTCTATATCACAGATATATCGTAATAGAGCGGATTCACAACACATCTACAGTTCACTCGTTAAACGATTGGACCCCTGAAGTCTGTGTTTTTCGCGACAGGTGCTCAGAATCAACTGACGTTGTGGTGTACTGTCCACTTAGTAAGGCAGGCTCGCTCAAGCTCCGCCTGGGGGCCTTTTTCATCTTAAAACCATCACCAGGCTCCAACAGGGAGCTCGCCTTTTCAAATATGTTAGCACCGTGAGCTATATCAACCTGTTCTATCCGTAATATAGAACAGTCGGAAGACAGTTTGACAGTGATGGTAGAAGTTTGCCTCTCGCCTCGAACATAAACAGCTTTGGTAGAGGAAAATTGATTAAACGTAATATATGGGGCACCGGCCTCATCACTTAGCCTGTTGTTACTGTCGTTACATTGTGGTTTGTCCTGTCTGCGATGAGTCTTCCAGCGAAATCCTTCCGAACAGGTTTGACTCTTTCGCATCACTGCCGTTTTCCTAGAAGCATGGTCGGCTGTACCGTTTGTTTGGCCGACTAATGAGGGACATTCCCTGTTCGATTCCGAAACCTCCGTTATCTGGGTACTCTCTTCCCTGCCTGAGGATTCCCATAATCGCCGTGAAGCCGGCCAGCTTGGACCACAGCCCATCGGAGTAACAAGCATATGAGTGGTGTGAGAACGGTGTACAAGACACAAACGTCGATAAGCTATATCGGTGCATATCAGCTCGCAGACTTGTCAGTGACAGGCGAATCGAAGAGCTGTCCTTGGAATCCCCGATAACAATAATCTCGATGTGGAACTTCAGTCGGCAGTGATGAAAGCGAAAGGATCGCTCTCTTGGGGATGCTACAGGAAAAGACTGCCAAGACCAAACGACTGGCGTCTCCAGAGAGCGTACCTGCTAATAGAAGAAACATTTAGCAATGCGCATGCGCTAAAGATGATATGTTTGTAAATAATGATACCACGTGATTATCTCATCATTAGAGTCTGGAAGATTTGAAGATTACA
The DNA here is from genome assembly GCA_963971465.1 of Lepidochitona cinerea. Classification (NCBI taxonomy): domain Eukaryota; kingdom Metazoa; phylum Mollusca; class Polyplacophora; order Chitonida; family Tonicellidae; genus Lepidochitona; species Lepidochitona cinerea. The sequence continues at coordinate 37,398,159 of OZ020557.1, read as the reverse complement.
TGTACATGAGTGCTTTTGGGTTAATTCTCAAAATACATCCTGTACTAAATTTAATATAAACTGTTTCTAACCAGATTGAGAAACATGAACAATTGAATAAAGTTTCCTGAATTCTTCATCAAAAATGATCAAATCTTCTTAAAATCGAAGACGTTTATTTGCTCATTTAGGGATACGCATAAGTGATATGCATAATCAAAACAAAAAAATTTCTACCGTTTTTGTATTCCATGCAGAAAATGTAGTTTTGTTGCAAGTAGTGCTATGGAGTATCTGTTTCCTACGGAGGCCTGTTCGCGTCATGGGTGCAAATTTGGTGTATAAAAACAATCATACTAACTAATATCAAAACGATTTATGAACAAATTCGAAAACCCTTGAAAACCGCAAAACCACGTATTATCATTGCGAAGAAATGGTTTCCATCGCGGTGGATAACGTTTCTTTGCGGCGAAATTATTTTATTGAGTAGGATTTGTATGACGCCAGTCTGGTTTTCAATAAATTAAAAAAAACAAGAGTTAGAATTTCAAAGTTCCTGTACTGAGGTAAAAATGGGATAACGGTAAAAAAAACCCCACTGGAAATACCAATGGCACAAATATGCCACCGTAGTTTGAGCAATTAGCCCCCCCCCCCCCCCATATTCGTGTATTTGATTTTTTTTTAATTTTTTTCAGCGCTCATTGATACAAATTGATATTGGGAAAAGTGGTAATCCTCGCCAGTAAAAACACAAATGACTTATGTAATTGTCACCTCTCACAGAGCGTCTGAAATAATTTCTCTTGCATAACTTTCCTGGATCTATATTGGATCAATGTTATTAGCGTCGCTCAGCTAGAAACACTACCCATTTAAAGGCCCTAATGACATATGTTTACACAACCCGTGCTATCTACCTATCTATCTATTGGGGTTATTGGCGTTTTCCATTCATGGAATGATGTACGCCACAAAACACAACCCGTGCTTACATGTAGATAATGGCCTATAAACTTCTGGTAATATGTAAAGAAAACGCATGTCACAATGGATAAACTGGTTCAAAAGGATGCGATTTGAAAGTCTGCGAACGACAGCTGTTTGACGATTTGACGATCGTTAATAGATTAATATTAGAATTCCCACTGACTAGCTTGACATAATAAAGTAGAGTGAGCAATCCGAAGAAAGACACGTAAGACGTATAAACTCAATATTTCGGTTTATTCTCAAACCATCATCAGATGGATGATGGTTTGAGAATAAACCGAAATATTGAGTTAATATGTCTTACATGTCTTTCTTTGGATTGCTCACTCTACTTTATAATAGATTAATCTTGTGTGAATATTAAGCAATAATTTCAATGGGCGTCGCTGGGATTTTTAAGGAGGTGGGTGGGTGGGCGTTGACTATCACGGGGCTTAAGGCGAGGGTCCAACTGTCGCCCACGCACGCACCGGAAGCTTTAATGTTTTAAATCTTTCAATGGCATTTAGTTGAAAGGCCCCAATATGGTGAGGAATTACTTATGGATAACGTCTTGATTTATCGGGTGACGTCACCCAGTGAACCAAGAAGCTGTTATCCATGAGTAATTCTTCACCTTTGCATTCTAAGCGGTTTCCGGGTATTCTAATGGTGCAATTCGTATAGACATAAGTAATGACCCACCGGCCAGTCCATCCTCTTGATTGACTGATTGTTTGGTGTTTTACGCCGCGCTTTAGATTATTTCACTTATATGGCGGCGTTGCCAGTTTTATTGTGGGAGGAAACCGGGCTCAATGCCCGGAGGAAACCCACGAACTTCCGTTGGTAACTGGCAACCATCCCACATAGGTCGTTCGAGTGAAAACCCGGTCAGAAAATTTTCCAGTGGGATTCGAACCCGCGACCCATTGATGGAAGGCTGTTCGGATTGAGCGTCCGACGCTCTACCTACTGAGCCACGGAGGCCCCGCCCCATCCTCTTGAATTGAGACAGCTGGGGGCCCGGGACGAACGATTTGTCATCAGCAGTCATGGAGTTCATTGCAATGCAGTGAAGGTTCGTGAAAAGGCTAGGCTTTGTGATTAAATATATGGTGAATACGTTTTCAGAGTCATTTTGAACGTTGAAAAGATCAAATTGCCATTTTAAATTCTGTATTTCAAATCAAGAAAATCACACAAGACGAGGTGCGGGAAACCTAAAGGATCGCTGAAATCCAATGAAGTCGTATTTGAAGCCGCATCTCTACACACAAAGCCGATCATCGAAATTTTGAATCCAACTTTGAGTAAAGCCACAAAAATCGGATAGTCAATGAAAATCTCTATTGGAGACAGGTTTTGAGAATGGGGAGAAGGAAAGACCTCAATCGTCTTATGGGGAAGAGTTTCCAGTTACTCGACGAAGGACGGAGGTTTCCGATGGACAAATAGTCCGACTTACTCCCCTACGAAGCAGTGGAAGAGAAATAATAACAAGTGCGGGAAAAACATCAATCAATCAATGAATCATAAAAATGTGACCTTTGCCAGCATTGCTAGTGTATGGAAAATGCCCCTAGTCCTGCTGATGATATTCAAACTAGGGAAAACATTAAAATATGCAAAGGGATTCAACTGTACTGAAGGGAGGACTACTTTAATAATCTCAATGTATAAAGACGAAAAATCTCAATGTATATACGGTATGTTTAAGGTATGCTTTAATCATCTGCTGTCGTCGATTTCATGGTTCTCATTGCGAATTATTCCAAATCATGTTTTTTATAAGCAATTCTCCGTTCGTCTCGATAACCAGCGCCAGGCCTCTGTAAGTAACAAAAAAGACCAAACATTAAACCTTTAAAAGCAATTCTCCGTTCGTCACGATAACCAGCGCCAGGCGTCTGTAAGTAACAAAAAAGACCAAACATTAAACCTTTAAAAGCAATCCTTCCGTTCGTGACGATAGCCAGCGTGAGACTAGTACAAAGTAACAGAAAAAAACCCATAAAACCTTTATCGACAATTCTCTTTTGGTCTCGATAACCAGAGAGTTTTAGACAAGGTAAAGACTTCCTTCCTTCGCTTCGATAATACTAAAATAATCCCTTAAACTGTAAACATATTTTCTGAAAATTTATCATTCGGATTGAAATAAAAATATCATTTTAATATTGTAGATACCATGCACTTTAGCGAACTATACAAGCCGGAATATCAGGAATAGATATAGATTGTATCCATAGATTGGTAGGCTGGATATGGCGTGTGGTCACAAAAGTCCACTCTATGGAGAACAAAAGACGTAGACAAAGATGTCCGTCACTTCAAAAGGAAAAAAACGCATGAAGTGACTGAAGTTGACCGTTTTATTTCCTTTTATGTATGAGCAGGTATTATGTATCCACCACTTTTTTCTCGTAAATATTCTTGTATTCTGGGTAACATATCCGATCCTAGTCCGGGTTTCTGACTCCAAAATTACTATTTTTTTATACTGACGGCCGTATTTTGGAATACGACCGTCACTACAAAAAAGTCATTTTGGAATCAGAAACCCGGACTTATCCGATCCTCACGCTCCTTGTTTATGTTTTTAAACGTTGTCGTGTTTAGTTCAATCGTGATGACGAGCCTATCTTTGTGTACCCAAGTACTGACAAGTCTTGCTATGCATAGATAGTCGCGTCATCACAATTGATGTTTAGTTATGGGGTACTGATACCGGAAGTGTGATCTCTAAGCTCCGACCATAGCTTGGATGCAGAGTGAGCTGACGGATCGTTGTGCCAATTCCAAACTAATACTGGGGGCTTCGGTTGTCCAGTGGGGGAGTGTGATCGTCTATCAGTGCCACACAGACCTCGACACGGCGCTGAACCAACCGACCAAACTAATACTGGGGGCTTCGGTTGTCCAGTGGGTGAGTGTGATCGTCCCTCAGTGTCACACAGACCTTCCATCGACACGGTGTTGAACCAACCAACCAAACTTATACTGGGGGCTTCGGTTGTCCAGTGGGTGAGTGTGATCGTCCCTCAGTGCCACACAGACCTTCCATCGACACGGCGCTGAACCAACCAACCAAACTAATACTGGGGGCTTCGGTTGTCCAGTGGGTGAGTGTGATCGTCCCTCAGTGCCACACATACCTTCCATCGATGCGGCGCTGAACCAACCAACCAAAATAAAGCCCCAGTTACACTATGGCGATATTCCTGACGACGAATAGTTACGAAACGTAATTCGCCCTGATAGGCCGGATAAATGAGCGTGACGAGCGAAGTACTTGCGACAGTCAACGAACAGGTACGAAACTCTTGCGAATTATCGACGTTTAGCGTTGCGAATAAGGGCGAAAGTCTTGCGATTATTTTAAGAGAGTTTTACGCAGTTTTACGACCAATTCACGACCTTCGTTCGGTACTTATGAACATTTACGTAAAAGGTCGCGCACGGCGACTGGTCAAGAAAAGGATACGAGGTCATACGAAGCCGGTGATGTATTTGCGAGTTATTTACGACATGTTACGACTCACTCGCGATCCAATACGAAGGTTTACGAATTCGTAAAAGTTTACGAAATTTTTGAACATTTAAAAAAATTCGTCGCTCCAAGGCGAAGCATGGCGACTCTTCGCGATCACTTACGAACCATTGCGAATGTCATTGCAAATTACATACGACGGTCCTACGACTGCTTACGATCGCTATTCGCCGCTTGTCGTAATCAATATCGCCTAAGAGTGACTGGGGCTTAATACCAATAGGCCGTGGCTTCGTGGGAATCAAAGTATGTTATATGTCTGATCAGACAATTTTGTAGTCAACGTATACATTGATGGAAACATATTAGCCGCACTCATGTGTCTCTTTCCTGTGTTACTTACTTGCCGGTCAGGAAGAAGAAACATATATGCTCATGATCATATAATATCCACATGTTTAAAGGGGCATGAGCTGCCGAAATGCTGATATTTTGACGTCACAACAGAATGTTGAAATTATCGGCTATTTTTCTCAAGACGTATAATTCAGAAGCTTTTTAGTGCTTCTAGTCTCGAAAATGTACGATAAAGTATTGTTTTGAACTAACTTTCGCTTAGAATGAATGAATGATCGTCCCGGTTTTCGGTTCGTACAGGTCACATACATTTAGTTTGTCGATGGCCTACAAAGCATCTTACTGTCGTGACGATCAGAAATTATGAAAAAAGTGTGAATTTTGGAAGCTCATGCCACTTTGATATCATTCAAGAATGATTGAGCGTTTTTTATTCTGTTTTATTGAAAGTAACAGTTCACTTACTGGGTATGGCGAGTGCAGTCAAGATGTCGTTTTTCAACCTTAAACTCGAAAACAGCGCTATTTTGACAGGTCCACCTAAGATCGTCAAATGTCAACTCAAAAATATCCTCTGGAATAATGGTTAAGGCTGAGGGGAAAAGTATCATTTTATATTAATTATTTACTGTTTAGAAAGAAAAAACGTTTCGTTCTCAAGCCAAACTTTAATAAGATCATTCGGTATCAACACTGTCTCCGACATTTGAATGTCAATCAAAATAATTTTAAATGGTTATTTTACATATTTGTTTCTGTAACTTATTTGATCGTTCTCTTGCTGAGAAACTTGGAATTGTTTATATTGTTACTAAAATTCCACATTGGTTTATGCGCCAATCAGACCGAGGGATTTTTGACTGGGTTGTGATCTGATTTCCCTGTTTTAGAATCTTTTTCCAAAAATACTAACGTACGGTCAGGGAATCCCCCCTTGACATAAAACCAGCTTCTCACATACTATAAACTTGTGACACATTGCAAAAAAAAAAAGAGTTGAACTCGATGTAAAACTCCAAACAATCAAGCTGATTGGATTACTTTGAGAATGAGAATCTTTGCTCCAGTACGGGTGTTCAATTTCACCGACCTTCTCGTCCTTCCATTATTGCTGTCCCTGGCCCCAGACGATGACAGTCATTTGTGTACAATCCTCTTAAAGCAGTTTCATTGCCGGTTGTATAATAAATTGAGTACTGCTTTGTCAGGATGCCAATCGCAGCTTTCCATTCTGCAATTGCAAACATGAAAAACAAACGGTTTTCAGAATTATCGACTCGGAATTAATCACTTTTACCCGACATGCTCAAAGCAACATTAGGAACCAGCTTTGGCATGTGTCGGACAAGCGCTGCACAGTTTATACGCACTCGGAACATCCTTCGGCTATCTTCGCTCGCTACCGGTCGGCTTTGACACGCCTCGGGCAGTCTGCACTTTTTATACGGTAAATCACTGTATTTTTGGGCTGAATAAAAATGGCACCGAGAGTAAATATCAAAATGTGTCACTGCAGACGAAAAAATAAAATAAAAATAATTATAAATTTATTAAATTCTAATATCATTTAGAAAGATATTTGTTTATATATCTTATTTAGCCCGGAAAACCACATGTTGTAGACAGACGCAGTTTCGGTACATATCAGGAGTCCTACAATTCTTCAATTATATAACTGATCGAGGCTGAAAGTTAACAAGCCGAGTGTTTCGGTCCCTTACATTATCACGGGGACACTTTTGTGGGGTTCTCAAGAAGATTGGGAAACTGTACGCTTCACGGCTACCTATTTGGTCGCCGTATTCAAAATGACCTGCAGTCTATCAGAGGGTATTTTACGCACGTAAATCCCCGAAGTTTCAGAGAGAGTTTATACGGTAACTCGCAGTATTATTGGGCTGAAAACGAATGACGCCAAGAAGTATACTTCAAAATATTGTATAATAATCATAATTAATCTACTGCTAAAATCATCCATAAAGTAATTTGCCTACACTGTTGATGTTTTTAGTCCGGTAAACAACTTCCTGTGAAACAAAAACGGCGAAAGACATATCTGGATTTCTTCAATGCTTCATTTAAAATTTCACGTTTACAAATAAAATGCTTCTGTCCCTTAAATAACATAAAAACTGGGATACCTTTATTGGGCTCCCAAGATGATATGAAAAGTGTTAGTTTGGTGGCTACCTTAGCTCTTCAAATTTAAAATGACCTAAAGCCTGTCCATGAGCATTTGACTAACGTAAATTTCTTAAAGGGACATGAGCTGCCAAAATTCACACTTTTTTTTTTATAATTTCTGATCGTCACGACAGTAAGAGGCTTTGAAGGCCATCGAAACACTAAATGATTTACGTTGGAATGAAGAACATTCATACAGTATGTAGCATGTACGAACCGAAAACTTGTTCGAAAAGTGAAAAAAATTAAAATAACCGGGACGACCATTCATTCATTCTAAGCTAAAGTTAGTTCAAAATAATACTTTATCGTACATTTTCGAGACCTGAAGCACTGAAAAGCTTCTGAACTATAGATACGCCTTGAGAAAAATAGCCAATAATTTCAACATTCTGTTTTAACGTCAAAATATCAACAGTTTGGCAGCTCATGCCACTTTACGTGATCCCAGTGAGTAAAATAGATAATTCTCTCCGAACGATAAAATAAATAGATTCTTTCTTAAAGTGGCATGAGCTGCCAAAATGTTGATATTTTGACGTTAAACCAGAATGTTGAAATTATTGGCTATTTTTCTGAAGACGTATAATTCAGAAGCTTTTTAGTGCTTCTAATTTCATAAATGTACGATAAAGTATTGTTTTGAACTAACTTTGGCTTAGAATGAATGAACGGTCGTCCCGGTTATTTAAATTTTGTTTTTCGAACACGTTTTCGGTTCGTACAGGCCACATACTGTATGGATTTTCCTCATTCCAACGCCAATCATTTAGTTTTTCGATGGCCTTCAAAGCCTCTTACTGTCGTGACGATCAGAAATTATGAAAAACGTGTGAATTTTGGCAGCTCATGCCACTTTAATGCTAAAACGACATTTTCTCGACATGCTTACATACGACGTTCTCTCTAAATACTATACTGAGAAATTTAAAATATAATGCTAATCCTAAATAATCTTACCTTCATCCGTCTTTTCACTCATAGTCGACACCGACAAAATGACCACCAAAAGAACAACCTGAAATGATAACAAGTTACGCATTAGGAAAGCGCTATGGTAACTCGTTCTCGAACCTTCCAGAAAAATGTTTAAAGTCCCTGAATCTCATATTGTCCGCTCTTTTAAGGGAACAAACTAAAAGATAATCTTGACAATTGAAAAAATAAAAATCCATATGGCCAATGCGTTTTATCCAAATAAAATAATCGGCACATCAACTCAAACCTTAAATTGAAAAACGCCATTTAAAAGCACATCATTAAAAATAATCACACATGAAGTAATTAAAGATTTTATCACCGATCAATCGCAGTTCATTTTTTCTTTACATAGTCACACAAACCTATGTTACTCGATTTTGTGTCCACAGACAGACAGATACTAGGCCCTATATACAGATACCTTTGCTTATTAAAAAAAATGTAACTTGCTAAAGAGGATTTGAATAAACTTGGAAACAGCTAGTGTGATTAGATTAACTTCTTTGATACGATGTAACCCTATTTTCCCTGTGATATGGCATTAAATTACGTAGTTTAAGGCCGTGCGAGATTTTCACACGTTTGGGAACGGGATTCACAGAAGGCACGAGTAGATTGCATCTCCACTTTAGGCTTTTAGTCGGGGTAATTGTTATTTTTGACTGCATTTATACCAAACACGAAATGCCCTTTGTGTTTCGGCAGTATAAAGAGAGGCGCCAGGGAGTTTTGTCCTTAATGTTAACAGGACGACATTAAGGGCGGGTGGACCGTGCGACAGTCAGGGCTGCATCAAACGTGTGTTGATACCAGTGTTTCTACTGTCTATTATTGAGATATTGTTTCTTTCATCTGTAATAGTCACTTTAATCAAAGTTTCCATAAGCAAATAATTTCACTTTAGTGAAATGATCTTATTCTCTAAACTTGACATTACTAAAGAGTTTCTAAAACATATGCCACCTACATGTAGGTCATCTTCGCTAGCCAAGATAAAACCTCCATGTCCCCATTCCGTGTTTTGGGGACATGATGCATGTAGGTATAAGTCTCCCTTGATCAACCAAAACTGTGGAAATTTTCAGACAGTACATTTTAACCTGGTCTACGCATTGTGATTTGTTACAATTCTCAGATCAAATATTTGAGCCGATTTGATCTCAGATGGGTTTGTGAGAATGGGGTTATGAGAATGGGTTGTGAGAATGGGTTTGTGAGAATGAGTTGTGAGAATGGGTTGTTTAAAATGGGCTTGTGAGAATGGTTTTGAGAATGATTATGAGAATGGGTTGTTTAAAATTGGTTTGTGAGAATGGTTTTCTTAAAAATAGGTTTATGAGAATGAGTTGTGAGAATGGTTATGAGAATGGGTTGTTAAAAATGGGTTTGTGTGAATGAGGTTTGAGAATAAGTTTATGAGAATGAGTTGGTTGAAATGGGTTTTTGAGAATGGAGCAATTGAGTGATGTGGTAGTTTTGATACACGTAGTAGCATCTGAATAACTGACTCGGTTTGTATGTCCGTGGGTCCGACTGTGCGCAATACTTCCTTTTTTCCGTAAACCCTAAACGGAATACAATGTATAATACTCTTGCAAACGTCTACCATGTAGCTAAATACTGTATTTCAAATCAAGGGACACTTATATCAGTTAAAAATTTTAAAACAGCTTATTTAAAAAAAACCTCGAAAAACCAATACAGGCAAAACATTAGTACGCCTGTAAATTTATAGGCTATAATTAGCCCCTATGGTCCTTCCCCTGTATGACATTATAATAGGCCCTTATGGTTCTTCGCCTGTTTGACATTACAATTAGCCCCTATGGTCCTTCTCCTGTATGGCATTATAATTAGCCCCTATGGTCCTTCTCCTGCATGACATTACAATTATCCCCTATGACCCTTCACCTGTATGACATTATACATAGCCCCTATGGTCCTTCTCCTGCATGACATTATAATTAGCCCCTATGGTCCTTCTCCTGTATGACATTATAATTAGTCCCTATGGTCCTTCGTCTGTATGACATTACAATTATCCCCTATGGTCCTTCTCCTGTATGACATTATAATTAGCCACTATGGTCCTTCTCATGTATGCCATTATAATTAGCCCTTCGTCTGTATGGCATTATACTTAGTCCCTATGGTCCTTCTCCTGTATGACATTATAATTATCCCCTATGGTCCTTCTCCTGTATGACATTACTATAAGCCCCTATGGTCCTTCTCCTGTATGACATTATAATTAGCCCCTATGGTCCTTCTCCTGTATGACATTATAATTAGCCCCTATGGTCCTTCTCCTGTATGACATTACTATAAGCCCCTATGGTCCTTCGCATGCATGACATTACAATTAGCCCCTATGGTCCTTCTCCTGTATGACATTATAATTAGCCCCTATGGTCCTTCGTCTGTATGACATTATAATTAGCCCCTATGGTCCTTCGTCTGTATGACATTATAATTAATCCCTATGACCCTTCGCCTGTATGACATTATAATAAGCCCCTATGACCCTTCGCCTGTATGACATTATAATTAGCCCATATGGTCTTTCGTCTGTATGACATTATAATTAATCCCTATGACCCTTCGCCTGTATGACATTATAATTAGCCCCTATGACCTTTCGTCTGTATGACATTATAATTAATCCCTATGACCCTTCGCCTGTAAGACATTATATTTAGCCCCTATGACACTTCGTCTGTATGACATTATAATTAGCCCCTATAGTCTTTCGTCTGTATGACATTATAATTAGCCCCTATGGTCCTTCGTCTGTATGACATTATAATTAGCCCCTATGGTCCTTCGTCTGTATGCCATTATAATTAGCCCCTATGGTCCTTCTCCAGTATGACATTATACTTAATCCCTATGACCCTTCTCCTGTATGACATTATAATTAGCCCCTATGAACCTTCGCCTGTATGACATTATAATTAGCCCCTATTACCCTTCGTCTGTATGATATTATAATTAGCCCCTATGGTCCTTCGTCTGTATGACATTATAATTAGCCCCTATGGTCCTTCGTCTGTATGACATTATAATTAGCCACAAGGCCCCTTCGCCTGTATGACATTATAATTAGCCCCTATGACCCTTCGTCTGTATAACATTATAATTAGCCCCTATGGTTCTTCGTCTGTATGACATTATAATTATCCCCTATGGTCCTTCGTCTGTATGACATTATAATTAGCCACTATGACCCTTCGTCTGTATGACATTATATTAAGCCCCTATGGTCCTTCTCCTGTATGACATTATAATTAGCCCCTATGGTCCTTCTCCTGTATGAGATTATAATTAGCCCCTATGACCTTTCGTCTGTATACCATTATAATTAGCCCCAATGACCCTTTGTCTGTATGACATTATAATTAGCCCCTATGGCCCTTCTCCTGTATGACATTGTAATTAATCCCTATGACCCTTCGCCTGTATGACATTATAATTAGTCCCTATGACCCTTCGTCTGTATGACATTATAATTAGCCCCTATGGTCCTTCGTCTGTATGACATTATAATTAACCCCTATGGTCCTTCTCCTGTATGCCATTATAATTAATCCCTATGACCCTTCGCCTGTATGACATTATAATTAGCCCCTATGACCCTTCGTCTGTATGACGTTATAATTAGCCCCTATGGTCCTTCGTCTGTATGACATTATAATTAGTCCCTATGGTCCTTCGTCTGTATGACATTACAATAAGCCCCTATGGTCCTTCTCTTATATGACATTATAATTAATCCAGACCCTTCGTCTGTATGACATTATAATTAGTCCCTATGACCCTTCGCCTGTATGACATTATATTTAGCCCCTATGGTCCTTCTCCTTTATGACATTATAATTAATCCCTATGACCCTTCACCTGTATGACATTATAATTAGTCCCTATGACCCTTCGTCTGTATGACATTATAATTAGTCCATATGATCCTTTGTCTGTATGACATTATAATTAATCCCTATGAACCTTTGCCTGTATGACATTATAATTAGTCCCTATGGCCCTTCGTCTGTATGACATTATTATTAGTCCCTATGACCCTTTGCCTGCATGACATTATAATAAGCCCCTATGGTCCTTCGCCTGTATGACATTATAATTAGTCCCTATGGTCCTTTTCCTGCATGACATTATAATTAGTCACTATGGTCCTTCTCCTGTATGACATTATAATTAGCCCCTATGGTCCTTCTCATGTATGACATTATAATTAGCCCATATGGTCCTTCGCTTGTATGACATTATAATTAGCCCCTATGGTTCTTTTCCTGTATGGCATTATATGTAGCCCCTATGGTTCTTCTCCTGTATGACATTATAATTAGTCCCTATGGTTCTTCTCCTGTATGACATTATAATTAGCCCTTATGGTCCTTCTCCTGTATAACATTACAATTAGCCCCTATGGTCCTTCTCCTGTATGCCATTATAATTAGCCCCTATGGTCCTTCGCCTGTATGACGTTTTAATTAGCCCATCTGATCCTTCTCCTGTATGACATTATAATAAGCCCCTATGGTCCTTCGCCTGTGTGACATTATAATTAGTCCCTATGGTCCTTCTCCTGTATGATTATAAGTAGCCCCTATGGTGCTTCTCCAATATGACATTATATTCAGCCCCTATGGCCCTTCTCCTGTATGACATTTTAATAAGCCCCTATGACTCTTCTCCTGTATGACATTATAATTAGCCCCTATGGTCCTTCTCCTGTATGACATTATAATTAGCCCCTATGGTTCTTCTCCTGTATGACATTATAATTAGCCCCTATGGTCCTTTGCCTGTATGACATTATAATTAGCCCCTATGGTCTTTCTCCTGTATGACATTATAATTAGCCCATATGGTCCTTCGTCTGTATGACATTATAATTAGCCCTTATGGTCCTTCTCCTGTATAACATTACAATTAGCCCCTATGGTCCTTCTCCTGTATGCCATTATAATTAGCCCCTATGGTCCTTCGCCTGTATGACGTTTTAATTAGCCCATCTGATCCTTCTCCTGTATGACATTATAATAAGCCCCTATGGTCCTTCGCCTGTGTGACATTATAATTAGTCCCTATGGTCCTTTTCCTGTATGACATTATAATTAGTCACTATGGTCCTTCTCCTGTATGACATTATAATTAGCCCCTATGGTCCTTCGCATGTATGATATTATAATAAGCCCATATGGTCCTTCGCTTGTACGACATTATAATTAGCCCCTATGGTTCTTTTCCTGTATGACATTATAATTAGCCCCTATGGTTCTTCTCCTGTATGACATTATAATTAGTCCCTATGGTCCTTCTCCTGTATGACATTATAATTAGCCCCTTTGGTCCTTCGTCTGTATGGCATTATAATTAATCCCTATGACCCTTCGTCTGTATGAAATTATAATTAGTCCCTCTCTATGTTTTTTTGTAAAAAAAAAAAAACACGACATCACTTGAATTTGGCATGGTCTGCGGGCATACCTAAAAGTAGCGAGAATCTCGCGCTCCACGTTTGTGAATGAACGTGACTATACATTCATCACGTTCTTTCGACCGATGTTATAAAATACTGCAAGGCGTGAACATTTCATATCAATTATTTTTATATGATTTATTCCTTTTAAACACATGTTCATTTTAAAGTTATTTTTAACATACAAAAAGTCTGAATGTGTTAAATCGTCTTTCTTTCTATTTTTCCGTTATGTTAAGACTTGTTTAAAGTGATTCCGTCAATATTCCATATAATGTTTTTCAGTAAGAGCTTGCCTCCACGGTCTTCAATGACAACCAGACCTCTTAAAAAAGAAGAAAAAAAAAACACATGGATAATTTATTTCTTAAAGGGGGAGAAAACAAAAATCCCTTTACGCCTGACAGTGAGGTTAATAAAAGATCACAATAAACAAAAAGGTCAACTTTCAAAATCTCCCATTTAAGACTAGGTTAAATTCATTCTCTTCAAGGCCTTCGTAACTCATCAATATGACACACTGACCAGTTTTTTTGCCAGCCACATTTTCCTCCAAGCTTCTTTTGCAATTGTAATTGTAATTCTTTATTTGTTTTATGAGGATAACCCACAGCCAAATGGCCACTAGGGGATCTCCTCAACAAGTAAAATAATATTACATAAAGTACATTTATGTTTGTTCATTTACATATCAGCTTGACAAAAATGATATATATATAGAAAAAGGCATGAGATTACCAGTACATTATTTCATTAAAGACTATATTTATTCTGGTGCATGGGTGGTGAATCGCTTAGTCTCCTGGATAAAATTGTGGACGCTAAGTAAAAGTAACCTATTTTTATCATATTTTAAATCAACCGAGCCATACAGCAACACATTTCTCAGATAAGTGCGACAAGATGGAAGAAAAACAGAGATGTGTACACCTGGCGAGATAATAGCCAGGAGACTATCGAAAAGGTGCTTCCTTTGTGTGGCATATGCGGGACAGTCAAAAAAGAAATGACATACATTTTCAATCATAGAATCACATAAATGACATGACTGGTCATCAATTATATTATATTTAAACAGGTCTGCGTTAAGAGTACTCAATCCCATTCTCATTCTGCACAAGTAGACAGAGGATAAACTGTCGAAAGAATTATATAAAGCCGATAGATCCTTTGTTTTATCCAGTTTTGGGAACAGATATGTTTTCATCTGCGTCAGGTTAAGTCCCTTGATCTTATGATTCAAATTATTCCATTCCTTAGTAGTTTTTGGAAAAAATGAAGAAGCGTACAAATTTATCCGACATTTAAATAATCTGAAGTTATTTCTATTTCTTAGATTATAGGTACCCCCTGCAGAATAATAAGTGAGAGTTGAAAACTCTTTTAAATATGGAGGTGATAACCCATTTACAATTTTGAAGAACAGCATTATTCTATGCGATCTCCGACGGACAAACAATGGTTCCCATTGGAGTTCGTGCATTAAATTAACATACGATGTCCGTCGCAGACCACCAGTACATATCAATGCAGCTCTTCGTTGTACATTTTCTAATTGCTGGGACAAAGCCATGCTACAATTATCATACAATACATTTCCATATTCAATGGTAGATCTAACCAGACTCCTATACAGAATCACTAAACAATTTCTAGTTAATGTGCGCTTGACCCTATTAATAACATTCAATTTCTTATTACCTTTAGTTTTTATGGTCCGTATATGTTCATCCCATTTCCCATTATTTTGGAGTATTATACCAAGGTGTTTGTGGTACTGAACATTCTTCACCTCTACCTCGTTCAAATATAATTTTGGGTGCTTAGGACTATTTTTTAAAGATACAAGTAAGTACACAGTTTTTAATGCATTAAAAGTAACTATCCATTGGTTTGCCCATTTTGATAAGCGTTCTAGATCACGGTTGATCTTTGCCTCAGATAGCGTTACGTCAACGATCTCTTCAGACAAAGACGTGTCGTCGGCAAAGACATTTATAGTACATTCAATATCAGCAACAATGTCGTTAATAAAGATCAAAAAGAGCAGAGGTCCGAGTACAGACCCTTGAGGAACACCGGAATGTATACTATATAATGAAGATTCTATACCATTGATACATACATTGATCTTTCTATTAGAAATATAGTCGAAGATCCATTTAAGCAAAGGACCCTCAATACCAATTTGACGTAATTTAAAGATAAGACCATTGTGCCATACTTTATCGAACGCCTTGCTGATGTCTAAAAAAACAAGACACTGATCATTTCCATTGTCAAGGCCGTTATAGATTTCATGCACAATTTTTGTCAACTGAAAAATTGTAGAGTCCCCATGTTTAAAACCTGAATTGTGTGGTACAAGGAGATCATTTTCTTCACAGTATTCATATAACCTTTTGTAAACCACCTTTTCCAACACTTTAGATAAAGACGATTGAAGGCACACTGGTCTATAATTTGATAAATTGTGCCTATCCCCCTTTTTAAAAACCGGACAAACTCGAGATACCTTCCATGCTGATGGAAACACGCCCAAAGTCAAAGAATAATTAAATAAGTTTTTAAGTGATGGTGCAATGTAATCAGCAGTATTTTTTAGCATGAAATTGTTAATTCCATCCAGACCAGAGGCTTTTTTTGTATCAAGGCATTTTAGCAATTGAGTTAGTTCACCTTCACTAGTCTGGATTAAATTAAGTCGTGCGTTTGTAAGATATGTAAAGGGAGGTAAGTCCGGAGTTACTGAAGGCATTGCTGAATGCGACGCGAAAAAATTACAGAAGGCATTGGCTTTATCGATATCATTTGATAGATGTTTGTTGTTTAGTAATATTGGTGGTATTTGTGGTTTAACCTTTGAACCAAGCAATGATTTCATTATGGACCAGTATGCCTTCATGTCTAAGTTTGGATTAGAGAGTTTTAATTTTACATTGCTCGAATATCTATATATCGCCTGGCGTTTTGAGGTATTGGCTTCTCTTCGAGCAATATAAAATCGAAACTTATCTTCAGGAGACTTTGTTCGTTTAAACTTTTTAAAACATCTATTTCTTACTCTAAGTTTATACCTGACTTCATTCGTCATCCAAGGCTTATCTCTTGGTCTTATAGTTACTGTCTTATTTGGGATATACTCGGTGCAGCAAGATAAAAATAAATTCTGCCAAGAGTACAGCTTGTCATCTATATCAGAGAAGATAGAACATACATTTTCAAAAGGTGTGACAAAAAGAAGGGAACGCAACCCAGCTAAATCAGCACATTTCAGATCCCAGACATGTCTAGAGAAGGCTTTTGGTTTGTCATTAACCATTACATTTATAGTACAATATATCGTGCAGTGGTCAAGATTAGCCAATGGTGAACTGACTCCAAAATTTGTGATATAACCAACATTGTCTGTAAATATTAAATCTAATATATAACCAGTATCACCAGTATACCGAGTAGGTTCATTTATTTATGGACACTAAAACACACGGGCACAGGGAAAATCTTCTTGTCTAAAATAACCACGGTTCATTTATTAGTTGGAATA
This sequence comes from Lepidochitona cinerea, assembly GCA_963971465.1. Taxonomy (NCBI): domain Eukaryota; kingdom Metazoa; phylum Mollusca; class Polyplacophora; order Chitonida; family Tonicellidae; genus Lepidochitona; species Lepidochitona cinerea. The sequence continues at coordinate 37,381,146 of OZ020557.1, read as the reverse complement.
GATTTTTCCCAGAAACTAAGTCAAATAATTTCATTTTTAGTTCACTCTTTTCGTGATATTTTACCCATTCTATACACCTATCATTAAAATCGCCCATAATCAATAAACAATCTGGGTTTTCAGACATGGCGGCGGTGAGGGATTCATCGAACAAATCAATAAATTTTTCCCGTAATTCTGCGGATTGATTTGGAGGACGGTAGCAAGCTGCTGTTAATATATGTTTGCCAGATACGTTTATTGAGATCCACAATATTTCGTTATCATTTTCTAAATCAGATCTTCTATTGATGTTAAGTGACGACTTGCAGTAAATAGCCACACCTCCACCATGCCTGTCCCTGTCTTTTCTTTCAACAAAATAACCATTAAGATCAATTGAATCATTCGATATATCACTACTAAGCCACGTTTCAGAAATACATATGATATCGTAATTATTTTCATGGCATAGTATGGTGAACATTTCATCTAATTTAGAATATGACGAGATCATGTCATCATTTTGGGCTAATAAACTACGGGCATTAAGATGACAACATGTCAGATTGTGATGACGTTCAGGGCCCGGGTTTTTGTGTACATCACCGCATATTAACAACAATAACATATTGATTACCAGCATGTAATGGAGGTTGCATAATACACTGAGGCCTGCTAAAATACAATTTCCAGAGAATGATGAAAACGCTAAATAAATATGACCCAACTCCACTATAAATTGGAAGACTTTGCTCATACGTATATTTACTTTGTTATAAAGAAAATTGTACCATGTCCCGATTGCCACTCTATACTGATTTATGTCACCCATGAGGTATATAACAATAGACAAAAAGGAAGCACCCCATCAACGTTAGCACCAACCATGCACTCAGAGAAGAAGTATAATACGTGTAGATACATATGTCTTAAACAACAAAGCCGTAATATATAGGACGTCAAGCTTGAAAGTAATAATAACTTAATTGATAAGTATAATAGCACATACAGAGTAAGCATGGTACTCATGTGTACGGGTGAAAATATGTACATATATTTAAAAAGTATGAACCACTGAGATAAGGAGGGTTAGTTGAATATCTTTTACAAAAGTAAATATATAGGTGAGGACAGTTGTTAAATTAGAATTATTCTCTAAAGAATAGGGCACCTTCACTATCTTTTTAGATTTGAAAACGTTTGATTTCTTTGTATCGAATTCCATCTTCTGTAAAGTGTAAATCAACATACTGCATTGACCATAGGTCACACAGGCAGGTGATAAGACAGTACCTTTACAATGAATAGAATGTCTGCACACGGAACATCTAAATTAGGTCACATAGTAAATTTCAGAAGAAAGTTCCCACATTATTGGCAGGTCACTGTGACATATCCCACGATACGTTCTGGACATACAATCGGTGCGGGATGGGGGATTGAGGGTTGGGGGGGATGGGGGATTGAGGGTTGGGGGGGGGGGGGGGTGGTAGTCGACCAGATCAAGAAATCTTTCAAAGACAATTTAACCATCTCTTTCAACATTTGAAAGACCAATCAAATCGGATTCACTATTCACTTGTATTTTTGTTCCACCTTCGCTCTCCCGATAGAAAATGTTTCCATCATAAGACCACAAACTAAAAATACGCTTCTGTTTCTTGAGGGAAAGTAAAGCTTTAAATAGTGCAAACCTGGCTTTAGTCAGATCCTCATTTATATACACGGACGATTTAGAATCACGTAGGGATTTACGAGCTGACAACAGCTCTGTTCGCTTCCGATAACTAAGAAATTTGACAATGATCTGTTTACGATCTTTTCCAATAAAATGAGATCTTGATATATCCTCCTTTTTTATATCTACATTCACAGATTTGGCCAGCCGGCAAACAGCGTCGTCAGTTGATTCGTTTTCTTCTAATTTTAAACCGTTGATTCTTAGACAATCACGTCGACTATACTGTTCAAATCTATCAAGTGACATAGCATTTTCAGATTTAACTTGTATTAATTCTGTTTTAGTTTTATCCAGATTTACTTTTAAACTAGACACTTCGTCACCTAACTTTACGATCTGATCTTCGTACTTTTCAATTATTTTGTCACGCTCATTTAGCTTGTCTATAGTAGATTTCAGATCATTTTGAACAGCTGATAGTTTTAGATCACTCTCTCTGATCATTTCGACCATTTGTCTCATAGAGGAGGTCACTGCCTGGGACACACAGCTATCAAGGCGCTGTAAAATACGCTTATCTATTAAAGTTTCTAGATTTACTACGTAATACAATGTAAGTTTCAAGAAACTTAAAACAATTTTCTAGAGTTACGAATACTTTGAAGAGAATGAAATTAACCTAGGTTTAAAAGGGAGATTTTGAAATTTTGTGTGTGTAACATCATACGGTATTTCTTCACGGCCCATGGAAGAATTGAAAGAATATGTGTTTGGTACCGTTGGAAAGGAAAAACAAGCGCACTTCTTCTGAATCCTACGTGTAACGTACGGTATTTTTTTCTAATCTTCTTCTTTAAAAGGGCATGAGCTGCCAAAAATGTTGATATTTTGACGTTAAAACATAATGCTGAAATTATTGGCTATTTTTCTCATGAGGTAGAATTCAGAAGCTTTTTAATGCTTTTAGTCTCGAAAATATACGATAAAGTACTATTTTGAACCAACTTTTGCTTAGAATGAATGAATGGTCGTCCCGGTTATTTAAATTTTGTTTACTTTTGAACACGTTTTAGATTAATACAGGTCAAATACTGTATGGATTTTTCTCATTCGAACGCCAATCATTTAGTCTTTCGATAGCCTTCAAAGCCTCTTACTGTCGTGACGATCAGAAGTTATGAAAAAAAAACTGCGAATTTTGGCAGCTCATGCCACTTTAAAGTAATATGAGCTGCCAATCTTTGTTACCTATAAAACTACCTAAACGTTCATCTGCAAGATTGGAAAAGCTTCCTACTTATCAATAAAAATGGCGCACAATTGGTAAATTCTCTGTCAAAGAAATTTTCACTATATTTGGCAGCTCATGCCACTTAGTGAATTTGATCTGAATTTGGTATTATTTCAATTTGAATTGAGTGATGTTTTACCCGCATTCAAGATTATTTTACTTAATCAGCATTCCAAAGATATCCTGACCACCGTCGTCCGGATAAAGACATTTTAGAATTAATGGAACTTAGCTTAAAAGGCAACGATTTTGAATTCAATGGGGAGATCGTTCAGCAAATAAATGGGTGTGCTATGGGGAAACGTTTTAGTCCTGACTTTGCCTCTATTTTTATGGCTGAGTGGGAGAGTGATATTCTTCACAAATCTCACCAACAACCTTTTATTTACCTTCGGTATCTGGATGACATTTTTATCATTTGGCAGCATACGTTGGAAGACCTTCATATTTTCATTGATACTCTTAATTCTCACGACTCAAGCATTAAATTACAGCCTACTATTGATCACACTTCTGTGGAATTTTGGATGTAATTATTTACAAGGGTCATACATATCATATTACTGGGTATCTAGATTACAAAGTATTCTTTAAACCTACTGACACGTATCTGATAATCAGCTGCTACATGCTGGGTCATACCATCCTCCTCACACTTTCAAGGGAGTCATTAAATCTCAGATTTTTAGATTCTATAGAAACTGTAGTTCTTTAGATTTTTTAACCAAGCTTGTTCTGTTCTTTTTAAAGCTCTCCTCCCTAGGAAGTATTCTATTAGATTACTCCGAAGGATCAAATCTAACACAGAAAGACAAATCATGTTTCCCCCTTCAGCCCCCGATACGCTTACATCCCCTTCACGAGTGTACCATTACCGCCCAACATTTCTCTCAGGTACATCAATGAAATGGCTTAAGACGCGATGCAAACTCGATATATACGTACCCGATCGCGGAACCTTTTTCGGAGAACAATCTCGCGACAAATATTAAATGACAGAGAATCTTAATTGCGACTCTATCGTGTATGTTATCACGTGCAAAAAATGTCGCAAACAGTACGTCGGAGAAACTCTCTACAAATTTTCACTTTTTTTTCCATGACCCCATAATATATAGTCTGACGATATTCTTACTATAGCTTAAGATGCGTAAGCATTGTCAATGTAATACAAAGTGTTCCAGATAATTCTTGTGACTTAGGCCAAGCTCCTGTCAGTCGTCAACCTAATGAAATATCATAGGTTTACTTTGGTTTAAACATAATTTATTTCTCAAACGGAACATAGTAAGCCAAGACTTATGGGAGTTCCGTATACATCTGGATACTCAATATATAGAATATAGATAAAACATACAATAACTTAATTAGATAATAGACATAAGAAGGCGATACATATTTACATATATACATGTTCAGATGGGTATGATGGATTTGGTCCCAAGGACCATTGATACTCTTCCACGTGGTCGTCCCTTGCGGCTGTCTGGGCACTGGTCATCCATTAGTACAGAAATCTCTTCGTTTGTTTAATGAAATTAGTAACACATTCTACTATTTCACCATTTGATGAGGCATCTAAGGTGGCACTACCATAAAGCATTAAGACTGTGTTAATTTCTATTGATGGGTTAACAAGAGATATATTATGAAACATGTCTTGTCGCTTGTTAGTATATCTTGGGCATTCTAAGAGAAAATGTTCCGTCGATTCGTTAGGATGACCACAACCACATCTTGGAGAGTCGCTAATATGATTTAAAAACAGGTCACTATTTAGTGCACTGCAGCCATTACGTAGCCTACATAGCATAATGTTTTCAATCCTATCCCCACAGTAGTACCACTTTGCTGGTGGTTTATTGCTATTCATGTTTTTAAGTCTGTTTTTGAAAATGTTATTGTCAGTAATTGTTCTCAGGTTGTAAGGCAAGCGATTCCAGTCGACTATAGTGCGAGGGAAAAACGAGTTTTTGTGTCTTTCAGTTCTACATTGAATTGTTGTCAATTGTGAAGAGGACCTAACAGGATAGGGATTTCTGGCAGATGTCAAAGGTGGTATATTGTTCTTTAATGCTGTTTCGTCACTGTCTAGAAATAATTTGTGGAACAAGATCAGCCTATGCTCTTGCCGACGCTTACTTAGAGGAGACAGACCGGATTCTTCATACAGCAGATTTGTAGGGGTACTGACAGTTAATCCGGTAATAATTCTGATGGCATCTTTTTGGATTGCTTCAATAGAGAATATTTGATGTTCTGTCAGGTTATCCCAGACAGCATCAGCATATTCAAGGGAGGGGCGAACAAAGCTTTTATACATGATTTCTAGACATTTGCGATCCAGGCGGTATTTCAGTCCACGAAGGAGTGAAAGTTTTTTCTGGGCTTCATTTATGAGGTTGGAGATGTGGTCATTCCAATTACCATGTGCATTGAAGGTCAACCCAAGGTGCTTGTGAGAAAGGCATTGAGGTATTGTTTTATTGCAGAACATACAGGATACGACTGATACCTCTTGACGTTTTGATATTAGTAGGGATTTGGTTTTAAGTGGGTTAAAGGTGACTAGCCACTTCTGTGCCCATGCTTCTATTCGAGAAAGATCTCGAGTAACAAACTCAGTTAAGGCTGGATTTGAAATCTGGTCTGACAAGACATAGAGGGTTGTATCATCAGCAAAAAGTTTAATACTGTTCAAAATACCATCAGGCAGATCATTGATGTATAGTAGGAAGAGGAGGGGACCAAGGACAGAGCCTTGAGGAACACCAGCATCAATACTTTTCATGGATGATTCGATGCCATTGAAAACAACACGTTGCTTTCGCTCACTCAGATAGCTGCCTATCCACTTCAAAGCTCCATCCCCGAGCCCCATATTCTCTAGCTTGATTAAAAGGCCTCTGTGCCAGACTCTGTCGAAGGCCTTGGATATGTCAAAAAATATCAGGAAAATTTCTTTACCTTCGTCCAGAGCTGAGGAAATGTCAGCGTATATTTCAAGTAGTTGAGTGACTGTGGACTTTGAACGAATGAACCCGTGCTGGCTTTTAGTGATTTCAGTGGACAAAAAGGAAATCAACTGATTGCTCACAACACGTTCAAAAATCTTGCTCTTACAACTTTCGTAAAGTATTTTGGGACTAATCCCATCTGGCCCTACAGCCTTTCCCGTATCTAGTGCATTCAGAACGTCTTTGATTTCAGAGTCAATGACTTCAAAATGTTGGAGATGACGACCCCCAAAGACTGCCACACTTGGGACATATGTGGATGAATCATCAACCGAACAAATTCCAGAAAAGTAATCATTTAGTAAGTTGGCTTTCCCAATAGCGGTGTGCTCAAGGGTATTATCAGTTGTTAGTAAAGGTGGTATTTCTGCAAAATTACAGTTGGAGTAATACTTTATTATACAACAATTTATGATGGGGTATAACGGTCTAAATGATATACCTCTTTTTAAAACAATTAGAAACTTGTCTTCGTGGTTATTTTAGACAAGAAGATTTTCCATGTGCCCGTGTGTTTTAGTGTTCAAAAATAAATATTTTTGAGGATGTTCACAAACGGTGTTGAATGTAAGGCTGCTGTACGCCCCGATAAAAGCTTTAACTTGATGTTGACTGTGTCATGTTGAGACTATTTGGCTCCAATAGAATTAGAAGAAAGTCAGACAGTTTTTTAAGACCAAGTGAGATTCGAACACGCGACCGACTGGTGCAAGACTTGTCCACTACAAGAACCGTTTGGTTGATTGTTTGGTGTTTTACGCCGCGCTCAAGATTATTTCACTAATATGGCGGCGTTGGCAGTTTTATTGTGGGAGAAAACCGGGTTCTATGCCCGGAGGAAACCCACGACCTTCCGGTGGTAACTGGCAACCATACCACAGAGATCGTTCGAGTGAAAACCCAGTCAGAAAATTTTCCAATTTTTTTTTACTAAGTGGAAGTCGAACCGGCGATCCATTGGTGGATGGCTGTTCGGATTGAGCGTCCAACACTCTACCTACTGAGCCACAGAGGCCCCAGCAAAGCAATAAATAAATCAATCAATCGATATTATTTATTGGTTGATAGTTTTTTTCGCTATGCTTACTTCCCCTGTGATGATTCTTTGTCGTCAATCAAATTCATATGAAATTCGGCTACAGCTCCCTTCTGACTGAACAATCGCAGTTCGTCGAACTCAACTTCAATAGAATGATAGGGTTTGATGTGCTCTCCTGAAAAAACAACAAGAACGCCTTCTTTATAAATGGGGGGCCTCCGTGGCTCAGTAGGTAGAGCGTTGGACGCTCAATCCGAACAGCCTTCCACCAATGGGTCGCGGGTTCGAATCCCACTCAGTCCAAAAAATTGGAAAATTTTCTGACTGGGTTTTCACTCGAACAACCTATATGGAATGGTTGCTATATAAATGGTGTTATAAGGGGTATATAGGACAGGTTCAGCTATAGCTTTGTTGGTACTCCTATTAAAGTGGCATGAGCTGCCAAACTTCACACTTTTTCAAAATTTCTGATCGCCACGGCAGTAAGAAGCTTTGAAGGCCATCAAAAAACTAAATGATTGGCGTTGGAATGAGGAATGAGGTGTTATAAAAGTAAACAAAATTTAAATAACCGGGACGACAGTAGATAGGAAAAGGCCGGTTGAGGCGCAGCTATGACGTCATAAGAGGAGGAAACATGTTCCGTAATATTCGAATTCCGGGTCAAAGACGTCCCGAGTGGTCGAGGTCAATAACTAGCACATCTCATTAACATCTAAGCTTCCGGCTTATGGTCACACTTGACTACACATCTAATTAAAATCTCCTAACAAGAGGAAGCAATAATGGCTTGAACTGTGAGGTCAATAACTAGCACAACTAATTAAAATCTCAGCTCCCGGTTATTGGTCACGGTTCGCCGCATGTCTACTTAAAATCTAAACTCGCGGCTACCAATATTAAAGCACATGTGCGCCTATTCTTAAAAAAAAATATGCTGAATAATACACTCCCAACCTCGTGAACCTGTTCGTCAGATGGACGGAAAAAATATGCTTAGTAATGCAATACTGGTCTAAAGGACCAATTAAACCGACTGACACTGGTGATAGACAATAGATAATAAACGAATGTATAAATAACCTTGGACTGTATTACCTCAACGTATAGATCATATCGGTAAGTATGTGTACACCAGAGCCGAACGGCCTCGGGGGACAGATGCATCAGACCGTATCCAATTAAGTCGACTGCCAAAGAGACGTGTGCGTCCAACCGTAACAAATTAACGGAATAGAATATGTCGAGTAATGCAATCCTGCCTAAGGGCACCAGGCCACGTACAAATAGTAATTGACTCCGGCTTTAGATATCAACCAATCAAATGATTGCGCCTTCCGGAAAAAAAATATGCTGAGTAAAACGTGTCAGCCTTAGGGCTCAGCCAATCTGTATAAATACGGGTGTAAATCAGATCCAGTCATCATCGGCGAACAGGACTGGCCAGCAACACTCTCAACACTATCCAACATTGTTTAACATTGGACAACCACTAAAGTTTGAGAAGGTAAGTTGAAAACTTTTTTATGCATATCCAAAATATACTATGTATAATACTCAAGTCTTGACCACTGGTCATCAACCCGGAAGTGACCGGAAGTGTACCGGAAGTGGCTGGAAGTTACCGGAAGTAACCGGAAGTGAACCGGAAGTGACCCGAAAGTGATCGGAAATAGACCGGAAGTGACCGGAAATAAACCGGAAGTGACCGGAAGTGACCGAAAATAAACCGGAAGTGACCGGAAGTAACCAGAAATAGACCGGAAATGACCGGAAGTGGACCGGAAGTGACCGGAAATAAATTGGAAGTGACCGGAAGTAAACAGGAAGTGACCGGAAATAACCGGAAGTGACCGGAAATAACCCGGAAGTGGACCGGAAGTGACCGGAAATAACCCGGAAGTGGACCGGAAGTAACCGGAAGTGACCGGAAATAGACCGGAAGTGACCGGAAATAAACCGGAAGTGACCGGAAATAACCCGGAAGTCACCGGAAGTGGACCGGAAGTGACCAGAAATAGACCGGAAGTAGACCGAACGTGACCGGAAATAAACCGAAAGCAACCGGAAGTGACCAAAACTAACCCGGAATTCACCGGAAGTGGACCGGAAGTCACCGGAAAATGGCCGGAAGTGACCGGAATTGAACCGGAAGTGACCGGAAGTGAAGTAATTGAACCAAAAATAAGTTCCAAGCCCGGAAGTAGCCAAATTCTAACCGAATTCGGTCGTGTTACATATCAAAGTAAAAGGTGTAAAGATATCTGCAAGACTTACTATAGCTCGTGGTTTTCTCAATTCTGGTTTTACACAAATCGATTGAAACGTTCAAATCTGCACCAAATCTCTACACTCTGGTTTGGCTTGTATCTACATGTGAATGGCCGCAGGAAGAGATGGCTCGATGCAATATAACTTCCGCTTAATCAACTATGAATGGAATTTCAAAAATTTCAAGTAATGTAATGTAAAAGTTAAGTCTGGCTTATCAGCGATACTACAATCAAGCGAATCAATTCTCTATTTCAACACTCTATTCTGTTTAGATTTACCCAACACCTGTGACTGTCGAGACTTAAGGTTCTAACAGGTAAGCCGTTTTTTTTAAAATTTTATGATGGTTTAACTATAATGGTGATCGGTTCTCTCCACAATCTGAGGTAAAATCTACTGGTATACATCTGCGACCGTTTCTCTAGGGCGAGCTGGCTTGTCTCGGATTCGAAGGTGAGACGATAAGCCTGACTGTCCCCGTCATGAGATATGCGTCCCTTCGAACGTAACGTATGCCAGGGCTCGTATGGGCGCTACTCCGCGCGAGGCGACTCGCGCGTTGATTGGGCGTGATTTCTCCTTGTCACCCACTTCTGGATGACTTAATCAGATCGCAACTGTCTAGCTAACTCTAAATATCTCCACACATGTTAACTTGTCTGATTTCTGCTTGTAATCTACTCCTGGATGACTTAATCAGGTTGTAACCCTTACCACACACCATTTCCCATAATCCTCAAGGTGTGACGTCACGATTAAGACAACCAATCAGTGACGTTGTACACAGATTCCGACAATCGGAACAGAGAGTCAACACTTTTTAAACACTATCGGTAGTACCACTTACCACTCGCTCACTTGATTTGTAGAAGAGACGACGTATTTAGTGTTTCCCCCTTCCACAGACATGAACACGATTTGCAACATCTGCGGGGCTGCTTTCACATCTGAAATCCGTCTAAACCAACATATGAGTCGAATTCACCAACGCAAAGTGCATAAATGCGATGTATGCGGCAGAACCTTCTCCAGGAGTGACAATCTATACAGACACGAGGCTATTCACAAGAGGATGCGACTAACTCCTGGTAAGTTATCACCTTGTTAAGCCACACTTTCGGACTTCGATTTATTATATTGATTTATCAAATAGACTCTCGGTTATATCACAATTTTCTTATTGCAGATGATCGGCAGCCCTCAACCTCTTCTGGAATCGTACATAACCCGATTGCAGACATTCAGAGTAAGTTTTCCCGTCGACATTTAACAAAAAGAACTTGCTCCGTTCTTAAAACTGTCCCCAATTGATTAAAAACTTTTTCTTTTGTTTTCAGGAGAGCTCAACACGTTAATCTCTCAAACAAGAGAAGAGATCTCCGCTAATCGTCCGTGCAACTGGTGTGGGAAACTGATTGAATTGATGCCGGGGAGAAAGTTCTGTAGAGAATGCGGTCATCAAGGCGTACAATGTTCGGATTGTAAACGACCACTTCCTCAAAGGTTTTACACCAGGGCCACCAATACTTGCGATAAGTGTTGTCGAAAGCGAGAAAACCAGTCGGGCAAAGGTTCAACAAGCGTCGGTGCTTTAGAAGGACGTGTGAAAACGCACACTCTGGAGCCCACGTCAACAAACAAGCTGGATATCTTACAGTTTTTTAAAGACAATGACTCAGCTGTGATGGACATTTTAAACACGGAACTAGACACACACAACGGTTTGAAATGGAATCTAGTGATAAATGTTAGATTAGTTAGATACACTTCAGAAGGCGAAGAGATTACTACGCAATCTAGCTTTCGCAGCCATAATTCTATCACCACCAACAACAGCCAATTCGAACAGACCGTAGCCGATGCCTTCCACAAAATGTACGAAAGCTTCCAAACGTTTCAAAGGGAAGGCAGTGGTTGGGTATTGGACGAAGTGGTGTCTATGGAACTGAACGTAGCTAAATACAGCCCTTTGCGCGGTTCTACCTACATCCCCACCCCGCAAGTCTTGGTTAAGAAAAAAGCTATTGTAAATGTAAAAAATTCGGATGATTATTGTTTCGCTTGGTCAGTCCTAGCAGCTTTACATCCGGGGGGAAAAGACCCGAATCGAGTTCAACACTACAAACCGTATTTCGACACTTTAAACCTAGAGGGTCTTGAATTTCCTCTAAGACTAGACCAAACGCACCAGTTCGAGACGCAAAATTCAATATCGGTCAATGTGTTCGGGTACGAAGAAGGCATATTTCCTTTACACATCACATCCAACCGCTGCGATAAGCATGTTAATTTACTTCTTATTTCGAGGGGTGATACTCGTCATTACTGTTTGATCAAGTCTATGAGTCGTTTGCTCGGTGATCGTACTAACCATCAGCATCAAACACATTTCTGCGACTATTGTTTGCACGCGTATTGTAGCAAGGCTTTGTTGGACGACCACATACCTTACTGTAAGTCTCTAGGTCTACAGCGAACACTAATGCCCGAGGAAGAGACTCTGAAATTTAAAAATATTAGAAACCAACTCCGCGTCCCTTTCGCTATATACGCCGACTTCGAGTGTTTCACCGTTAAAGGAGATGATTCCACGGGCAAAACTACGAAGTACGAGAAACACGAGCCGTCCAGTTACAGTTATACGGTGGTATGTAATGTGCCCCGGTACAGTAAGCCCGCGACTATTTACCGCGGACCCGATGTTGTGCAGAGGTTTTTAAGCGATCTGCAGAAAGAAAATGACTACATCTGTAACATTCTAAAACAAACCCATCCAATGATTATCTCCTTTGAACAGGAGCGTAATTTTGAAACCGCAAGCCACTGCCATATATGTGATAAACCACTGGGCGCGAACAGGGTGAAAGACCACTGTCACATCAGCGGTTTGTACAGAGGTCCCGCTCATAACGAATGCAATTTACAATTCCGGTTTAGAACGACGACTAAGGAAGAAGCTCGTAGGTTTTTTATTCCCGTCATACTCCATAACTGTCGCGGCTACGACGGCCATCTTATCTGCGATGTAATGGGTCTGTTTAAACATTTAAGAATTACATGCATCGCTAATAACATGCAAAAATATATTAGCTTTAGCCTCGGGAATTTACGCTTCATCGACTCCTTCCAGTTTCTGAACGCGTCCTTAGATACGCTCGTGACCAATATGGCGAAGGACGGGCCGGAGGGGTTCTCTCAGTTGAAAAAACATTTCTCCGACCCCGACCAACAAAAACTATTGCTCCGAAAAGGTGTCTTCCCGTATACTTATATGACAGGCTCTGATAAATTTCGAGAAACCCAACTTCCGCCCATAGATTCGTTTTATAACGATCTTAAGGAAGAAGCCTTGTCTCGAGAAGATTACGAGCACGCGCAGACCGTATGGAAAGAGCTCGGTATGGAGAACTTGGGAGATTATCAAGATCTCTACATTAAAACCGATGTTCTCTTGTTAGCCGATGTCTTTGAGAATTTCAGAGACATCTGCTTGTCTTTCTATAAACTAGATCCACTTCATTATTATACCAGCCCCGGTTTAAGCTGGGACGCTATGTTAAAGATGACTGGTGTTGAACTCGAATTGCTGCAGGATATTGACATGCACCTTATGGTGGAGCAAGGCATTCGCGGCGGTATAAGTATGATCACTACAAAATACGCCAAAGCAAACAATCCTTATTTGTCCGACTACGATCCCTCACAGCCAACTAGTTATATATCATATCTCGACGCCAATAATCTGTACGGATGGGCCATGTCCAGATATTTACCTCAGAAAGATTTCGTATGGATGACAGCGGAGCAAATTGACACTCTTGACGTCAAAACCGTACCAGATGATGCGCAAGTAGGTTACATATTGGAAGTAGACCTACATTACCCGCATCATTTGCATGACCTTCACAACGATTATCCTCTATGTCCTGATCGTCTGACTGTGTCGGATGAAATGTTATCGAGTTACTCCACGATGTTAAAACAGGAGTTGCAGTTGAAAGGCAATCCAACTGAAAAACTCGTTCCTAACTTACATAACAAGTCTAAATATGTCATCCATTATAGCGTCTTGAAATTCTGCTTATCGCAAGGTATGATATTGACAAAAATCCACCGCGGAATCTCATTCGTACAAACTCCGTGGCTGAAGCCCTATATCGACTTCAACACCGAAAAGCGCAAACACGCGAAAAACGACTTTGAAAAAGACTTTTTCAAACTGTTAAATAACGCCGTCTTTGGAAAAACAATGGAGAACCTGCGCAAGCGCACGCGCATCGAACTGGTGCACAACAATGCTAAACTGGAGAAATTAATAGCCAAACCATCCTTCCGAAGTTTCAATATATTTAACCAAGACCTCTGCGGGGTGCATATGAGTAAAACAAAGCTGGTGTTGAACAGGCCCATTTACGTCGGTTTCGCTATATTAGACATTTCAAAACAGCTCATGTATGACTTTCACTACAATTTTATTAAACCCAAATATCAGGACAACGCCGTGCTTCTATTTACGGATACGGATTCTCTGTGCTATCGCATTGAATGCGTCGACATCTATAGCGACATGGATGCAAATGCTCACCTGTTCGACACCAGTAACTATCCAACAGATCATTTCTTATTCAGTCCTACGAACGCCAAAGTATTAGGTAAAATGAAGGATGAAACTGCTGGAGAACCCATCTCAGAATTCGTGGGACTGCGACCGAAGATGTATTCGATGGTTTTCTCCGGTCGAGAAAAGAAAACTGCCAAAGGGGTGGCTAAATACGTGGTTAAAAAGAGACTCAGACATGAACTGTATAAACAGTCTTTATTCGATAAGAAACAGGTTACAGCATCTATGAATTGTATTCGCAGTTATAATCATCTTCTTTATAGCGTAAATATAAACAAGATAGGTTTGTCGCCTTTCGACGACAAGCGTTACGTATTGGACAACGGCGTTGATACGCTAGCCCATGGTCATTTTAAAGTTCTGTAACAAATAAACGCTTACGAGTTGTGTATGTGTAACAGAAATGTTCGGTGTAGGCAAGACCGTGTTGTAAATAATTACTATTGTATGCATATTACGGGGATGATTGTAGATATTAATACTTGTATATTACCAATAAAGATTATTGCCATAATGCATCGAATAGTTCCTTTCTCAATTTCAAAGTTTGTTCCATCGCTTCCTCTCTAGACATTCCATATACGTTTTCCAGAATTTCACGAGTGTTTTGTATACCGCGGTGTGTACTATCCTTGTCCGAGTTTAAACACCATAGGGAGTAGTTCTGGAGCATGCACTGTTTCATATCCGAAAGATAATCTTCTTCAGCCAGTAGTCTGCTCTCCTTTTCCGAGTAACCTTCCGTAATATACGCTTCCGCTTTCTGGCGAACTTTATCCTCCATCATACCACGTGCTGACATACCGAACAGGTCGTGCCACACATCGCGTTGTATTTCACCGTTTCCGACTTGCTGTTTGAACCATGGTGGGCTGACCTCGGTGTAGAGCTCGCCTTTACCGGTTTGTTGGAGAAAGTTCTTTTTCAGTCTCTGGTTCTCCGGCGTGGTGGGTTTCAAATCGATCAACAAAGACCCGTGAGGCGAGCTAGTCACCGCTTCTTCGTATACTTTCATAAAGTAGTTGCCTTTCCCTGGGTATATGCGCCGCCCTAGCAATGCCACCTGTTGTCTGTCTACCGGGTTGTTGAATAGTACGATGTATTGAGAGTTCAAATCTATGTCTCTGGAGGCTTTACCCCGATCGAACAAGTTTTGCGCGATATACACGACGGAAGCGTTGTCGTGGTGAGATCCTTTGGTGAATAGATCGGCAATTCGGGTGTCCTTTTTGACGTCTGTCATTAAATCGTCGAAGACTATGACGGTACGAATGGCTCGATTGAAAAACCCATCCTCTCCCAGATCAGGAGGAATACCTTTGACGAACTCTACGTTGTGTACAGCGTTTTTCATTTCCTCGTACAGCGGTTGCCATTTGCTATAACAAATAATGACGCGATGGGGTTCCGGTTGAATTTTCTTCTCCCGTAACAGACGTACCAACCACATGGTCTTTCCTACCCCGCTGGGGCCGACAATACGTATTCTCGCCGGGTGTTGGAGCGTCATGATCGGTGTTATTCGGTGGACTGAGAGGTGTCATAAAGCGCTAATCCCTTTTATAGGGTCTGAATGTCTTCCGCTCTGACCCAACTGTTGAATTTTGTAGGCCAACCGACGTACTTGACCAGTTTTTCCTCGCGGTCTCCGCGTCCTCTGCTTTTCAACACCTTCTCGATGCGCCACAACGCGTTGACGTCTTTGTCTACTTTCTGTAGTTCTTGTTGGTAAAACGTACCTTCGATGGGGTCGTCCATAAAATCCGTCAGTTTGTAAACGGGTATAGAACGCCGACGCCATCGTTTCACGACCTTAAACAACTCTTCGGTGTAAGTGGACGTATAGGCTCTTTGAAAGATGTACCTCAAATGAGAGATTCTAACGGTGTCGCCCAATTTGAATCGGAAGGGCTGCGTTTTGACTCGTTGAGCCGTGTCTACGTATAGCTCCTTCCAAGTCTCCGCTTCGTTTTCCTCATCGATGTCGGCCGGGGCTTTTTGATTGAGCGATCTGTGAGGTCTGTGATTGTAACCGCTAACGATATCTGATAATGTCTCTAAATAACGATAGGTTTGGTTATGCGTGAAAAACCGATACATATGCGTCTTGATGGTGCGAATGACACGCTCTACGTAATTAGCTTTCTTCTCGTTGAGAGTGACGTAATGCCTTATCCCTTTCTTATTCAAGTGGGCTTTCATCCATTTATTATTAAACTCACCACCCTTGTCCCATCGAATCAAGGATGGTTTTCTGCCAGTTGCTAAAATTTTGTTTAAGCCCGATATGACGGACTCGTGTCGCTTGTAAGCTATGGGTTCCACCCACAGATATCTGGAAAAGACGTCGATAGCGACCAAGAGGAAACGGATTCCATCGTTATATTTGGCTATATTAGACACGTCTGCCAAGTCGATATCCCACAAATCATCGATACCCGTGGTGATGACCCTGTTTCTTTTAAATTTATATCTGACGGGTTTTTGAAGACTGTAAGCGTCTTGATCGCTTAACCACTGATCTACCGCCTTGGCGGGTACGCTATAGCCTTCAGCCTTCAACCAGGATCTTACTTTTGTCGGACCGGTGAAGGCGATTGGTTCACTGGGGTTAAAATACGCCCTTGCCAAGTGCTCTCGCCAACCGTTATCAGCCATTACTTTTTGTATAATAACCAAAATCGTATTCATCACATCGTATATATTTCATTTATTGACAAATAACGTGATTCAAACTTGGATAAATACAATTCGAGAAATAACGGGATACAAATCGATAAACGTAGCAATCGTTATGACAATGATTCTGATTAAAATCCGACATGACACTACGCAGTGGTACTTTTCTACTAAGTTGGAGCAAAAAGTACAAACAATAATAACCGCACGTAGCGGATAGCCTGCCTTGCAAACGCCGTGGATTATAGAAAACTCGTTTACAATTATAATTTAGAAAATCTCGAAATCCGGTAGAATAATGTTCCGGGGGAAAACTTAAACTGTCCAAGAAATAACCCATATCTTCTTCGAAATAAAACAACACCCAGTGTTGCCCGGGTAGTCGAGCTGGATCCGTATTGACGATGTAACCCGCTGGTTTTCTTTCCACCTCTGCTGGAAGCTGGTCAGCCGCCATGACGCGACACACTGGGAATCTTTGCACCGCGCATCGCAATTCCTCCGCGTTCATGAAGTTAGTATATTCCTGGCTTTGTCCACTTCGAAGCTGGCCGGAAATTCTCCGTAGATGACACAGGTCACGGTCTCCGGTAAAGGCTTGTCGAAGGCCGCCTCCAGTCGTACGGTCCCTCGATTGACGGGTAGACGGTTGTTCTCCGACGCTTGGGACGGGTTCAGGGAAAAGCCGTACAAGGCGTAACCGCGCGCAAAGTCGAATAAGTTGATGCTATTTCCAAAATCCTCTCCAGTCTTGTCCACCACGTCGTATAAGCTTAGATAAGCCGATGTACATAGAGACTGTTCATCCGCGTACTTCATTCGGAGGGGTTGTCCCGGCGTGGTTAACCCGTCCACATTCACCGATATACTGCCGAGATTGAAATGTTTGAAATTGAACGGATTCTTTTTATAGTCTCCGGCCACGGCCTTGGACTCGACGAAGCCCACGACTAAGCGGCTCGGATATTCCGAGGGCCAGATATTATCCCAACGAAACAAGACTTGACCCGAAGATAGGGTAGCCGTTTTCACTTCTGTACGTGTGTAGGGGTATTTCGCCGTCGTTGTTTCTAACAGCTCGCTTTGCGCCAAAATAACATCGGGGTTCACGCGAACTTTGCGAACTTTCAACGCGATTTCGTGGATGATCAATTTGTATGTCTTGTCGGCTTCCGCCGACATGATAACAAAAGACGAGGGGGCTCTGTACAGTTTCACGTATACGTCCACATTGTTAAGGAGATATCGGGACTGCTGAAAAACATCCTGTAGCAGGGGTCCTTCCATTTCAAAGGGAACGCTTTCTTTGACACGATCGTGACGGTCGGCGAGACCCGCGTTCGACCCAGTTACCGGGTCAGGATTATCTATATCCATACCTCTGTCTTGTTCAAACATCTGGGATTCTAGCTGACTACTTTTAGTACCGTAGCCGTAATTTAAGATCGTCTGAGTGTAGGCTTTGTATGGAAAGTTATTGTCCTGTACCGTCAGCAGTTTGCCTTGCGCGGACACATCCACTTGAGAGAACATGGAATAGAGGAGATTGTTGACGGTAGCCACTTTTTCATCTTCAGCGACGCTGGTCCCGTCTGCTCGTTTCACGCTGGCTTTCACGTATAACCTAGTCGATTTCAAATCCAGATAATCTACTCCTTGGCCCGGGATGATAAACTCTATAGGCGCTTCTTCGGACAGTTGCGAGATAGGTCTAACGTCGATGTGATATGTACTGTTAACGGCGTTCGCGGAGGCAGGCCAGTCAAAAAGGGCCAGCTCCATGGGTTGGGCTTCACTCATTCTGAAAGATGCGAGGTAACTTCTTCACCCTCCGACGTTTCGGCGGTGTACTAACTGATAAGGTTTCACGAGGTCTTTTTATACTTTCTCTCGCCTTGATCTCCGATTTCGCTCGTTGTACCGCTTGTTCCGCCGGAGATACCACCTTTATACTGGTTTTCTTTGTCAACGTTTTCTTCTCAGGCTTCTCTCTACAATAGGGTTCCAACGGGATGACGGTCGGTCCTCTGCTCGCTCGACCTAACGGCGTGCCCTTTTCACCGTTTTCGTATATATGAAGAGGTACATTACCCTTCGCCATATTGCGATAAAATCGCACCCACTTGTCAACGTTGCTCATGTTTAAAGTGTAGCGTTAGCGACAAAGGCTGCGTTAGAAATGATGCTGGGGAGCCTTGCTCGTCCATTATATATATTTCTACGGTGTCAACTTCAGTAAGCACGAGAGGATGATAGTACGGATACGAGTAAACTTCAGTTAGTTGTTTCCTAACTACACCCGAGGCATCTACAGAGCGCAATAGGGGGAGCGATGTATCTCCTACCAAGGAATGCGTGCAGATATTAGAGCAGATGCGTAATATCGCCTTCGACTGGAAAGCCGGCTGTTTCTTGAGAGTGATTTCCACGAGGGCCACAACCCAGGATGATGTGTCGAAGCGAAGAGTCTTGTTCAGTTTGACCTCGAAATGATAGGGTTTATTTCCCGGATACAAGTCCGTAGAATCTGTGCTCGTCAAGGTTACGAAGTTGTCCATTCGATGACTTCCGTTAGAATGATGCGTCATACGAGGGTAGGCTTTTATAATAGTTCCAAATCTCGCGCTGTACGGCTCGTGGTGGTCGTTTACATACGTCGAAGGTAAACGCGATTCGTCGACCCGTGCACGTTTCCCCGTCTTCGAACATTGCATCTAAACTATCGATCGTCTCCAACCACGTTTCCGTCAAAGACACGATGAATCGCCGTATCTATTAGTTTCCGTTTATTTTTGAGTTTGGTCCACTGGAAATAGTTCAAAGACAAGCCTTTGATCGTTGCGCGGTCGTTAAGGAAATAGCGTAAATCTACCCTGAGACTGTTTTGGTATAAACATACGCTGGCCCTCAGTCGATCGTCTATTTTGATTTGTCGCATCGACGTGCATAACGTGCGATTGGGTATGACGGTTATGGAAGACTCTGACGACTCGACCGAGCAATTGACGGCTAGGACGATCAACGCTGTCAGCGATATGACGAAGAGTGCTACGATAGAAACCGATATTGCTTTTAGCTTCGTGCTTCGGTCCATGAGGCACGAATGACGGATTGCAACTGATTGATTTATGCTGGTCGCTGATTTATATAAGTCTCTGTCGCGTGAAAATATGATTTCGATAATTTCCTCAACAAGTCGGGAAATTCGGTGGTGGTGATTTAGAATGAAAATCCATTCATCGGTTTCGCCGATAACGGTTCCTTTTTACCGTTTTCTACTCATTGCATCGAGTTGAACTGTTATGACCCACGAGTATTCTACATGAACACTCTGACAGCGCTGTCTACACGTGTGCGACATACCGGACATTTGAGATCGTCCTGGCGGTCCAACAGCTTATATAGACATAAGCAACATATGCACACGTGGTGACAAGGGCGTAATAGTACTTCGCATATTTCGTATTTCTGCAAACACCGCAGGCGCCTATGTAGTCTTTTCTCATGCGTCCTATCGCACTACCCATGATAGCGGTAACTAAACAAAAACCTTGACAGGTATTCTTATATAGCGATGAAAACAAATACATGATACAAAGTTATACATTGTTTATTAAAACTAAAGTTACACATGATATGGTTATTGATCCCGCTCATTGGATGAGGTCAGATAGTTCATATATAGCTCGGTTAATGCGGGGTTTTGACGTCTCATCGGAGTTTCATCCAGGTACTGGACAATTTCCTCTTCGGGTCGTCCAAATTCAGTAGTAGCTCGATGTTTGAATGCGTCGAGGAGTTTCATTTCGTTAAAATCTACGAAGACCATATCGATGAGGTGTCGACTTTCGTCCGAGTCCAGAGATGAGATGCAGGTGTGTTGTAGTTGGGTGGGATTGTCAATTTGGCAGGTGTGACATTCCAGTTCGCGGAGTCGACGAACAGCCGGAGCTATCATATCGTCGCACAGCGACCACCATAACCCGTCAAAACGCCGAACCACATCTTCCGCTAAAGCGGATTTTGACGGAGGAGTGGTTGGTGACTGGAGCGGTGTATAAACACTTTCGATGTCCGGCATCATAACAGCGAGCTTTTTCCACGTTTCAATACGCATCGAGACGCCTTTCGATGTAGGATAGCGCGGGCCGTCTTGCTTGTACTGAATCCAATGTTTGAGGTGGACGTATACAGACCCTTCGTACTCCGTACAACTGAGGTGGATATCGTCGCATATGGGTGTAGCTACGGAAGGTTTGACGTGTCCTACTTGGTCTTTTAAACTAGACCAACCCTCTCTGGTCAGCTTTACTTCGGGATAAGGCTTGTAGCTTCTAGAAATCTTCACGATGTCATCGCTTACGGTCACCCGTAGAGTTGATGTAATGTCGAAGACGGCGGCCTTCTTTCTCCCTCTTTTCGTCGGGGTCGGAGCGGTAATACCGTTAGCACGCTTAGACATCTTAGACAAACGATGTAGACGACTCAGTGTTGGAAATCAAGATGAATAGTGTACTGATTGGTCCACCTTATATACGCTCGGACAATTGCAGTTGCAACACTTATGAAAGTCAGCGTTTTTAGAATGATTTGATTGGCTGAGATTAGGTTGATCAGCTTCCTTCGCGATGTAGTCCCATACGCTGGGAACTGTATCAGTCATACCGCTAGCAGGCGTAATGTTCGAGTATTTTTATCCGAGAAATGTCCTCCACAAACGGTCTTCTCCATATTCTGCGAATCGATTTTGTGTTTATTGATTACGTGTCGCTTCATGTCGACCACTACAAGTCTTGTTACAAACGTGGCCATTGCTCTATAGAATTATACATAAAGTTATACAACACAGTCCGAGTATTAGTGGAAATTATTTCCAGAAGGAAAGTTTTCGTCTCTTTTCCTGATTTATCCAAGCGTGATATTCTTTAATCTCACGGGCGATATCCTCGGGTAAAAGAAGACACACTTCATCCGTGAAAAAATGTAAAACAAACAGGCGACCTTCGTTCACGACCCCGTCATCGAACATTTCATTCACAACAGTTTTATAACTTTCTAAAGTGCGTATGCCGTTGAGCATCTTATCCAACTCAGTTCTATTCATTACGGTATTTTTGAAATCACGAGCGAGATGTTGGTCCATGAAAGGTGCCATTGCGAATGATGAATGCGGTGTTATAGCGAAATATAAGTACGAATCGAATCTTAATCAAATGTGTAGCGAAGCGCGACCGATATCCGCGAGCTTGGATTTTAATTAGACATGCGGCGAACCGTGACCAATGACCGGGAGCTAAGATTTTAATTAGTTGTGCTAGTTATTGACCTCGACCTCACAGTTCAAGCCTCCTCTTGTTAGGAGATTTTAATTAGATGTGTAGTCAAGTGTGACCATAAGCCGGAAGCTTAGATGTTAATGAGATGTGCTAGTTATTGACCTCGACCACTCGGGACGTCTTTGACCCGGAATTCGAATATTACGGAACATGTTTCCTCCTCTTATGACGTCATAGCTGCGCCTCAACCGGCCTTTTCCTATCTACTGACGACCATTCATTCATTCTAAACCAAAGTTAGTTGAAAACAATACTTTATCGTACATTTTTGAGTCTAAAAGCACTAAAAAGCTTATGAATTATATGATTTGAGAAAAATAGCGAATAATTTCAACATTCTGTTTCAACGTACAAATATCAACATTTTGGCAGCTCATGCCACTTTAAATAAGTGAGATAAATAGGTCAGGTCTTACAATGAGTAGCACTAAATTTGATCTGATTGGATCTAATTTCACTAAAATATCACAGATTTATGACTCTCTCCCGTTAGTTTTATCTGATGTGATCTCATTGAGCTAAAGCATCACTGGTTTTATAAAGATCATATTCATTCATTGCTCTAATCAATAATTATTTTCGAATCCATAAATCAATAATAATAGTTATCAAGAACCTTACTGTGACGTCCAGCTTTGGTTGGTTTCCCGGGCATCATACGGTGAATATCTTCGCTCATCAAATCAGTTAAACGCTCTAAATTACCCTCCAAGTAATGCGCTGTGAGGTTATCCAGAAGTTGTACAACCGCCGTCTTCCACTCTGTAAAATACGGGCATAATTGTGTCCTCTGTTTCAATTAGCGTATAGTTTATAGGTCTTCACGCGTCGCTTGTTTACTATTCCAAAACAATTACATTATCAGACAGTCCCTACAAATACTGAAAAATTATAATGAGGTGTGACAATGCTCTCACCATTTTCGGTCCTCCTGTGGAGCGGCTGTGACATCGTGTAGAAATCTATGGGACTTGTGTGGCCAGAGTGCCTAATAATGACACAGACTTTAGTCGAAGGCTTACTTTACTCTGAAATTTCTTTTGTGTCCGCCTTTAAATACCTCAAAAATAAAAATCCAATTAAGATCATTTGTAAGATTCCAAAAGTATAACTATATCTGGTAATAAAAAAAAATGTGATTGGCTTTCTATAACGTGGATTTTGTAAACGCCAAATGGATTTTGTTCGATTTGCATGCTTGTTTACGATTATTAAAAAAAAACTATCTAGAAGATGAACACCCGATAAACTAAGTGCTCAAAGGTCCCAGATGGACTTGGTGAGTGCATGTCTGCATGGGTCACAATGGCTATTAGACTATTGGGCTAACAGACCATTTGAAATTTAAACTTAAAGTTCATTTCACAACGCATATTTGTTTCTCTTCCTCATTTGCTACGAAGAAAAATAGGTAGCTAGTAACAAAGCCATTAGACTTGTTACAGGCTATCCCAAATTTGGTTAAATGCTTTACAGGTATACATGTGGAGGTTAAAACAAACAATCAAAAACAGAATGTCGCACGAGCTGACAAAATGTCAAGACATTGTCTGCTACTTCTCGAGGAAAATAACTGCCAACTCTCTAATGATACTAGCCGAGAAATCTGGGCTCTGCCGAATTTTTTTTTCTCTCGTGTTCGTCAAGACACATTACCAGCCATATAATACCAGTCGCCGTAAGACTGATAATCCGGGCCATAATGATACTAGTCCCAGGAAAGCGAGGCGAGGCACAGTCAAGAAACGACCCAAACCTTGAATGATTCGTACTCGATGATTTTTTCTACCACAACGCCGATCGTTAAAGGCACACTTGACGCGAAAATCAGGAATATTGTTTACATTAAAAAAAGAAAGACCGTTTTCTGTATTTTTCCCAGACAATATAAGTTAGGAACTTTCTATTTTTACCAAAATTCAAAAGTTTGGACGTCGCTTTGTATTTTTGATTTGAATTTGAAAATTTGATTGTTAGGTGCCCGTAACGTAAACAAACCAAACTGCTCGCAGGTACGATTTTATGTTTCAGTCGAGTGAGTGAACTAATGGCACAGTGTAATTTTACGTAGGCCTATTTATCTGAGAAATACAGACTGACGATCGGTTAACAGCGACTGGAATAATTGTTTGAGTGTAAACCACAGATAAAAAGGCCTGAAATGAGGGTAACCCAACACGAAAGTTGACCGACACTGATCGTTGTTGTTGTAATCAGGCTTCGATTCTTCGTTTGTTTTTACCCCCATTTCTACATTCTAAAGCTAACTAGACATGTTTTATGTGTCCTATGTTTAAGTTTAGTGGTATTAGTCGTAGTAAGCTCAAGTAAATTGGGTTTCTTAGCAAATTTAAACAGGCTACGGCGGCAAGTGGGCCTTTAAATTTATCAATGAGTCGTACAATCTGATAGGTATTTTCTAAAAAAAAGTGCTAATCTTGAAATAAATTTATATATTCCGATTTTGTTTTCTACTAATATCAAGATATACGATTTAATCAAAACATAAAATAAATGACACAATACATATTTATTGTGTTTTGCTCATACGTTTAGAAAAGAGCAGCATCTATATTTCGAGATGGTATTGAGCGACAAAGTTATGGACCAAAGGGAAATAACTCAGAGAAATGACTATCTCACAATAACATTAACTTCAGATTAGATCACGGTTTTACAATTGAGTGCCGCAAATATACTGGCCCACGTGATCAAGGTGTATACGGCATTGTGATCTATAAAAATAAACGCCTGCGCACTTGTACCGGCTTCGCTAAAAAAAAAAACTAAAAAAAAAACATTAACTTCAGATTTCATGATTCAGAGTTTAGTTGTTTCAGACTACATGGCAAATTATTCCATAGTTTTGGACCCAGCACTGGTAATGAATATATTCTTGTTTGGGTATTGGCATAAGGCCTACATTTAAGGAGGCATCCGTCGTGGGATAATTATGTACACAAGATTACCGCGTAAATAGTTGCAGAGTTATAAATGGAAGAGCATATGGTTTGTGAAAAAATCGGTGCACAATTGCCCAGGTTATATAATTGTTAACTTTACTAAATGGTAGAATATCATTGTGAATGAAAAGAGGGCCTGTATGGGCATATCTTCCGCTAAATGTCACAACGTGTACCAATATCAATATCTTCTGTAGGCGAACAATGGACGTAAGATGGGATGGATGCGTGTTGCCCTAGCCGAGAAATCTGCCCCCCCCCACCCC
This sequence comes from Lepidochitona cinerea, assembly GCA_963971465.1. NCBI lineage: Eukaryota > Metazoa > Mollusca > Polyplacophora > Chitonida > Tonicellidae > Lepidochitona > Lepidochitona cinerea. Next base: position 37,355,994 of record OZ020557.1, on the reverse strand, counting down.
CCCCCACCCCCCCCCCCACCCCCCCCCCACCCCCCCCCCCCATATTCGTCATCACATTACCAGCCAAATATAAAATAAGTCTCCCTTTTAGATCGAAAATCCGGGGCTAGTGTTGCCCCAAATAGCATTACACTAGCTTATATATGACTGATTGATTGTTTGGTGTTTTACGCGGCGCTCAAGATTATTTCACTTAAATGGCGGCGATGCCAGTTTTATTGTGGGAGGAAACCGGATACCCGGAGTAACCATCCTACATAGGTCGTTTGAGTGAAAACTCACTCAGAAAATTTTCCATTTTTTTTAGACAGAGTGGGGTTCGAACCCGCGACCCATTGGTGGAAGGCTGTTCGGATTGAGCAACGGAGGCCCCTAGCTTTTGTATGAGTAAAACATTGAATAATATAATGTGAGTAGAGATTTTAAGGAGTGTTTTATGGTAGCCTACTTAAAATACCAATATTTCTCGACAGTTTGCCACAGAGGTAATTAATGTGGCGTATGCTGTGAAAAAACACTGGAAATTAATCTGTCAGACAAACTCATGCTCGATAACATTTTGAGGTATATTACTTTCCTCGCGAGCTTATCGTTATCTTGCATGACTATAACCTGCAATGTCAGCGGTAAGACTCTACAAAACTGAAAACGACCCCCACAAGTCGCGTCGACACCAAATGCAGCCTGTCACATTTTCCCCAAAAAGTTGATTTACAGGCCAGTATATATTTCAGAGTTATTGGATTGTTTGTCTTCTGTTATTAGCGCCTCGAAATGATCGAAATTAACCTAGGTTTAAATGGCAGACTTTCAGAGTTGACTAATTTCTCTTACGCTGGTGCAGTGACTGGTGAACCAGGCGTACACTGATTGGCCGATCGGGACATACAGCTAAGTTTTCTGTGAAGATGGCTGCTGAGAGAAGTGCAGGCCTATCATACAGTTTTAGAACGGCTGATGAAGTAGAATGGTAACGACGGAAACCGTATTGGTTGTTACAAATGATACCATTTTTTTCAAGGGATGCGCAAATTCTATTATTACTAGTCGTGGAGGATGGAGGATGAAAGGACACTAGTCTTTCTATTATCTTACTTAAACAATGTAGAACTGACATTGGTCGATAATTGGATATAGGGCCTACTATTCAAGTCACCGGCTTTAAAAATTGGCGTAACTTTGGCAATGTTCAAGCTGTTTGGCACAACACCAGATTGAATAGATAAATTAAAAGTGTGTAATAATGGTGCGGACATTAATTCCACTACTGACTCCACTAAGGATATTTTAATGCCATCCTACGGAGGTCTCTCTCTTCTCAAAACCAAGTTTTAGCTTGTACAAAATGCTGTTAAAGACGGGAAAACACCGGGAAAGTCAAAATTCCACCCATGGCACTAATAGGCCTCCGTACCATCCAGCCTAGCAGATGTGTCTCTGAACCCGCTTAAAACTTCGATTATTTCATTAGGAGTACAGGGTTGAAAATTACTTTCACGTGGACACGGCTGGTCTAGATATGATGAGAAATGCGTATCAGTGTTATAGATAGTATCAGACAGTACAAAAATAATCATTCATATGATTGGCAATTTCTCTTCTATCGGAACACATTTCATTATTAATATGTTTAGGGCCTGCAGGGAAGTTTACTGACCTGCTCTCAGCATAGCCTAGAAATCTGGGCTCTGCCGAATTTTTTTTCTCCCCGTGTTCGTCATACGTGTTCGTAATACGTGTTCGTCTTACGTGTTCGTAATACGTGTTCGTCATACGTGTTCGTAAGGCGACAAGACACATTAGCAGCCATATAATACCAGTCGCCGTAAGGCTGATAATCTGGGCTACTCTCATCACAGCGGTAGCTGCTGTCAGCAGGGTGCGAAACAAGTGAACTTTCAGCGCTATGAGCGTTCTAAAATGGATAATATCGAAGGACATTTTTTTTTCTCTCAAATCATATAGCTAATTATGTATAAATTGTTTAACATCGGGTGGTGAAATACAGTAGTCATGCTTTAAAGTGGCATGAGCTGCCAAAATTCGGACTATTTTCATAGATTCTGACTGTCACGACAGTAAGAGGCTTTGAAGGTCATCGAAAAACTTAATGATTGGCGTTGGAATGAGGAAAAGCCATACAGTATGTGGCCTATACGAACCGGAATAGTGTTCGAAAAGTAAACAAAATTTAAATAACCGGGACGACCATTCATTCATTCTAAGCCTAAGTTTGTTGAAAACAATACTTCATCGCACATTCTCGAGACTAGAAGCACTAAAAGCTTCTGAATTATACGTTTTGAGAAAAATAGCCAATAATTTCAACATTCTGTTTTAACGTCAAAATATCAACATTTCGGCAGCTCATGCCACTTTAAATGCAGTTTTACTTCTTTTACAAACCGAATTATCAAAAGTCAACACTGGTATCACACAAAATTTTATTTTGCGTTCGGTTGCTAGTCAAAATTCACACTTTTTTCATAATTTCTGATCGTCACGACAGTAAGAAGCTTTGGAGGCCATCGAAAAACTAAATGATTGGCGTTGGAATGAAGAAAATCCATACAGTATGTGGCCTGTACGAACCGAAAACGTGTTCGAAAAGTAAACAAAATTTAAATAACCGGGACGACCATTCATTCATTCTAAGCCAAAGTTAGTTCAAAACAATACTATATCGTACATTTTCGAGACTAGAAGCACTGAAAGCTTCTGAATTATACGTCTTGAGAAAAATAGCCAATAAATTCAACATTCTGTTTAAACGTCAAAATATCAACATTTTGGCAGCTCATGCCACTTTAAACAATGAAGAACTTGAGTCATTTGGTATATGTCTTCATATAATAGTGTTATTCCCTGAATTTTCCATAGCCTTGTTATACAGTATGGAACGTCGGGGATTTACTTACGTGAAATACCAAAGCCGACCAGCAGCTCAGATTGCCTTATTATATACGTTTTAAACTGAGTTCATCCAATCGTATTCTCGAGAGATCTCCTTTAGACGTGGCTAAGATAGACCTCGTACGACTTTACCGGACTCAGCGCAGGGATTTTCGCGTGCGATCTAGGGTAACATTTTTTATAGCTATCAGATAAATATAAAAATCCTGACATCACGCTGTACGTGAATATATATTTGGAATTTAAGAAAACGTTATACTAGGAACGAAAATGTAGAGTCAATTTCACAAAATAGTCCCATTTTGACGAAAACTGGCAAAATGGCGACGCTCCCTGTCGATCCGATTCACTTTGAACTGGCAACTTTCCAATAGCTGCTAGTGTTTAAATGTGCGATGTAACTAACAATAGCTATAGATAGGCCTAAGTGTAAGAGAATAATAGAAAAGCACGTAGATGCGAGCAAATGCCAGGTAAGTTCTATCCATGTTGTTGTTTTGTTGAAAACTTAAAAGTCACACGATCAATTGACCTCCTATATGAATTCTCCAACCCCATTCCAATGGATATTTCTGATAAAAATGTCAACCATTGGCCCTAGAGGATTAATCTGGCCTTTATGACTAGGGTGACTTCTAATTAATCTGGCCTTTAGGACTAGGGTAACTTCTAATTTTAGATTGGGAGTTCACCGTGAAATAGGTCAGTTTAAAGGGAGATAAGCATGTGCTTGTTAATGTGAAGCACCCAAATCCCTTGAGACAAGCGCAATGATTCGCGATCGACACGGATGAACGCTCTTAAACCTTGAAAGTAGCAAGCAGATGCACTAACTAGTATCCCGAAATCGATTTAGGCCTACTTGATGTTAGCTGTACATACGGACACAGGCGTACGTTTTAAGCCACCCGTCCTGTTCCTTGCAACATATTCATGCCCAAACGTGTATCTTGTTCATAGGGAAGAGTTTTGCATTCAATAGGCCTATTTCTCGAGTTTCTGCCCGTACGTAAAAAATGGGTTCTTTCATGTGGATAGTTAAGCCTATCTTGTGGATATACTGTGTTTCCGTGTTGAATGGGTCCTTCGTTGATTTTAAAGGTAAATCACTTTGTTGATGACTCAATGCTCTCCTATTCATCTCTCTTTGCATAAACCGACAGGGATGTTATGTGTAGCTCTTACCTACATGTTGTGTAGGCCTGGTTATATATATGTAGTTGAAGACAGCCCTGGCGGTGTTTATCTAGGTCAAATCTATTAAACAGCTGGAATCGACTCTCACATAATACGCAAGTAGGCCTACTGTAGTTACACTTACAGCCTTTAAATGAAAAATGTCGGAGAAACTCGCGTTGCAAATTTAAGCTAAGTCTTAACTATCTTTAATCTCAACTACCTTTCAGCTATTACCGGCTATTATTATATCTTTGAAACATTCCTCTTTTCACTGAACCAGTTGATTTCTTCGAAATGCGTTGTTAAACTGTTAAATCGTTCTTTGTAAAGCATAGCATAAAAATTGGCCTAATGAGGTTACACGAGTTACATGTAGCTCACCCTTATAATGGCGGTTTAATGTGTGGATGTACCTGGTCGGCAAAGTAAGTAAACCAGGATAGAGACACACGAGTGCGGCTATACGCAAGTAGGCCTACTGTAGCGTCAATCTGCTAGAAACTAAATGACTCAATGCTTCGAACTTTAATTTGTTTTTAGCTGATTGAGTCAAAAGCAAGTTTCTTTTCGGATTTTCAGATCTTTTTAGGCAAACACACTTCAGACAGCAAATAGGTTGGTTGTAAGTTTGTTGCATTTTCTAGACAGTAAATAGGTGAGAAAATATGTCTCCAAGAAAATGTTGTTATTTGCCAATGGTTGAAGCACTGTCGGGCATACATGTACTTTTTGATATGCATCGGTGTCAATAAAACAATCAATATACGTAACTTTGGCTGGATATTATTGTTGACATATGCCAATTTTTTGTGATATGTTTCAGATACTTGTTAAAGTGGCATGAGCTGCCAAAATGTTGATATTTTGACGTAAAAACAGAATGTTGAAATTATCGGCTATTTTTCTCAAGACGTATAATTCAAAAGGTTTTTAGTGCTTCTAGTCTCGAGAATGCACGATAAAGTATTGCTTTGAACTAACTTTCTCTTAGAATGAATGAATGGTCGCCCCGGTTATTTAAATTTTGTTAACTTTTCGAACACTATTCCGGTTCGTATAGGCCACATATTGTATGGATTTTCCTTATTCCAGCGCTAATCATTTAGTTTTCTCGATGGCCTTCAAAGCCTCTTACTGTCGTGTCGATCAGAAATTATGAAAAAAGTGTGAATTTTGGCAGCTCATGCCACTTTAAGAAACAGAGAGATGGCACATTTCTGTATACTCCGATCACACTCGGATATTTTCGTACGATGCAGCCGCACTCGTGTGTCTCTATCCTGGTTTACTTACTTTGCCGGTCAGGTAGAGCCACACATTAAACCGCCATTATAAGGGTGAGATAACTCATGTAACCTCATTAGGCCAATTTTATGCTATGCTTTACAAAGCGCGATTTAACAGTTTAACAACGGATTTCGCAGAAATCAACTGGTTCAGTGAAAAGAGGCAGTAATAGCTGAAAGGTAGTTGAGATTAAAGATAGTTAAGACTTAGCTTAAATCTGAAATCCGAAGTCCTTCCAAATAATTCATTTAAAAGCCGTAACTACGTACGATGAAGCCGAAGCGACCCAAGTAGTTACCCCCAACATGTGTTTCCCTTGAGGGCGATTCATACATAAAACTGAATATTAGATCGTTGCATCCTTTGTTCTAACAATCGACTGGGGTGGTGATATTTGAATGACCTTCATGTACTATTCATTTGTTCTGATAATGAGCGATTTCATGTATAGGGTGTTGGGATATTAATCTGTGGAGTGAAGCATTCGCTTATATAGCTACCAAAATTTGGAAGCTTTCCGAGAAAAGTGTGTTTATTATTCATTGAAAATTGAAAGAAATATGAAACTAAGAACTAATGAAATCTAAGGACTGTATGGCGATTGGCGAGTATGCACAAAATTAACAGGTAATGCCACTTTAACGAAAAGGCACACACTAAATTAGCCGTTAATGTCACTTAAACGAAAAACATGCACTAAATTAACAGCTGTTGTAACTTTAACGAAAAACATCAAAAAAATTGGCCACTTTAACAGCAACCACGCACTAATTTAGCAGCTAATGCCACAGGAGCTGCCAAAATTCACACTTCTTTCATAATTTCTGATCGGCACGACAGCGAGAGGCTTTGAATGCCATCGAAAAACTAAATGATTGACGTTGGAATGAGGAAAATCCCCAGTATCAATCTGACTAAAGCCATTGAAAAGAGTATCTCGACTTTAGTCAGATTGATACAGTGTGTGCACGAACCGAAAACCTGTTCAAAAAGTAAACAAACTTTAAATAACCGGGACGACCATTCATTCATTCTAAGCCAAAGTTAGTTCAAAACAATATCGTACATTTTCCAGACTAGAAGCACTAAAAAGCTTCTGAATTATTATATACGTTTTGAGAAAAATAGCCAATAATTTTAACATTCTGTTTGAACGCCAAAATATCAATATTTTGGCAGCTCATGCCACTTTACCGACAAACACACACTAAATCAGCAGCTAATGCCACATTTAACGAAAAACACGCACACAATAAGCAGCTTTTGCCATTATAGAAGATTTTGTTGCGTCAATCAGCCCGATTTTTGGCAAACCTGCGCCACTGCTCCAATTTCTTCCTGGTTGATTGATTGATTGATTGTTTGGTGTTTTACGCCGCGCTCAAGATTATTTCACTTATATGGCGGCGTTGCCAGTTTTATTGTGGAAGGAAACCGGGCTCAGTGCCCGGAGGAAACCCACGACCTTCCGGTGGTAACTGGCAACTATCCCACATAGGTCATTCGAGTGAAAACCCAGTCAGAAAATTTTCCAATTTTTTGACTGAGTGAGATTCGAACCCGCGACCCATTGGTGAAAGGCTGTTCGGATTGAGCGTCCAACGATCTACCTACTGACCAACGTCTTCCTGGAAATGTCGATTTGTTTTTACTTTCTTATATATGTACTTTTTATGTATTTTGATTTTCTTCCTCTTCTGCATAGTCGGCTTTTACGAATTCTGCCATTTGGCGGAACCCGAGGACAATCATCTACTGGTGGGGCATGGCGATAAAATCATACTATCAATAGATGGTAGTGTTATCCTCCCTCCCAAGAGCTGTTACATGCTGCTAAGAGCCAAAGATGAATATTCCGACCTATTTGTGAAATTTGTGGATTTCGCTTTGACCGATGACAGCACTACCCTGACGTTAACGTCTTCTTTCTTTTCCATCAGCTACTCCACCGATGTAAGTATTATTTCTACTTTGAGGTTTCTTACTCGCTTTTTTAAAAAGTCTGGGGAAAAATGAGCAAAAAATGTATTACGATAATACTATGAATAATATTCCCTATTTAAAGGGGCATGAGCTGCCAAAATGTTGATATTTTGACTTTGAAATAGAATGTTGAAATTATTAGCTATTTTTCTCAAGACGTATAAATCAGAGGCTTTTTAGTGCTTCTAGTCTAAAAAATGTACGATAAAGTATTGCTTTGAACTAACTCTCTCTTAGAATGAATGAATGGTCGTCCCGGTTATTTAAATTTTGTTTACTCTTCGAACACGTTTTCGGTTCGTACAGTCCACATACTGCATGGATTTTCCTCATTCCGACGCCAATCATTTAGTTTTTCGATGGTCTTCAACGCTTCTTACTGTCGCGACGATCAGGAATCATGAAAAAAAGTGTGAATTTTGGCAGCTCATGCCACTTTAAAAAGTCCGGGGGAAAATGAGCAAAAATGTATTACGATAATACTATGAATAATATTCCCTATTTAATTAGTGTCTTTTAGAAAGTGAGAATAACAGTATTCTCGTTATGTTGGGGATTGCAATTTTTTGCAGGCGGGTTGGCTGAATTTAGTGCTGGCGATAGGTGCCATACACTGGGACATGTGTTCGATCCCGGGCATCACTCAAAATCGGTAGATTTTTCTATTGAAGCTGCGATCGAAGTTAAATCGTTTGTGTTTCTATAGATGTCCCCTCCTTTAATCATCGCAAGCTTGTGTAGTATAAACAAGATAAAAGATCGATGGAAATTAAGATATTCTGTGACGTATTTCCGATTTAATCAAGCTTCTCCGTGTATGTGCATATTTAATTGATGTCTTGTGTACTGGATGCAAATCACGTTGGAAGAATCCTCGGGTTTTTCCGTTTGGCTCCGTTACGGAAATCTCCGAGCGAGTGGGTATGGTGTAAATCGGTAAATTGTCTTTTTTCTTTCCCAGGCTGCATATGACTCCAACAATTATCCCAACACGTTCTCGTCGATGAAAACAAACACATACCTAAATATAAGTTACACAAATCCGGGCCCTATGAATGGAACCCTCTCTGCTTCTCTGGAAATCTACATTGAAGGTATGTACACTAAGTCATTAAAACTGTTGCATGCCTGCGCGCTTCCAACACTCATTCCGAACATAGCGATGGATACTCAAGCGGCCTTGTCTTGCATCAGTGAGTTCCAAGTTTAAATCCCACTTCATAAAATAATATGACATATTTTGTTACCTCAATTCTTCTCTCGTTCATATGTTAGTTTGGTGCCTCTGGGCATGAATTAATTGGTTGGTTCATGTTTTACGTAACACTCATGATTATTTCACTTGTATGACAGCGTTGCCAGATTTAGTAAGAAAGAACCCGCACCCTGTGCGAGAAGACCCCCCCCCCCCGGGTATCCACTCTAAAAAAATTCAAAAAAAAATTCAATTTGAGTCGGATTCTAACCCTCTACTGTTCGTTGGATTGATTGATTGATTGTTTGGTGTTTTACGTCGCTATCAAAATTATTTCACTTATATGGCGGCGTTACCAGTTTTATTGTGGGGGGGGGGGGGGGATCGGGCTCTATGCCCGGAAGCCCACGACCCTCCGGTGGTAACTGCTAAACTTTAACTGGCAACCATCGTTCGAGTGAAAACCCAGTCAGAAAATTTTCCGCTGTTTGGATTGAGCATCCAACGCTCTACCTACTGAGCCACGGAGGCCCCCCGACTGTGCCAAGGAAGGCTTGTGTCCGACTGAGGGACTATCACGCAGCCGATGGAGCGACGGATGGCCCCTTCTGGGCATGGAGTCTCGTACAGAGGGAGTACATAATGACATTATCGGCTTCTAGTGCTATTTGATTGGGGTTTAAGAAAGGAATCGGCATGGTGGATGTTTACTTGAAATCGATGTCTCTTTTATTTGTTGTAGAGGATACGGATACAGACCATACATTCTACGTACCTCCCCAACGCGGACTTCGGACTACTACCATTATACGTATAGTTTGTTCTTGTGTCGGTGTCATTGTTGCCATTGTCCTAGTGGTTGTATTTTGTGTTATCAGGAAAAGATCTAGGAGACAACAACAACAACAGACAGTTATGATGGTACCAGTACAAAACGGTTGGTCAAGTTTCTTTTTTCAATCCCAAATATTGTTTTTATATTGAGAAATGAGAAACGGCTACGCCAAGCCCACGTCGAAGTGGGGGGCGTCATGACTCCGTTTCCGTTGGTCTAGTTCACTATAACCTAGCCCCCACATTCATTCTCACTGCCATGAAATAATCTTATTCACGGCAAAGTTTACTGCCATGGAAGATCCGCCCAGCTGTCTCAAACATGACATGGAAATAATCCTTCAATCAAGGCGCACCAATGGGTCGCGGGTTCGAATCCCACTCAGTCCAAAAAAATGGAAAATTTTCTGACTGGGTTTTCACTCGAACGACCTATGTGGGATGGTTGCCAGTTACCAACGGAAGGTTGTGGGTTTCCTCCGGTCAATGAGCCCGGTTTCCTCCCACAATAAAACTGGCAAAGCCGCCATATAAGTGAAATAATCTTGAGCGCGGCGTAAAACACCAAACAATCAATCAAGGCGATAACAAAACATTCTTATTCCATGTCATTGTGACTATACACAAAACAAATGTTAAGCACCCCCCTCCCCCCCCCCCCCCCACACCTGGAAAGTCTGCATCAACCGATAAAATCATTGGTGTAGGGAGATTGTTGGCAAACTGATATTGCAGAAACGATTGTGATCATAAAGGGCAACATTCTGGCGATAAGAAATCACCATTTATGGCAATCAGCTATATAATTTATTCAGTATATCGTTAGCCAAATCAAAAGTGTATTTTATGAAAATAAAAAGACGTTGTAAGTATGCAACTTCAGTGGGGGGGGGGGGGGGGGGGTTGCTTAACTTTTTTCTTTGTGTATATGTAGAAAAATGCACTTGGTAGCATTTTCAACACATTTTTTGTGGGATTAAACATAGAATCCGGACAAAGCCACCATCAATCCGATCAACCGTCAGATTTTCGTACGTCGAATGTTGCAGCCAACCAACAGCAAGTCGAAAGAGGTGGATGTTTGACCTCAACACACCCCTATGCGAGAGAAACATGGAATACACAACAATACAACAATTTAATTGGCTGTCTCCGTTTATCATATCGCCATCTAACGGATGGAGGGGCCTCTGTGGCTCAGTAGGTAGAGCGTTGGACGCTCAATCCGAACAGCCTTCCACCAATGGGTCGCGGGTTCGAATCCCACTCAGTCCAAAAAATTGGAAAATTTTCTGACTGGGTTTTCACTCGAACGACCCATGTGGGATGGTTGCCAGTTACCAGCGGAAGGTCGTGGGTTTCCTCCAGGCATAGAGCCCGGTTTCCTCCCCCAATAAAACTGGCAACGCCGCCATATAAATGAAATAATCTTGAGCGCGGCATAAAACAACAAACAATCAATCTAACGGATGGATTTCAGAAAGTGCCACTCTTTTTCAAAATACGAAACTCTCAAAAAGTAATTATAAATGCGCGCATGACGCGAGCGTGGTTAGCCCACAGTGTTGCTTCGGTGCGCGCGAGATATATAGTGTAACTTACTTTCGGTGCCTATTGTTAATCAAATAGATTCATATTGGTTTTGTTTTAAGATAGATTCAGTTGTGAAAAAGTATTATTAGATTTTATACAAGACCTTGGTGAAGTAGAGTTAATATGTTTAAATTATGTTTTAGGTTCTACCACAAATGCACCTTATGCCTACGCGGTGCCACCAGAGCAGCCTGGATACGCCGGTCCAGCACCCCCTTACCAAACAGTGTACCCTAATGCACCGTACCCACCAGCCTATCCTCAACAAGCAGCCGTTCCGCCCACTGAGGAGAAGGTCGACCTGTCAAAAGACACCAAACCAAGTTGAAGAGAGGGAAAAGAAACTGCTTGATTTTTTAATTGAAACTTTCCTTCCATCTGTGCTTCTCAAGGGATTTTTAAAACTTTATACAACAAAAAAACAATACATTTTACAGATTCACTTTTTTTAATGAAACTTTTACCATGTGTGTTTTTAGTGGGTTTCTAGTATGTTTTCAATTAAAAATACCTTATTGAGGTTCGCTCTTTTATAAATTAATTAATGGAACAATTCATGGCATTTGTGATTCTGTGATATAAATATTTCATTTCAAATAAAAAAAATTCATGTTTATGATTTTAACTCTTACCTGTGACATGTTAAAAGATGTAATGTGATAACCAAGGGTTATTGGCTGATATATTTATGAACACTAGAACACACAGGCACAGGTCATTTTACACATAGGCTTATGCATTTTTAATGTTTTATCGACCCTAGTTATCCCTCATGATAAACTTGTATAAATTTGAAATTAGTTAAGCGCTAAAATTAATAAAATACAATTCAGTAATCGATAGAACCACAATTAGAAATTCGCTGATTTTTTAAAAGAAAAAAAAAATGTACGGTCATTTTGTATGCGCTTGATTTTCTTTAAAGTTAGTATTTGTAATAGTTATCTTTCAAAATTTACTGATAAATATTTGTAAGTCGTTAATTATGTCGCGTATATTGTATTGGTCTGTTTTTTTTTACACTAACCAATGCAAATTTCCATGTTTATTTGTTTTTTATACGCCCGCTCTTAAAGTTGGTATACTGTTGTTTTTTTCTGATATATGTAGCTTATGGGTAGACGGTGTGTCGCATACCAAAATTAAATTGGAGTCAGTTATAACTAGTTTACAAATAGACGATGTGTCTAGTACTAAAAGTAAATTGGAGTCTTGCTATATGTGTTGACAAAAAACAGTCACCCAGCCTTTAGGCATTCAGTAATTCTTAAATTCATGAAATGGCTGTTATTCTGTCTGTGGTTTCACATAATAGCTTAATTCTATCCAAACAACTTTTTGATAACGAAGGTGACCAAATGAGTTGCGACCTTCTTTCTATTGTTTAATCCGTAATTAAATGAAATGTCTGTTGTATGCCTATATGTAGTGTAGACACTTTTGCAATTAGCTTTGGTACAGTTTTCAGATATAGGTAGCAGCTTATAGGTATGTGATCTGTCAAATAATAAAATTCACCAAGCCCCAGTCTTATTTAGGTGACTGAAATATTCTTCCAGCCGAAATTCTGTTTAAAGCATGTCTTTAATATTGAATATTAAGATAGTGTGCTACAATGAATTTACCCTTGTTGTTGTTGTTATTATTGTATTTTTTGAAGCAGTCCCCACAATGTTTCCCGACTCGCTAAAAGCAAGGTATGAGTTTTAATGGCAGTGTGGGTTTGTTACAATCGAGATCTCGTGCCATTCTACGAGATCTTTAACTCGAGACATGGCTCGAGAGCCGTCGCACTCCATTTTCGCGCATAGTGAACTGTAAGAATCTTACTGAGAATATTTTTGATTTTTAACAAGTATTTCTGCCCAAAGGCCTTGCGATACAGGTTATTATTGTAGGGTTACATGCTTGGGAACAGTATAGAACAGAGAATTAAATATCATACACATTATAAATTCTCAGTAAGATTCTTACAGTTCACTATGCGCGAAAATGGAGTGCGACGGCTCTCGAGCCATGTCTCGTGTTAAAGAGCTCGTAGAATGGCACGAGATCTCGATTGGTTTAGTTCAATGCTTTGATGAAAATATAAACCGTCATTACATTGTGAAAATGTGGTTGTAATTTTACAGCAAAGTTCGCGGGCAATCGTAGGACAAGTAAAATTTGCTGTAGATTTACATCTGTGCGAATATGTAAATTTACAGTGTGGTGTTAGTAGATTTACAGTGAAACAGTGGATTTACTGCACTTCGTGCTTTCTTCTCTCTTTAAATACAAGTATCTTCTCTGTTAATCTACCAAGATTGTTGTGTAGATTTGTAAATTAACCAAAAAGAGTAAAATTACCGAAATGTGTTACAGGGTTACATGTAAAACAACAATACATATAGGTACTTTTACAAATCTGTGTATATTTACAGTGTGTTTACGTAAATTTACATGATAGCCAATATAATAACATCGCACTCAGGGGTAAAACATTTACAGCACATTTTCCTGTGATGAAATACAAAAGTTTTTCTTGTAGTTATACAAACCTTTTTGTCCGTGTATAGTTTGTGGATATTCTCTTTTTTTTGTAATTTATAAATTTATACTCCATAACAAGTTCCCGCGTATAACATGGTATTATGAATAATAAACTAAAAATTGTACAGCTGTGTTTGAATAGCATCTATATTGTTTTTGAAGAAAGGCGGACGGAAAACCAACTCGACGCGAAGTGTTAAAAAAAAACATACGTTAACTCTAAAAGTTTTTTTGTATTCAGTGTGTATACTATCTGAACATATTATTCGATCTATTTCGATTTTTTGGGAAAATACACCTTTACTTATCTTGTTGATATAAATGTGTTTATTTTATTTTTTATAAGACAAAGGAAACTAATGATTGTGTTTTGAAAACTAAATTATTTTCAAAATAAATAAAACTTGCATTGAACAGTTTATTTATTTAAAAAAAAAATGATTGACGTCGAATTCAAATTTAAGCCTCTGTCATGCATGGACCGAGGCCATGTATAGTAAAGAGGACATTTATTATTTAAATGGTAGTCGAAAATGATAATCGAACATTTCAAAATTTAGTTTTAAATAGGAATGTTAGCACTTTGAAAGCTCATGTCACTAAAAGTTTGTTCTATGACTTGAGCTAAAAGGTCAAAATGGTCACCAGGGGGTGTTTCTCGACACCGACGTAACTTTGCGCCTGGTCGTAACGTCATGCCAACATATAACTTCAACATTACGTTATACGACCAGGCAGTAGAGGGCAAAATGGGCATTGAGACGCACCTCAAGTGAGCCAATGCCGCGAGGCATTGACCTAATTATATATGCACCCAGTCTAGTGCAGGTCTATTAAGGGACGTGCGCATCAGTCAATATTAAAGTACATGTGCCCACGTATAAATAGTAATAGACTCCGGCTTTAGGTATCAACCAATCAAGTGATTGCGCCTTCCCGAAAAAAATATGCTGAGTAAAAAGTGTCAGCCTTAGGGCTCAGCCAATCTGTATAAATACGGGTGTAAATCAGATCCAGTCATCATCGGAAAACAGGACTGCCCGGCAACACTCTCAACACTATCCAACATCGTTTAACATTGGACAACCACTAAAGTTTGAGAAGCTCCTCGAAATGTATAACATCAGCTCCAGTCTATGTGTGGGAGTCATTAGTCTCGATGGACAGGCCAGAGTATCCTTCCAAAGGATTCAGAGCAAAACAGATGAAAGCAGACCAAGCAGTATACCCATAACGTTATCATCTACTGCATGGAGTGGACTAACCACGCTTGCATATAGGATTGACGAGATGTTAAAGATGGGAGAGCCGCTAGAAAGACCATACAACCTAGAGGATGACATATATCTAAGTTGCAGTCAATACAATGGGAAACAATTTATTCATCTGCGGAAATGGATAGAAGACAAAACACTTTCGACTAGCCTGAAGCCTACCAAGATGGGGTATGCCATGAACGAATTTGGATGGCGTAAATTAAGAAAGCATTTTTCGGACATAGACCGAGATATAGGAGAA
The DNA here is from genome assembly GCA_963971465.1 of Lepidochitona cinerea. Lineage (NCBI taxonomy): Eukaryota > Metazoa > Mollusca > Polyplacophora > Chitonida > Tonicellidae > Lepidochitona > Lepidochitona cinerea. The sequence continues at coordinate 37,340,960 of OZ020557.1, read as the reverse complement.
ATGGAATCCGTATTTAAAATGGCCGATGAATTTTCCAAAACGATGAAAGATCCGGGATCGGACGACAATGCGGAGGGAGAAACTCAAGAAGAGGACGATGAAGATTGTAGTGCCAGAGACGACCACGCTAATCAACTCGGAGCAATGATGTGTAGACGTTGCAATCCAGGGGACTACGTCAACTGGTGACGTCATCAACATTATATCTACTATTAAAATACTATACTGAACCCTAATAAACAGAATGAATCTTACCACTTATCTGTTTGTTCTTTGTATATATATATAGTCGAGTAGTTCTTCTATGTTCTCATACATATGTCAAACCGTTAACGCACCAGTGTCAATCATTCCATCCCTAATATAATGGGTAATGTAGGTAGTCGGTCTAGAAGATCTGACAGCGATATAGCGGGCCTATGCAAAATTTGCCTCATCGAAGTCTGTCAAGCGGTATTTCATCCCTGTAATCACGTATGCATATGCCTTGACTGTCTATATAAGCTGGAGGAATACAACGACTCTCTAAAATGTCCAGTATGCAGAAAACGGGTGAAGGGCGCATTCGAAGTGTATTTATAGAATATTCGTGGGTAATAACAGTGCAACCAGACCCACGAAGCGTGACTCAACACGGGTTAGAAGAAGAACTAGTAATAGCGGAAGCTGATGAATGGTTTTCTACGGAAGAACGCTGTCTAACCAATCTGTCGATGTCGGTACAACCGGATTACCCAGCCTGTTGGGGTAATTTGAAAACCTACATTCTTACACGTCAGATACTTTTGTCTATATAACTACGTTTAAACGTGGACCGTCTTCATTTCCACACAGGCTTTGGCAGAGGATGGATAACTATCACAAAACGAAAATAGTAACCATCGTCTTGATCATTCTGTTCGTCATATCACTCATCGTCATCGTAACGTTAGCTGCGAGTTGTAATCGAGAAGTCGAATCTATCATCACCACTATCCCCAATCGGACTCTTTGTACTCCTATGCAACAAATCCGTATAGATAGACGTTTACGAGCTACAGCGTGTAAATACGGGAACAAGCTCAGAGTGGATTTACGCTATTTCATCGACGACACGGCTACTAGGAAAGGCGTGGTCCTTAACTATAATCAGTGGTCCCTTCTGAAAACGAAGTCACACCTCATCGATAAGGCGATTAGCCATGTGCTCGACGGATAGAACGAGATGGAAGGAGATGGTCGACTCGGCCGTGAACCTGGATGCTTACGAAGCCATAGTAGATTCCATGTTCGACGATGGAATCATCAATTTTGGACGGTTAATCACGCTCTACGCATTCACGTCGGCGGTTTGCGACAAACTATCTCCCTCGGCGAGACGTGAGATCTGGGAATACTATAAAAGCCTGTCCTACGCTATATAACCGACCATTACGTACAAACGGTGTTATGGTAAACTTCATTATCGCCAGCAGTACAGATTCGGTAGAACACTATCCGGATAACAAACCATACCACTTTAGAGTACGTTTGAATAGAAGCATAACCTTCGAAGATTCCAGTACAGTCGCGCTAACGGAAATCATCTTAAAGAAACAGCCGAAGTTCCAGCCCAGGGCGGTTTTGAGTATCTGCTCCAATATTTGCGCTCACTCACTGGTAGGAGAAACGACTTTACCGCTTTTACGAAAAGTAGACGTTTCTGGTAGGAAAAGGGTTGCCGAAGTCTTTGTACGGCCATACTATCATCCCGTCATCCTAGGCGAAGTCGAAGTGTTAGAAGTCCGTATTTTAGACGAGCGGGGATCGTTAGCTACCTTCATCACAGAGCCGGTAACCGTAACCCTCCACCTTAAATCATGATACAGAGGAGACGATATGTACCGGACGTAAATAAATGGATCGCCTTTTATCAGAATATGGCCGCAAATCCGACGTGCAAAAGACCTAAAAAGAGGAAGACGAAGTGGGGTGGAGCGAAAAGGCATATCGCCCGAGTAAAAACCCCCGTTATACAACTCGTGACCCCCGCCCAAGCGGCTGTGGAACGGGCGAAGTCGGAGATAAAAGCTAACCCCGAAAAATATATAAATAGAAGACGTTCTCACAATTCCGACATTCCGAGTCTAAGCAAACGAAGGAAACGGACGGCTCCTCAGATATTTCGATTAAAACATGGCACACCTTCTGCAAGATAGAGACGCTGACGAGGGACAACCGGATGAACTTAGCCTCTTCGAATTACCTCCCGTTCAAACCGCTATTCAGGGTAGATACTACGTCGACATAAGACCATTTTCCCAAATAACGGACGAAGCACCGGTGGAATTTCTTATCCCCGGACAGGGATCGGACTATTTGGACTTGAAATCGTCTCGTTTATACGTTAAAGCGAAAATCGTGCACAAAGATAATAGCCCACTAGTACAGGATGAAAAATGCGCGCCCACCAATTTACTATTGTCGAGCATGTGGTCACAAATCGATGTATCGATGCTGGGATCGCTCATGACTGTAATGGACAACAAATACCCGTATAAAGCTTATATTCAAACAGTTCTAAATACGGGTTATGAGGCTACGACGACTCAATTGGAAGCCCAGCTATACGACAAAGACGTAGGCAACGACATCGGCGAATCCGACCCCGTAGGAGGTAATAACCCGGGGCTAGCCACACGTTATGATCGTACGAAAGAGAGCAACTCGTTTGAAATGGAGGGTCGCATGCTGCAAGACATCTTCCAACAAGATCGTTATGTAATAAACAACGTCGATGTCCACGTCAAATTATATCGATCGCCTCCGGAGTTCATCTTCATGTCGGCGGAGGAAAATAAAAACTACAAGTTAGTTATCGAGGATATAGTTTTAAAGGCGTGTAAAGTACGTCTAAATGCTGGAGTCGAATTAGGTCACGCCAAAGCTCTCGAACAGGCTACAGCGAAATACCCCTACGTGAGAACCGAGATAAAAACGAGTTCGTTGTCAAAGGGTGAAGTCTTGTTTCGATGGGAAAACATCTGGCCGTCGATATACCCGAGTAGACTAATCATAGGATTCGTGTCGTCTAAGGCTATGGCGGGTGATTATTCCAAAAACCCGTTCAACTTCAAACACTGGGACTTGGGTAACCTAGCCGTACACGTAGACGGATCCACGATTCCGGGGTCGACGGTGAGAACGCTATATAAAGAAGACGGATTTGATCTATGCAGCACTGCCTATTTAAACTTGTTCAGAGGCACTGGCAAGTTGGGAGAAAACTTTGGCAACGATATATCTCTATTCGATTTCGCTCACGGATACGCTCTATACGTCTTCGAGTTAGATCCAGCATTCTCGACTGGCGAGTACATCCATCTTCTTAAGCAAGGAAGTATTAGAATAGAAGCTACTTTCAACAAGCCGCTCCCGGAAACGGTGAACTGCGTGATTCTGGGAGAATTTCCTGCGATGTTCGAGATTGACAAAAGCCGAAGAATTCTACTAAATACACCATGAATTCGGACGAACTACGATGCATTATCCGGGCCGATAAAGAGTTAGAAGCTCAAGTACGGGGGATTTACTCCGCCGACACCCTACCGAGACGGGTATCCAGAAAACCGGCGGCCTATATCGTAAACACAGACCTTTCCTTTCTTTCGGGCCTCCATTGGACTGCGTTTTATTTTAATGGAGAAGAAGGATATTTTATCGACTCTTTGGGTAATCCTCCAGCTTTTTACGGTGCACAGTTCGAGGCGTTTCTCCTTACAAATTGTCGGCATGCATCGTTTACTACTACGAGACTACAGGGAGAGTTAAGCTTAACGTGTGGACATTACTGTGTATTCTTCCTTCTTCAACTCGTCAGAGGGTTATCGTTAATAGACGTTATATCTGACTTTAGCCAGAATTATTGTCATAATGATTGTTTCGTATATCGCTTCGTTTTAAACTATTTTAATCATTGTATATCGTCTACTCTATCTCACTTAGTCTGTCAATAAAAAGGTATTCATACCACCAATCGAGTGTTTTTGTGTGTATTTATATATAAGTAGCGCATTATGTAGATCACCATTGTTGATATGAACCATGGCGAGCAACGGTTGGCAGGACCGACTAACGGAGGTATATTTCGATCCGAAGCATCCCATCGCATTTACCGGTCCTACAAAAGTCCGAATGTGGTTAAAGTCGAACGGATATAAAGTAAGCCCCAGTGAATTGAGGCAGTGGTTGAGCGATCAAGACGCCTACAGTTTACAGAAGTCGGTGAAATACAAATTCAAACGTAATAGAGTAATCACCACGGGCCTAGACGATTTATGGGATGTGGATTTGGCAGATGTTTCCAATATAGCCGAGCATAATGACGGTATACGCTTTCTCTTAGTCGCCATCGATGTCTTCTCCAGATATCTCTGGGTCGAACCACTCCCTAATAAACGACATCAAACCGTCATATCGGCGCTCGATAAGGTTTTGAACGAAGGAAGACGACCGGCTCTAATTCGGTGGGATAAAGGATCTGAATTTAATAACAGATGGATGAAAGCCTATTTGAAAAAGAAAGACATTAAATTTTACGTGACGCACAACGAGACGAAGGCTAATTACGTGGAACGAGTTATCCGTACCATCAAGACCCATCTTTACCGGTATTTCACTCATAACCAGACCTACCGATACGTAGAAGTACTGGTCGATTTGATTAAAAGTTACAACCGTCGACCGCATAGGTCGTTAAAACAAAGAGCCCCGATCGACATCGTCCCGCGCAACGAAGCCGGTGTGTGGAAAGAATTATACGTAGACACGGCCAAGCCGATCAAAAAACGACCGTTCAAATTCAAAGTAGGTGACACGGTCAGAATCTCCCATTTGAGATATATATATCAACGAGCGTATATGTCCACTTATACGGAAGAGCTATTTAAAGTCGCCAAGCGCTGGCGTAGACGTTCGATACCAGTATATAAACTGATAGATTTCACGGAAGATCCTATTCAAGGAATGTTTTACGAACCCGAACTCCAAAAGGTGGAAAAAGACGTCGATGCTTTGTGGCGTATTGAGAAAGTGTTAAAAACTAGACGACGAGGAGGTCACGTCGAAAAACTAGTCCAATACGTCGGGTGGCCTACCAAATTTAACAGCTGGGTTAGAGCCGACGACATCCACACCCTATAAAAAGGATGCCGTAGTGTCATCGTCATCAGTCGACTACGGACACTCAACATGGCACTCCAACACCCTCTAACGATGAGGGTTATAGGTTCTACGGGCGTCGGGAAAACCATGTGGGTAAAACGCCTGCTCCAGGAACGAAAAATTCAGCCGACCCCCCACAGAATTATTTTCTGCTATAGTAAGTGGCAGCCGCTCTACCAGGAAATGAAAGAATCGATAGCCGACATAGAATTCGTCAGAGGTTTGCCGTCCAATTTGGGAGATGATGATTTCTTCGATCCGACTATTCGCTCGATTATCGTGTTTGACGATCTGATGACCGACATTAAAAAAGATACCAGGATAGCTGACCTATTCAGCAAAGGGTCTCATCACGACAACGTATCGGTCATATACATCGTGCAAAACATGTTCCACGGAGGCAAGGCAAGTCGAGACATTGAACTGAACTCGCAATACATCGTGCTCTTCAACAACCCGGTGGATCGACAGCAAGTAGCTCTACTCGGACGGCGTATATTCCCCGGTAAGGGAGATTACTTCATGAAACAATATAACGATGCTATGACCAGCACGCCTTACGGCTCGCTCCTAATCGATTTGAAACCCACAACACCGGAAAATCAGCGTCTCAGGAAAAACTTTCTTACCCAAAATGGTGAAGGTCTTTACACGACTGTCAGACCACCTTGGTTCAAACAACATGGCGGAGGGTATACAATTGAGTATGATAAGTGGAAGACGATGTTCGCCAATTCGGCTCGCGAGCAGATGAGGAATGCTATTGACCGTACAGCTAAGGCATACGAATTGGAAGGATATAATACGTCAGAAGCCGTTGAACTCGCAGAAGACGAGCACTCGGACGAGATGAGAGACTTGTTACGCCAGAAATATATGAATTGGTTCATAAACAGAACCGCTCTCGAGAACGACTCTATTCATCGCAACATTGAAAGGACATGTCGGACGCTTGAAACTCTCTATAATATGAACTCTGTCGAAGCTTTGAAGGAAAGCATTTCTCTAGGAAACCATTTATTCGATAAATTGTTCGCGGAAGACAAAGAATAAAAAATGTAGAAAGTTTATTCACAGTATATATACAGTAGCCCAAAGGCCATACAGAGAGATTGATCATTATATAACATATATATTTTGAAATAACAATTTTCCGTTTACACGGGCATATAATAAGCAAGTGTCACATTTATTTCGGAGTTAGATGGATGTCATGTTAAACAGTTCGTTGTATTATGTCTTGTAATGTCCATGCGCTAACGTGTCATAACCGTTGTCTAACACATAGCGCTTGTCATCGAAAGGTGACAAGCCTATCTTACTTTGTCTAATTGTGTACAGCTGATGGTCAAAACTTCTTATACAATTCATCGTACTTGTAAATGAACGTTTTTTAAATAAAGACTCTTTATACATCCTATGTTTTAGCTTTTTCTTAATTACATACTTTGATATACCTTTAGCGGTTTTCTTTTCGTGGCCGTCGTAAGTGAGGGAGTACATTTTTGGCCGTAATCCTACGAACTCGTCGATTATTGCACCCCCCACCTCGTCTTTAAACTTGCCGAGAACTTTGGCATTACCAGAGCTATATAGGGGATGGTCTTTGGGATAGTTACTAGTATCGAACAGATGGAAGTTCGCCGCCATATCGCGATAAAAATCGGGACACTGTATCTGGTAGCAGAAAGAGTCTGTATCGGTAAACAAAAGTTTAACGTTTTGGTCGTATTTGGCTTTAATGAAATTGTAGTGGAAGTCGTACATTAATACTTTCGAAACGTCTAATATGGCGAGACCGACGTAAATGGGTCGATTCAGTGTCAACTTCGTTTTCTTTAAATGTACCCCGCAAAGGTCTGGGCTGAATATTTTAAAACTCTGAAATGAGGGCTTTGCGACAAATTTTTCCAGTTTCGCCTCATCTCGCACTAATTCGATGCGGGTTCTATTCCGGAGGTTTTCCATTGTTTTCCCGAACACGCTGTTGTTCATGAGTTTAAAAAAATCTTTTTCGAAATCGTTCCTGGCCGCTTTACGTTTCTCGGTGTTGAAATCGATATACGACTTCAACCAGGCGGATTGTGTGAATTCGACTCCCCGATGTATTTTCGTCAATACCATGCCCTGGGCCAAGTAGAATTTCAAGTTCCTATAGTGAACGACGTAATTGGTTTTGTGGTGGAGATTAGGCACCAGTTTTTCCGCTGGCTTACCTTTTAAGTCCAGTAGTTGTTTCAAAGTAGTCGAATAACTGGACAGCATGTCATCAGTTACTACCAGACGTTCCGGGCAGAGTGGATAGTCGGTATGTAGATCGTGCAACTGTTCCGGGTATTCAATATCCACTTCGAGGATGTATCCCGTGTCAGCGGTGTCCGAGACGGATGCGATGTCAAGGGTTTGTATTTGTTGTTCCGTCAGCCACGCGAAATCCTGAAGAGGTAAATATTGCGACATGGCCCAACCGTATAAGTTGTTCGCGTCTAAATACACTATGTAATTCGTAGGCATAGAGGGGTCAAACTCCTCAGAGTACGGGTTGTTGGCTTTGGCGTATTTAGTACTTATCATAGATACGCCACCTCTTATACCTCTCTCCACGAATAAGTGGATGTCGATATCTTGCAACAACTCCAGTCGTACGTCAGTCATTTTTAACATGGCGTCCCAGGACAACCCCGGGCTGGTGTAATAATGAGCGGGGTCTAGCTTATAGTACGAAAGACAAATGTTCCGAAAATTTTCGAATACATCGGCCAATAACAAGACGTCAGACTTGAGGTATAGATCGTGGTAATCTCCGAGATTGGAGATGTTAAAGCGTGACCACACCGACCTGGCATAAGCGTAATCATCCGGTGTTAGAGCTTCTTCTTTCAAAGAGTTATAAAAGGCTTGAATAGGAGGGAGTTGTGTTTCGGCAAATTTAGAGTCATCGGTCATATAGCTATACGGGTACACGCCCTTTCTCAATAGCAGTGTTTGGTGCGTTGGGTCGGGGAAATGGGTTTTCAACATATGGAATTTGTCGGAGCCTTCTTTGGCCATATTCGTCACTAGGGTGTCTAACGAAGCGTTCAAAAATTGAAGGGAATCGATGAAGCGCAGATTCCCGAGAGAAAAACTGATATACTTCTGCATGTTATTAGCGATGCAATTAACTTTCAAATGTTTGAACTTGCCCAATTCGCTGCATATTAAATGACTGTCATACCCTCGGCAATTGTGTAAGACGACGGGAATAAAAAATCGATTGGCTTCCTGTCTAGTGGTGGTTCTAAAGTGAAACTGCAAATTACACTGCTCATGGGCAGGCCCTCTAAAACGTCCGGTCAAGTGACAATGGTCTCGATGTCGATCGGCTCCCAGCTCTTTCTCGCAAATATGGCAATGGGTAGCCGCTTGAAATTCACGCTCCTGTTCGAGCGTTAGTTTTTCCATATCCCGTTTTTCGTTGAGAATCTTACAAATGTAGTCATTCTCCTTTTTCAATTCTTGCAGGAACTTTTCCGCTGCGTTAGGCCCGCGATACACGGTGGCCGGTTTACTATAAGCGTCTACACTGCTGACGACTACGTAGCAAAAGCCGGAAGGTTGATGCTTCTCATACCGTTCGGTTTTAGCGGTAGTCTCATGGGTTTTCTCAGTAAAACATTCGAAGTCGGCGTACACGATGAAAGGAACTCTGTAAAGATTTTTTATATTCTTGAATTCAAGAAACTCGTCTTTCGGCATTATCGTTTTCTGTATTCCTAGTGGTGTACACTGTGGAAGGTGCTCTTCCAAAATATGTTCGGCGCTAAAACCGTGTAGGCAATAGTCGCAGTAATAGGTTGTACCGTGGTGAGCGGTGCGATCACCCAACAGACGACTCATAGATTTGACGAGACAGTAATGTCGGACGTCGCCTTTCGATATAAGAATGAGTGTGACGTGCGAGTCACAACGCTTTTTGGTCACATAAAGCGGGAAAACATCGTTATCGTATCCCAAGACGTTCACGGATATATTATTCTGGGTTTCGAATAGAGGTATTTGGTCTAACGTCATAGGGAATTTAAGACCCTCGAGGTTTAACGTGTCGAAATAGGGAGTGTATTTACTTACGCGATTGGGATCCTTATCCGCGGGATGTAAAGCGGCCAAGACGCTCCATACGAAACAATAATCGTCAGAGTTTTTAACGTTTACTATAGCCTTTTTCTTGACCAATGCTGGTGGGGTAGGAACAAATGTAGACCCGTGTAGCGGATTATATTTAGCGACGTTCACTTCCATCTTAACGATTTCATCCAGTGACCACCCAGACCCTTCCCCTTGATAGCTCTGAAAAGCTTCGTAAATTTTGTGGAAGGCGTTGGCTAAAGTTAGTTCAAACTGACTGTTGTTAGTTATAATAGCGTTTATACTACGAAAAGATGGTTCCGAAGTCACTTCATCGCCGTCGGATGTGTATCGAACGAGACGAAGTGTAACCACTAAATACAATTTGAAGCCCCCGTGCTGAAGAAGCTGTCCATTTAGAATATTCGACACGGAGGCCTCGCTATCTCTAAAAAATAATAAAAGGTCGCCATTGTTCGTGTTATCGGGCTTTAATTCGAATGTCTCTGCACGCCCCTCCAGGGTGGTGTGATTCGGAGGTCCTCTTCCGGCCTGCTTCCGTTGTTTGCGGAGACAGGTGTCACACTTTGATTCATTCTGTGTGTAAAACCGTTGGGGAAGAGGTCGTCTGCAGGCGGAGCATTCCACTCCTCGTTGTGCGCACACACCGCAAAAAGGCTTGCCCGTTAGAAGAATTGTTTGTTTTCCGCACCAGTTACATTGTTCACCTTCCGTCGAGGTGGATGGGCGCGGCTCGTCTGGAAGAAATAATAATAAGTTTGGTTAGTTGTCCTTCTTTCTATATTATGGGCTTATATCAGCTTTATATTTAGTCAGGCTGAACAATAACTGAGAAGCAACTTACCAGGTTTGTGTACGGTTTTTATATGACGGTTGAGGTTGAATGATTTGGTGAATATTCTGTCGCAGTGGGGACATCTGTGTTTGTGTTCACGTCTTTTGTGGCTCTCGAGAAGCTCTTTGGTCTCCCATGTCCGTTGACAGAATTCACAGGTCAAACCACACAGTTGATTGGCAAGCTCCATGATTCTGTCGAGATTGTCTTCTACCGTTAAACCGTTTTCTTCAAATGACTTATCCATCTAAATGAGAAACCAAGACAAGGTTAAATTCCGTTTAACACAATTATTTATCGACAGACTGTCACTTAAAAATGCGATTATTAAATGGAAAGTGATAAAACCTTACCCAAAACGTAAAAACAATGAATTTTAGCGGATCTTGAGCCATTTAAAACAACTTTATTCCATTCATATTTGATTAAGCGGAAGTTATATTGCATCGAACCATCTCTTCCTGCGACCATTCACATGTAGATACTAGCCAAACCAGAGTGCCGGGATTTGGTACAGATTTGAACGTTTCAATCGATTTGTGTAAAACCAGAATTGAGAAAACCACGAGTTATAGTAAGTCTTGCAGATATCTTTACACCCTTTACTTTGATATGTAACACGACCGAATTCGGTTAGAATTTGGCTACTTCCGGACTTGGGACTTATTTTTGGCTCAATTACTTCACTTCCGGTCATTTCCGGTTCAATTCCGGTCACTTCCTGTCTATTTCCGGTCACTTCCGGTTACTTCCGGGTTATTTCCGGTCACTTCCGGTTGCTTCCGTTCACTTCCGGTCTATTTCCGATCACTTCCGGTCTATTTCCGGTTACTTCCGGTTGCTTCCGTTCACTTCCGGTTACTTCCGGTCCACTTCCGGTCCACTTCCGGGTCACTTCCGGTTCACTTCCGGTTACTTCCGGTGACTTCCGGGTTATTTCCGGTCACTTCCGGTCTATTTCCGGTCACTTCCGGTCTATTTCCGGTCACTTCCGGTTACTTCCGGTCCACTTCCGGTTCACTTCCGGTTCACTTCCGGTTACTTCCGCTCACTTCCGCTCACTTCCGGTCACTTCCGGTTACTTCCGGTCCACTTCCGGGTCACTTCCGGTTCACTTCCGGTTACTTCCGGTCACTTCCGGTCTATTTCCGGTCACTTCCGGTTACTTCCGGTCCACTTCCGGGTCACTTCCGGTTCACTTCCGGTTACTTCCGGTCTATTTCCGGTCACTTCCGGTTACTTCCGGTCCACTTCCGGGTCACTTCCGGTTCACTTCCGGTTACTTCCGGTCTATTTCCGGTCACTTCCGGTTACTTCCGGTCCACTTCCGGGTCACTTCCGGTTCACTTCCGGGTTGATGACCAGTGGTCAAGACTTAAGTATTATACATAGTATATTTTTGATATGCATAAAAAAGTTTTCAACTTACCTTCTCAAAGTTTAGTGGTTGTCCAATGTTAAACGATGTTGGATAGTGTTGAGAGTGTTGCCGGCCAGTCCTGTTTTCCAATGATGACTGGATCTGATTTACATCCGTATTTATACAGATTGGCTGAGCCCTAAGGCTGACACTTTTTACTCAGCATATTTTTTTTTTCGGGAAGGCGCAATCATTTGACTGCATTACTCGACATATTCTATTCCGTTAATTTGTTACGGTTGGACGCACACGTCTCTTTGGCAGTCGACTTAATTGGATACGGTCCGATGCATCTGCCCCCCGAGGCCGTTCGGCTGTGATATACACATACTTACCGATATGATCTATACATTAAGGTAATACTGTCCAAGGTTATTTATACATTCGTGTATTATCTATTGTCTATTACCAGTGTCAGTCGGTTTAATTGGTTCTTTAGACCAGTATTGCATTACTAAGCATATTTTTTCCGTGGGAGTGTATTATTCAGCATATTTTTTTAAGAATAGGTGCACATGTACTTTAATATTGACTGATGCGCACGTCCCTTAATAGACCTGCACTAGACTGGGTGCATATATAATTAGGTCAATGCCTCGCGGCATTGGCTCACTTGAGGTGCGTCTCAATGCCCATTTTGCCCTCTACTCCAGGCGCAAAGTTACGACGGGCGTAAACGTGTTGAGAAACATCCCCCATGGGGCTGTTTCTCAAGACATTTACGCCAGACGTAATTTCAATGCAGGGCGTAACTGCCATGACAACATATACATGTACCTTGAACATTACGTTACTGGCGCAAAGTTACGTTGGACGTAAATTTGTTGAGAAACAACCCCTAGACGCCACAGATCATCCCTTTCAAGAAGTACCAGGGCCCGGTTTTACGAAGCCCCCTTAGTTAAGGCATCCTCAGCTTAAAGTGGCATGAGCTGCCAAAATACACATTTTTTTCAGAATTTCTGATCGTCACGCAGTAAGAGGCTTTAAAGGTCATGGGAAAACTTAATGATTGGCGTTGGAATGAGGAAAATCCATACAGTATATGGTCTATACGAACCGGAATAGTGTTCGAAAGTAAACAAAATTTAAATAACCGGGACGACCATTCATTCATTCTAAGCCAAAGTTAGTTCAAAACAACACTTTATCGTACATTTTCGAGACTATAGAAGCACTAGAAAGCTTCTGAATTATACGCCTTGAGAAAAAAGCCGATAATTTCAACATTCTGTTTCAACGTCAAAATATCAACATTGTGGCAGCTCATGCCACTTTAAGGAGGCTTCGTAAAATTGGACCCAGGTCATTACAGATCATACCTTTTCATGGATGGTCTGGTATAGCACCGTCCCATATAAGATCGAATCACACGCCTAAACTTGTAGGGGGTAATCGGAGTTGTATCAGATATGCGACCATTTCCAAGAAATGGGCTGGCTCAAACATTTCAGGTACCATCTAAAACCAAATTAAAACGATCGGTGATGATTCCATAATGCCAGACAAAATATCTACTGACTTGTTTAAGTGGCATTTAGAAGTTGAGCATAATAATGAAGGAAAGAAAACTCTTGCGTATGGATTTACAACTTCTTGGTTTATTGGGAACACGACGTTTCGGTGTAGCTTCTAACACCTGAATCAAGTAATGAGTAACAAATATGCAAGATGATTATTTATACTAAACTATAACAACGGATATAACAACAAACTCTCAAAACAATGTCGACAAGCCGGTATCAAAACCAGCTTCTCCACTTCACCAAAGTTAAAAATACATTCTTAATGCTTCTGGGAAAAATCCAATGACCATGCCACAACCACCTAAAGGTTCTGTGTACAAAATTAACTGTAATTGTGGGAACCTATACATAGGAGAAACATCTAGGCCCATCAACATACGAGTAAAAGAACACCAAACATCTGTGTTAAAATTAGATGGCAAATCTGAAGAGGATATGGAAATTGTACGTTACACGGCTACCTTTTTGGTCGCCACATTCAAAGTGACCTGCAGTCTATCAGAGGGTATTTCACGCACGTAAATCCCCAAAGTTATCAGAGTGTGTCCGAGGCGTGTCAAAGCCGACCGGTGGTGAGCGAAGATAGCCGAAGGATGTTCCGAGTGACTACGCTACTTTTAAATTCTCTCACATCGCCTTACCAACAATAAACAAGAGTCATCAGAAGATGACGTATTCCCCCGGCCCCGCATAAGATTTATTATTTATTTTAAGTTATTATAAGATATCTATGCTATACTCTCGGAAAAGGGCAGAAACTCTAAAAATAATGAAACCAGCGCAACCAAAGTAGGAGGTGCACATCCTCGAATGATATTCAGCATGTCCACCCAGTTTCCAAACAATTTAATAAAAACTGTGGGAGGAGATGCGATGACAACCACTAATTGTCTATGTCGTCATATACTGTCGGTAAAGGGCAGTAACTCTAAAAATAATAAAACCAGTGCAACCAAAATAGAAGGTGCACATCCTCGAATGATATCCAGCAAGTCGACCAAATTTCGAAAAAATCTGATAAAAACCGTGGGAGGAGATGCGATGACAAGCACTAATTGTCGTCTTATACTGTCGGAAAAGGGCAGTAACTCTAAAAATAAAGAAACCAGCGCTACCAAAATAGGAGGTATACATCCTCGAATGATATCCAGTATGTTAACTAAGTTTTAAAAAAATCCGATAAAAACTGTGGGAGGAGATGCGATGACAATACATGATTACGGACAGACAGACAGACGGACGGACGGACGGACAAGCTGGTCGCTATATCCCCCCGCATTATATGCTGGGGGGATAAAAAGAGGACAAACATCAAGATGGCGTGATTTAGAAGAAATTTTGTCAAAATAATAGCCAACTTTCCTTGCGAATGTAAAGTAAATCATGCCCACAGCGCGATGAGCTGTGTATGGAATGCCAAAGCGGAAAAAATTCAACATTTGCAATTTTACCTTCAGCGTCTCGATTTTTTGTTCAACAAAACAATATTTGTCAACATTCGTTAAAAATTTTGTCCAAAAAAAGTAACAAGATATATGGCAAAATTTTCAAACGAAACACACTTAAAAAAAATACTATCCTAAAAAAATAATCCAAGAAATACACAAAATTTTACATCATCGATACATATAATTATACTAGTATGTCTTTTTTATTTATTACCTCTAAAAATTGGTCCAACACTTGCAACTTTTCATTCCACTACTTTACCGTTTTTACGTTCAACCGTTAACGTGTTTTTTTTTTTCGTTCAGCTGTTGAAGTGTTTTTTTGTTTTACCAGTGAACTGTTTTTTTTCGCGCAACTGTTGAACCGATTTATTGTTGATCTGTTTTTTACATGGTTTTGACATCTCGCGCAAGAAACACGTGACTGTTTCTATACAAAAACTGATGACGTCACAGTATCCATCCGCTGTCTGCTTGTGCCGCGAAAACTAAGACAGAGTATAGTCTCGATGAAGGATACCCGTTGGTCGTCCATCTATACTACTTGGTCTACATCAATGAGATGTGTCAACAACAACACTGTGACGTCACCGATTTGTGTGATCACGACTAAGTGTCACGTGCTGCGAGAAATCATTTTTTTTCTCTCAACTTAAAAGTAGTTCAACATTTAACGGGAAAATCATGTCAACATTTTACGGAAAAACACTTCAACGATTGGACGAAAACCAGCTCAACAGTTGAACGATAAAAACTGTTCAGTGGTTGAAACGAAAAATCGTACGCCTTGAACCAAATTTTAGAGGTAATGCATTTTTAAAAATCTTTTGGATGAAATAAAAAAAGACATGTTACGCATATAAAATAACACTAAGCTGGCTGTAAAAATTGATGTACCGGTATGATAATGTTTTGGATTATTTTTTCAGATGCATGTGGTATGATTTTTTTTGGGTCTTGAATGAAATAAACGCGATTTAAATATAAAATAACATAGAATTGAGCCACAAAATATGGTCGTTGACAACATTTTTAACGAATGTTGAAAAATATTGTTTTGTTGAACCAAAATTCGAGATGCTGAAAGTAAAATTGCAAATGTTGATTTTTTTTCCGCTTTGGCATTCCATAGTTCCCCATATGGTAGCTGCTGATCCGATCTTTTTTAAATTTTACACGCACGTGAAAGAATCTCCGTAAAACAATCACGCATCCAAACATTCTGTAAACATGTACATTTTTTTCTTCAGAATTTCGTGCCGACGATGTCCAAACCGGGCGAGTTTATCCGACGTAAAATGTCTTAACTCTACGTTGCAGGAATATACAAATAAATACATGTTATCACTACAGCGTGTTGTTCTGGGCGCTTGTATCAGCTCGAGTGATTGGAGGTGGAGTGGAGTTGCAACCGAGACCGAAGGTTCTACTCGTTTCCCGTTTGAATTTTCATCCGACCCTCCTGCCAAAACAATGGAAACTTCTAATGTCATAGTGTCCCATGCTAGTAGGGTGATACAGACCGCCAGGTTAAACGGTCCTATGCTAGTGTGGTGATACGGATTTGGAAAATCACTGTCCGTATTACCATTGTGAAGTAGGGAGGTATATGATAAATTCAGTTATCACCATTGAGAGAAATTTCTTGGCATTTGATTGGTCGAAACGCCCAGAATGTGAGTCTGCATCCCAGTGCCTTCCGTGTATATATTTGATTCTGTATCACCCCGGAGTTAGGATCTCACGCGCTGTTATTACCACGGAGTGAAGGTCTTGGTGCGTCACAGCATTCTTCAGTCAAGACGAGAATTTATTTCTTTCGCGACGTCATAAATTTAGACCTTGCTCAATACACTCAACCCATGACATTTTTGTGAACTAATCGAATAAAGAACAGCTGATTATACTCAGTTTTAAGTAAACAAGCTGCTCTGGATGGTGATAAATTCGTTATATGACGCCCTTGCGTGGGTATACGGGTAGATATTTGGTGTCTGACAGATATTTTTCCTCGGCTTCGCCTCGGAAAAATATTAATGTCAGACACCAAATATCTACCCGTAGGCCCTACACCCACATATAACTAATATTATACTGGTTTTCATGATCTTTGAGACAAGCATAGCGTTCAGTGCTTACGATCAACATTCTAAACTGACGTCACGATAGGATTTCGTCTTGACGCAAGAATTCTGTGACGCACAAAAGCCTTCACTCCGTGACAGCGCGTGAGATTGTAACTCCGGGGCTCCTGTCAGTCGTCAACCTTATGAAATATCATAGGTTTGGTTTGTCACAACAATTTATGGGGTATAAAGGTCTAAATGATATACCTCTTTTTAACACAATTAGAAACTTGTCTCCATGGTTATTTTAGACAAGAAGATTTTCCCTGTGCCCGTGTATTTTAGTGATCCTAAATATACCACGACAGATTCATTCCTTCTTTGGATTATGTATCTAAGGAAACTCTCCCTGGATGGCGGCTGCCTACATGAATGATGGATCAGAAGACGTGTCCTCACAATGTAGCTACAGCAAACATGTTTATTAAAAAAAAAATAACTAGACATAACTGAGATACCCCCCGCTCTGCAAGAAAAGTCGGCAATGTAAGGGGCATAACTCTTGAAAAAAACATCCGAGCGCGTTGATTTTCAATAGGCTTCTTGTACTTGCTGTATTAAACAAATATGTGAAGTTTCAAAGTTTTTAGATAATGTGTTTACAAGGACCAATGGGCAGACGGACGACGGAGGCAACGACAATACCCTTCGGGCAAAATTTGCCCGAGGGGTAAAAAACTATGTTAATGTAAGTCTAGGAGAATGATTGAACAGCATAGCAAATTTTAGTTGGAGATCTCCAAACTATGTGGTCAAAGTTTATGATGATGGGTGACCAACAGAGTTGGAGGACCTGCCATATTGAAATATGTCGATTTACCGAAACAAAACTATTTCGCTAAATTTCTCCTCATTTTAAACAATGCAACCGGCTCAAACTTTACATACATTCAATTCGATCTTTTAGTTCGCTTTTTCACCGAAAAAAAAGCGTTCAAACACTCACATTTGTGTTGCATCATCGTCGTTTTTTCCAAGGGCAGCCTGAATCTCCCGCTCGCCTCCTCGTTTACTTCAAGTTAACTTGGGCAATGTACGACCTATGAGAGCCGCGCTTTCGTATACATGTTGTTGTACGCATTGGAAATAACACTTCCGATGCACTTCACTCGAACTCGTATGTTTATCAAGAAAATACGAAAGCGCGGCTCTCATAGGTCGTACATTGCCCAAGTTAACTTGAAGTAAACGAGGAGGCGAGCGGGAGATTCAGGCTGCCCTTGGAAAAACGACGATGATACAACACAAATGTGAGTGTTTGAACGCTTTTTTTTCGGTCAAAAGGCGAACTAAAAGATCGAATTGAATGTGTGTAAAGTTTGAGCCGGTTGCATTGTTTAAAATGAGGAGAAATTTAGCGAAATAGTTTTGTTTCGGTAAATCGACATATTTCAATATGGCAGGTCCTCCAACTCTGTTGGTCACCCATCATCATAAACTTTGACCACATAGTTTGGAGATCTCCAACTAAGCACATTTACGAACTCTGCATGGTCATCTTTTTGTAACTGCAACTGTAAGCAAGACGGAGAAGCGGGAAAGGATAGCCCCTTAGCCATGATAAGCAAGCTTTATAGAGTACAACAATATGCACATAGGATGATATGTATATGCACATGTATGATAAAGATGGAGAAACAGCACCAAGAGGAGGAGACACATGAATTGGGCATGATTTAATGCTACGTCTGTGACAAATGATGGAGTAAGACAAAATATCATGCAAAATACTCCTTGCTGGTCATGTTTAGTTAGCATCGACAACAAGAAAGTAGACTATGAGGCTGCTTGCTGATCATGTTGCCAGCACTCACTACGAGGAAGTAGGCTATCAAGAGTGCCACAAGCACAATAATGAAACATGCAGGCTTATATGACAAGTACAGCAACTACCGTACAACTGTACAATGGGACAAAATTGTGTCTACAAACAAATGTATGAACAGACAAATGGCAGAACAGAGAAATGTCAAAAGGAGTCCAAAATGTCATAAATATGTAAAACTATCTCCTTGCAAGTAGGACAAGGACAACTTCATATCATTGGTAACATTTGTCAAGTTTCATTAAAAAAGAACCAACATCTGGGAGGAGTATTTTGGACAAAATTGCGTCTACGGACGGACGGACGGAGGGCACAACGATCAGACAGATGTATGTGTGTACATACAAACTGTATGCCAGCAGAAGGGGGGGGGGGGGGGGGTGAGGTAGGGAGGAGGGAGGGAGGGGCGATAACATGATAACCCTGTCTTCATATGGAATGAGACCCATTGGAGGAGTATTTTGGACAAAACTGTGTCTATGGACGGACGGACGGACAGACAGACAGAGGGAACAACGATTGGACGGATGTATGAGCGTACATACACACTGCATGGCAGTAGAAGGGGGGGGGGGGGGAGGGGGGAAGGTAGGGAGGAGGGAGGGGCGATAACACGATAACCCTGTCTTCATATGGAATGAGACCCCAAAAATGGCAAAGTCCTATAAGTCAAAAACGTCATAAAAATGTGAAAAAAGGAAATATCATCCTGTAAGTTGGGCATGCACATCTACATACCATTGGTAACATATTTGTGACATTTCATTGAAATCAAAGCAAAATCTTAGGAGGAGTAGTCCGGACAAAATTGTGTCTACAGACAGACAGACGGACGGACAAGCCGATTCCAGTATACCCCCCCCCCCCTAACTTCGTTGCGGGGGGTATAAAAATAGTGGCGTCTTTTAAACCAAATGGAACCATGAAAGACTATCCGCGCAAAAGTGGTGAAGCACACAAAGCTCATTCCGGGGTAATGCCGTCGACCAATGCCACCAGCGAGAGAAGTTTCAGTAGGGGCCTACTCTCAGAAGATTGAAAACCTGGTTGCGCACTATACTAACACAATCAAGACTCAACTGGCTGATGATCCTGTGTACACGAAGATCGGACTGATGCCATCCCGTTGAAGGGCGTTGCCAATGAATTTGTCTCCCGGAGCCACGGCAGGCTGAACATGTTTGGGAGATTCGAGGGATTCGAGATTCGACCCCCCCCCCTATACCCAGGCTATCAACATTTTCACTACCATTGTGACTATTACAAATAATGTTGTGTCATAACTTTGTACTCCTGGTGTTACCTTTTTTTCTGCCTTTTCCTTGTTTTTTTTTTTGTGTGTGCCAATATAAGTCCCCCCCACCCTTGTCTACGCCTATGATTAGCCCTCGGCCTCGGGCCAATACGACTATCCTCGGACCTGTAACAATGCCAATAGGGAATATCCTGACTAATAACATTATAGTATTCAGTGTGAGGTGGGATAATTGTCAGTATGAAGTTTTAATTTTTCGGAATAACGCTCATGCCTCATGTTTTATGGCCTACCTTTATTTTGCTGATCTTAAAAGCCCACTTGCCGCCGTAGCCTGTTTAAATTTGCTAAGAAAACCAATTTACATGAGGTAAGTACGACTTATACCACTAAACTTAAACATAGGACACATAAAACATGTCTAGTTAGCTTTAGAATGTAGAAATGGGGTGAAAAACAAACGAAGAATCGAAGCCTGATTACAACAACAACGATCAGTGTCGGTCAACTTTCGTGCTGGCTTACCCTCATTTCAGGCCTTTTTTATACGCCCGGCTTGAAAAGCGGGCAGTATTATGGTATCATCTCCGGCTGTCCGGCAGTCCGCTTTCCCCTTCCGCTCCATAACTTCTAAAGTTTTGATTCCATCTGCACAATTTTTTCTGAGTATATACCTTATGGGTAGAAGGTGTGTCGCAAACTATTTTTGACATCGTACATTGCATAATATGGCAGCCATATTAGGTTATGTAATATTTACTTTTTCTCTCCACAACTTTAACAAATATGATCCGATGTTTTCAAATCTTTCATGTTACATACCATATTAACAGACAGTGTGTAAAAAAATTGTTCATGATATCAACTATTGCAAATTGTCGGATTATGTATATTCCTTTTTAATCTTACTTTCATTGTCATGAAAATAACCTTTGAATTATAAAATGGCTTCTACTTATCCGATTCTCATCAAAAAAGGATTTTTTCAAACTGCAATAATGTTTCTAAATTGATTAAAACTATTCTTAAATCAATATATAACGTTTCAATCAAATGAAAAATACATATAAGGATTAAAGTTTTATCTACAGACCAAGAGATAAGTATCCCAGCTTTGGTCTATTTAACTTGTCAACTTACAGTTAGCTCTCAGTCTCTCTTGAAAGATTTATGGCCCTGTGTACCACATGGCCTCTTAAATGTAGGCTTTTTAACATGCCCAGCTGTTATAATTTTTTTGTAGCCAAATAATGTAGATAAAAAATATTATGAGAAAAATTGTCAAATCTACTTGAATTGGTGTGAGCTGCGAAATTGCCAATTAATAACATTTGTTTAAGTATGATTAGTAAATTATAAACTGCTTTTCTAAAAAATTGAAACATTTTAGTGCAACCTATATTGACAACAAACAATGTTTAACATGGCGATTTAACAGCAGCGAGAATTGATGACTAATTGTACCGTGTACAAATCTTGTTAATAATTGTTGATCCAAATAGCCCATTTTAAATTTGATACAGATGGATTTTAAAGGTTTTAGTGGTAAGATTTTTTTGTTGTTGACATAACATCACCTTTTACCAAGCTTCAATCTCTTCCCTCTGAATTTTGAAGATTAAATTCAAATAAATATGGAAGGATTTGTCTTGGTATAGCTGCAGTTACTGCGCCTTTCCGGGCGTATTTTGGGTTTCCCGAAACTCTTGTTATCTGTGGTTTACACTCAAACAATTATCAGCAGGCTTTTCCAGTCGCCGTTAACCGATCGTCAGTCTGTATTTCTCAGATAAATAGGCCTACGTAAAATTACACTGTGCCTAACGTTAGTTCACTCACTCGACTGAAACATAAATGCACCCCCGCGAGCAGTTTGGTTTGTTTACGTTAGGGTACCTAACAATTCAAATTCAAATTAAAAATACAAAGTGACGTCCAAACTTTTAAATTTTGGTAAAAATAGAGAGTTCCTAACTTATATTGTCTGGGAAAAATACAGAAAACGGTCTTTCTCTTTCAATGTAAACAATATTCCTGATTTTCATGGCAAGTGTGCCTTTAAGATTAGAGCGCTTTCTGAGCTTATTCTTAAAAGAGAAAATTATACTTTATATATTGGTCTTGGTCTAGCCTCTAGTATAGGCCCTATACATGTACATACTATAGGCTATTTGTGATCCCTTTAGTCTAACGGCTTATAACTTAAGTAGGCCTAACTACTGAGTTAAATACCTTCACACATACTTAATATAAAGTAATACGATATGGTTGAATGGTTTTTAGGACGAGCGGCTGTTATAACTTATATGTCAACAAACGCATGTGCTTTGTCGGCAAATGGCGGGAAATGTTGACTCGCTATAATCATCAGTCATATTTTGAAACTGAAAGGTACCGTAATCAAAGAAAGAAGAAGCTTCTTGGGAGTTCAAGAGGTCACCTGCACTGAGAATCACTTCCTCTGGGTCGAGATGATCGAAAATGGCCTCTGAAACAAAGTGGATACAGTGCATAAATCCTGTTTGAAATTGTGATTTATATCTTCGCTGGAGTGGTTGCGACCTCCGGTTTAATCTCTTTGTCGATGTCGCGGCATTGGAGATGAAGGGAGCGCCGTGATAGTGAAAGCTGTAAATTTATACCAGCCGTTCTGACTCTGAGTGAGACGAGCTAAAATTCCAGTCCAACAACAACAACTAAACAAAGCACTCTGTCAAAATGGCTAAAGCATATCGACTGCAAGTGCAACCACTTGTCGCTTCCAGGAATACGACACATTCTTGGAATAACAGTAACAAATCGTTCACCATACCTAAACGAAAACTAGAAAACAAAGGTAAGTCACCCTGGTCACTGCATTACTAACAGACTAATGCTACCAGGTTGGGGGAAGTCGCCGATCCTCGGATTTACCAAGGCAATAATTGTAGTGAACAATCCTCTATTGAGCTACATCATACATGTAGGAGGCCGAGGTAGTTCAATTTACCGAACTTATGGTGATATTACATATACCAACGTTCAGTCTACGAATTCTGAAATGCTGCTCGGTAAAGTCTGACACACTTTTGTCGGAAATCACAAGCCATGAAAATAATATTGTAACTGCTCTGTATGGAAAATTCCTACCCCAGACTTCTTTAGCACCCATAAAAGATTATTCTTGTCCTCTTTTATTTATTTTTATTTATTTTATTTATTTGGCACGCACCGTTTGACTCAGTTCGAACGTCACGCAAAATGGCGGCAAAGTCTCCAAGAAATGACTGTTTGTTGTTGTTCATGGTTTGTAATTTAAGCATCATTTCCACCTTGTATTTCAAATTCGTATACTGAACGTTGGTATATGTAATATCACCATAAGTTCGGTAAATTGAACTAGAGGCCGAGGCTTCAGGCTTCACATTATAACGCTACATGCCAGAGGCTCTAGAATGGACGCCACCGATCTGTTGGTAATGTTTGGAAAAAATTAAAATTTCCTCTCTATCTGCCCTCTCTTGTGTTTTCGCTGGAACTATCGAATTCCACAACAACATGAAGTGCAGGTTCCAAGCTTGTTACGAATGGCTAATTCTATGTAACCTCCGTGGGTAAGGGTAAAGAATAGCAGGTAATCGAAAAAGGTCAGTTGGCAAACAATAGGCTAACCCTAAGTTCCACGGGGGGTCGCAATGTTGAAGAGATAGGCCATCACTGAGCGACCCATGTGATACCTGCTATTCTTTACTCTACCCCCTTCGTGTGCTGAAGCGATTGAAATTTGTTTCTTAAAAGTGTCGAATGAATTGCGTTTTTTGAAATAAACCAAAATATCTACTCGTAACATGTTTTACATGTACGGTACCTAGCCTATCCGCGTGCAGCGCACCCTCTGTTGTTTTCAAAGATGACCACTAGGCATACGCACAAGAGAGGGCAGATAGAGTGGAAATTGTCATTTTTTTTCTCAAACACTTCTCAAACACTACCCAGCTATTGGCAGGGTCTATTCTCCATCGCTCGGGGTGAAGCGGCTCTTTGTTGCATGCTTCCGATGCGGTGACAGTCCGCCGTTCATTCAAGCTGCTGATCCCAATGCGCGAGTTTCAGGTCTTTAAATATTGCCAGACAGCGCCATTATATCGTGGCTAGACGTAGTAGTGACCATCGTTGCATTTTTTATCCTGCACAGATCATTTTTAACTAATTTTAAAACCGATAGTAAAAATATTTTTTCTTTACTCGATGCACTAAAACAGTTAAATTGTTAAATGTGTATTTAATTTGAACCGTAAATTTTAAATGGAAGAACATTTAAAAGACTTTTTGCATATCTTCATGCTATTTGTCATAATGCATATTTTTCCATAAACTGAGAGAATGTGTCAGATGACATCATAATTTATTCATATCGGTGAGGTCAAAGGTCAAATTTGGCAAAATCGATGAAGTCAACAGTCATATTATATTATATGTCTGCTGAATGCCCATTGAACCCACGGATTTGGCCACATTTGCAACGGGAGAATGGCAAGATTTCTATGGACAATTTCGTAAATGTATTTGACAAAGTATTTTGGCACAACACTTCCTATGGTTACTATTGTATAACATTACATGCACCTCACTTGAGAATAGAATATATAGTTCTAACTTCAGAACCCACAAACAATGGGCAGGGTACAAAGAGTTTTTACAGGGTCAATGTTAAAGGGGCATGAGCTGCCAAAATGTTGATATTTTGACGTTGATACAGAATGTTTAAATTATTGGCTGTTTTTCCTTAGACGTATAATTCAAAGACTTTTTAGTGCGCCTAGTCTCGGGAATGTACGTTAAAGTATTGTTTTGAGCTAACTTTTGCTTAGAATGAATGAATGGTCGTCCCGGTTATTTAAATTTTGTTTACTTTTCGAACATGTTTTCGGTTTGTAAAGGCCACATACTGTATGGATTTTCCTCATTCCAACGCCAATCATTGAGTTTTTCGATGGCCTGTAAAGCCTCTTACTGTCGGGACGATCAGAAATGATGAAATAAGTGTGAATTTCGGCAGCTCATGCCACTTTAAACAATGGAGGTGTTGAAACAGAAAGGTGTCCAACATACAATCGATTAAATTTGGCCTGTGAATATTCTGCCTTAACATATTATATTTGTACAATGAAACCTGTATTTACTACATCTCTTGATGGTTCAGACGGCTTTCAGATGATTAAGGTTATTTAAAGTGGCATGAGCTGCCAAAATGTTGATATTTTGACGTTAAAACAGAATGTTGAAATTATTGGCTATTTTTCTCAAGACGTATAATTCAGAAGCCTTATATAGTGCTACACTGCTTCTAGTCTCGAAAATGTACGTTAAAGTATTGTTTTGAACTAACTTTGGCTTAGAATGAATGAATGGTCGTCCCGGTTATTTAGATTTTGTTTACTTTTCGAACACGTTTAAAGGTTTTTGGTTCGTACAGGCCACATACTCATTATTGTATGGATTTTCCTCACTCCAAAGCCAATCATTTAGTTTTTTCGATGGCCTTCAAAGCCTCTTACTGTCGTGACGATCAGAAATTATGAAAAAAACTGTGAATTTTGGCAGCTCATGCCACTTTAAACATCTATTGTAATACAGAAGGAAATTTGGTATTCTGTCAATTTGAACAGGGTTACGGTTTATCAATACCCCTGAGGCATGACTATGCACAAAGTTTTGCAAAGCATTACAAATCTGAGGAGGGCCATCAGTGGTAGATTTTACCTGCTATTAAAGAGACAGGATCAGTCAATAAATAAAATATATATTTTTTAACTGTCAATTTTGTACTGCTTGTTCAGGGTACACCTATTGATTGATTGGCGGTCGAATTAAGATGTTAATCTAGGAAACTGGAACTCGTTTGAACAGCAAATATTAGCAATCACACTTCTTTGCTTGAAATTCATTGCCAAATGAGGGTAGTTTTGACAGGTAGTTTTGACAAATATAAGCAAAAACATAAATTTTCTGTTATAGATTTGTTGGTTGATATTCCCCTATCTTCACGAGAATGGATACAAGAAGTCCTCCCGATCTTGGTAAAGGGCTACAGACATCAGACATCACGGAAAGCCTTCACATATTCTACGGCAAAATCTGTTCATAACAAAATCCTACTAAATCAGGTACATTATTAAATCTTTCATTGCCATTTAGAAGTTGAAAGGTTACAATAAGGTAAAGAATTACTTATGGATAACAACTTCTTGGTTTATTGAGTGACGACGTTTCAATGTAGTGGTTACTGTACATCGTTACCAAAGTCAATGACCACCAAAAAATTATTCATTTATATATATTTGTATATAAATATAGGTACATGTACCTATCTGATACCAACTCATACTTGTTGACTCCTCCTTATGTCTATTGTCCTCATCTCCCGTCCACTCATGCCCCTCCCACTTTTAAACTTCTTCTCCCATCAATCATGTCTCTTCCACCTCATGCCCTTTCCCACTCATTACCCTCACCTGTATGAGTTCTTCTACTCATGCCCTTCATTGCCCTTAGTCCTTCTCAAGGTTTTCCCTGGCTCACAAAATGTTGGAGTTCATTGGGCCCCCATTTGATAAAACGTAGGATCCCATATACATTAGGTGGGGTCCAATTAGTGTTTAAATATGCATTATTGTATAATATTTTGCTATTTATTTGCATCCCATGGGACCCTTCTCATTGCAATTTTGGGGTCCAAGTGAGGAAATGAGGATCAGAGATGTAGGTTTTAAGTGTCCGGTAAATCCCTGTCCTTCTTGCCCTCATGTAAGTTTGATGATTTCCAAGTACCTTTTTAAAGATATAAATGCTATCCTGTAACATTGATATATTGTATTTTGTTTAGTTTTTAAACAGGAGAAGAGAACTCCGTCAAAATGGCTATTCAGAGAAGGAAGTAATGGATAATTATGGGTTCCTGTACGTCCCTTCATTGCAAGAGGTCAGCCATTTTTTTTTTCACGTTCATTCCAGTTTTCCGCTGGCAAATACAGATCGTTCTGTGTAGCCTTCCATCGATGTGGTGCTCAGTAAGACCAAATAAAAATTTAACGATTTCTGACTACATGTACACACCTAAGGTGCGGGACTTCCTCAAGGCAAGGAGCCCGGTTTCCTCCCAAACGAAACCTGGTAATGCTGCCATATAAGTGAAATAATCTTGAGCGTGGCATTGAACTTAATTATACGAAATCAAAGAAACCATAAATATTTAAACCGGGCCTCTAGAAATGCATGGAAAGAAGCCAGAGTTTTCTTGATTGAAATACAACATATGTCCTGGTGAATCGGAGATGTATATGTTACATGTGTATACAATACCATATTTAAATGAAATAAAATCCAGTCCAGCACTAAACAATCAACTTCCATCTGGGACAGTTGCCAGGTACACGCCAAAGGTCGGGGGTTTCCTCTCGGCAATTAGCCCGGTTTCCTCCGCCACTAAACCTAGCAACGCCGCCATATAAGTGAAATAATCTTGAGTGCAGTGTAAAACATCAATCAATCCATCAATCCATCTGGGACAATTGTTGTCCTTAATAATAATTAACCCCAATTTAAAATGTATGCATTTATAATGTTTAATAGGCAGAGAAGGTGTGTAAAGAAGGATTGAATATAGGGAACTGCATCACTTCAGCACTGGGACATCCTGAAATGGGTAAGCTCATGTGAAATTTCTTTTAGGCAATTATAGAAACTAGTCTAAAATAGCTTTTTTTGTTAATCTCCTTCTGTCCGTGTGGCATGTGACATTATTTTCAGAAGAAGCCCTTTGCTTCAATAAGCTTGTAGAGGGGCCTCCGTGGCTCAGTAGGTAGAGCGTTGAACGCTCAATCAGAACAGCCTTCCACCAATGGGCCGCGGGTTCAAATCCCACTCAGTCCCATAAAAAAATTGAAAATGTTCTTACTCGACCTTGAACGACCCGGAAGGTCGAGGGTTTCCTCCTGGCATAGAGCCCGGTTTCTTCTCACAATAAAACTGGCAACTCCGCCATAAGCGAAAGAATCTTGAGCGCGGCATAAAATACCAAAACAATCAATCCATCAATGAGCTTGTAGGAATGGCATTGGTGGCTCAGTGGGCAGAGCTTTCTGTCTCAAACGTGATTCCCATCGATGCATGGGCTGCTTATTCGTTGAACAAAATATTGAACAATATCTGCATTTTTCACTTGATCATCCCTAGTGGAACCGTTAAGAGGTACTCCTACATGTATGCGAAACTTGATACCCCAACCATATAGGTGAAATAATCTTCAGTGCGGCCTTAAACATCAACCAATAAGCTTATAAATTTATCCCTGTCACTCCAAACAGGCTTGAGGCCACAGTGGCTCAGTCGGTTAGAGTGATAGTCCCTCAGTCCGACACAGGCCTTCCATCGATGCGACGCGGGTTCAAATCCCACTCAGACCAAATATGTGGAAGAATTACCAGGTACTTGCCGTCTCGGGTTTCCTCTGGGCAAAGAGTCTGGTTTCCTCCCCCATAAAACCTGACAAGGCCACCTTAGAAGGGAAACAATGTTGAGTGCGGCGTTAAATATCAACCAAACAGGCTTGTATCTACCATGGCCTCCCAAATGTTAATAACTGAATTTACAAATTATTTGTTTTCGGTCTTTTTCAGGAATACAGATCTGTCGATATTCCGATATCTTACATCAGCAGCCATTGAAATCAGGTCAAAAAGGTTACATTATTATCTTCAAGGTCATCAAGGTAAGTCCATACATTCTAATTGACCTCTGCTTCAGCTACAGTATTCTACATTCGGTTGGAAGAAATTGGCTAAACCCTTCTATTTCGCTCTTTTTTTCTACGAAAGCCCAAATTTCCTCTCGACTAAACCTGGCAACGCCGCCATATAGGTGAAATAATCTTGAGTGCGGCAAAAATCAGCAATCAATTACCTGAATCCATATTTGCTTTTACTAAATTTATAATTTTTAAGTGTCAGCTGTCAAAATTCACACTTTTTTCATAGATTCATAGGAGCGTTGAAGTTAATAAGCAAATTTCTGGTTTGGCGGATCACGCGAGACTCGTGTTTAGGGGTATAACTTTCACCGATCGGCTGTCCGATTAGCATTAGTGCTTATGGAGATCGGTTGTAACCCTTTTGTTATTTCTGTGATTCTCAGCTTACAATCTATACTTTTTACAAAAGTCTTTTTGTGAGACATCTCAAGATATATACAAACCATTAGATACTTCTTTTTGACGGACAAAAAAATAATATTATTTCTAACTCAAAAATAACCCGTCGTAGTTGTGTTTTCACCGCTGGTTTTTGACAACTTCGAATTGTATTTAGAAAAAAAGAACCAAAGACAAAACCACACGATAACCGCCGATCACAATAGACGCTTATGTTAAATGAACGGCTGGTCAGTGAGAGTTATACCCCTAAACTCATTTCTCGCGTGATCTCGCAGGGTTTTAGCCAAACTCGAAAGAGGCTTATTGAAAAACTAAATGTTAATTGTTTATACTTTCGGGCATGTTCAAACACAAAGTGTTTGAAAATAAACAAAATTTAAGTAAGCGAGACGAAGTTTGATTCATTTAAGCCCAGGTTACTTATAAATACTACTTTATTACATATATTCTCAAACGATTGATTGATTCATACCACTTGAAATAAATAACACCTACATGATTAGGCAGCCACTTTTACCTTTTGTTTTCCAGGGTAAAATCAAGTCTGTGAGTGACAACCAAGGGGGAGCTTATTTAGAACCCACACCCAACTGTGACTGCCACATTTTGAAGTCTTCCTTGGAAAATACAATCTCATTTAGTCGAGAATTTGAACAGACTCAGGTATGACAGTTTTTAAATCACTTATATATTATTATCCAGTAGTTTCACTGATTAGTTTATCGTAGTACACAAGTAGTGTTATTCTGATAAACGAAAACTTCATACTGACTCAATATTTCGACTTTTACTCAGTTTTTCGGAATAACGCTACTTGTGTACTATGTATTATTTTGTTACAGAAATTTACCTATTCTTCAAGGTTTGGCCTCTGGTTCAATTACTAGAGCTTTTCATACTTACGTATGCTGCCGCATTGTCCACCTATGGGGTCTGAGTTTGAATTCAAGCTAGGCCATTTTTACTGTGTCAACATCAATGTTATGGCTATAAGGCCCAGGTGACTACTGTAAACTGTCATTCTGTATGGCTACAGATCTGTCCTATTTGATCCTGTAGGACAGTTTAAACTTTTGGTCTTGTATGTAGCGTTTATCACTCTTTTACAGAAGTAAATAACATATATATTTAACAGTTTGGGTGTCCCAATATACCTTTCAAATCTGGTATTGTATTTTGCCCAATGTCAAAATTTAGACAGGAATTGGATACTTTGGTCGAAAAGTACTATAGTCACCATGTGTGACATACCATGTCCGACGCATTGTTAAGGCACTAGCAATCAATATAAGCAAAATTAAAACAATCCTTACGGACAAAAAATACAATTTATACTGACTTGAAGCAACAGCATTGGATCTTAGGAATTTATTAGATTATTTCATTGCTCATGGGTCGCGGGTTCGAATCCCACTCAGTCCAACGACCTATGTGGGATGGTTGCCAGTTACCACCGGAAGGTCGTGGGTTTCCTCCGGGCATAGACCCCGGTTTCCTCCCACAATAAAACTAGCAACGCCACCATATAAGTGAAATAATCTTGAGCGTGGCGTAAAACACCAATCAATCAATCATTGCTCTTATAATAAATTTTATCGTGTCCACGTTTTTTTCAGATGTATTTATACGAGTATGGTGAGTTAGATGTTGTGGACAAACCCAGACAACTTTGTCCAGTCTTTGTAGTGGACTTTACCTTTACTGCCGTAAACTCTAACACATCAAGGATCAGGTAGGGTTATACATATATTATCACAACTTAGAAATCAGTATATATTTAGTCCAGAAGGTATAACCTGTGCCCGTTTGTTTTAAATAGAAAATTCTATCAAAATTTCTTTTGATTCTTAGATTTTTATACGCCCGGCTTGAAAAGCGGGCTGTATTATGGTATCATCTCCGTCCGTCCGGCAGTCCGGCTGTCCGGCAGTCCGGCAGTTCGGCTGTCCGGCGTCCGCTTTCCCTTCCGCTCCATAACTTTTAAAGTTTTGATTCCATCTGCACAATTTTTTCTGAGTATATACCTTATGGGTAGAAGGTGTGTCGCGAACTATTTTTAACATCACTGGTTGCATAATATGGGAGTTATATTGGATTATGTAATATTCCCTTCCGCTCCATAACTTTCAAAGTTTTGATTCCATCTGGACAATTTTTTCTGAGGATATACCTAATGGTTAGAAGGTGTGTCGCGAACTATGTTTAACATCACTGGTTACATAATATGGGAGTTATATTGGATTATGTAATATTCCCTTCCGCTCCATAACTTTCAAAGTTTTGATTCCATCTGGACAATTTTTTCTGAGGATATACCTTATGGGAAGAAGGTGTGTCGCAAACTATTTTTAACATCACTGGTTACATAATATGGGAGTTATATTGGATTATGTAATATTCCCTTCTGTTCCATAACTTCTAAAGTTTTGATCCCATCTGCACAATTTTTACTGAGTATATACCTTATGGGTAGAAGGTTTGTCGCGAACTATTTTTAACATCACTGGTTACATAATATGTGAGTTATATTGGATTATGTAATATTCCCTTCTGCTCCATAACTTCTAAAGTTTTGATTCCATCTGCACAATTTTTTCTGAGTATATACCCTATGGGTAGAAGGTGTGTCGTGAACTATTTTTAACATCACTGGTTACATAATATGGGAGTCATATTGGATTATGTAATATTCCCTTCTGCTCCATAACCTTCAAAGTTTTGATTCCATCTGGACAATTTTTTCTGAGGATATAGCTTATGGGTAGAAGGTGTGTCCTTGGATAATTTAGTGATAGCTACATGTATGGTGGCCAAAACCTAAAAAGTTTAGAATTATAATTATTTCTCTTTTTTAAAGGCTCTTCAATTCAGTTTTATTACCCATATGGTAAAGCAAATATAGCTGCTTTGACAATATTCATAAACCTGGTTGTAAGTGTAAACAGATAAGACTTGTATATTTACACACCATTGACCATCTCAGAGATTAGGCTCTGTTCAAATATACCTATATAAAATGTAGCAAACATCCTGACCAGTGATGTCTTGAGCAAGTGATTGAACCCACTAACCAGTCAGAATTAGCTGGACTCCATTAGCTGGACTCCAAGCTGAAGACCTGGACATTTAACACCAGATGAGATTTAATATTTGAAGGACCCGTTGCATATATTCAAAAATATATATAAGGGAAGGATTTGTTTGTGTATGGCTGCAGTGACTGTGCCTTTCCGGGCGTATTTTGGGTTTCCCGAAACTCTTGTTTTTCCAACTCCTCAATCTAAACATGATTTTTGACTGGCAATATGTTTTAAATACAGGACCTTGGTCGCTCAGTAGGCAAAGTGATTGACACTCACTCCGGCATATGCCATCTATCAGGGGAAAGAAATAAAGATAGGACATGGGTTTGAGTCCCACTCGGTCAAAATAGAAACATTTCTGAGTAGATGTTTGGCTCAATCCCCCAAAGTGAAAGACTTTAAAGTGGTTTCCTTCCATGCAAAGAGCCGGGTTTCCTCTCCTTCTAAACCTGGCCATGCCGCCATATAAGTTAAATACACTTTTAGAGTGTGGCGTGAAACATCCATCAATCAATCTCATTGGTGTGATGGAATATTTGACATAAGTGCCTGGATTTTAAACTTTTTTCTTGTTTCTTTACAGTGAGCGCACCAGTTCAGGCTACCCCAACCTACGTCCAGCTCTACAAACATATCACTCTTATCCACAACAGTCATTTCCCGGGAACAGAGATCCGCGATATCATGCCACTAAAACACAAATAAGTCAAGGGACAAGTAGAAAGAACACGTTACAATCTGACAGTCCCACAGAATTAGGAACATGTGTTTGGAAAGGAACTCTACTGATAAAGGGTACTCTCCCTTGTCAAGTGGAACTCTTCTCTTTGGCTTCAACCCTCAAGCCAGCCATTTTGTAAGTAAATTTATCTAACAATAGACACATTGTGTTATGACATCACGGGCATGCTAGAAAGGGTCGAGAAATTACTTTTACACTGGGGGCTGTTTGGCAAAACATTTATTCCCGATATAAGGTCTAACTGTCATGGCAACATATACTTTCAACATTATGTTACGACCAGGCGCAAAGTTATGACGGTCGCAGGGCTTGTAACTAAACAGTCACTACAAAGCAAGACCTCAAATATCCCATTATTTTTCAAGCACAATTTTGATGGTTCACAGTTGATAGAGAACTATCAATCTCCCACCAATTAATAGTGAGTACATGTACATTTACTTAAAGTGACATGAGCTGCCAAAATGTTGATATTTTAACGTTAAAACAGAATGTTGAAATTATCGGCTATTTTTCTCAAGACGCATAATTCAGAAGCTTTTTGGTGCTTCTAGTCTCGAAAGTGTACGATAAAGTATTGTTTTGAACTGACTTTGGCTTATAATGAATGAATGGTCGTCCCGGTTATTTAAATTTTGTTTACTTTTCGAACACGTTTTTGCTTCGTACAGGCCACATACTGTATGGCTTTTCCTCATTCCAACGCCCATCATTTAGTTTTTTGATGGCCTTCAAGCCTCTTATTGTTGTGACAACCAGAAATTATGAAAAAAATGTGAATTGTGGTAGCTCATGCCACTTTAACCATTAACTTTTCAATTAACTTAATCTTAAATACTAATAGTGAAGCATTTTGTTAGTTTATTAGCTTGTTACAAACCATCCTTAATTCTACAAGTATATGCCCTAATGCTGGGGTGATGTGGTTCTGCTTTAGCCATGTCTGCTGACTCAGCAACGAGGAACATTAGGTACGCTAAATACATTAGCCTTCCTGACGTTCAATGGTTTTTGGAGCCTTATGTCCACATTTAAATGCGAGTGGTTGGGGTGATTTTCTGGTCAGTTGGTATTTTTGTCGCCTTATAACCTTAGCTATTGAGTGCGAAGTTAAGGCCCAACCAATCAATTAATTCAATATCATATTGGATTTTTTTATGTTTCAGAGGCACAAAAATCAACCTTGTACAGAAAATGAAGGTTGACCAAGTGAAGGAGAAGTTTTTATTCCAAGTGAAAACTTTACGAAAAAATGCCGATATTTTCAAAAACAAACATTTATATTCTGTGTGTTACTTAAAAGCTTCAAATGCATCTGACTGCAGCACTGTAGTCGGTCTGGTTGATCTTCTAAAGAAGACAAATACGGCAAGTATATTAAATATTTTAAACATTTATCAACTAAGTAATTGGAAATGATTGTAAATTTTTTTCCACAAAAAACTAAATTCACTCATTTCGATTTGCCTACTAACAGAAAATTTCCTAAAATTTTACTTTGTTGATAAATGTTAACAAAATAAACATAATTTTTTTTCCACAAAAAAATAAAATTCACTCATTTCAATGATTTGCCTCAAACAGAAAATTTTCTAAAATTGGAACTGAAAAATCGTAAACTCAGTAATGGTTTTTACTTTCTATAGATTTTGTTATGGATCTCAAACTCGAATAATTTGGTTCTGGAACTTGAATTGTAGGCTGGAGTTATTCGCCTTGAAGGAGACACTGATATGCTTATGCTGCCAGAAAGTAAACTTATTACAGAATTAGGTGTGTATTAATTACCGTACATGTAAATTCTACCTACAAAACTTGATGTGATTGCACAGCCAATCAAATAGTCTGTTAGGGATATGTTGCTAAAGAATTTGCATTTTAGCCATGAATTTACAACTACAAAATCAAAAGATCAATGCTGTTCATTGTTAAAATCAATCCTGAATTTTAATGGCATCCAAAACTATTTGCGATCATCATTTTGGGAAAATAACTTTTATTAATCACATGAACAATGCAACACCATCTGTTTCCTGTGGCATAGAGAGGGGCCTCCGTGGCTCAGAAGGTAGAGCGTTGGACGCTCAATCCGAACAGCCTTCCACCAATGGGTCGCGGGTTCGAATCCCTCTCAGTCCAAAAAAAAATTGCAAAATTTTCTGACTGGGTTTTCGCTCGAACGACCTATGTGGGATGGTTGCCAGTTACCAGCGGAAGGTTGTGGGTTTCCTCCGGGCACAGAGCCCGGTTTCCTCCCACAATAAAACTGGAAACGCTGCCATATAAGTGAAATAATCTTGAGCGCGGCGTAAAACACCAAACAATCAATCAATCAATCCTCTGGCAGAGAACTTGAATTCTTCCAAGCAAAGGACCAGAAATAATTTTTAATTAAGCAATCATTGTATCCAAATTATTTCAGGTATTTCACTCTCAACAAGTCAGCAACAACAACAACATATTGTTTGTATTTTTATCAATACCTCTTCAAGACGACAGATCCTTCGATCAGGTACGTGCTATATTTGTAAATGGATAGTGTTGCAAAATACTTTTCGACATAAGCTGACTTTCTCTTCACAATTAACTTGTAAATGTTTCTGACCATATAACACAAAAACCATTAAGAGACAATAAATTCAAAATTTTGTTTTTATTAAAAAAATATCATCATTTTAGCAGCTCATGGCACTTAAATTTGTTCTATTTGGTTTCAAGTATGCGAAATGTAATGCACTCCTCATTAAATGCAACGTGTGGGGTTCCCTCTCAATAACAACTTGTCACCTTCAGGGGTGTGAGACCTCCGCGGAAAATCGCGTTTTTGTAAATGGCTGTCCGCGTCGTTTTTCATAAATCCGCGTTTTTCCGCCGTTAACTGACAATTTGGTTTATGTATCGACTGACAGGAGGTTTAAAAATCTCCCGTAGAGTGCGCGGCCGGATGGCTGACGAATGTTTGTTCGAAGGCTTTGCCGTAACGACTTTTAATACTCACTGTATATTAGCTTATAGGCCGAAGTCGTATAATACTGTCCGATTTTGACATCACCTGACGGAAATTTGTGAAGACGGCGCATCGAAATGACAGATTAAAATGCAAGATTTTATTGCTCTGAAAACGGACATAGACCTTTGGTCATGATAGGATAAACTTTCAATTCTTCAATTAGGATTTCTTGTTTTAATCAAGAAGCTTAGGTTCGCATTTTGAAAAGTTAGTTTAGCGTTTGCCATCTTCATAATATTGAATTTAGCCTAGAAAAACCTGCCTTTGCTACTTTTCGGCAGTGATGACACGTGACGATAATTGGACCCTCAATGTATAGGGCCCCAATAATACGTCTTCGCTGACAGTGACAGTAAGGCACATTTCGGCTGTTGCGTAACACTAACAGACGGTGGATAAACGAACGTTAAAACGAATTGAAAATAAAAAAACAAAGAATTTTGTTCGCCACCTATTATTCACGAGTGGAACTCTACCTTTTTCACTTAATTTATTTTCCAATTATTAAAAAAAAGTTCTTCAATTTTGGAATTTTTTTTTTCAATACCGGTATTTTTTTTTTTTTTAATTTATAATTTTTATTATTTTGTTCTCAAACTACACGAAGGTGGGAGGGAAGGGGGGGTATTCTTGACAGACAAAGTTTCCTCTTTTTTCTCGGGCATGCTCTCACACCCCTGCACCTTCAGGTTGTTTAATCTCTCTTTTGTCGCATAATTACATGATAATCAGTAGTTTCTCTCCATTGATGAGTCACCGGTTCTAATCCAAATCAATCCGAAGTAAAAATGACAAATGGGTGATTTTTTCTCTGGATTTCCCTTTTGATGGTTGGGTTACCGCCTAGCAAAAAGCCCAGTTTCTTGTCATCTACTTTGGAAACCTGTTAATGTAAAACACTGCAGTGTAAAACATGTATCAATGAATTCATCTGAAGCCAGTGTTTGTTATCTGTTGCCAAAATTCTTTTTGTCATTTTAGTTCGTGAGACAAATCAAAGACTCGGAATTCATTTAACTGAAAATTTGGTTGAAGTTAATCTTTCAGGTAAGTCATTTTTTATATGCTTTCATATCTATTGAATACATCAAAGAAAGGCCTAGTTCCTATATGCAAAGAACATGTGTATGCTGAAAAAGTAAACACAGTAAAGATGATGTTAAGTTAAGACCAGGGGCCGTTTGTTCAAAGTTTGTAAATTTGTAAAGTCATCACATCAGTATGTTCCTGGCACCTGATAGCTGGTTTCATTAATTTCATGTGGACCGTTTAATGAGTTTTGATTTAACTCTCGTTTTTCCTACTCTATTTCAGAGACGTCTCCTCAACATGTGATCTGCTGTCTAAGTTCGTGGACATCACCTGGAGATGGTTTCGCGAAACCCCAAGTAGAATATGACAGAGGTTTTAATGCCACTTGTCCCATAGAAAGCCGTATTCAACCCTACTGTTTAAGAAACGCATTCGTGGAACAAATTGTGTTACAACGACAACACAATGAGAATTCTAAGCCTGTGTGTACCACTCCTCCTCTAAACAATCAACTGATAGTTACTGGAAATGGGCAAAATATTATGCAAGCTGGAAACATGGTCAGCTTTTTTCAAAAAGTCACAAATTATCCATCAGAAACATTTTGGCCCAGTCAGAAACTCAAAGGACATGGCCTCTATGGTAACTATGATAACAAAGTGGTTAGCAACAAGGCCGTCACCGCTGAAGCCTCACCAATAATTTTATCTCCTGACACGACAAGCTTGGACCTGGAGCCTGCTGGAGAGGCCAAAAGACCAAAAGTTATGACAGATTTGACATCAGAATCTCTGGTATCGAGCACTGTCTCTGACAAATTATCCCACGAAGACAGCCTGTCAGAAGAACTTGCTGAGCATATTGTGCGTAACTTTCAAATATTGGGAGCCAACCCCAAGGACCCTCGTAAACGAAAATATCTCGAAAGTTTTTCCAATAATCCTCTTCCACAAGATCTACCAATACCGTTCAAAATTGGAAATTTCAAATTACATACAGATACAAATGTAACAGACAATAAACTTTCAACTTTTACGCCAGAAAGTCCTATTCCTTCAAATGTTGTCATACCAGAAGCAGTAAATGTTTATCAGCGTTTAGACTCTGGATTTTCCCCAGAGGATGACAAAAGCGAGGCTGACTTAACGGCTGAACCAGAAGATCCAGTCTCGTTAGAAATGACTGGAGGTACTGATATCAAGGACCTTACGGAAATTGGTACCGCAGAAGATATGAAAACTCTCTTAGATGTCGCTTTAGAAGATTCTGGTCTGGAGGATTTAGAAAATTCTGACGAGGAAATGGATTTTGAAGCGCCCTCTGTTGATGAAGTCTCGGCTGCTCTTGATGAAGTTTTATTTTGCGCTCCCTCTTCACTCGATTTTTCGTCAAAGAGTCAAACCTCTATTCCAAATTTTTCTGTGACTATCGAAAATACTAAATGCATTGATTCTAAAAACTCTGGGGAAATGAACCAATCCTGTTTAAGTGCTTACAACTCAAAGAACAAAATTAATTGTGCCGACGATACTCTGTCGCACTCCACGAAAAGGACCCGTGAAGGCAAAACCGAAAGTATTTCAGAGAAACCATTGGATAAAAAGGTCATAGCTGACAACCATAAAATGATCCAATCTCCAGAGATTGAATCCTCACAAGTTGATAAAGTCAATGAAAAAATCCCTTCCAAAGAAATTGTATCTACGCTAATCACCAAAGAAAATCTGAACACAAAAACTAGTGAATCATCCTTTAGCAATAAAACTATTAAATCTAAAACTGAAAAAGAAAGAAAAAACAGACCATTGTTTGAAAATTTTATAAATATCCAAAATGAAACTCTTGAGAAGAATTGTGTGAAATCTGGTGAGAAACAAAAGCTTGTTCGAGAATCTTCAACTGGTTGTGAAAAAAAGAAATTATCAAGTTTTACAGCCACAAGTGAAACTTTCAAAAGGTATGTATTATTTCCTTTATAATATTGGGACACCAGCATTTTTTAACATCAGTATTCGTGTGTCTCACTGTTCTGTTTAAAATTGCATTGATTTTTGTGCTAATGATTGAATATAGTTCTCAATTAACATTTCTTTACTTTGATTGATTAGGCTTTCATAAAG
This sequence comes from Lepidochitona cinerea, assembly GCA_963971465.1. Classification (NCBI taxonomy): domain Eukaryota; kingdom Metazoa; phylum Mollusca; class Polyplacophora; order Chitonida; family Tonicellidae; genus Lepidochitona; species Lepidochitona cinerea. The sequence continues at coordinate 37,302,039 of OZ020557.1, read as the reverse complement.
CAATAGGTTCTCAGTAGGTTAAAACATGTGGGTTGCGGCTTTGAATATTATTCACTCCAAAGAAAAATTGAAACATTTCTGAGTAGAACATAGCTGGAAAACGGTCAAAGCATCAAAACCGAAATGCTTACTAATAAATAAAGAAGTTGATATCCATATATGCAAGCCTTCCCTTTGTATTTCTGAGTAGATTGTCTACTCGATCACCCTATATGGAAGAGTCACCAGGCAACCACCAACGGTTGACTGGTTGACTAAACATGGTTCCCAAAACATGGACAGAACCTTACCACGCTGCACTGAAAGCAAAATAATTTTTATGGCGGCTTACTGCATCGACCAGTTAATCTTGGATAAGAAAAAATAATCAGGAATGTCCGATCTTAAAACCTTACTAAAGGGAAGATGATGTGTTGGAAAAATTTAGGACCTCCCTGGCTGCATAATATGGCATCCATGCACATGTATGTTAATATGGAAGAGAGAAATGAAAAACTTTCATATGAAATCAGGATTATGTTCAGTTTACTGAAACTCTTGTTAGCTTGATGATGGATAGGTCTTGATGTTCCCATATGCAACATTGTAACACTTTGGTGAAGGTATCCCTTTTATTCTTATCAATGGTGTTGGTTTTTTTTCCTCCCAGAGAATGTAAGAACACTGTTATTTCTGAACTCTCCGATGAATCGAGTAAGGTTGAAATGGTTTTTTCTCTGCATGTTGCATCCATCAGCAAACGAGGCATCCCTTACTACCAAATGTGTTTGTGTGTGAAGCTTGTTTGTACAAAGGCATGTTATCCATGATATACTGTATATATGTATACCCTGAGTAACAGTAAATAATTTGCCTTTCAGGAAGTTTTCATCATTATTCTAATTGTGTGAAAAAGGGGGTATGTTATTTGGACCTTTAATTGCAATCATGATTTACTATAGTACCAAAACTCATGACATTTCATCAGGTTGAAGAGTTAAGCTTTCAAAAGTCAATAGAACTTTCTGGAACACATTGTAATATACATTTAGCTACTTTAGCTAAAACAAGAATATCGGTAAACTGAGATTAAACCAAATATGATCATGGGAAAAGAAAGTGACAATTTTGGTCCCATCAGAAATACTGTACATCTAGGTAGAAGACAGACAAGGAATTTCAGTCCTAGTGGATCTTTTGAATTTGTGTGTTTTTTATATAATAAGCAATGACTGGCCTTTGACTCAGAGGTCAAGCCATTTTACTCTGAGGTAATTCATATTCTTCTTCTTTATTAATCTGGGCCATATTAATAAATGCTGGCCTTGATATACTGAAACATTAATGGTTTAGTGATTTTTTCACGACAGCTTACTACTAAAATAATGTATTCCCATTCTATGTGCTGTGTATCTGTTTCTCTTATTATCTGTTTCAGTATATGTCACTCACGTACATGTAGGGTTAAGATACGATCTGATCGTCGTAAGCTCCATGCGGCAGTAAATTTGCGATCAATCAGTCCGTCCTTAAGATTGTCGTAGACTGATCACTTTTACGATCGTAAGGATAAAGCATGTTCTATTTTCTCCTGATCAGTCTTACGGTCGCAGCCAACCAGCGACCCATGCTTCATCACGTGTGATCATTTTCCCTCGTTATTTTGTTACATCATTCAAAAATAGTGCGCCTGTCTGCATAATATGATGATAAAATTCCCTTCACATTTGTACATGTACCAACTGATCGCATCAACCTGAGCGTGGCGTAAAACTAATCAGTCGGTAAACAGTAGGCTGAACGATGAACCAGTCTCAGTCAACATGAACGGTCTTTCAATCGGCAACAATCAGATCGAATACTAGCACGACTTGAGCGGGACTTAAGATATCATTGTTTCCTTCACACATTATGTAAGACCGTATATGTGACCTAGATCTGTACAGTTTAGTTTTAAAAAGCTTGCATTTCCCGTCCATCGGAAAACGTCGGATATCTTCAATTTGAATCGCTTTCTTAAGTTGGGCTAAGCATAATCTATAAACTACATGTATATGTAAATTCGACACCAAAATTATTCATAAGCCGGACTGAATCATTATATTCCCATAGATAGTACCTACAAACTGTACAAACACTTGCCTTTTGACCCTAGGAGAAAGAACAATCTGCATTTTACACAATAAAATCAAAAAATCTTGCCCTAACATCCTGTATAGTAATCTAGGCTAATGCCCTGTACTGGCTATCCGTTTGTACATACCGCGCATGCGCGAACCTTCCCTTCCGGTCTACCTCTTTCAACTCTGCAGAGAAGAGATCAACACTGCAAATTATACTAAGTATACTTTTCTTACTAATCCTTCTCTCTGAATCGTTTTTGGTAGGAAATTTTACTGTCCCTAGCGGTTAGATACCCTCCCCTAGATTACTAGAGGGTTTCTGACCAAAAAATGTCCTGTATTTTTTTTGTTTTTGGAGAGTTTTCGGACTCAACCCATCTCAACCCACATATATGCTGTCGTGGGTCCAAAATTCGTCACCACGCGGTCGGGTTGTTGTGGCTAACCACCCTCCCATACAAACACTATTACATATTTTCATAGGCGATTTTTTAAAGCGGGGTGCGTCCCTGTTTAAATAAATTACGTTCCATTACTAAATTTTAAATCTTTTTCGTTGTTATTTTTAGATTAAAAATTTGTGATGGAAAATGGTGTCTAGTGCCTGTGGAGGCACTTACCCCACGAATACCTGCCAAGAATATCATCAGCAGCGAAGCCTCAGAGGAAGAGTAGCAGGTCCCGAAGTTCTTCCTGGTCCAGTAAGGAGGGCAATTCTTCGAAACCGAGGAGGTCCTCGAAGAGGGGGGGGGGGGCGATCACGCGATCTCCCCAGACTCAGCGGACGAGGTTAAACGGTCCAGGCAAGTCCTAAATCAATAACTATTATTTATTGTAATAAAAAGAAAAAAACGATATATAATATAACAGGAATGAGTAATTAATAACGAGTTAGTAAAAAAAAAAAAAAATTTTTTCTGTGTTCTCTTGTTGATTATCTCTTCTGATTTGGCTGTCGTTGATGCTTTGTTGGGATTAGCTCTCAACATATGTTCTGTTCATTTTGCTTATCTTCGACAGTTTGTCTCAAGCCAGCGACCGAACGTCAGTTACACCTTCCCATACGAAGTCTGCGTGTCGGAACACCCGTCAGCCGGAACCCACGCAGAGGTCAGACGCAGAACGTTTGTGTGCCATGGAACAAACGTTAGAGGGCGTTAAATTCTCAATTGCCAAGCTCGAGTAAATAAACAACTCGGGCGCGGCAATCGAGGGGCCCAGATCTTCACGATCTAAACAGGCTTCTGCGACCACGACTGTGCACCCAAGCACACGAGTCGAGTTGCCTGACGTCCAGGGCGGGTTGATCAGGCAACGACCGGCAACCTTGTCCCTGGATCAGTCGAACCACCAGGAGGCGCTCCCTGAGACCAGGAGTTGGGCGGACCAGTTCTTAGAGGGCGACTACCAGACTAAAACTTGGTCAGGGAACTACCTCCAGCCGAACGTCCAGTATCCCGAACCGGAGCCCACTGGAGAGGAGTCTCCGACCGATTCGGCGGAAGATACGGATGATCAGGGTTTTTCAACTACTGAACAAGGCGGTTCGACCACGTCTGTACGCCCAGGTACACGAGTCGAGCTGCCGGACATCTGAAGTGGTTTGAGCTTTCGGCGTCATCCCAACTTCTCGATCTGTCGAACCGCCAGGAGGCTTAAATATACAGCGGCCTCGACCACGAATGTACGCCCATGTACACAAGTCGATCCGCCTAGCAACCAGAGTGGGCGAGTCCTGCGGGCGTTATCCCAAGTCTGGATCTGTTGAGCCACCAGGATGCTTAAACATTCGACAGCCTCGACTAGGGTTGTACGCCCAGGCCCACGACTCGACCCGCCTGACATCCGGAGTGGGTTGGTTACCTTACGGGCCTCACCCCAACTCTGGATCTGTCGAGCCGACGGGAAGCCTCAACATACAACGGCCTCGACCACGACTGTACGCCCATGCACACGAGTCGATCCGCCTGACAACCGGAGTGGCTTTGTGGGTCTACGGGCGTCACCCCAGCTCTGGTATTGTCGATCCACCTGGGGGCTTAGCATACGGCGGCCTCGACCCTGACTGTACGTCCAGGTACACGAGTCGGCCACCTGACAACTAAAGTGGGCTGATTGTAATACTGGCGTCAACCCAAGCTCTGGATTTGTCAGTCCACAGGGGAGCCTCAAATTACGGCGCCTTCGATTACGACACTACCCACGGGTTCATGAGTCGATCGGCCTGACAACTACAGTGGGGGGAAAGGCTAACAGCCCTAACCCAGGTTCTGGGTTTGTCAAAACGCCAAGAGGTGTTCCAAGAGGCCTAAACCTACCATGTTTCGGCCATGGATGTACGCCCAGGTGCGAGTCGAACCGCCGGCGGTTATCATCCCAACTGTCAAACCAACAGGAGACGGACGATCAATATTTGACTTTCTCTGAACTCCTGGACTATATCTACCAGCTGCTGCTCAATTTAGAGCGGGCCACTGGGGTGACCGGTCGACAGCGGGAAATCGCCCAAGCGTGGGAGTCTCCCCATCCGATAAGCTAGGCCCTGGACCCCGCCTGGTTGCCTTTGATTTTTTTTTTTTAAATGTCAGCCCGGGGCCTACTTACACAAATCATGCGGCGCGGGTTCGAATCTTACTCAGAACAAATACATTTCTGAGAGGACTCGTCACTCAGTCGCCGTATGGAAAGGGGTTACCAGGTTCTCACTGAAGGTTGGGGGCTTCCTCCAGACGATGAGCCCGGTTTTCCTCCCCAACTTATCCTTGCAAAACTGCAGTATAAGTGGAATAAGCCGAAATGTAGCGTAAAGCATTAACCATGCAACCCTTTCCCCTGAGGATCGGGGATTCCCTCCCCCACTAAACCTGACAAGTTGCCCGGTTAGTGAAATAACATGGATTGCGGCAAAAAAATCAGCGATTAATACATTAATCAGATTTCCCCCCCCCCCCCCCCTTGGACCCGCAGGACGACCTGCAAGTTGTGTCATAGGACATGAGGGGGGGGGGGGGAGGTACGTAAACAGAAGACTATTAGCCGATCATGACGACTGGTAATATCTAGGAACCCCTGAGCCTGTTTTCATGCAAAAATTTTCCCTCGTCAACGAGCAACCTTGGCGAGGACTAATCTTCTTGGATTCAGGCTCTTGGCAGTATTGTGAGCCCTCATCCATAGTTTATGGGATCAGGCTTTAGGAGGTTTGGTCTTGGGGGGTCCCCTACGACCTTCACAGTATACTACATATGAGACTTGACACTAGTGCAGGGCGAGGTTGCACTCGTCGGGCACACGTGCGTTGGCACAGCCTTCGTCAAGATGGGTATGTGGAAGACTCCCAAGGTACTTGCCGGAGTTCGGGGTTTACTCCGGACGGTAAGCCCGGTCTTCCTCCCCCACTAAACCTGGCTACGCCACCGTATAAACGGAATAGCTTTTGCGTGCAGCGTAATTCTTCGATCAATCAATCGTCAGGTTGGACTGCTCACCCGGCCTGCTCGCAGATTTCAAGGCTGACCAATAAATGATATCACTACTGTGCGGTTGTAAATTAATAACAGCCCGTTCGTAGTTTAAAATGGTGCGCTGTTTGTTATTTTCTTGTGGCATTGCGTCATGACAGCTTACTATTAAAGGGGTATGAGCTGCCAAAATGTTGATATTTTGACGTCACAACAGAATGTTGAAATTATGCTATTTCTCTCAAGGCGTATAATTCAAAAGTTTTTTAATGCTTCTGGGCTCGAAAATGTACGATAAAGAATGAATGAATGGTCGTCCCGGTTATTTAAATTTTGCTTACTTTCGAACACGTTTTCGGTTCGTACAGGCCACTTTAAATTATTACCCTGACAGTTTCCTCTCGCAGTTACCGTTGCAAAATGACAACTTTTACATTATGGCGGTTGCCGTATGCGGAGGAGTTGCCATGCCGAAGGTCGGGGGTTTCCTCCGGGCCCAGGTCCTTCCCCCACAATCTGGCTACGCCACCTTATAGGTTAAATAACTTCAGTGCGGCGCGAAGACCAATCATCAATCTAAGTACAAGACCGAGCTCCTAGTTCATTAGAATGTCATTATCTTCTAATCTTAGACGGACTTCTTGCCAACTGGTTTTCAAGTAAATTCCTTTTTTTTTTTTCCAAAATGAGCAAAAGGAAAAAGTACCGTACCTGTTCTGACTACAGATCTTAGGTTCGAACATAAACCATACTAGAGATGTTTTTCTCCCGTCAATTGCTGGAATTGTCCTCTTTCCGCCATCTTCATGATTTCCCATGCCGGGGAAAGAAAGGAGCTGTGATTGGCTAATCAGCAACGACTCGGCTGATAGGCCTGTTGGATAGTCGACTGTTACACCCTTTCGCCATTACGGGTCGACGGGATGTGAACGCAAGCCGACAGTACTTGTGTATATTACCGTAGTAAGAAATACACGAACAGTCGTTATTCCTAGTATGTACGGCCACTTGAGCCTGGGTGCTGACTTTGCTTGTCAAGACGCAGAAAGTCTGCAGATTTGAGCGCGGACCTTTGCGAAGACCATATGTCTTCCGTCGGTCTTCGAAGACCACCGGTCTTCGTAGCCGACACAGGAATGTTGCTTATTCCTTTCCGAGTGAAGTTTATTTCCAAGAAATAAATAAATCAGTAAAATAAAACACATTTCTCTAATAGAGAATATATTTCCTGTGCAATCTTCGTTTACCAAGCCGCTTGATAAACGATGATGTCCATACACGATGTCCTCGGATTATGAGGGCTTATTTCTTGGAAGGCTGAGGTCCGTGACTCAGTAGGTATAGCGTTAGACGCTCAATCCAAACAGCCTTCCGCCAATGGGTCGCGGGTTCGAATCCCACTCAGTCCAAAAAAAAAAAAAAAAAAAAAAAAAAAAAATGGAAATTTTTTTTTTTTTGGACTGGGTTTTCACTCGAACGACCTTTGTGGGATGGTTGCCAGTTTCCAGCGGAGGGTCGTGGTTTTCCTCCAGGCACACAGCCCGTTTTCCTCCCACAATAAAACTGGCGACGCCGCAATATAAGTGAAATAATCTTGATCGCAGCGTAAAACACCAAACAACCTATCAATCTATCTGTCTTGGAAGTCACCGACGACTTTCGCAGACTATTGTCTCCGCGACATGACTTTAGTACGCGGTGGGTTGTATTCACTCGGTCCGTTGGTAGCGGCCCACACAGCGTTCAGGGAAAGATCTAATTCATCCTGGCCCACTGGACACCTGAGGACGGATCCAGGAGAGTTCGAGGTGAGTAATACCGAGGTTACCATTCTTTACGCGGGAATCAAAAAAACTTGGTTAATGCTCTGTACGGCGTATTAGTCCCTCCTCCGGACTGTGGCATGCGAGGCAAGTGTTTGTACAGTTTGTAGGTACTATCTATGGGAATCTGAAGAATTGGAAGAATAATTCTCATATTCCTCCAAGATATACCTACCTGTACAAACAGTTAAACCCAGCCCATCCTCCCCTCACTATTACGCCTGCAAGCGTTGAAAGAGGTAGACCGGAAGGGAAGGTTCGCGCATGCGCGGTATGTACAAACGGATAGCCAGTACAGGGCATTAGCCTAGATTACTATACAGGATGTTAGGGCAAGATTTTTTGATTTTATTGTGTAAAATGCAGATTGTTCTTTCTCCTAGGGTCAAAAGGCAAGTGTTTGTACAGGTAGGTATATCTTGGAGGAATATGAGAATTATTCTTCCAATTCTTCAGATTTCTAATTTAATTTAATTGCATTATAAACATAAATAAATTTTTAATTGAAAAAAAGTATAAATATTACATTGGGAAGAAATTACTCTCTGATTATCTGTTACAAGTCTGTCACTGCCTCTTTTATGTAAACAATGCTGTCTATGTTATCTAAGTCAGCGTTTCATACTCCGTCATTCATTTACTTCTGAGCATATACATTTTCTTTTAGTTTTCTATTTATTTTTATTTCTGTCATCCAACTTCTGACACCAAAATATGTGTTTTTTGTTCTCTGTAAATTTTTACTACTTAAGTAACATTTTTAGCACTATCTCCAGCACAACATACATTGTGACTTATAGACTAGATGTACATTAGTGAATGTGTTTTCATAGCTGCAAACCAGGAAGATTTATGGAACATTGTCTTGAGATTATTATAACGTATCTATAGTAGTTGTAGCTCTGCATGGATTCATTTTGTTATTTATATTGTTTGTTATAGAGGCTTTTTAGTTTTAGTCGCTTATTTTGTGCTTTTCTTTAGATCCCTTTGTATATAATATTTAGTTGGACATTGATATGTATGCTTTTCTCACCGAATTTATTTTTGTCCTGTTTTTTTTTTTTAATCACTTTATTTTTTGTGATGGTGCTCTGTATACTCTATTCAAATTTGATGTTTTAACATTTGTTAATTTGTAATGTTGCCTTCCATTCACGTTATCTGGGTTTTGGGTTACGGTAAGAATTCCGCTAATTCAAGGACGAGCAATGTGAAGATAACAAATTATTAGACTGCTTTCTGCCATGTTTGTTCTAAAACAACAACAATAGTGATTGCTCGATGGATTATCGGTCGCTCCATGCAGGAGGTAAGACACCCAAAGAAAAGTCTCAAACGTCTAGAGTGCTTTTCGTAATGTTTTGAGTACCGTACTTGAATTAGCGGAATTCTTACCGTACCTTTAGTTAGCTAATCTTTTAAACTAAGTTTAAAAAACATCTTAAGCATGGAATATAGGTCATTTGGGTTAGCATGTGGGGATAGACATGTAGAGTCGAATTTATCAAAAAACTATATACGTTCACGGTTGGAATAAGGAAAATCTACAGGGTCAGGGTCTATGGGTATAAAATTCATCCGAAATAGTATATGTATTTTATGTTTTTTTATCAAAAAAAAAAAAAACAACTTTCTCTTTCTCAATATTTTCCCTCATTTTTGGCTATGGATATTCTAAATCACCACCAACTAGGATATATATGAACTACGGTACTTAGCCTGTTATAATCTACCTGTATTTTGTATTAAATTTAGGAACATTTGATTTCCATGTCAGACACTGTGCTACACATGTGTAATTCGCTGGTTGTTTTGTTTCATTTTATGGTTTTCAAATATATTATTGGTCAAATTATTAAAAAAAAAGTCTCAAGCCCTGATTAAATCACTAGCCAGAAATCCTTTAACATACTCACATGTACTTGAGGCAATATCACTGAAAAGGTTTTTATTTACATGGAAAAAAAATACCTGAGAAAAAATGCCTCAAAATTATGTTTGACTTCTCAGTTCTCACGGGACTTTAAAATCTTTGATTCAGGTATTTTTTACAACAGTGTTAAAATACAAGTAAAATTAAAATGTAAATGTGTAGTGAACATGATTCAATCATCATTAACTTTCTGTCATTTTCAAAATGTCTAAGTGTGTCCTTTAAATCTCGCTTGTGTCTTGTGACTCTTGTCTTTACCTATACATGTAAGTGGTCATAAATATAATAGTATAGCTAGATTTTCTTACGTATTACTATTGAGTACCTATACCAAACAATAGTCTTGATAAAGAGCTTAGTTTTCTCTACAACTGAATGACCTGGCAACACTGCCATGTTAAAAGGTAAATAACCTTGAGTGGCATTTAACATCAATCAATCTGAATTGTAGACTCTGTCATTGATTAACTTGTACTTGATTTTAGACTGGTGTCTTGCGTCAGAGGCTGTGAAGAATTCTACAGAGACTCCTTCAAGTTCATGTTTAGGATTTTCCAGCATTGATAATTTATACCAGCAGAGAGAAAGCATTGATGATGTACCTGAGATTATTCCGTTATGTGATCGCTTCCCAGGTAGCAGCTGTTCCAAAACAATTCCTGCAGGGTTTTTTGGCGAGTCGGAAAATCTGGTGCAAAGATCGTTTTCGACAGAGAGCTCAGGGGCCATGTTTGAAGAGGATGTTCTGGTGTCGGAACTGATTGGAAACCAATCTTCTTCTTCTCTGCTGGTGTTTCTGACAAACGTGGCACAAAAATATAATCATTTCATCGGCGACTATTTATCTCAGGCTGGTCTTGAGCCTCTCAACTCATCATTTACTGATCGACAAATCTCACCTGGCATCCTCTATTCTGATTTAACTATAACAGTTTCTAATGACAATAAGACTCATGGCAACAGATCTCTGGATGCTTGTGTGGCCCAGATATTGCATGGGTGAGTTTATTAACTCTCTGCCCAAGCATGGCTTTGTGTAATTTCTGTGCCCCTTTTTTGCACGTATTTCAAATGTAATTAATTTTGCTAAGCAAATACTACATGTATGCTCTGCTTAGGCTTTGTGTTTTTTTGCCCTATTATTTTGGTTTGAGTTCATGACTCACATCTCATTTTCTCTCAGACTGGTTTTATCCATTTATATGGATGACTCAGGTTATTGGATTAATAACACAGTTTATGTCACCATTTTGTTATGGAAAAAGATAAATTTGTAGCGAGCATGTTTAATAGCATAGTACCCTCCTTTACCTTACAGTAGTGTGGTACTTTACCAGTACCCCATGGTTAATCAAAGCTATTGTAGATTTAAAAGTGTGTCAACTACATACTTGGATGTACATGTAAACACTAAAATTTTAGTATTTACATGTACATCATTTCATTTATGGATACAATTATGGATGAAGAATTATTTATTTATCTGAAACTTGGTTTATTGTTGTCCTTATCTTCACCTTAATTGCACCTTTTCAATTCCTAAATGCAATTGAAAGACTTTTGGGATCCCTCCAAACTATTGTAAATTTTTTTTTCTTAAAACTCATTTCGTTCAATGCACATTTTGCAATGCAGATTGTCATATGACAAACATCTACCTCACCACCACGCCCTCCTTCCATTTTCACGAATGTATATGTACAATTAATGATCTTATTAAGGGTTGAATGGTTATTAATTCATTCAGATTTATCCTGCAAAAGATGATATTTTCGTGATGATCTATCCAATGTTGCTGTTTAAATTGTCTGGTAAAATTACAATCAATATGAACATTTTACCACATGTCATGTGGTCCTTTTATGTTGATAATTGATGTCCAGTTTTTTGTAACTGAACATTTTTTATGCAATGTTTGAATTATTATACTAAGACTGCATTAGAGCTCTGTTTGTTATATCATTAATTCAAATTCCTTTCTTATTCTCGTGAATATATTTTAAATTACTGAATTTTAATTTTGGTATAATTTGTTTCTTTCAGAGTTAATCAGGTCCATCTACAACAACTTGACAAGATGGTAAAACTATTCAGCTCTATGATTCATAAGCGTCAGAAAGAAAAATCTGAAAGACTTATTTCTTCCAAAGACAGTGAAAACTCAGATGATACTCACAAAATGTGCTTGCTTAAACCATCCTTGAATCTTGACAATAGCAGTGCTGTAGTTAATGGTGATCCAAAAGTTTCTGCTGTTCAGACAGAGACAGATAATCAAGGTAATAGAAACCTGTGTCCAGATCCTGCTTATGTTACAGTTACATGTAGTCAGCCAGACGCTTTAAGTGAAACAGCCCCTATTACTAGTAATACGACACTGCCAACAGCTTCTTCTGGTTTTGAAAAGGCACAGGATAAAGTTCAGCAGGACATTAGCACTAAATTATCGTTGGAAATCAAGGACAGATTAACTCATGTTTCAAATCCTGTTCTAACCGTGGCTGTAAACAAGAATGTAGATCTTTTAGAGGCAGAAGGAACAGGAAGTACTGAATTAACAAACTGCACGTCTCCTGCTTCAACAATGCCTGACGTAGAGGCCAAAACAGGTTCAATTAAAGAGGCGGCTACATGCAATGCATCAGGAGATCCTTCACAGAAAGTCATAAACAATGTTGACAAAAATCCTATTGTACCTCCATGTCCAAATGATCTGCAGAGCTCTAAGAAAAATGGTGTTATTCAAACTCAGGTGATATTCCCCATAAACAAGGATGAAGTACATTGCTTGGGTGATAACGCAATCAGTGGAATTAACAGTAGGAGCTCTAACAAGTGTACAGCTAGACCAACCTTGTCTTCAAAATGGAGCCAACCAAAACGTGTTGGATATCAAAGCAACAACTTGAGAGGAATATCAAGCAAAGATATTCCCAAAGTATTCAACTCTAACCCAGGACCAAACACGCACACGAAAAACTCAGTTGATTCAAAAAGCATAAAAACAGTTAGAAACCAAGGTAGTATTATTAGTGTTTTTAAGACAAAAAACAAAACAAAGTCTTCCTCGATTGAGCTAAAAAGGACATCAAAATGGGACCAACTTCCAGCTCATGTTCAACAGGACGGCATAGATAGAGCTCAGAGCTCTTCTACACTAAACACCCCTGTTCAGAGCTCCCCTACACTGAACACCCCTGCCTATAGCTCCCCTACACTGAACACCCCTGCTCAGAGCTCCCCTACATTGAACACACCTGCTCAGACCTCCCCTACACTGAACACACCTGCCCAGAGCTCTCCTACACTAAACACACCTGCCTATAGCTCCCCTACACTGAACACCCCTTCCCAGAGCTCCCCTTCACTGAACACACCTGCCCAGAGCTCCCCTACACTGAACACACCTGCCTATAGCTACCATACACTGAACACACCTTTCCAGAGCTCCCCTACACTAAACACTCCTTTCCAGAGCTCCCCTACACTGAACACCCCTGCCTATAGCTCCCCTACACTGAACACCCTTGCTCAGAGCTCCCCTACATTGAACACACCTGCTCAGACCTCCCCTACACTGAACACACCTGCCCAGAGCTCTCCTACACTAAACACACCTGCCTATAGCTCCCCTACACTGAACACCCCTTCCCAGAGCTCCCCTACACTGAACACACCTGCCCAGAGCTCCCCTACACTGAACACACCTGCCTATAGCTACCATACACTGAACACACCTTTCCAGAGCTCCCCTACACTAAACACTCCTTTCCAGAGCTCCCCTACACTGAACACACCTGCCTATAGCCCCCCTACACTGAACACACCTGCTCAGAGCTCCCCTACACTGAACACCCCTTCCCAGAGCTCCCCTACACTGAACACCCTTGCCCAGAGCTCCCCTACACTGAACACACCTGCCTATAGCTCCCATACACTGAACACACCTGCCCAGAGCTCTCCTACACTAAACACACCTGCCTATAGCTCCCCTACACTGAACACCCCTACCCATAGCTCCCGTACACTGAACACACCTGCCCAGAGCTCCCCTACACTGAACACACCTGCCCAGAGCTCCCCTACACTGGACACCCCTACCCAGAGCTCCCCTACACTGAACACCCATAGCTCCCATACACTGAACACACCTGCCCAGAGCTCCCCTACACTGGACACCCCTGCCCAGAGCTCCCCTACACTGAACACCATTGCCCAGAGCTCCCCTACACTGAACACCCGTTCCCATAGCTCCCCTACACTGAACACCCCTGCCCATAGCTCCCGTACACTCAACACACCTGCCCAGAGCTCCCCTACACTGAACACCCCTGCTCAGAGCTCCCCAACACTGAATAGCCCTGCCCAGAGCTCCCCAACACTGAACACACCTGCCCAGAGTTCCCCTACACTGGACACACCTGCTCAGAGCTCCCCTACACTGAACACCCCTTCCCAGAGCTCCCCTACACTGGAAACCCCTGACCATAGCTCCGGCACACTGAACACTCCTGCCCAGAGCTCTCCTACACTGAATACCTCTGACCATAGCTCCCTTACTCTGAACACATCTTCATTGAACTCCCCTGCACTGAACACCCCTGCTCAAAACTTCACTGCACTGAGCACCTCTGCATTGAACTCTCCTGTTCTCACACCTGCCCAGAGCTCCCCAACAATGAACACCCCTGCTCAGAGATCCCCTACACTGAACACCCCTGCCCAGACCTCCCCTATAACGAATACATCTATTCAGAGCTCCCCTGCACTGAACACATCTGCCCAGAGCTCCCCTACAATAAACACCCGTGTCCAAAGCTCCCCTACAAGAAACACCTGTGCCCAGAGCTCCCCTGCAATGAACACACCTGTTCAAAGCTCCCCTGCACTGAATACCCTTGCTCACAGCTCTGTTGCTCTGAACACTACTGCCCATAGCTCCCCTACTGTTAACACATCTGCATTGAACTCCCCTACACTGAATGCCCCTACGTTAAACACTGCTGGTTTGAACAAACCTGCACTGATCTCGCCTGCAATGAACACCTTTGCACCAGCCTTGTCACAAGAAAGCAAATCAAAATGTGTGGGTGAAAGGGCAGCAAATTTAAAAATACGACAGAGGAAGCGATCTAAATGGGACCAGGTTAAAAAAGTACCAAGGAAGGACTTGCATGATAAGAGCAAGAATGATTTTCTTCTGATGCCCAGAAGTCAAATACAATTTCAGCATTTGCACGGATTTGCTAAAGCTTTTAGTTCAGAGAAAAAGTCTGCTGATTCAACTGTTCCAACACCAAAAGCTCGCATAATGTGCGTTGAAAACTCCAAGAAGTTTGTACATATTGCTCCAACATCCTCAACAACATTTGAATCCAAAGATCCAGTCCACCAAGGTGATGGGACTATGCCCTCACTTATATACAACAGCACAGGATTAGTATCTGATGGATTTCTGTCACAGAAGGACATCAACATTACTGAAACCTCTGATACAAAATCTAATCAAAATGTTGAGGACAAGACTTTGTTTAGTGATGTGTCAAGTAACATTGAGAAAGATGAAGAGATTGAGTGTGATTTGTATGACCCTTTCAACACAACTCAACAGTCACCAATCTCCCACACTGATGCCCTTGGGACCTCTGTCAGCCAAACAACAAAATGTTTCTCAAATGAGCTTGGTGGTAACTCATCTGATGGTCCCTATGTGACCAATTGTTATTCGAATAACTGGGCGACTCTTGACCCAGATAAGGTAGAGAGCTCTCCACAGATTCCCAAATTTGATTTACTCAGTAGTCCAACGAATGAATCCTTTTCGTCAAAACCAAGTCTTAGTCTTCCTTCCACATTGCAATCCAGTTACCCATATCGAGATATAAGAGAGGTTTTGATACCCGGACTTGACTTACTTTCTGAACAACTTACAGATGACTTCTACCAGGAACATCTTCCACCGTCAGTACCACCTCTGAATGAATCTTTCAAAATGATGCCTTCAGTAAAACCAGATCAAGGCCATTTGTTGAAACCGAAGTCGCACCCTGGCTTTTCCAACCTGCTTTCTCTGCAGCATATTGATGATAAAGATGTACACTGTCAACAGCTAACTCTGAGAGAACAGATGGCAATGCCAGACCACCCACAACTGATGATGCCTGCAACCAAAGCATATCAGAAAAGTTTTCTCAATCCAGAACCTCTATCTCTCATTCCTTGTCCAGTTTTTTCACCAAAGACTGATCACCTAAATCTACATCACCAGGAACAGCTCACTACTGCTGTAAGTAGAAAGACTATACCAGTGATGCCTGTGCCTAAACCAAATTCAAACAGCTCTCTAAAACCAAAGTCGTCCTCTTCTATCCCTAGCCTAGTTTCTTCTCCAAATATTGATCAGTTAAATCAATATAACAACCAACAGTTCACATCAACTCCCATGTCAACCAAGGCCCAGTCTGTGATGCCTGTGCCAGAACGAGGGCAAAACAGTTTTGTGAAACCAAAATATTTCACGCCCATTCCTAGTCTGGGTTCTTCACCAAAGATTGATTACTTAAATTTACATCAACTCCAGGATATTGTAGCTACTCCAAGTGTGCCAGTTCTTCTACCTAGCCTGGGTCAACCAATGATTAAGCCAAAATCAGAACCAAGAAGATTTCTTAAACCAAAATCTGACTCGCCCACTCCCGACCTTTATTCTGCAGATCAGGTGGGTTACTTTGATCAGTGTCGCACTCAGCAATTTATGTCCCCTCTTTGTGAAGTGAAATCCCATCAAACTCTTGCCAAACCATTGGGATCTTTACAAAAGCCAAGCCCCAAAAGTTTCCATCAACTTAATAGTAGTACTGTTGAGAGTTCTGAATTTTCTTTTACTCAAAGCATGTCTTCTTCTGACTTGTATGATCCTTTTGAAGAGAGTCTGACATCTGAGAATTCATCACTTGATTCCAAAGTAAACTCAGGCTTACAGATTAATGAAAAGACACGCCATGTTCAACTTGGATTCAAAAGTTCACAAGTACTGCCATCTATTTCTTGGAGAGAAAATGTCTGTAAAAACATAAATTGTCGAAATTTATTCAGTTCAGATTCTGCCAAAGAATTCCAATCCAATCAGAATGATTGGGAATCTCAATTCAGCATTGGGAATGATTCAGACTCTAGAAAACATTGCCAACCAAACAAAATCCTCTATGAATCTGAGTATGAGAATAAAACATACGATGAAACTTTAGCATGGAGTGATGATGGCTCATCCGAAACACGATATGATCAAAAAGTAAATGCCTATGGTGGATGGGTGAGTTCATTTAAATCATTAGGGGATACATGTTCACCAGGGCAGCAAAAAGATCATACTGCAGATGATACCAATTGGGTATCCGTCTTTTCTGTGAAGAACGCTGAATCTGAAGAAAGAAATGAAAGTTTGTTTACCAAGATACTACCATTCCACCAAACCAAAGAGGCTTTAGCAAAAGATGCTCCTAATTTTTCCAAAAGTGCTCTAATAAAGGATACAATAATCCCTTCTGTGCAGAATAATTATGTCTGTGGATCACCATACTTGTCTTCCACATCAAAAAGAAAAAGCAACATCGATGCTGATGATGATAATGCTCTAGGAGATGAAAGTTTGATAAAGGATGATACCCTTGCCTCATCCAGCTCTTTGAAGTCCCTCTGGCCATCTAACAAACTTGGTGGTTTTAACCTGAGTGCTGGAGGCATCATGATCCCTGATGACAACTTTATCCTTCTCTCCTCGCCAGGTATGGACTATCTGATTTTTAGTTGTTCAGTTCCTTTAATAGAAAGTGAACAAAAATTGGCTAATAAAGCAAAATTTGCGTTTTATATTGTCTGTATAGTGTATAAAGTTTTGGTAGAGATTCACTTAAAAATTATGAAAGGCATTGATGGGTTGACTTGTACAGCCATAGTATTGGGAGATATTCACTTAAAATGATTGTGTTCACTTGTTTCAAATTTGTATAATTTTTTTGTAGATGAATTAGAAAGCTTATTCAAACACTTAAATCAACTGAAGAGAGCTGGAATTGTATGGTCTTTTAAGGTGCATTCCAAGCAAGTGTGTAACCTGGCATCAAAACGGTAAGTCTTATTGCTAGATTGATTAATAAAGGAGTGCAGTCTTGGGATGGTTAATACTACAAGTCACCAATGGATGGCTTACCTATGCATATTATTTTACCCTCTGTACACGATGTCTAAGAGTAGGGGGCCACGATGGTTTCAGTCCTTCCATACATCCATCCATCCATAACACAATCCTTTCCGAAGCTTAACTTGAAATAGTATTGTTCAATTTTTACCAAATTTTGTATATAGCTTCTACACATTTAGACCTTGCTTGGCTTTTGGGCCATGTGCTACTATAGTTCATCATCATGTAATCTCCCTGTACCAGGACCCTGTTTCACAAAGCGGCGTAGCGTAAGTCTTCACCTAACTGCCATAGCAACCCATACTGTAGAGATACGTTAGTAAGAAAGTTACGCAAAAAATACATCTACGCCGCTTTGTGAAACAGGCTCCAGTACATAACCATTTATTTTTCCTTTGCCAGTACATCATCGTTTAATGTCCCTGTCTACATACAAACTATAATTCAGCTTTTAACATTTTCAGGAGGATATTCAAGGAGACCTCTGAACCCCACATTAACGCTGGCAAGACTTTAAAGCTTCTGACCACCTTTATTAAATGTGATGTGATTGAACTATTGAAGGAACATGAATGTGATCTGATGTCAAACTTTAACCCAGATACTCAAACCATTTGTGCTGAAAGATTGAGAGAAAATCATGAAGCTAAACAGGCAGTACTGTTGATAGGACCAGGTAGGTCAAACTTTGAACCAAATACTCAAACAAACTGTGCTGAAAGATTAAGAGAACAGCATAAAGCTAAACAGGCAGTACTGTTGATAGGACCTGGTAGGTCAAACTATGAACCAAATACTCAAACTGTGCTGAAAGTTTGAGAGAACAGCATAAAGCTAAACAGGCAGTACTGTTGATAGGACCAGGTAGGTCAAACTTTGAACCAAATACTCAAACTGTGCTGAAAGATTGAGAGAACAGCATAAAGCTAAACAGGCAGTACTGTTGATAGGACCAGGTTGGTCAAACTTTGAACCAAATACTCAAACCAACTGTGTTGGAGAGAACAGCATAATGCTAAACAGGCAGTACTGTTGATAGGACCAGGTAGGTCAAACTTTGAACCAAATACTCAAACCATTTGTGCTGAAAGATTGAGAGAACAGCATAAAGCTAAACAGGCAGTACTGTCGATAGGACCAGGTAGGTCAAACTTTGAACCAAATACTCAAACTGTGCTGAAAGATTGAGAGAACAGCATAAAGCTAAACAGGCAGTGCTGTTGATAGGACCAGGTAGGTCAAACTTTAACCCAGATACTCAAGCCATTTGTGCTGAAAGATTGAGAGAACAGCATAAAGCTAAACAGGCAGTGCTGTTGATAGGACCAGGTAGGTCAAACTTTAACCCAGATACTCAAGCCATTTGTGCTGAAAGTTTGAGAGAACAGCATAAAGCTAAACAGGCAGTACTGTTGATAGGACCAGGTAGGTCAAACTATGAACCAAATACTCAAACTGTGCTGAAAGTTTGAGAGAACAGCATAAAGCTAAACAGGCAGTGCTGTTGATAGGACCAGGTGGGTCAAACTTTGAACCAAATACTCAAACCAACTGTGCTGAAAGATTGAGAGAACATCATAAAGCTAAACAGGCAATACTGTTGATAGGACCAGGTAGGTCAAACTTTGAACCAAATACTCAAACAAACTGTGCTGAAAGTTTGAGAGAACAGCATAATGCTAAACAGACAGTACTGTTGATAGGACCAGGTAGGTCAAACTTTAACCCAGATACTCAAGCCATTTGTGCTGAAAGATTGAGAGAACAGCATAAAGCTAAACAGGCAGTGCTGTTGATAGGACCAGGTGGGTCAAACTTTGAACCAAATACTCAAACCAACTGTGCTGAAAGATTGAGAGAACATCATAAAGCTAAACAGGCAATACTGTTGATAGGACCAGGTAGGTCAAACTTTGAACCAAATACTCAAACAAACTGTGCTGGAGAGAACAACAGAAAGCTAAACAGGCAGTGCTGTTGATAGGACCAGGTAGGTCAAACTTTGAACCAAATACTCAAACAAACTGTGCTGAAAGTTTGAGAGAACAGCATAAAGCTAAACAGGCAGTACTGTTGATAGGACCAGGTAGGTCAAACTTTGAACCAAATACTCAAACAAACTGTGCTGAAAGATTGAGAGAACAGCATAAAGCTAAACAGGCAGCACTGTTGATAGGACCAGGTAGGTCAAACTTTGAACCAAATACTCAAACAAACTGTGCTGAAAGATTGAGAGAACAGCATAAAGCTAAACAGGCAGTGCTGTTGATAGGACCAGGTAGGTCAAACTTTGAACCAAATATTCAAACAAACTGTGCTGAAAGATTGAGAGAACAGCATAAAGCTAAACAGGCAGCACTGTTGATAGGACCAGGTAGGTCAAACTTTGAACCGAATACCCAAACAAAAGAACGTTTGAGAGGACACAATGCCTAAGAGATGTTGATCGTTTGGAGTACATTGAAAAACTAATGGATTGACGTTAAAATAATAAATATATTGATGAAGCCAGTAACCTGTACATCCCTTAGTTGTGCGCTTTTTATGGACAATATAAGTTTAATTTTTGGGTTTTCCTGCTTATAAGAACTATCTCAACGTACATCCCCAAATTTGGTATCAACTGAAAATCCTAATTTAGCACTTCATGATAAAATGACAATAATGAGGATCTTTCCTTTATTTTGATAGGTGGCTATTGTGACGATAACAGGCGATATTACCCTCATATGAGGACGATGTCGCAGATGATTGGACAAATCGACAATATGACGTAAACAGTTTTCTTTAAGTCTGAAATGATAAGTTAGTGCTATAGGTCTGGAAGAATGTCAGAACTTTTGTTGGCCTGAGATTATATAAGATTATATGAGTGACATGAGCAACCAATATTGAACTTTTTGTTCTTGAGGGAACAAATTAATCTTGTTACAATAAAAGAAATATTTATTTGGCCGATGGCTTGTGTGATCCAAAGCTTCCTTTGATAAACGGGCAATATAAAAAAAGGGTCCTCTATTGAAATATATTTGGTTTCTTACATTACTGTTGTGTCAATTAAAACTTTATAATTTGCATTTCTTTAAAAAAAAAAGTAAAAAAATTGGTTGTAAGGAAAATAATCTGTTTTTTTTTTTTTAGCTCATGTCACTTTTCACTTTTTGTAACCAACACATTGAACAATATATGTTAAGTTGTGACGGCTATATTGGGGATTTGTGAGAACAATTGTACATATAAATATCTATAATGTTAGGCTAAAGCCAACTATCTGGCTCTTGGATAGAACATCAAAGGATTTGTTATTTACTTGTTCTGTGCTTTGTTTGATAGCATCTTTGTCTTTCTTTGTACATATTTCAAGGAGGTGAGTGAATTTTTCTCTCTTTGGAAAGGTTGACGGGTGGAGAGTTTCCTCTGGGAAAAGAGCCCAGTTTCCTCTGGGCAAAGAGCCCAGTTTCCTCTGGGAAAAGAGCCCAGTTTCCTCTGGGCAAAGAGCCCAGTTTCCTCTTCCACTGTAGCTGTTATGTAACTGAAATAACCAAGAGTGCAGTGTTATAGATCAATTAAGGTGTGTCTCTTGGTTAACGTGCCAAGACAAGCCTTCCGTCGATGGGCCACGAGTTTGAACCATACTCAAAACTGAATAATACTCTAACTGGATGTTCAGGTCATCACACTAATTAGTAGCGGGTCCCTATGGAAGTGGGAAAATCACCAATCATATCCCATTCATTCTATCAAAGATGTTCTTGATCGCCCTGTGGGGAAGGGTTGTCCGGTTTCTTACCACAATAGCTACAAGTGAAATAATCTTGAGTGCGGAATAAAACAGCAATCATGAACGAGGAATTAGAGGAATCATGAGGATACTAAAGTTATATTTTTGCTAAATTAACTGTTAGTCGTTTTCTGTTTTATGGCCATTATATGCCTATTGTTCAAAATACTAGTCAATGTTAACTGTTTTGTGATTTTTTTATTTCACATTTTGTAACCGAACTAATTCGGACCTTGGCGGCAAAAAGTAAAAAAATATGCTGCAAACTTGATTATTATCTGCCTTTAAACAATACTAGCAATTTTGTTTGTACAAACTTTGTATAAAGTTTAGTATTTTTTCTGTTGCCGGAATTATATTTTACTGCTGCAACCCCCATACGCTTGTAGAGAAGCCGGGGAGGTTTCTTACTTTTGTTCAGCTCACTCGCTGTGCCAGTTCTCACTCGCTGTGCCAGTTCTCACTCGCTGTGCCAGTTCTCATTCGCTGTGCCAGTTCTCATTCGCTGTGCCAGTTCTCATTCGCTGTGCCAGTTCTCATTCGCTGTGCCAGTTCTCACTCACTGGGCCAGTTCTCACTCACTGTGCCAGTTCTAAACAGTCTATGTCCTTCACCAATCGATCCAACCAATCTAGACGAGAATTTCGCATTTCTACTAAAAAAATGCAGCGGTTTCTCTTAAAATAGAGAATATGCGCTTTTGATGTAAACACTTCAGTCAGAATGTGTTTAAGTAGGATACGCTTCATACATTGGTTGATATCTAAATATGCTTTCAACAGGAACCACTCAGAACTGAAGCAGCGGGTGTATTGAATGAATTGAGAAACAAGGCTGCATAAAAGAGCGACCAATCAAAAAGGCACTGCCTATTGCTGCCCTGGAGCCTGTTTCACAAAACGGCGTATACGTATTTTTTTGCGTAACTTTCATAGACCCTTGACCCTGCTTCACAGAGCGGCGTAGATGTATTTTTTGCGTAACTTTCAGACTAACGTGTATCTACAGTATAGGTTGCCATGGCAGTTACTTGAAAACTTACGATACGCCGCTTTGTGAAACCGGGTCCGTATCTCCAGTATGGGTTGTCATGACAGTTAGGCCTACGTAAAAACTTACGCTCGTCCGCTTTGTGAGACAGGGTCCGTATCTCCAGTATGGGTTGTCATGACAGTTAGGCCTACGTAAAAACTTACGCTACGCCGCTTTGTGAAACAGGGTCCGTATCTCCAGTATGGGTTGTCATGACAGTTAGGCCTACGTAAAAACTTACGCTCGTCCGCTTTGTGAAACAGGCGCCTGAGTACCAGGTTAGGGGTAAAATGGTTAGGGGTATTGCCTCTTCATGTGTAGAATGACAAACACAGATCTGGAGTTAACTCAAGTTATAATCCTGGCCATATCCTTCAACTTTGCTACCTGCCATGTACATGTAAGTGCAGTACAAAAATAATAAACCCACCAATAATCTCGCTCTTTTTTTAATGTTATCTTGTGTAAATTAATTTTCGAAAGCTTTTATATCAAAATACTCATTTTGTTTTACACAATTCTCAAACTACTGTGTTTACCAGGGTTTTACATCATATATTTTGCTTTATTTTTTTATTTATTTCTTTTTAGTATAAGTTTAGTTTTTGGTGTGTATTTTTTTTTTCGTATTCACATATCTCTGATATTTGGTGAAACCAACGGCTTTAGTTTTATTTATGTTTTATACATGTACTAGCTTTATCATATCAAATCATGTTAAAGAAATGACGGTGAAAATGTCATGTTAAAAAACAATTTTGAATTGTGTATGACAGAAACATTGGATATAGTTTATCCAAAATCTCATTTGAGTGAAAAATACTACATACATTTCAGTATTACTAAATTTTAGCCGTTCGGCTGACAATCTCTAAGTTTATGTATCAAGTATATAGTCAATCAAAGTAATTCGAAATTGAACAAAGGAAATGAATATATAAACCTCAATACATCTCTTTCAAGAGTTCAGCTTTTTTATTGGGCGAACGAATCTCTGCAATATTAGTTTTTATTTTTGTTTCACCTTTAACAGAAAATACACCATGGGTCATGTAGTATTTCTGTTGCTTGTTAATACACCATGGGTCATGTAGTATTTCTGTTGCTTGTTAATACACCATGGGTCATGTAGTATTTCTGTTGCTTGTTAATACACCATGGGTCATGTAGTATTTCTGTTGCTTGTTAATACACCATGGGTCATGTAGTATTTCTGTTGCTTGTTAATACACCATGGGTCATGTAGTATTTCTGTTGCTTGTTAATACACCATGGGTCATGTAGTATTTCTGTTGCTTGTTAATACACCATGAGTCATGTAGTATTTCTGTTGCTTGTTAATACACCATGAGTCATGTAGTATTTCTGTTGCTTGTTAATACACCATGAGTCATGTAGTATTTCTGTTGCTTGTTAATACACCATGAGTCATGTAGTATTTCTGTTGCTTGTTAATACACCATGAGTCATGTAGTATTTCTGTTGCTTGTTAATACACCATGAGTCATGTAGTATTTCTGTTGCTTGTTAATACACCATGAGTCATGTAGTATTTCTGTTGCTTGTTAATACACCATGAGTCATGTAGTATTTCTGTTGCTTGTTAATACACCATGGGTCATGTAGTATTTCTGTTGCTTGTTAATACACCATGGGTCATGTAGTATTTCTGTTGCTTGTTAATACACCATGAGTCATGTAGTATTTCTGTTGCTTGTTAATACACCATGAGTCATGTAGTATTTCTGTTGCTTGTTAATACACCATGAGTCATGTAGTATTTCTGTTGCTTGTTAATACACCATGAGTCATGTAGTATTTCTGTTGCTTGTTAATACACCATGAGTCATGTAGTATTTCTGTTGCTTGTTAATACACCATGAGTCATGTAGTATTTCTGTTGCTTGTTAATACACCATGGGTCATGTAGTATTTCTGTTGCTTGTTAATACACCATGGGTCATGTAGTATTTCTGTTGCTTGTTAATACACCATGAGTCATGTAGTATTTCTGTTGCTTGTTAATACACCATGAGTCATGTAGTATTTCTGTTGCTTGTTAATACACCATGAGTCATGTAGTATTTCTGTTGCTTGTTAATACACCATGAGTCATGTAGTATTTCTGTTGCTTGTTAATACACCATGAGTCATGTAGTATTTCTGTTGCTTGTTAATACACCATGGGTCATGTAGTATTTCTGTTGCTTGTTAATACACCATGGGTCATGTAGTATTTCTGTTGCTTGTTAATACACCATGAGTCATGTAGTATTTCTGTTGCTTGTTAATACACCATGAGTCATGTAGTATTTCTGTTGCTTGTTAATACACCATGGGTCATGTAGTATTTCTGTTGCTTGTTAATACACCATGAGTCATGTAGTATTTCTGTTGCTTGTTAATACACCATGAGTCATGTAGTATTTCTGTTGCTTGTTAATACACCATGGGTCATGTAGTATTTCTGTTGCTTGTTAATACACCATGGGTCATGTAGTATTTCTGTTGCTTGTTAATACACCATGAGTCATGTAGTATTTCTGTTGCTTGTTAATACACCATGAGTCATGTAGTATTTCTGTTGCTTGTTAATACACCATGGGTCATGTAGTATTTCTGTTGCTTGTTAATACACCATGAGTCATGTAGTATTTCTGTTGCTTGTTAATACACCATGACTCATGTAGTATTTCTGTTGCTTGTTAATACACCATGAGTCATGTAGTATTTCTGTTGCTTGTTAATACACCATGGGTCATGTAGTATTTCTGTTGCTTGTTAATACACCATGAGTCATGTAGTATTTCTGTTGCTTGTTAATACACCATGAGTCATGTAGTATTTCTGTTGCTTGTTAATACACCATGGGTCATGTAGTATTTCTGTTGCTTGTTAATACACCATGAGTCATGTAGTATTTCTGTTGCTTGTTAATACACCATGAGTCATGTAGTATTTCTGTTGCTTGTTAATACACCATGAGTCATGTAGTATTTCTGTTGCTTGTTAATACACCATGAGTCATGTAGTATTTCTGTTGCTTGTTAATACACCATGAGTCATGTAGTATTTCTGTTGCTTGTTAATACACCATGAGTCATGTAGTATTTCTGTTGCTTGTTAATACACCATGGGTCATGTAGTATTTCTGTTGCTTGTTAATACACCATGAGTCATGTAGTATTTCTGTTGCTTGTTAATACACCATGAGTCATGTAGTATTTCTGTTGCTTGTTAATACACCATGAGTCATGTAGTATTTCTGTTGCTTGTTAATACACCATGAGTCATGTAGTATTTCTGTTGCTTGTTAATACACCATGAGTCATGTAGTATTTCTGTTGCTTGTTAATACACCATGAGTCATGTAGTATTTCTGTTGCTTGTTAATACACCATGAGTCATGTAGTATTTCTGTTGCTTGTTAATACACCATGAGTCATGTAGTATTTCTGTTGCTTGTTAATACACCATGGGTCATGTAGTATTTCTGTTGCTTGTTAATACACCATGAGTCATGTAGTATTTCTGTTGCTTGTTAATACACCATGAGTCATGTAGTATTTCTGTTGCTTGTTAATACACCATGAGTCATGTAGTATTTCTGTTGCTTGTTAATACACCATGAGTCATGTAGTATTTCTGTTGCTTGTTAATAAAAAGCTATTGCTTTATTGAGATGTTTCGTTTCGTTGATTATGTATACGATTTTATAACATTTCTATTAAAGTGGCATGAGCTGCCGAAATTCACACTTTTTTCATAATTTCTGATCGTCACGACAGTAAGAGGCTTTGAAGGTCATCGAAACACTAAATGATTGACGGTGTAATGAGGAAACACCATACAGTATGTGGCCTGTATGAACCGAAAATGTGTTCGAAAAGTAAACAAAATTTAAATAACCGGGACGACCATTCATTCATTCTAAGCCAAAGTTAGTTCAAAACAATACTTCATCGTACATTTTCGAGACTAGAAGCACTAAAATGCTTCTGAATTATACGTCTTGAGAAATATAGCCGATAATTTCAACATTCTGTTTTAATGTCAAAATATCAACATTTTGGCAGCTCATGTCGCTTTAAAGTAACAGTTTCCTTAGTATAAAAGAACAAAACGAGAAAACGAAGATACTACATATGTATTTAGATCAAACTTCAACATCATTTACAAAGATCCACTTATTCTAGACACGTGGATTGCTTGACTTGTTACACATTCACTCCTATAACCAGATGAGGGGGGCGGGGATACGAGATATTTTTTTTTACTTTTCACCATACACATATGCATTTGGTGATATTTTTCTGCATTATTTAATAAAAACCATAACTTGAAAGATTTTTTTCAGAAGGTATCGTTGCCTAGAATTGTTACTTGGCATTTCCTAAAACCTTTCAATACCTAGTTTTCTGTAAGACATTAGTGTGAAATGTTGAATCGCCCATATACTGAATTATTAAGTGTCATTTATGTCTCGCTAGCTCCTTATTAGCATTGCAAGCATTACCATATACCGCAGGCGAAGAGCGACTTAGTATATAGTTTGACAGAAATCAGTCTGTCTATTAAACATAATTGTTAACAAAACAGATAAAGAAAATATATTATTTCCCTTCTGTACTGGATTCTTATACGCCCTAAACGTTTCGTTTATCGATGCAGTGTGTAATGATTTTTATAGATACACTCAACTGCCGGTTATATGATCGGAAGCCGTTTTCATAATACAGAGGGATGATACGTGTAATAATTCTTGCTGATTTCTCTTCTATAAACTATTTACACAATAATTATCTTTGTACAAAATCATGAGAAACTACGATGTAGAAGCATATCTACTTCCGGTCAGCCATCTTAGATTCAAGCACTCCCTTCTGTTTCTTCATCTAAGTCCTCATTTGGCTCATCAGCGTCACCTTCCTACAAAACAAAAGGAAATCGTTGATTTTTTCGTGTCTGCTTTCTTCAAATATTGTTTACCCCTCAGGCAATATGGCCACAAGGCTATTGTCGTTGCTTCCGTTGCCCGGAATCTCAAAAAGTCTTTCACTCACAGCTTTTAAACTTTACACAGTTTTTCAATAGGACAAGCACGGCAAGCCTAATTTGTGATCGGGTTTTTTGTTAACAGTTATTCCCCTTTATAAATTTCCGCCTTGAAATAATATTTTCATAACCTGCAAAGAGTCTTTTATGTACAACTCCAGACAGTTGTATTATACGGCGACCACGGGAAGCCATTTGAAATTGGTGTTTCAGGAACTATGCCCCTTACAAGATGTCTCAAAAGACATCGAACGGTTGTTTGATATGGCAAGTAAAAGAAGCCTATGGAAAATCGACGCGATCGGGCGTTTGTTGTTTTTTTTTCATAAGTTATGCCCGGTACATTACTGCTCTCATAAAAGCCTTGTAAATGCATTATCTCAAAAATCCTCCTCCCACAGCCCTGCAAGTTCATGTAGGTGTTTGAGTCAGCAATTTCCCTATCGTATTGAAAGTGGAAAAAGGAATATGTACAAAGTTTCTGCAGACCCAACCCGAGGGGTCCAGATTGCGACAGCCCGCTTATTTAGAAATGTAAAAAAACTAAATTTTCTCAAGCGGGTTCCTGTTTACCTGATCACATGATACATCACTGCCGTCCCCAGAACCTCCAGTTTCAACCCGGCATCCCGTCTTGGTTCGCGTGCCTTACAAAAGAACAATAAATGGCCTCTGTAAATATTTAGATGTAGCTCGTTGAGTGGAGAAAGAACTGGTAAATAAAATTACTTCTGATTAAAGCCAATATACGAAGGACTACTTAATACGTATATATATATTTTGAAGAAAACTTGTCTCGATGGTTATTTTAGACAAGAAGATTTTCCGTGTGTTTTAGTGTTCCAAAATATACATATTTTGCAGTTTCCATGCCTTCCTAGTTACGTCTTATGACGTCTGGCATTCACCAAACAGGTGACAGTATCGCTAACAACATAAATAATTGAAGTTGAATAAATCATAAAAAGCTGCCAAAATCCATACCGTTGTTGTTATCTATTGGAGTGAAGTCACACCATGACACTCCCTCACATTCCCGAACCTCGAAACCCGATGCGTCTGCAATAATCGATAAAGGTTAAAATTAAATCTTGAGTGGTTCCCATGCATTTCAATCACCATGAGGAACCGGTTAGTGAGATATTGTGGCAAACAACTGAAACACAGCGTTAGAGTGAGCCTGTGTTGTGCAAGCATTAGAGAAGGGGAGGTTTTAGACATTATCCAGATAAAATAAAATCCTCTTTAAATGTTACGATTTGTTTACGGCTAAGCGTTCGTGCGAAGCTGTTGGGCAGTATATTTGCCGTGGGATAAATTAATAAAGATATTACCACGCCTTACATTCAAAGATGGACCATAATCGTGGTTTAGCATTGTCATTACCACCTACCTTCTGTATTGCATGTTTTGCCGCCATTTTTGGGATATGGACACGAACAGGTTCTCTCTCTTCTCTCGTACGCTAAGTGATTAAACCGACTTTTACATGTGACGATACATGGGGACCATTCACTCCAATCACACCACTCGCCATTTACTAAGTAACATTTAAAAAAAAAAATAGCAAAATTTATTTTAATTAGCTTTTGTCAGTTTTTAACATTATGGCATAATTAATATTCCGGAAAACTTCTACTTTACGCTAATTATTCGGAAACAAGAAACTCTTTTTAAAAAGCTTATAACTTCAACAGTTTTGAATAGATTGACCATCTCAGTATAAAGTTTTGTTTATATTGATTAACAATCCACCTACACCAGCCCAGGATCAGCAATAGACTTTAACACGAATGAACAATGTGAAAATTGTTCACTACGCCTTCATATGAGAAGAAGTTTAATTGTCAGCGGTTTAGTATGACGTCATGTTTGGATATGGTAAAAATCGTTAAACGTGTGTTTTTTGTTTATATCATCGTTGAACCTACGCTGTCATGGACTATTTCGGGCCATTTATTGTCCGCTCATTTATATAGTGATATTTTTAGTGACGATCGCCACTCTTTTAATTATCTTACCCGGGCATCCCTCGTCATTCATACATTCCACTGATAAGAACCCGCTTCCCTTACAGAATTTGCCGCCAAAACTCGGTCTTGGATTAGAACATGTGCGAGATCGTATTCTGTGACCAGTTTTCCCGCTGCATCGTTCAGCGTTACAGGCAGCATAACTCGTCCAGGGCGACCAGTTCCCATTAACTACAAGACAGAACCAGACGACTTACTCGTTAGATTATTGTACATTTCGTAATAGGACCTTAGTTTATTTTATTCTGATAGACAATTGCTGAAATTAGCTTGGTAAATAAACTATAGATGTTTATATTTTCATTTCATTTTTATTCAACATAACTGCACTTCAAGTTAACATTATGTAAATTTCTAGATTTTTTCTTGATAGAAATTTCAAGGAGTATTCATTTGTAAAGGGGAGTGAAAGAATCAGTGACAGGAGTTTCAACGTTAAATCCGAATAACCTGCCACCACGGGATTGTGGGTTCAAATTTAAAATTTGAATGTCAGTGTGTATCTATCCCGACTTGGGAAATTGCAAGATGTAGCCTACCTGGACACGGCCTTGAACTTTTGCATTTCTGATCGTCTTTGGTTGGTCCTTTGCACGGTTTCCCGCCAAACCTCGGTTTCGGACTGTCACATTTCCGATTCCTGTGTCTAACACCGGTACCACACGTTACACTACAGGAAGACCATTCACCCCATAAAGACCAACCACCATGGACTAAGAAGAAAGTGGAAACTTTCAGCAATAGGTATTTTCATTTTTTTGAAAAGCTTTATACTGGTATTTACATTACTAAAGGGGATTTCTATTTGATGCACTGCTTTTTTCAATTAAGTCGATTGACGCTTTAAATAAAGTCTGTCAAATAATCTAGGGTTTTAGACAAAAATAAAAAGTTCTAACAAACTTACTCGGGCACAGCCGATTGGTACATTTCCTCTGCTCATACCGGGACCCCTGGCACGTCTTCCCGCCGGCTGTAGGCTCAGGGTTGTCACACTTTCTGGTGCGAATCATAGATCCTTTACCGCATGTTACGCTACACTTAGAAAATCGGGCCCACGGGCCCCAGTTGCCGTCGACTGCAAATCATATATATAAATTCACAATATAGCTTTACAATTTACAACAAAACTCATAACTGCGGTATTTTTGATAAACTTGAATGGCACAAAAACTTGGAAACAAATTGCCCATACAAGGGTGAATAGATGAATGGACTTTTGAAAAACGATTCCAATATAGTGTAGTCGTTTACATTTTTAGGCTTATTTGATTTTAAGGTTTTTGCAACAAGGGACAATGCTACATTTCCTGATTACAACTTCTTAGAAAGTTGCCTGATAGTACAATGTATCTTGCTATAACACATAACGTCTGAGGTCGCAGATTGCATGAGTCTGGTACGATGTTACAATAGGTTTTCGTCAGACAAAGTGCCAGGGCCCTGTCTTACAAAGCTGGCGTAAGTTACGTCGGACGTAAATCAGTGTTAAAGCTATAGGAACTTACGCCCTAGTCGCAACTGGTCCATGTTGTAGGCTTATGCTCAACGTTACGCCAGCTTCGTAAGACATGGCCCTGGTAACCCAGATGTACTATGGATTTTAGGGCTTGCGAGGTCTAGGCCTAGCTGTGCCATTAGGCACAAATCCTTTTTAAAATTTAACCTGGCACACAGATTTTCGGTTTAATAGTAAGTGTCTTTAAGAAAGTGTGTTTGAAGTACACTTTCTTGAAAAAAAAAATGGTAGAAATTCTTCTACCCAAACGGGAATCGAATCCGGGTCAAAGAGTACGGCATCTATCTGGTAACCTCATTGACACAGCATAATGCATAAGTTTAATTAGTTAAATTGGCTGAATGGATAAGACATTCGATATTTAGTGCTGGCGATAGGTGTCATACTCTGGGACCCGGGTTCAATTCCCGTTTCGTGTGTCACCGAAAATCGGTAAAAATATTTCTGCCTTTTTTTTCAAGAAAGTGTAATCCACAAAATAACGAGAATACAATATACCACTTTCGTGAAGACACTAACTAATTAACCTCATGCATTCAGCAGTGGAAGCTGTGTCAATGACGTTACCAGAGAAATCTCTAACATAAGGAAACTATAAAGGGGCATGAGCTGCCAAAAGGTTGATATTATGACGTGAAAACAGAATGTTGTAATTATCGGCTATTTTTCTCAAGACGTATAATTCAGAAGCTTTTTAGTGCTTCTAGTCTCGAGAATGTACGATAAAGTATTGTTTTGAACTAACTTTGGGTTAGAATGTATGAATGGTCGTCCCGGTTATTTAAATTTTGTTTACTTTTTGAACACTATTTAGTTTTGTATAGGCAACATACTGTATGGATTTTCCTCATTCCAACGCCAATCATTTCGATTTTCTATGGCCTTCAAAGACTCTTACTGTCATGACGATCAGAAATTATGAAAAAAGTGTGAATTTATGCAGCTCATGCCACTTTAAGATCATATAACCACTGGAAAAATCTCTCCTTTTCAAATTCCTTTATCCGCATCTGGATTCGGCGATCGAGAATAAAGAGAGAAAAAAACTACCAGTTTCCGTTCCCTATTAGTTAATTCTCACCTGGACATTCTTGTGTATTACACTCCCTTTCTTTCTGGGCATCACCTGCGCAATTTTTCCCTCCATAACTTGGTGGAGGATAGTTACAATGGCGTTCTCGTATTTGTTTTCCGCCGTCACATGAGGCCGAACAGTCCTGCCACGGGTACCAGGGGCCCCAGTTACCGTGAACTAAAACGCAGACGATTGAATTATATACATAAAATAGAGGCATTTTCTTCATATACCAATTTAAGCGCTAAGTTTCCAAACCATTGCCATATTTTTACCCATACGTCAAAATAAATTTACAAAAACGTAATGTATATTCTATTATTCATTGAGCCAATTTAGGGAAACTGGTATAGTTAAGCATTAAGGTATTTATTTACCTGGACAATAATGACGTTGAATACAAGGCTGCACTTGCATGTTTCGTGGGTCTGTACCTATACATGTATCACAAATACGGACACGTGACCTCCATCCCGCCCCACACGTGACACTACAAGCACCCCAAGACGACCAATCGCCGCTCACGTGATCTAAGAAGAAATAAATTCAAATTAACGAGGGTAAAATCTAGATTTAAAAAATAATTCGAAAAGCTTAAGTTTCACCTAACCAAATGTATGGTTTTCTTTTGTTCTAAGATGTATTAAGCCATGTATTTTCCAAGCAGCGATCAAATTTAATGCCGTTGACCAGAAGCCGTGCACAAATACAAAGTTGGAAAATATGTTTCTCGTGTACCTGTAAATTCCAAATCGATGATTTATTGATTGAATGGTGTTTTACTCCGCACTCAAGGTTATTTCACTTTTATGGCTGCGTACGTTGCCAGATTTAGTGGAGAAGGTAGGCGAGCTCTTTTCCCAGAAGAAATCCCTGACCTTCGGCAAGTACCTGGCAACTCTCCCGTCTACGGCGATCGAGAGAGGCAAATTGATGGATTGAAAGTGACCATAGTTCTTCTTGCCTGATGAAATGCCATCTATATAACAGCCTATTAAAGTAGTTTGGATGGCCAAAGGTGACCAGTTTGAACAGCCTTCTTATGTTCGTTTATTCTAAGAAATAATGGTGTACCTGTTTCGCCAATATAATTTTCACCACATTCACATGTTACATTATAAATACTACGCGTTTTACAACAGTGGGACTCTTTGTCTTTAACATTAGTCAATAAATTACCAAAATTGCTGTTAAATGAAAAAGCAACTCGGAGGTTTTCTTTACTTAAGATGCGTCTCAACTTTTCACTTAAACCCTGTAAATATGGTAGTGTCATGATTCCTAATTTTGCTGTCCTGTCTTCAGAAGAACTATGTTTACATTTATCTTGTTGTGATTGATTAATAACTTTATTAACTGTTGTCTTTTCAAATCCATGATCGATGAATACTTTGGTTAAATGGTCCAGTTATGCTTTTAGACACTGTTCATCACACACATTTATGGCTCTTTTTAGTAAGCATTGTAAGTGGCCGAGTTTAGTGTCTCTTGAATGGCCTGGTGAACTGTGAATATTTAGATCTATATGGGTTAGTTTTCGATACACTGAGTCCTGATGTTTGACTTTGTTTCACCAACTCTGTCGACTAAAACACCCAAAAACGGTAGCTTGTTATATTCTTCCATCTCCATGGTGAACTGGATTGAGGGGTGTAGCGAATTAAGATGTTGCAGAAATAAATTGTGGTATACAAATAAGTAAAATATGGAATAAATTTGTAAAATACATGTAAACCTTTTAAATGTAATATTGATATTGTTTTTAGTTCGTTTATTGTGATGCCATTGTATTGTAATGTTAACTCATTAAGTCATTTAGTTACTCTTGTAGACAATTCCACTGATTGGGCACTTTACACACTAACGTCGGGGTGATTCCCTTATTATTTCTCACAAGTATGGAACCCACGTTTAAAGAGGGTATAAAACATTTCTTACATAGTTACTCTCGTAAAGAATTTCACTGATTGGCCATTTTACGCTTTTGTTCTTTTTTTGTTAAGTATTTATGTCAATGTTTTGAAATGATAAATTCAGTTACACTTTATAATACCGAAAGTTCGTGTTGTTCACAAACAACTAACTTCGTGGTGATGCCTTAATCAGTACTCATGGAACCCACGTTTAAAGAGGGTTTCACACATTTCTTAGGGTTTTAAGTTGTTCTAATACCACTAATCCACCGTTTTTTTTAATGAGCCATTTTTACTAGCTGAGGTGTAATAAAATGAGATTTCAAGTAAAAATACACTTACGTTTTGGCTTGCGTTCTTTTATTTTCTGTCCCAATCTTTGTCTCTCCTTTTTGGTGGGGATTTTACCTCCAAAAGCATCACAGGGTGTACATAAATAAAGATTTTTCCCACGTTTTTCCTGAAGCAAAAACGAACAACATGACGTAAGTATAGTTATTATATGTACCCAATATTGAAAAAAATAATTACGGGGAAAAGGCCACCCTCACATTTATTATTACACATATGAACATTTAACCCAATGAAAATCTCATATTACTACCATGTGATGGTCCATTGCATACAGCCATATGGGTCGTGTACGTGTACGTTTATTATTGTATAACACTCGGAGGTTTTCTTTCGAAGTATAAAACCAGAGCCGATCGAATACAGCATAAAGTTGACACTGGCAGATTTGAACAAGAATAACCTAAATTAGGGATGGGGACTTCTTTAGAAGTGCAAATTAGAAGGTTCTAAGTGCCAATTACCGCCGAGCCTGATGATGTCACATAGATTTACGCAAAGCTTTCTGGATAAAATATTGTACCTCAGTTCGCCATTTTGTTTATTGACACACATTTTGTTTATTGACATAACCTGTTTTTATCCACACATTTTTTCTGGTAACTTTAACGTCTTCCTCTCGATACAGTATTATTTCTTCCGCTATATTTGAAAAGTATGTTAACATCCCTCAATCCCCCGAAATGCTTGGCGCGAAAATTCTAAGTGACATCACCAAACAATCGGTCAATAGTCTCGAGAATATACGTTTTTGGCCACTTACTCTCGCTATTGCAAATCCGACACCTTTTCTTGACGAGCAGCATGCGGAAGCCGTTTCGTATTTTCCTTTCCGGATGGGACCTTTGCAACGGTTTTTCCGCTTGACGTACTTTTTGAAGCACACTTGGCCATCTGTAAGAAAAATGCATTATAGGTGAATATTCAGGTGGTAATACAACCAATTGATGTCATAATTAAAAAAACTCGTTCTTTATTTTCATATTTTCTTAATTAATATTTAATTTTGCACGCTTTTGAACTGGACAACATACAATAGCTGTGACTTGCACAATCTAATGGATTGCTTGTTACAAGATAGTCTTTGGGTCAAGATATCCTAATACTCAACAGTCCCTTTAGCTTCATAAATATAATTATATATGTTAATAAGCGGGTCGCATGACATCGAGTCGCATGAATATTAGATAATATGGGGAAAAAAACATTCTTGACTTTACAGGCTTAGAAAGACTTCCCTGAGATGTAAACTCTCGTAGTCCAGGTAAAACTTCACATTTCTTAACTGATGCCCCCAGGGCCGTTTCCCCCACCTTTATTGTCGTCACGACGAGATCAACACTACAGTAAGTTTTATAAAATTTCAAGTGTAGATCCGATTTTTCAAGATATAAGTCTCATATCAAACAGGTATTTATAAAGCAAGCATGCAATAGAAACACATAATAAGCTCTCACCATATCAACACGTTATGTTTCTTTTGACATAACATGTATACAGAAGAAAAAATCCCCGCATCATTTGATAAGAACAACCTTAAATTATCTGATAATACAAATAAGCCTACTTACTCATGCATAACATGTCCCACTAATCCCAGGCATATGTTTTTATTTCAGACTTATAATTGACAAAGTAATCGTCTGATATAAGCGAGATTGTTTAGCAATTAGTACTGCCCGACAATGAATAAATTAGCCATTTATTGGAACCTGTGATTGACAGTTTATATGCCTGAGTATTGATTTAGTAATCTGTTCTGTTCATCTTCGCTTATCACGACCAAAAATCAATAGATTATTACATGCATAAACAAGCTTGGATAAATCTATTCTGTATATTTTACATTTGCTCGATGTAAGATGTGTTAGCTCCCGGTTTAAGGTAAACTATTGGTAATGACACACATGTATCCCAGCGTATACGCCATAGCATGGTAAGGAAACGATTAAGTTTTTGTACCCTTAAGGGTGAAGCCTCGGAGAATCACCCATATTCGTGAAGGGAACTTAAACAACTTAAAGCATATAGTTTAACAAAGAAAACATCTGCTTCACAAATTTGTTCCGCGGATCTCTCTTAATAAGTTATATAGTTACATAATGAGGAAATCCGTCCATTTCATTGGTCAATTGGCAGTAGGTTTGTGATAAATGCCCAATGTATGATTGGTTTCAAATAATATGTACATATGTTATTCCCACTCGGCTTAATAATAAGCGTTATAAAAGGGGCATTTGGCTACATGTGGCAGAGGCTCCCTAACAGACGTCTTCTAGGATTAAATTCGATCACTTTACGCATTTCCCAAACCGTGTCAAAAGTTAGTTCAAAATAATACTATATCGTACATTTTCGAGACTAGAAGCACTAAAAAGCTTCTGAATTATACGTCTTGAGAAAAACAGCCAATAATTTCAACATTCAGTTTTAACGTC
This sequence comes from Lepidochitona cinerea, assembly GCA_963971465.1. Taxonomy (NCBI): domain Eukaryota; kingdom Metazoa; phylum Mollusca; class Polyplacophora; order Chitonida; family Tonicellidae; genus Lepidochitona; species Lepidochitona cinerea. Next base: position 37,265,320 of record OZ020557.1, on the reverse strand, counting down.
AAAATGGCAGCTCATGCCACTTTAATGGGATCATTTTTCGTTAAAACAGTTTTTCTGTTGTTTGATCGACAAATATAGAGATTGTAATTGACGTTATAGTGTAGAAATGCATCTGGTCCATTTGATATATATATAACCAGGCGCTTGTAATCTTTCAGAATTGAGAACGTTTCCCTATAATTGAAACCTAAGCTACTTTTAGTAATGCATTTTGATTGCTAGGAAATCTTACGAATACTTGAAACATATTTTGAATAATGAAGTTAAACACTTCAGAAACTGTTAGTCAAGAGAACAGAATTTTAAAGGAATTTGTCAGAACAGGATTGGAAATTTCCCACACGTATTCTTACAGGCTATTTGATCAACCAAGATGTACAGTTTTAGCAACTGTTAGCAAATATACTTCAAGCCCAAAATTTCTTTTGAAAATACAAATTTCCGATAAAATTTCAAATTTTCGGCAGCTCATTGCCTTTAAAGTATAATAATTTTAGGGGAGGTTGAAATTTGTAGACAAATACCCCATGCCTGACCTTGTGTCACAAACAAGGTCGTTGAACAAAGGTCAAGGTTATAAAGCACTCGAAGATATAGGTCTATAAAATCTCATGGTTTGAAGAAACGACATTTTGTATTTCATAAGTATACCATTATTCAAAGCCAATAGAATTTGACCCTATAAATTTTACATGTCTAAAAACACTGGTGTCAAAGAATTCAACGTTTTTCAGTTTTAATAGGTAACTGAAAATCAATTGACTAAATAAGGCAAAAAGTGCAATGGACAAAATGGATATTGTGCAATGAACATCTTGTCAATCACGATTCCCAATGTTCTTTTTTATCTATGGGTTAAATAAAACAGGATAGCAACTGACCTGACGAGAAGAGTAGAACTTCTATGATAACAACAAAAAACGTAAAATGAAGCAAATCCATATTTCACTCAGAACATCACAAATTTAAGTCTTATAGTTCCGTAAAGGTTTTATAAATTCAGTGAGAGTCTTTGTACATTTGTGGGAGTCGGTTTTCGGAAACACGGCCCCTAGAAGAGACTTCCGTTGTGAAACAGTAACAGAGTTGAAAACTGCGTTGCTCAGATATAAGTGGTTTCCGCTTGTTTCTCTCTCGTATTATGCTGTACTCCACTCTGAGAGAAGTTCTTTCTGTGACCCATCTGTTCAAGAGATGAGACCTGTATCAATTAGCTCATTAATACTAATGAGTCTTCGCTGCAGTGAATGGACCTGTTATCGGATTATAGTCGGACATACCAGCCGCCAAATATCACAGTTTGTGTGACGTCATTAACACTTATCGGTTTTCTATTTTGATACAGTGAATCTACAACAATTTTGCTTTTTCTTATCCGTAAAGGTCTGGACATTTCAGCAGCAGAAGCTGCCAAATAGATTTAAAAAACGTTGAAACAGAATTTGCTAGTTGTTTGTGATTTCCTACAAGAAGTATAAAATGAGAGCTTTCCGCCGATACAAGCCTTGGTACGTTTTGATATAGTCCGGGTTTCTGACTCCAAAATGACTTTTTTATATACTTACGGACGTGTACGCGAGAAACACGAACTAGTTTTGGTAGTTTAATAAGAAGAAAAACTCCTTAAAAAGGAACTCATACATCCCGGCTATTTGAATTTTATCCGTGATTAGCGCACACATTCGGTTCGCTTTCGCTGATAATTTTTATTTCAACGTCAATGATTTAGTTTATTTTCAAGTAACTTCAAACGCTGAACTTGATCTGGGCAATCTAAAAGTCCGAATTACGGCGGCTCAAGCCACTTAAAATTAACTATTCAAGCTATATTAGAGCTTTAGTTTTTGAGGTCACGTATGTCTAATACTTCACGAAAGTTATTTAATAATTTCTGACATTTATTGACTCTGTAGCGACCATATGTAAATATGTAAATATAAATAACGAGATACCTGTAGACATTTAATGCTAGAAACAGTATGCCTATACGTATAAGAAAGCTCAACACAGATAAAGGCTTGAAGTAAAGGAACGGTTTGGTCTTAGCGTCCATCGACAATCGTTCGTCAATTATTGTAAACGAGGGTAAAGCAATTGTTATTTTTTAAAATACTCTTACTTTAAATGTTTTGTATAAGAACATATTCTTTATTATTTGATTTAGAAGTGGCATAAATTTATAAATATGGATCGGGTTACCAAGCGAAAAAGAGTATGTTAAAATAAGGCCCTTAATAACGAATTAGTCATACTGAAATAAATTGTAAAATAAACGAATTCCTTAATGACGTCATAGTGGTAGACTCTTAAGCCTGTCGCACAAGAGAGCTATCTGCTGAGCTAAATTTCATTCGTGGCACTTGCCTTAAGCACATAGCTCAAGTTAGCGGTGAACTTTTGGTGAGATTTTCGTCATTCGTGGCGCTGCGTCAAATATCCAACGTGTTTGATAATTTTGTTCATTCGTGCAACTTACCTCTCGTGTGCGGTGGACGTGAGCTAACTGCTTACGACTTTTTGCAACGTCATGACGTCACAAGACTACCAGCGACCTTGCCACTATTGGGTTTGCCACTGTAATTTACACATATTTTAAATAAAATCCATTAAAACGATCGTCTTTTAGTAAATAGAAAGACTTAAAATTCTGAAAGAGTTGAATGTTAAGTTATATTCCTCAACAGTAGAATCTGAGACGTGTAAACGTGAAATATTCAACTCTATATCAATTAAAACTACTTATAGTGTTGAATTGTTCAATTATTCGGGATTTGTGGTTCAAATATCACCTATAGGCCTAAAAAGGGGTAGTCCAACAGTATTTTGCCACTTCAGGTTGGGGAAAGGTGATGCCCATTATACGAGGCTGCTGGTACATGTATCATAGATATCTTAATATAAGATACATATAGCTGGTACTTCAGGACGTCATGGTGTTGCAAAAAGTCGTAAGCAGTTAGCTCACGTCCACCGCACACGAGAGGTAAGTTGCACGAATGAACAAAATTATCAAACACGTTGGATATTTGACGCAGCGCCACGAATGACGAAAATCTCACCAAAAGTTCACCGCTAACTTGAGCTATGTGCTTAAGGCAAGTGCCACGAATGAAATTTAGCTCAGCAGATAGCTCTCGTCTGCGGCAGGCTTTAAAGGAGGCGAAATCGTCGACAACAACCTTTAAACTGCTTAAAACATTTCACGTCAATTACCTCCAGTGACCCTCAAGCTAATAAAAACAGACAGAAGTATGTCCTTTCAGTGGCTTATCTGTGTAGCAATTTTTCCGTTTTAGGATGACGTGATGTTGGTGTAGCTATTTTTAGATCGATAATGACGTATTTTTAAGGCTCTCTAATGTATAATGCTAGAGTTAGGTCCAAAAAAACATGGCGACAAACTTGAGGTTGGAAGATTGTCTCCGAATATGTAGGTCAGTATGCAACCGCACGCCATTGGTTAGCCAGCCATTGGCTAAATTGCATCACATGACTACTCTATAACGCACTTAAATTTGTATTCAACAATAATTGGATAAAACTAATGAAAAAATGGTGGCGGCCTTGTGAAGGGCATTTAGAGCTTATTCTCTATTGCAAAGCCACCTTCAAATGTCAATTATTCGCTTACGAGGGGATAAAACATACATTGGACAGTTGTTTTGGACTAAATAAACTCTACTCTTTCCATCTAAACTAGTCTAAAGCTTAGATTTTCTTTCCCTTTAAGGCAAGTGCCACGAATGAAATTTAGCTCAGCAGATAGCTCTCGTCTGCGGCTGGCTTAAGGGATTAAAGTTTTCTCCACAGAAATCTATATACTGCAAGGGATTTTAACAATCCCGATAAAAAACTGGGTCAATATTTTTTGTTTGCTTTGGTTTTCATCGGGTTAGTGTTTTTTGTTATAAACAATCTTTGTATTTTAAAGTAATTAGTGTGTTTCGGAAATATAATTTCAATAAAAATCCAACATAAGGAAGGTAGAAAATGAACTCTGAAAGCTATGTATGGAACGACCAGACTTGACTGACAAGTGTCTAGACATGACGTCACACGAGCCATATATGGTAGTCGCCCTGTATGGATCATATTTAGGGTCTCCAGGTGACAGGTTTGAACCAATGAACAGGAAGTATTCAGTGTGAGGTGGGATAAATGCAGATGCAGTTGCAAAAGGTGGGTGATAACTTCAATTAACACTTTATCTATCTAATCCTTTTCAGAAATGAAACATCTATCCCACAGATTGTTTGTAGCTAATTTGTGCCTATATTACCATCTGTTCTCAATGACGCGACACAAATGTTTTGTAATCAATAAGTCATAACAGCCTATAGTATTCAGTTATCAGGTCGATTATCACCCGGGCCATGAATCTGTTTCCCCTATTGGGTCAATAGTTTGATTCTCACCTGGGCCTCGTGTTCGATTCTCACCTGTGTCTTTAATAAGTTCGATTCTCATCGACTTTTTGGCTTCGATTCTCACCTGGGCCACGACTTCGATTCTAACCCGGGTCTTGAGTTCGGTTCTAACCTGGGTCTTGAGTTCGATTCTAACCCGGGTCTTGAGTTCGAGTCTCACCTGGGTCTTGACTTTGATTTTAACTTGCGCCTTGAGTTCGAGTCTCACCTGGGTCTTGAGTTTGAGTCTAATCTGGGCCTTGAGTTGGAGTCTCACCTGGGTCTTGAGTTCGAGTCTAATCTGGGCCTTGAGTTCGATTCTAACCTGGGTCTTGAGTTCGAGTCTAATCTGGGCCTTGAGTTTGAGTCTAACCTGGGTCTTGAGTTTCAGTTTAACCTGGGTCTTGAGTTCGAGTCTAATCTGGGTCTTGAGTTCGATTCTAACCCGGGTCTTGAGTTCGAGTCTCACCTGGGTCTTGACTTTGATTTTAACTTGCGCCTTGAGTTCGAGTCTCACCTGTGTCTTGAGTTTGAGTCTAACCTGGGTCTTGAGTTTGAGTCTCACCTGGGCCTTGAGTTCGAGTCTAACCTGGGTCTTGACTTCGATTCTAACCTCGGTTGATTATTTTTGAAAATTTAGGAATCACATTTTTTCTTTTACTTATTCTAAGAAACCGAATTCTTTGTTTGGGGAAAGCTAATAGCTAGTACCAGGAGACCGTCGAAGAAAAAACATACCAGCAGTGGGTTTCAGAGGTCGGATTCGAACCCTTAACCTATTGGGCGTCTTTACACAACCATTTCCCGCAGAGTGCTGCGCAAAAGCAAATCTCTATGTGCATGAACTAACAATTTGTTTTTGTATTTGGCCTTACTTTGCACATTAATGTTGTTTAATTCAGGATTTCTCAAAGATGTATTTATATACCGAGGTTAAATTGAGTTAAGTTGAGTGCACATATTAAGAGGGGTTCTACATTTACGGGTTTACGTTCGTGAAATACGACCGGAGTGAGCGAAGATTGCCAAAGTTATTCTTAATTTCCTAAATTCTGAATTCCCTAAACGCTATTATTGGTCTCGATGGTTTGTTTATGCACTGTACATGTGCATATATGTTTTTATATTTTGTGTCTTCTTTGGTCTGCTTTGGGTTTTCCTGTTTTGTCCCCTCATTTCCAACCATGTGCGTTATCAATTACAGATAAATAAGTTAATCATAAGGGTAGTTCTCTCCCCTTATATAATTTTACAATTGTTTTACAGGGGCCGGTTGTTTAAAAGTGTAGAATTTTGTAACGTCACAATTGGCTTCTTTGTTACGCGACGGCATTAAAACTTAGCCCAAGCCTAATACACTTTTGAACAACTCATCTCAGGGCCGAGAGCGCACTGTATTGGCGGACTTAAAATTCTACGTTTTCACATCTCTGATCTTATTTATGTTAGTTTTTGATAACCAACCAGCCTGTTTCACCTATTAAATATAAAGATCATTAATTTACAACCTTACAGTAATTTATACTGTAGTTATTTTCACATTTAGCAAACAGCCTCAGGCGATTAACGCACTGGAGTATATAAAGTTTTAGAACATCAGATCAGTATATATACGTATGTTCGCATCCCTGATCTATATCGAAGCGGGAGTAACGGGATTTGTTTTAAGATTTGTATAGTGTCAACATGGCTAGAACCCCAATTAGAGATGAGCTTAATGACGTATATGACTATATCATCGGTAAGTAAAATTGTATTTTCTACGGTAAATATTATATGTAGAAGCATCAGCGTACGACAATATCACCAATATCGTTTTGTATAAACTTGTCCTCAATGGAAGAAACAGTAAAAGTTTCCTCGCTTATATATTTTATAATCTAAAACACACTGACACAGAGAATATGTTCTAGATTACATAATATAACTGTGGAAACCGCCTAGAATATATATATCGGGGGGAGGGGGGGGGGGGGGGGGGTAGGCCCACTTTTTATCAGGAATGACAAAATACCCAAGCATGGGACCTAAATCAAATTTGGTACGCATCATGAATAACCACGTTCGGTTACCTAGCTAGATTTTCGTCCATTTACGCTTACCATATCCTATGTTTATCAAAGAAAATGGATGGTACGACTAAAACATTATAACAGATGCATTTATAAACCCATTCGTTCCGCTGACTAGTTTTACCTGGGATGAATATTCATCCCAGGTTTTATGTAATACACAAGTAGTGATAACCCGAAAAACGTCAGATTCATGATGGCTCAATATTTCGGCATTTATTATACCATCTTCAGGAGAGATGGTATAAGATGGTATAATAAATGCCGAAATATTGAGCCAGCATGAAACTATCGTTTTTCGGGTTATCACTACTTGTAGATGCATTTATCCCGTTGATTTTTTTTCTTCATTTATACAAAAGTATGGTTAAGCAGACTGCTTAGAATTAAATTTAACCTTTTCTGTGTATGGAGACTGTCAAACGTTTTAAGAATCTGTGTTTCTTTCTTCAAAACTACAAAACATAATCAACGTACCCAAATCACGGAATATCGGTAAATATGGGATTTTCTGACATCAATCTAAAGCCCCTGACTTACTGGGAAAAAGTGGGCTTATTTCGAGTATTTGGAAGACTTTTTGATACACGCATTACGTTAATAACAGGCAGAATAAATAAATTTTAGGAGCCTGTTTCACAAAGCGGCGTAGTGTAAGTTTTTACGTAACTGCCATAGCCAACTCTACAGTATGGGTTGCTATTTAGCAGTTACGGAAAACTTATGCTTTGCCGCTTAACAAAAACTGCTTGTTGTTGATGTGTGTCAAATCTGATAAAAGTGCGATGTTTACTTTGTCATATTGTCAAGATGAAAAGGGGGCCTGCTTTTTTTGTCCATCAGAACATATAGGGTGTTAAAACAGTTGTAATGAGACTTCTAAACCCCTCATTCTAACTGCTAATCGTCTGTATTGGTTGAGTGCAGGGGAACCCCTGCATATCCAATAATTCAGTCTATTTGATAGATTGGTTGATTGGAGTTATACGCAGCACTCAATATTATCCGCCTATAGATATGGCGGCGACTCGTTGGTAGACTCAAAGGTTTTCCTTAAAATATAAAGTGTAGAAGTGTCAAAATGCTCAACTTTTAAGACACTTTTGTCGCTAAAATGTAAAAAAAAAAACCAATTTAAAAGGACCATTTTCTCTATTTTCCCGAATTGAAGAAGGTAAAAACACTTGATTTTGCAAAAATTAAAAAGTTTGAAGATCCTGTTTTAAAGTGGGCCATGTTATAGACCACAGTGTAGGCCTACTAAAAGGACAAAGTGTGCCCCGGGCATTCGACTGGTTTTTGTAGAGAGCATCGGTCAGATATATATTTAGTAAATGACATATATTTTTATGAACACTAAAACACACAGCACAGGGAAAATCTTCTTGTCTAAAATAACCATGGCGACAAGTTTCTAATTGTGTTAAAAAGAGGTACATGTATATCGTTTAGACCTCCAGTAAAGTATTTATATAAGTATGCGTTGTTCAGTAATATACATCAGACATGTTTTATGGATATCTTAAAGTGGCATGAGCTGCCAAATTTCACATTTTTTTCATAATTTCTGATCGTCACGACAGTAAGAGGCTTTGAATGCCATCGAAATACTAAATGATGGGCTTTGGAATGAAGAAAATCCATACAGTATGTGGCCTGTACGAACCGAAAACGTGTTCGAAATGTAAACAAAATTTAAATAACCGGGACGACCATTCATTCATTCTAAGCCAAAGTTAGTTCAAAACAATACTTTATCGTCCATTCTCGAGACTAGAAGCAATAAAAAGGTTGTGAATTATACGTCTTGAGAAAAATAGTCAACAATTTCAACTTTTTGTTTTAACGTCAAAATATCAACATTTTGGCAGCTCATGCCCCTTTAACAGAAGCTATACCGTGATGAAGCACTATACCTAATCTGGTTGTGTTACAGGGCAGAGGAGATGTTTTTTTAAAGCTTCAATTACCAAATGAACCGTGAGCGTTAACCTGCTGATCTATATCTATGGGCCTAGGTCAAACAAAAATATTTATATACAGGCCTACATATTCTGGTACATAAATGAATATGTTCAATTTAGCTTCAGAGTGGTTCGCAAGGTACCGGTATACCGGCATGTCATTTTTTCATGGGTTGGCTTTAGATAATATCATAGACAAAAAAAATGAATAGCCAACTCGGAGGTCCAGTCGTCGCTTGCCACCGGTCGGCTTTGAAATGCCTCTGACATTCTGCGCCTGTCGTCAACCTAATGAAATATCATGGGTTGTGGTTCATTATAACAACTTATGATTGGTATAAACGTCTAAATGGTATGCCCCTTTTTAACACAAGAAACTTGTCTCCGTGGTTATTTTAGACAAGTCCATTTTCCCTGTGCCCGTGTGTTGTAGCGTTAAAAGATATAACTATATATTTATGAACACTAAAACACACGGAAACTCTTCTTGTCTAAATAACCATGGAGACAAGTTTCTAATTGTGTTAAAAAGAGGTATATCATTTAGACCTTTATACCCCATCATAAATTGTTGTAATAAAGTAAACCTATGATATTTCATTAGGTTGACGACTGACAGGAGCTTGGCCTTAGTCAGTAGAATTTTCTGGAACACTTTGTATTACACTGACAATGCTTACGCATCTTAAGCTATGGTAAGAATATCGTCAGACTATATATTATAGGGACATGGCAAAAGACAGTGGAAATTTGCCCCCATCCCCACCCCTTTCCCAGCAAAACCTAGGTATAACGCAGGCAGGGGAGTTTAGCCCTGACCAGTATGTCTTTCAAACTCTTGTTCTTTTTATAAGCAATGACTGGCCTTTGGGTCAGAGGTTCAGCACGTTTACTTTGAAGCAGTTTGTATTCTTCTACTATTATCTTCGCCATAGCGAGGCTAGCTGTGTTATACTGAAACACAAATGGCATTATAGTTTTTTCACGATATCTTCCCGGGTCCAAGTTCAAACCCAAAGGAAGATACAACTATATACGTGGACTGGACACGTCTCATTGGCTAGTTTGGATCTGACTTAGTAAAAAGCGCCGCCATTGCTGAGTGATGAGCCGATCTGGATTGACATTGCACCATCCCCTAGTAATGGCGGCGTTCGATACACATCAAATACCGCGTGACCTCCATTTCACGTATATAGTTAATAAATTAATTACGTATTTTTCAACTTGTAGAGGAAACAAGCGCGTCCATTCAAAAGCCGCTGTTCGATTTACGATATCAAACTATTAAACATTCAATCAATCTATGTTTTCAGTTGGTGCTGGCTCCACTGGCTGTGTTATTGCTAATCGCCTCTCTGAGGACGAGAGAAGGACAGTGCTGCTATTGGAAGCTGGAGGTGATGATCTCGAGTGGGAGGAAATCCCCATACCTGGCAGTGCCGGACTCATGCAGAATTCTTCCTACGATTGGTCATTCAAAGGAGTTTCTCAGACCAATGCCTTCAAAGGATTTGATAATGAGGTCAGAAATCTTTATACGTCTGGGAAGAGGAAATTTCCAATTTCATGTAGTTCCATTGAAATTTTGCAACTCCATAAAGGTTGCAACTCCATAAACAGTTATTTTTGTCACGCAATCAAGCAAACCTGCAAATAATATATGAAGAAAAAAATACGATTTATTGTTTGCTGTATTCAAATTCCAATGAGATTGAAGAAATGTTTGAAGCTCTCTTAAAACGTGGGATCTATATGTATACTAATGAGAAAGTATTAAGCCAACACCAGCTTAATTTCGACACCTATGCACTTGATGAAGACACCGGCATACATGTAGGTGTCGAAAGCTCGTGTTGTTCACAAAAACCTACTTCGTGCCGGTGGTGATGCCTTAATTATTTTTCATTGAGGTTGGCGTTAATGGTTTATGTTTTAATATTGATCGGCACGTCTTATATTAATTTGTTCCTTATGGTAAATTATTCATCCACAATTCAAACAGATTGTACCATGAAAAACTAACCTTCAGATTTATTGAAGTAAAAAATACCCCCCCTGTACCAGTGTGTGCTAGCATTTCAACAAATATAATACCAGTCTATTTGTCGACAGGCTTCCACCATACCTCGTGGGAAAGTCCTTGGTGGCTCAGGTGCCATCAACTATAACATGCATATGAGAGGCACACCACATGATTATGACATCTGGAAAAATATGGGGTGTCAAGGATGGGGCTACCAGGACGTCCTACCCTACTTCATCAAATCAGAATCATGTCTGCTATATGACATCAATGACTCAGGTATTGATAAGGGGTTTCTGTGACCGTTTGATTAGAGTGAACACTTTATACAAAATACACCAAACGTCATTCTAGACACAAAATCCGTCTTAGTTCATGATATTTTTGTTAGAATTAGATTTAGGCTAATTATACGTTTTAGAACAGGTAAATCCATGACAGCAAGCCAGTGTAAATAACGCGCTCCGGTATCATGATGGTATGGGGGTAATCTATTTCATGGTGTAAAAATTTTGTTCTAAATGGCGAATTTCTTCTAGCCATTTACAGCTTAATAATCATTATTGTCATTATCGTCAAACTGAATTACCAAATAGCAAAATTCTACTGTAACAGCAAAATGACAGCCTATCAAATCTTTAGACCAAAGCTATGATAGATTAGGTATCTACAGATAATTGGCAGCCAGTAACCCTACGTCATAATTTCGCCTGTAAGGTTGTAAGCTAATTATAATTCATAGTTTATTTTATAAAATTCTCAATAAAATGTTCGGGTCTTAAACTAACTCCGACATTTGCATCCAATTCAAACCCAATGGCTTGTGTTTATTTTCCGAACGCATTTCCCTAACAGGTTATCGTGGCCATTCCGGGCCGATGGTGATTACTGAGGCCCGGTTTTCGCCCTTGGGTGATGTATTTGTCAAAGCCGGACAGGAAGCCGGTTACCGAAAGACAGATTGTAACGGTGAACATGCTTTGGGTGAGTGCCAATTGTTTTGGAAGGATTCATTGATTTACGCTGGATATTGACGCTGCAAGTGTATTGGGATCAAGAGCCAATAGAGATCTCGCCATTGTTCGTTGGCACCCTGTAATCCTCTCATCTAGGTGATCCATCGTCGCACAATTGGTTGATTGAATGCCTAAAGTTCTATAGGCCTATACCTACTTGGTAATTTTTTTGAGGTTTTACGCCGTATTCAAGATTATTTCACTTAAATATGGCGGCGATGCCAGCTTTAGTTGCTAAAGAAACCGCGGGCTCTTTTCTCTTAGAAAAACACAGGCCATCGACCGAAAATTCCTAAAGAATGTTTCTGCTTTTTTCCATTGGTCGGGATTCGAACCCGACGCATCTATTGAAAGGTAGTGTTAGCGTGAGCGAGAGTGATATCGGTTAATATAAGCATGTACTGTCTCTGAAGAAAGAACAGCAAGATGATCTGTCGCTAGATGCTGGTAATTAATAAAGAAATCAAAACTATTGCAGGGTTTATGGTTGCCCAAACAAACATTGCTGACGGAATCAGGCAAAGTTCCTCGGAAGTTTATCTCCGTCCAGTTGCCCATCGCAGAAATCTACACATCGCCACTCATGCCCATGTGACTAAGGTAAGAACTTATGCTTCGTCGCTTTGTGAAACAGGCTCCTGGCCTGGACGTCCCATTGATTGTTCGGCTGTGATTATACCATGGGCACCAAATATTCTCGATTGGTGTTGAATTAAGTTCATCAGTATTATTTACATTCACAAAAAAATAAATCCAGACCGGTAAGTTAGTACTAGAATTCAACTGAAGTAGAAGTGTCGCCTGGCAGGATAAATATACAAGAAGGTACATCACCTTTCACAAAAAAATTCACTGTTGTACTTTATTTGTGAATATATGTATATCATGCTGTGTAAGATGTTACCTGAATATGAGATATTAAATAATAATCTGCGTCAGATAAAAATCGAACTTGAGCGGATATTAAGGTATTAAACTTTCCATTTAAATTTGAAAAAAATTAAGCCAGTGGTTTTCAAGATATTGCACGGAAACCAAGTTATTTGTATCAGCCAATCAAAAGCCTGTACAATAATTAAATATGCGCAGATTTTAGCGAAAGTCGAACTTGAGCGGGGTATTAAGGTATTAAACTTCCCATTTAAATTTGAAAAAAATTAAGCCAGTGGTTTTCAAGATATTGCACGGAAACCAAGTTATTTGTATCAGTCAATCAAAAGCCTGTACAATAATTAAATATGCGCGGATTTTAGCGAAAGTCGAACTTTAGCGGGGTATTAAGGTATTAAACTTCCCATTTAAATTTGAATAAAATTAAGCCAGTGGTTTTCAAGATATTGCACGGAAACCAAGTTTTTTGTATCAGCCAATCAAAAGCCTATACAATAATTAAATATGCGCGAATTTAAGCGAAAGTCGAACTTGAGCGGGGTATTAAGGTAATAAACTTCCCATTTAAATTTGAAAAAAATTAAGCCAGTGGTTTTCAAGATATTGCACGGAAACCAAGTTATTTGTATCAGCCAATCAAAAGCCTGTACACTAATTAAATATGCGCGGATTTTAGCGAAAGTCGAACTTGAGCGGGGTATTAAGGTATTAAACTTCCCATTTAAATTTGAAAAAAAATTAAGCCAGTGGTTTTCAAGATATTGCACGGAAACCAAGTTATTTGTATCAGCCAATCAAAAGCCTGTACAATAATTAAATATGCGCGGATTTTAGCGAAAGTCGAACTTGAGCGGGGTATTAAGGTAATCAACTTCCCATTTAAATTTGAAAAAAATTAAGCCAGTGGTTTTCAAGATATTGCACGGAAACCAAGTTATTTGTAACAGCCAATCAAAAGCCTGTACAATAATTAAATATGCGCGGATTTTAGCGAAAGTCGAACTTGAGCGGGGTATTAAGGTATTAAACTTCCCATTTAAATTTGAAAAAAGTTAAGCCAGTGGTTTTCAAGATATTGCACGGAAACCAAGTTATTTGTATCAGCCAATCAAAAGCCTGTACAATAATTAAATATGCGCGGATTTTAGCGAAAGTCGAACTTGAGCGGGGTATTAAGGTATTAAACTTCCCATTTAAATTTGAAAAAAATTAAGCCAGTGGTTTTCAAGATATTGCACGGAAACCAAGTTATTTGTATCAGCCAATCAAAAGCCTGTACAATAATTAAATATGCGCGGATTTTAGCGAAAGTCGAACTTGAGCGGGGTATTAAGGTATTAAACTTCCCATTAAAATTTGAATAAAATTAAGCCAGTGGTTTTCAAGATATTGCACGGAAACCAAGTTTTTTGTATCAGCCAATCAAAAGCCTATACAATAATTAAATATGCGCGAATTTAAGCGAAAGTCGAACTTGAGCGGGGTATTAAGGTAATAAACTTCCCATTTAAATTTGAAAAAAATTAAGCCAGTGGTTTTCAAGATATTGCACGGAAATCAAGTTATTTGTATCAGCCAATCAAAAGCCTGTACACTAATTAAATATGCGCGGATTTTAGCGAAAGTCGACCTTGAGCGGGGTATTAAGGTATTAAACTTCCCATTTAAATTTGAAAAAAATTAAGCCAGTGGTTTTCAAGATATTGCACGGAAACCAAGTTATTTGTATCAGCCAATCAAAAGCCTGTACAATAATTAAATATGCGCGGATTTTAGCGAAAGTCGAACTTGAGCGGGGTATTAAGGTAATCAACTTCCCATTTAAATTTGAAAAAAATTAAGCCAGTGGTTTTCAAGATATTGCACGGAAACCAAGTTATTTGTAACAGCCAATCAAAAGCCTGTACAATAATTAAATATGCGCGGATTTTAGCGAAAGTCGAACTTGAGCGGGGTATTAAGGTATTAAACTTCCCATTTAAATTTGAAAAAAATTAAGCCAGTGGTTTTCAAGATATTGCACGGAAACCAAGTTATTTGTATCAGCCAATCAAAAGCCTGTACAATAATTAAATATGCGCGGATTTTAGCGAAAGTCGAACTTGAGCGGGGTATTAAGGTATTAAACTTCCCATTTAAATTTGAAAAAAATTAAAACAGTGGTTTTCAAGATATTGCACGGAAACCAATCCGGACGCCGACGCCGACGCCGACGCCGCCGACGCCGACGCCAGACTACGCCGTCAAAGTGATCCCTAAGTGCCCCCTTTCAGGCGACACAAAAACTGGATGAGACAAATGTGGCTTTATGGGTGGTAGCCGCACTCATGTGTCTCTTTCCTGTGTTATTTACTTGCCGGTCAGGAAGAGCCACGCATTACCTCTGTCAATAGACTTTTCAAAACACCGCAATCATGTGATGCGAGAGTTACGTTTTCATCTAATTGTCCAGCTATTGAGGACATTCTTGGACATACTGCGGACCGTGTGACAGGTTGTCATTGTACGATTTTAAAGTTTTCTTCTTATGAAGATGGATTTGGTAGATTTACAATGAAATTCGAACAAATTAATGAGTAAAATGAAAAGAGGAATGCTTTAAATGTGTGTTGAAGGTAAAATCTAAAACGCAGGTAGGATTAGTAGATATCTGAAAGCCGAAGGCCTTCCAAATAATTCATTTAAAAGCAGTAACTATATGGGTGGGAGATACACCTATAAGTAAACTAATTCTCAAGTGATTTTCACAATGGATTCAATTCCAACTCAAAACTGGCTGTTTGTTCACAACGTCGTTCATCTATAATCTAATGATTTTCCCTGTGCCCGTGTGTTTTAGTGTTCTAAAATATAATCTAATGACATTCGTCCGTTCAGTAAATAAGAATCTCTGAATTCCCAGATCCTGTTGGATAATGAAGTTACCAGAGGCGTGTCCTTTGTGCGCAACAACAAATTACTCCACGTCCGTGCCAGAAGGGAGGTAATCCTATGTGCCGGATCAATTTCTACACCTCAACTTCTCATGTTATCGGGCATAGGACCAAGGGCACACTTAGAAGAACTGCAGGTGGGGTTTTAACGTTTTCTTTGGTTTCGTCTATAACTTATCTAAATATCTGAAATATTGGATCGAAAATATTGGATTCCCGAGTTAGGATATTTCTAATTTACACAGAATTTAGACATTATTGTTTTTTTTTTCAATATATGCAAAATTGGTGGTTAGCTTTTTTATGAATTGCTTCCTGATTTATAATTCCTTTCGATGGACAGTGTCTTCTAGCAGAGATGACAACGTGGGATACTCACATTCTCCGATAGTTTGCTTCAAGGGGAATAATCGTGAGTGCGCAGAGCTTGGGGCTTTGGTCGGCAGAGTGATCGCCCCTCAGTCCGACAAAGATCGATGTAGCAAGGGCTTGAATCCCACTCAGACCAAACTAAATATAAAAAAAAAAAAAAAAAACACTAAGTGGATTGGAAGAGTTACCAGGTAGTCGCCGAAGGTCAGGGATTTCCTTCGGGCAAAACGCTCCGTTTCCTGCCCCACTAGACCTGTCAACGCCACCAGAAAAGTGAAACAATCTTGAGTGCGGCGCAATAGGCCTACATCGATCAATCAATCAATCGACCAATCATTCAATCAATCAGTCAATCAAACAATCGATCAATGAAACAACCAATCAATCAATCAACCAATCAATCAATCAATCAAACAAACAAACAATCATTCAATCAATCAATCAAACTATCAATCTGAGTATCATTTTGATTGATCATTAGTACAGTATGAATCCATTTTCAGATACCACTCGTGGCTGATCTGCCAGTCGGTCAGAATCTACAGGATCACAATACTTTCTTCGGACTTGAATTCGAGATGAACAAACCGTATGCAGCTAACCTAACCCAAAACTCCAAAGACATTTACAATAGTATCCGAGCAGGTAACACTGTCTATTAATATATACATACCAGACTTCAGTAAAGTAGCATGAGCTGCCAAAATTCAAACTTTTTTCATAATTTCTTATCGTCACGACAGTAAGAGGCTTTGAAGGCCATCGAAAAACTAAACGATTGGCTTTGGATTGAGGAAAATTCGTACAGTTTGTGGCCTGTACGAACCGAAAACGTGTTGGAAAAGTAAACAAAATCTAAATAACCTGGACGACCATTCATTCATTCTCAGCCAAAAATTGATTCAAAGCAACACTTTATCGCTCTTTCTCGAGACCAGAAGCACTAAAAAGCTTCTGAATAATACGTTTTGAGAAAAATAGCCAATAATTTCAACATACTGTTTCAATATCAAAATTTCAACATTTTGGCAGTTCATGGTGAACACTGATAGACAACGAATGTAAAATGACCGACTCCAGGAATGGCATTGATACGCGAATTATTCATAAAACAGTGTAAATATAATGAGAATACCGGTTGATCTGAACGTTATTATTAATTATTTTATAAGTTACACCCCATTTTATAAAAAAACTAGTACTACGTACAACATTGTTCTGATTTGAGGCTCTCTAGGGCTCTTTGGAGTTTGGACATAGCTTGTGCAAGAAATGCCTCTCGTAACTGTAGTTTAACTAGATGTCACTATAGAGCCGTAACCCCCTGCCACAAGCCGATGTAAAGCAAGTCCCAGGGAGGGATTGTAAGACGCTCTGGCCCTATTTTAAAAAAAAACAAGATGTTACGTTTGTACAAACCAACTTTAAAGTGGCATGAGCTGCCAAAATGGTGATTTTTTGACGTTAAAACTGAATGCTGAAGTTATTTGCTATTTTTCTCAAGACGTATAATTCAGAAGCTTGTTAGCGCTTCTATAGTCTCGAAAATGTAAGGTAAAGTATTGTTTTGAACTAACTTTGGCTAAGAATGAATGAATGGTCGTCCCGGCTATTCAAATTTTGTTTATTTTTCGAACACTATGTCGGTTCGTACAAGCCACATACTGTATGGATTTTCCTCATTCCAACACATTTAGTATTTCGATGGCCTTCAAAGCCTCTTACTGTCGTAATGATCAGAAATTTTGGCAGCTCATACCACTTTAAGTTTATTTTTTGATGCGCCCGAATGTTGCTTTCGTGATCAAGGGCAGGGAAAATCAGTCTATAACAAGAATTCGAGTGTGTTGGCACCAGCTCCATACTATCTACTCATATATAAATATATATATGTATCAAGTTTGAGACAGCGGTCTTTCCCCAATATGTCCTGTGCTATATCGTATTTTATTTTTTATACCAGGTCCTATAGCTACCAACATCCTAGAAGCTACGGCCCTGGTCAGATCCAGACGTCAAATCCCAGGAAACCCTAACCCCGATCTTCATCTGGTGATGATCAGTGGCATGCTTGGGGCGATAGAAGGCTCGTCTTTCAAGAAAAACACCTGTATGAAAAATAAGGTATATCTAGTTGGCAGCTCGTTAGTCGTTATAAATACAAATTGAATCCTATAATTGTCCGAATGAAATCTGTCACTAGGCAATATTGTATTATTTATAAAATCTAGAAATAATTTAAAATGATCTATAATTGTGACGATTTCCAGGTTTATTTTCCTTAAAGCTTTATATGATAGCTTACTAATGAATTTATCAAAATAACGAACACTATGTATATAAAAAAGAAAAACAACCCAGCTTCGGTCATAAAACCATATGAGTTTGCATTTGTATATGATGGGCTTGTTGTAACTACGTTTTAGACGAAAAAGACCCAGTGCATTCTTGTCTACGACATTTTTGTTTCCATATTATTATGTAGTTCGGTTAGTTAAAAGTCCCCAAACTCTATGACCGAATTATATTTATGTTGCATTGACCAACGCAACGTCAATATACTTTGGCCAGAAAAAGTTTGGATATTTCCAACTAGCATTTGATCTGATTATGGTTGAAGGTCGATGCCGCAAAAGAAAAAGCACCGACAGCCACAGTCATTAATGTTCGACTTGAAATTGATCAACAGTAAATTTAGCATGTCGTGGAAGGTCTGATTGCAATATTATAGGTCCAAGTTTTACCTATACGCTATAGATTAACTGTGACTGCATCTGTTGCTGTGAAAGTTGAATTACGATTTATCTTTTGGCTTTTTTTTACTTAAGTACTGGGATGCCATGTTTGCGGGAAACACGGGTAAACATGGTTTCAATATCAATCCTTCAGTAACACATCCTCGCAGTAGAGGAGAGGTTCGGCTTCAAGACCCCAATCCTTTCTCCCATCCTGCGATTGATCACAGGAGTCTCTCTGATCCAGATGATGTCAAAACATTAATTGAAGGTACGTATGACGGCAGCTAATTGGTTGATGGTAGCGTATTAATTACGCAGTACTCGGGAATACTTAACGCATACGCTGTCTTTCCAAAGAAGGATATCTGGAGCCTGTTTCACAAAGCGGCGTAGCGTAAGTTTTCACGTAACTGCCATAGCAGCCCATACTGAAGAGTTACGTTAGTATGAAAGTTACGCCAAATATACATCTACGCCGCTTTGTGAAACAGGCCCCAGGAGCCTACATGTATTTCACAAAACGGCGTAGGTGTATATTTTTTGCGTAACTTTCATAGCAACCTCTACAGTATGGGTTACCATGGCAGTTACGTAAAACTTACGCTACGTCGCTTTGTGAAACAAGCGGTGTTTTGTTTATTGCCAGAGGACATAAATCTCCCATTGGTAGGGTACCTCGCTACCAGTCCACATAGAAGTGCTGTCATAGTTTTCTATAAATTGTCCATTTCAGGTGTAAAAGTTATATTCAACTTGGTACAGACAAAAGCGTTTCAGTCAGTGGGTGCGAGATTTACGAACCGAATATTACCCGATTATAAAGGGACTCCATTCACAGACGAGTACTGGGAAGAATTGATTCGTACATTTACGCATTACACATATCATCCTGCCGGCACATGTAAAATGGGATGCCCCGATGCCCGGACTACTGTGGTAGATTCAATGCTAAGGTGAGAACACAGTCTAGATTTAATTTGTATTTTTCGATGGATGGCAGAAAGTGGAAACGGATTCCACGGTTGATGATTTTGGCGGGGGGGGGGGGGTGTCATTTCAATCAATGGGGAGAAAATACGAACATTCGTTTGGTGGCTAATAACAATCATTCTACTCGACCTCATTAAATAAGTACCACACTAAAACATTTTGACTGAGAGTCTCAAACTCGCTTAAGGCCCGTTCTAACTGTGTGATTTGTGGTTTGGTCTTGTAGGATGCGATTAAAATGGACGCTTTTAATTGGTCAATATGATTTATCAACCTACCAAATGCATCTATTTTAATCACCTCCTACAACCAATGGCACATTGAGAATGGGCCTTTAAGGTATGTCTTCGAAAACTGATGCCATAGGTGAGTGATATTCTATATTTCGGCAGATCTAGGTATAGCCATCATCAGGAATATAATACAAGAAAGAAAACAACACACATATAAAGGTGCATGGGTTACATAACAGATAACATTCAGCCAGATTATAAGAAAAAAACAAAACCAAACTCCATACTCCACTCTTACATGTATTATATTCCTGATGATATTCCTGTCGAAATATAGAATATCATTCAACTATCTGGTTTTCAGAGTTGCGTTTCTTTTTTTATACAAAATTCTTCTGTGTTGGTAGGTAGGTCTTTGGATCTGCCGGAAAACGTCCCTTATAGCAAAATGCTATAATACCGTCTCTGGAAGATATAAATATTTATCAGTAGACGAATTTTTGTCTTTTCAGAGTAAAGGGCGTTAATGGTCTTCGAGTAGCCGATGCCTCAATCATGCCAGAAATAACATCAGCAAATCTCAATGGTCCGTGTGTCATGATTGGAGAAAAAGCGTCCGATATCATTCTAGGAAAGCACTGTCAATCGAAACTGTAAGATGAAAATGGCAGCGGACATGTAGGGCCTATGCTCGGTTGCAGTCGGAACTCCCTTCGGATATCTTCGCTCGCTACCGGTCGGCTTTGACACGCACGTAAATCCCCGAAGTTTCAGAGTGGCTCGGTTGCTGGGTCTAGTAAATTTTAAATTCAAAACAATTACCCCATTGGATATTGATCATACGCCGTATCTCTGTGGACATATCATGATTTATCGAGGAATAACTGTTATGGATGATTGTAGTACATTGTGTTCCGAAGATGAACGATACATCGCTGGTTGGATGGCAATTGAAACAAGCTTCGACTGTCTTCATTCGCTACCGGCCAGCTTTGACATGCCTGAAAGTTTCAGATTCGTTGGATGGTTCATCGAGGCACGCAAGTTACGGAGCGAGGCACACGCATAATGGACACAATTTCCCGTGCACGTGTGTTTCAGAGTTTATAATATAATGTTATTAATCAGCATATTCCCTATTGGCATTGTTACAGGTCCGAGGATAGTCGTATTGGTCCGAGGCCGAAGGCCGAGGGCTAATACGGCTGTCCGAGGACCTGTGACAATGCCAATAGGGAATATCCTGATTAATGAAAATTTTATTAATTGGCTTTCAATGTTTTTTTGCATAAAATATATGTGTACTTTAAAAATAATAGTGTTTTAATAGATACATTCGCAAATAAAGTTGACCATTATTTTCTTAAAAATTTCTTTAAAAAAATCTAGACGTAGTGTACCAAGAGTTGTCCCCCTTTTGTACATAAAACATAGGAACATATTTCTTTATTTTTACAAATTGTTATTAATGCAATTTTTAATTTATCTAATGAAATAGACGGAATATTTGTTTTTCTTTGACTGAACATTGGCTATTTTCTTTTTTTCTGTTGGTGAATTCAAGAAAAATAGCGTTGGGATTTTGAAGTGATAGTAATGAAACGGTCGCCATGTTTGATCTCGTATTGGCCCAGTCCGTATTGGCCTTGTTTGTTCGTATTAGCCCAGTTTGTTCGTATTGGCCCTGGTTAGCTCTGTATGAGTGTGACCGTTTCTCCGTATTATGCCAATAACATTGAAAGTCAATTAATAATATAATGTTATTAATCAGGATATTCCCTATTGGCATTGTTACATGTCCGAGGATAGTCATATTGGTCCGAGGCCGAAGGCCGAGGGATAATACGGCTGTCCGAGGACCTGTGACAATGCCAATAGGGAATATCCTGATTAATGAAAATTTTATTAATTGGCTTTCAATGGTTTTTTTTTTCATAAAATATTTATATAATTTAAAAATATTAGTGTTTTAATAGGCCGCGAAAATCAGGAATATTGTTTACATTAAGTCCGTTTTCTGTATTTTTCCCAGACAATATAAGTTAGGAACTTTCTATTTTTACCAAAATTTAAAAGTTTGGACGTCACTTTGCATTTTTAATTTGAATTTGAAAATTTGAGTTGTTAGGTACCCGGAACGTAAACAAACCACACTGCCCCCTATTGGCGATTTTATGTTTCAGTCGAGTGAGTGAACTAATGGCACAGAGGAATTTTACGTAGGCCTATTTATCTGAGAAATACAGACTGACGATCGGTTAAGAGCGACTGGAAAAGCCTGCTGATAATTGTTTGAGCGTAAACCACAGATAAAAAGGCCTGAAATGAGGGTAATCCAACACGAAAGTTGACCGACACTGGTCGTTGTTGTTGTAATCAGGCTTCGATTCTTCGTTTGTTTTTCACCCCATTTCTACATTCTAACGCTAACTAGACATGTTTTATGTGTCTTATGTTTAAGTTTAGTTGTATTAGTCGTAGTAAGCTCATGTAAATTGGTTTTCTTAGCAAATTTAAACAGGCTACGGCGGCAAGTGGGCCTTTAAAAAATTCTTTAAAAAAATCTAGGTGTAGGGTACCAAGAGTTGTCCCCCTTTTGTACATAAAATATAGGAACATATTTCTTTATTTTTACAAATTATTATTAATGCAATTTTTAATTTATCTAATGAAATAGACGGAATATTTGTTTTTCTTTAACTTTACATTGGCTATTTTCTATTTTTCTGTTGATGATTTCAAGAAAAATGGCGTTGGGATTTTGAAGTGATAGCAATGAAACGGTCGCCATGTTCGATCTCGTATTGGCCCAGTCCGTATTGGCCTTGTTTGTTCGTATTGGCCTAGTCTGTTCGTATTGGCCCTGGTAAGCCCTGCATGAGTGTGACCGTTTCTCCGTATTTTGCCAATGACATTGAAAGTCAATTAATAAATATAATTATTGTCAAGTGGTTTATATTTAATACACAAAGATGTCTTGTTTCTCAATGTAGACCTATATATTAGTCCAGGCTCATTGCAACCAAAAAGCGGGCAGTAGGCTAGTCTTCCCCTGAATTCACTTTTGCCTTCTCTCATCTCGAACTCGACGCCATTGATGACGTAACACTGTTTAGCAGTTTTTCAGTTTTTACCCCACGGGCAAATTTTGCCCGAAGGGTATTGTCGTTGCCTCCGTCGTCCGCCTGTCTGTCTGTCCGTGTGTCCGTCTGTCCATTGGTCTTTGAAACTTCACACATTTGTTCAATACAGCAAGTACAAGAAGCCTATTCAAAATCAACGCGCTCGGATGTTTCTTTCAATAGTTATGCCCCTTTTATTATCGCTGCTATAAAAAGCCTTGTAAACACATTATCTAAAAAAGACTTTACCTTACAACTTAAAAACTTCACACATTTGTTTAATACAGCAAGTACAAGAAGCCTATTGAAAATCAACGCGCTCGGATGTTTTTTTTTCAAGAGTTATGCCCCTTACATTACCGCTGCTATAAAAAGCCTTGTAAACACATTATCCAAAAAAGTCTTTGTGACCGTTTCTCCGTATTTTGCCAATGACATTGAAAGTCAATTAATAAATATAATTATTGTCAAGTGGTTTATATTTAATACACAAAGATGTCTTGTTTCTCAATGTAGACCTATATATTAGTCCAGGCTCATTGCAACCAAAAAGCGGGCAGTAGGCTAGTCTTCCCCTGAATTCACTTTTGCCTTCTCTCATCTCGAACTCGACGCCATTGATGACGTAACACTGTTTAGCAGTTTTTCAGTTTTTACCCCACGGGCAAATTTTGCCCGAAGGGTATTGTCGTTGCCTCCGTCGTCCGCCTGTCTGTCTGTCCGTGTGTCCGTCTGTCCATTGGTCTTTGAAACTTCACACATTTGTTCAATACAGCAAGTACAAGAAGCCTATTCAAAATCAACGCGCTCGGATGTTTCTTTCAATAGTTATGCCCCTTTTATTATCGCTGCTATAAAAAGCCTTGTAAACACATTATCTAAAAAAGACTTTACCTTACAACTTAAAAACTTCACACATTTGTTTAATACAGCAAGTACAAGAAGCCTATTGAAAATCAACGCGCTCGGATGTTTTTTTTTCAAGAGTTATGCCCCTTACATTACCGCTGCTATAAAAAGCCTTGTAAACACATTATCCAAAAAAGTCTTTAACTTACAACTTTGAAACTTCACACATTTGTTTAATACAGCAAGTACAAGAAGCCAATTGAAAATCAACGCGCTCGGGTGTTTTTTAAGAGTTATGCCCCTTACATTACCGCTGCTATAAAAAGCCTTGTAAACACATTATCTAAAAAAGTCTTTAACTTACAACTTTGAAACAGCAAGTACAAGAAGCCTATTTAAATCGATGTGCTCGGACATGGTTTTCAAGAGTTATGCCCCTTACATGACTATCAACCAAAAACCTCCTTGTAAATGTGATGCATGTATGTGGAGTAGTTGTTCACTCACAACGAATTGTCTGGAAAATAAATATATCTTCGGTTTCTTTGGCCCAGACCCGAGGGGTCCTGATGGCGACAGCCACTTATTAAACGTTATATTCACTTTACAAAAAGTTAAATTATTCACGAATGTCGTAGTGACCCTATTTGAGTTAGTTATGTTGTTATTTACTGTCAAAATCTGACCGCAAACTGCAGTCTACTCCATGTTTTTGATTGCAATGAGTCCTGACGCCAAAATACGACCGTAAGTAACAATAAAAATAGCCATTTTGGAGTAAAAAGTCGAACCGTGTATATATCAACAGATTTTGAAGAGGTGCTCTAAATAATTGGACTTTTTCAACTCTAAACCTCAGAACTGACCACCAGAGGCTTCTAATATTAGCAAAAGTGGCATGCGGTCCGACGAATTACCGGAATGTACCAAGATGGACCGGAATGTACCGAGATGTACCGGAATGTACCGAGATGTACACAAAAAACTCATTTAGGAGGTTTATATCGTGGATCAAACACTAAATTAATACCATAGACTTCGACATTACATATTTCTGATGAATTATTGCCCAAAAGGTGCCGTAAAGACGAAGTTCTTGTCGTAATCGCTCGCCTAAGGGAGATAACTTCAGACATATATTGATAGCCCACTAAACTTGCCGTACTGGGTAATGAGTTAAATAATATGTGAGGGGGGGGGGGGGGGGGGGGGTGGTTATTAAGTTCATCAAAATATTTAGACAAATTTCGTACAAGAAGAGTTAGTTAATTATATTTTTTAAATTAAGAATCGGCCTTACAGGTGAGTGGGATTTAACGTCGCTTTCAACATCTTATCGCAGGGGGCCTCCGTGGCTCAGTAGGTAGAGCGTTGGACGCTCAATCCAAACAGCCTTCCACCAATGGGTCGCAGGTTCGTATCCCACTCAGTCCAAAAAATTGGAAAATTTTCTGACTGGGTTTTCACTCGAACGACCTATGTGGGATGGTTGCCAGTTACCAGCGGAAGGTCGTGGGTTTCCTCCGGGCATAGAGCCCGGTTTCCTCCCACAATAAAACTGGCAACGCCCCTATATAAGTGAAATAATCTTGAGCGCGCGTAAAACACCAAACAAGCAATCAGTCTTATCGCAAGCTACAAAATAAGAGCTGACAATGATGCCCGACTTAGGATGTAGGCTACACTTAAGCATTGAAGCACACACCTTCGGTAGGTGTGGTTTACTGGCTTTATCAATATTTTTTTTATTTCAATGTCAATCCTTTAGTTTTTCAAGGTAAATGTACTCCAAATGCTGAACTGTGCTTGACAATCGAGATTCATGAAGAAATGTCTGAATTTTGGCAGGCCGCACAGTTTTGATTGATTAATTGATCGTTTGATGTTTTATGTCGCGCTCAGGATTATTTCACTTTATATGGCGGCGTTGGCAGTTTTATTGTGGGAGGAAACCAGGCTAAATGCCCGGAGGAAACCCACGACCTTCCAATGGTAACTGGCAACCATCCCACATAGGTCGTTCGAGTGAAGCGCAGCTTTGAAGCTTAACTTGAAAACAACAAGTTTTAACATTAGGAATTGAAATTAGAACAAAATGTTTGTAAACTGTTTGACTGGTCCAGCAGCCCATTTATTAATCCAAGAAATCAGTATATTTGTAAATATAATATAAACAAAACATTGGTGTAAAGACAAGTGGTGGTATCATTTCCAAGTAAATAGAAAGACTTCATCATGGGGTATTAGAAACGTATAGATATATATGACATTATTAAAGGCGCACTCAAGATTATTTCACTTATATGGCAGCGTTGCCAGGTATAGTGGGGGATGCTCTTTCACCCCCGACCTTCGGTTAGTACCTGGCAACACTTATGGCAATCCAGTGAAAAATACACAGAAAAATTCTTAGGATTATTTACAAAATGGAGAAGGACTTCGCTCAAAATTATCGATGACCAGTTCAAATGACACCATAGGTTCAATGTTAATCAAAACCATAACACCCACATTCCTTGGGAGTGCAAAATACTATAAATTTGGGTTCAAAATATAGCATGTAAATATGTACATCAGGTATATTTTATAGAAAAATTATAAAAGAATATCACAGGACAGCCAGCTGTCTTCATTGGGACTCAACAATAAAAATATTGATTTATATAACCACAAAACATTTCTTTGCGGGAATCAGGACCCTGTTTCACGTAAGTTTTTATGCAAATGCCTTAGCAACCCATACTGTATAAAAAATACATCTACGCCGCTTTGTGAAACAGGCTCCAGCTCTCTAGTTATTTTAGTCAAGAAATTATTTGCATGCCAGTGTTTTTTTTTGTTGTAAATTAGAAAATAAAAATAGATATATCAGTTGGACTATGCATTTCTGTACATATATATAACATTATGAGGAAATGGATGTTGGACATGGATTATTCCCAGATACTGACCCGCAGGTTTGTGCAGACCATGCATGAAACTAAATGACAAACTTTATGTAAAGCTACATGAAAATCTGGTATAATTTATGGAAGATATCATCGTATCAAAGTGTTCTAGTACATTTTAAACCATCTTACAAAACTGACTGTATAACATATGACGCCATCAAAAGAAAATAGAAATAATAGCATTCTAATTGAAATCAGTTTCAGAACAAGATCATTATTTTCTTTTTATACTTTAATGGCCCCATGAATTCAATACTCTATATATAAATATAATACTCTAGTTTTGACTATTTCTGCCTCCTCTGGTAGAGGTACATATATCAATGTTACCTAGCACCAAACCATAGAGACACCGGTGTTTTTAATTCTTTTCTGATATTCAGTATTGAAAACAAGTAGCATGTCTTCACATTTTTCATTATACCTTGCTTTGAGTTGATCTCTCTGCATATTTAACAGATTTGCGAACCTGTTGCAACCTTTTGGGGTGTTTTTTGAAGTAGACGACAGCTCCAACAACAAGAAGAATTATTAAGCAGCCAACAACCGCTATGCCAACGTAGAGCCCAACATTTCTATGCGATCTTGCAATGTATACACCCCCACTGTCCGCCAAAAATCTGGCTTTTCCATCTTGGATGGTGGATTCTACAAGTACCCATGATGCAAAGTTTTGCGGGTTGCTTCGATATATTTCTGTGTGACAGTTGCAATTATCGACACTCATTTCCATTGTAAAGCTCGTTCCTTCTGCCACCAGCTTTCCTGCAGGACGAACCACAACAAAGTCACTGCTGTAGTAATCTCCTACCTATGTCAGAGAGAGAGAGAATAAAAAGTATTGGGGCACACATATAACAAAATTGGGTATAAATTTCAAAATCTTTAAAAGTAATACATTATTCAGAAATTTGAAATTACAATGAAAAATTTTCTTACAGAGAGATGTCTTCCTTGTTTCTTTATTTCCTCCTCGCCTTTATCCCTGGTCCAGCTTTCCAGTCGTATTTTATGAAGTCTGTCAAAAACCCCAGTTCCAACCTGGCCTGATATACTCCTATTAAACAGATAATATTTGGTCATAACATACATGTAAACAGATAATATTTGGTCATAACATACATGCAAACAGATAATATTTGGTCATAACATACATGCAAACAGATAATTTTTGGGCATAACATACATGTAAACAGATAATATTTGGTCATAACATACATGCCAACAGATAATATTTGGTCATAACATACATGTAAACAGATAATGTTTGGTCATAACATACATGCAAACAGTTAATATTTGGGCATAACATACATGTACATGTAAACAGATAATATTTGGTCATAACATACATGTAAACAGATAATGTTTGGTCATAACATACATGCAAACAGATAATATTTGGGCATAACATACATGTAAACAGATAATATTTGGTCATAACATACATGTATGCATAATCAATTAATATACATGTACGTACATGTAGTAATATACTTTCAATAAGAATGGACTATCTGGTTGATTGATTAATGTTTAACACTCAGATTAGTTCACTTTAACAGCAACATTTTCACGTTTTAATAGGGGGAGGAGAAAGGGGGTTGGCTCTTTTCCTAGAAGGTAGTCTTAACTGAGTACCATTCTAAGTGTGAAAAGCAAACTCGGAAGCTATTTTATTGTAAAATATATTTCAAACAAGCTCTTATGTTTTGTTTCTTTGGAGTTTACAAGAGAAGTCAACAGCAACTTGAGCCTCTTTGACAAAAACCATGTACCGTAGTGTCTTAACACAATTGTCATTGCAAAATATCTCTCCAGTATGTTGTACCACATCGTCGAAACCCACGGTTAAAAATTCCGCTTACGCTCACATTACCCGTGGAACAAGTCGGACCCTGCCCGTCGTTTCTAATTTAATATGCATGTAGATTTTGATTGGTTCCGCCACAAAACTGTGGCGGAAAATTTCACCAATCAGAATCCGCGTTGCGTCAGCATCTTAGCAGTGTTCAAAACAAAGATGGACGACTTTTCAGTTGTATCACAACTCACATGTCCTATTGGGGGCCGCCATCTTTGTTTTTACTTCAATTCGATAAACGTGTCTCCAAAACTGAAGAGTTAAAAACGTTTATAAGAAATCGTTTGATTGGTCCGACAGAAAATGGGCGTTCCCAGAAAACGACGCTTAACGAGGCAATTGACCCAGGGGTAAGAGGTGAGCTTGTCGAGAATTTAACCCTGGGTATCCGAGGATGGTTGTACCATGACATCTCTGTAAGTGGCATTTAGGAGTTGATCATGATATTTAGAAATGCAACCCATAAAAAAAACATGTTCATTTCTTGTACCATGACAGTTTAACATAAAAACTTAGCCAATTGACAAGGAAAAAGGATTAACAAGTCTTACCCATCAGCCAAGCTGAAAGAACCGCCATTCCAACCGATTGCTACAGTAGTCACCAGGTAATCATACACCAGTAATCTCCCTTTATGATCTCGATTGGAAAAGTTATTGTTCCTGGTGGACATGTAGTGATATGTGCCCTTCTCAGTGACCTTTTTAGGGGTCAAATCAAAGTAAGTCCCAGCATCGTCCAATTCTGACATCTCTCCGCCAAACTGACCTAATTATTAAAAGAGAAAGGAAATAACAAAATAAATGTGTGTTGGGGTTGCAAAAAATCATTTTGAAAGCCAGGTTAATTGTAATCTACCATAAATGGGTTGGGGAGAGGGTGTAAATGGGCTAAATGTTGGGAGAAAATATCACACAAATTCTGATAACATAGCTAATTTTAATATTCAATCTGAAACAATGCTACATATCAGACGAGAGTAAATCACGAGTGAGCTTGATTAATTGATTTTAAAAATCAAGTTTCTAAAAATATGGGGAAAATACAAACAATTTGATTAACATTATAAAGTAGAGTGAGCAATCCGAAGAAAGACATGTAATGAAAATAACGATATATATAGGCAGTAGAAAAGGATTTAAAACAACACATATGTAGGGTAACACATGTTGTTTTAAATCCTTTTCTACTGCCTATATATACCGTTATTTTCATTGTATCACTACTCCTGATGATGGTTTGAGAATAAACCGAAATATTGAGTTAATATGTCTTTCTTCGGATTGCTCACTCTACTTTATTATGTCAAGCTAGTCAGTGGAAATTCTAATATTTGATTAACATTACTTTCACTACTAACCATTTGAAAGAAATGCCAGGTGCTCTAAGTCTGTCTTGCTTAGACCAAAAAAGGAGGCGTTTGACAAGTGCATGGGATAGTTGGTACCGAAATGGCCATACTTCATACCAGGGCCGTATTGAATACCACTGCCTTCTGGAAAGACTTGTGAATTCAAAATAACGATATTATTACGATCGGTTCCAGCGCGGCCTTGACCATCATTATTCTGTGGATTTGTGTTGGATCCTGTCCACCTGAACAGAAAAGTTAAAACAATAAAACATTGTCTTTTTTCCATCATTGGTTAATATTGGTCAAAGTTAAATTTAACGTAAACCCCCATTGCTCATGCTTCACTTTAACCGACCAAGTGTATAATAGATATTAAATCATTATTTAAAGCAATTAGAAACTTGTTTATTTTAGACAAGAAAATTTTCACTGTGCCTGTGTGTTTTAGTGTTCATAGATAGGCCTATATCTTACTGTATGTGTACGTAGTCTCTGATCCCGACCTCCAAAGTATTGGGTACAAAATCATACTCAACAGCAGGATAAACTTGTACAATATTTCCACGCTTTCCACGAACGTTCAAATTGTGAATAACTCCATCTTGAAATTCTTCTGGAGGCCGACGAATTTGGAACATGTGCGACCTGTAAAAATGTTGATTTTTATCACAAACTAATTTCAAAGCAATTGAACTGATCATTAGTTAGCAAGTTCATTGTTGATTAGACATAGGTCAATTCACACCAAATAAAAAATAAAATAAAATAAAATATGGTGACGGTAGATAAAAGTTATGTTTTTTAAGAAACACCAACCTGTCTTGAAAAACTCTCCCAAATTGAGCAGTGTTTACGGCCAACTGGAGCTCGAAGTCCAACTCTGGATCAGAAAATAGCTTCACGTTGGGATTGTTCTTAAATACATAACCTCTCTCTATGGCTGCCTCCTCCGAAGAGAAACCAAATTTCTCAAAAAGTTTTATATCCGAATTTTCTTTGGCATCTGTGTTCCATGGATCGTAGTCATCTGTAGAAACATTGTACCTGAAATAACAGACGAGGGTTAATTGATTGGGCTTTTGTGATTGATTGACTGATTGATGGATTGATTGGGCTTTTGTGATTGATTGACTGATTGATGGATTGATTGGGCTTTTGTGATTGATTGACTGATTGATGGATTGATTGGGCTTTTGTGATTGATTGACTGATTGATGGATTGATTGGGCTTTTGTGATTGATTGATTGATGGATTGATTGGGCTTTTGTGATTGATTGACTGATTGATGGATTGATTGGGCTTTTGTGATTGATTGACACGGTCAACCTGGCTACCCTTCAACATTGGCTGATGGAACTGAATAAATCAGACAGGTTATTTTTCCACAGGAAACCCTGACCTTAGGCAAGTACTTCACATATGACAATCTAGTGAAAAATCCATTTGCAAATGTTTCAATTTTTATTTGGTCTCAGTTTTAGGCACAAAAAGATGCACTTGTGAAAATAGCCCATGAATTATCAGCTAAAAAAAATTAAAAATCATACAAACACACTGATTTTTTCTGTCAGACAAGTTCAAATAATTTTGGGTAACACAAACCTTATCCTAAGAGCACAAAACTCTGCCTCAATATCTGGGAGTGTCCAGTTATAGACGTTCGGGACTCCATCTACCCCGTTACCAAGGTGATTATCTCGTGTGAACTCAGTTTCTCTACAATCAGGGGGAGGTAATCCATGGGCAGGTAACTCTGTCCATTTGGCTTGAACGCAATCTTTTTTCCCAGGAGGAAAACAGTATTTCTGTGAAAACAAAAACTTATTGTGTCATTGTTTAAGGAGAGATACTTTATTCTTAGATGCAACTACGGACAATGAATGACTGGTTGATTGATGTTTTATGCACAATCAAGGCTACCTTACTTATACGCCGGCATTGCCAGGTTTATTGGGTGATGAAAACAAGCTGTTTGCTCAGAGGAAACATGCAAACTTCAGGGAGTGCCTTGGGTCAATAGAGTAGGAGGAATAATTATTGAAATGTTAATTTACATCAGTATCAATAGCGAGCGGAAATATGGCGAGAATTCTACAAATTTGTTCTCACCGGTGAGGTCATCGCACATGTATGTGGAGAGCTTTTTATCATTCAAATGTAATGCTCAGTTCTAAAGTTGTGGAATAAAAAGCATCGAGCAAATAGACAATGCCATCAAAAAAGGTCATCTGTCACCAGATATTGCGAAATATCTGAGAGAACTTTCAGGCCTAATGGATAGATTATTCAGCTATTTATGTAGTATTGCATTATAATACATGTATATGGCAAGTATGAAGGTACATGTCTATATCATTATGGTAAATAGCAGTTAAAGGTGTTTTTAAATATTATTATTATAGAACAGGTGATAAATTGTAATAATTCAATAGAATATGATAAAAGCCTTAAATTCATTAATGTATAGATATTCATTAGGCATACTAAGCCCAATTGGTTCAACTGATACTTAAGAGTTTCATGTTACTCTTACGATTTTCAATAGGCCTAGCATTGCCAGATATGGTTACCAATACTTCGTGGCTACATTGAATGGCAACCAAGTTGAAATATTGAACACCAAAAAGCCTTAAATGGCTGCAGCGGTTAGAAGAAATAGTCAAGATTCCTTGGATCGTGCTTGTTATCAGGGGCCTGTTTCACAAAGCGGGGTAGATGTATTTTTTGCGTAACTTTCATAACATCTCTCCAGTATGGGTTGCTATGGTAGTTAAAAACTTACGCTACGCCGTTTTGTGAAACAGGCCCCAGTTCTCATGCTAATGACCCACAGCCAAGTCGTATGATCTTATGGCAAACTGAATGTAATCCTACCTCACATGCGACTTGCGTTATCGGTAGCGACAGTCGGCCACTTTGACCACTCTTCATCACATCCAGGGGAAGAACGCATTCCCACCTTGACTTCACGTTCTGACTTTCCCTCTCATAATATTCACATCTTTTAGGGTCATTAGTCATAACAGCAATGTCCTGATGAATATAAAACAACAGAAGAAGACATGGGAACCTTGGGATGAAGGAACATTTGATCTTTCTGTTCGCTACATGTGCCCTGTCGAAACATTTGTACATTTTAGACGCACTCTGCAAAATAGCTCAGTGAGGTCATGGAATTTCTAACGTCCTAAAGCCCACACTAGCAGGGTTTCATAGAAGTTCAAATTTTTGAGGCCATAAACCTATGTTTTGAGTTAATTCCACTGGAGTATTTTAGTTACCAGAAATTAAAGAGGCATGACCCGCCAAAATTCAAACTTTTTTCATAATTTCTGATCGTCACGACAGTAAGAGGCGTTAAAGGCCATCGAAAAACTAAATTATTGGCGTTGGAATGAGAATCAGTATGTGGCCTGTACGAACCGAAAATGTGTTCGAAAAGTAGACAAAATTTAAATAACCGAGACGACCATTCATTCATTCATTCATTCTAAGCCAAAGTTAGGTCAAAACAAATTACTTTATCGTACATTTTCGAGACTAGAAGAACTAAAAAGCTTTTTTTTTTTTTTTGAGAAAAATAGCCAATAATTTCAACATTCTGTTTTAACGTCAAAATATCAACATTTTGGCAGCTCATGCCACTTTAAATATTTCTTTGCAAAATTAACTTAAATTCAGTATTTTATGGAGTGATTTGAGTTTTTGAGGCAGATATTCGACCTCAAAACTTGACTTCCAGGAAACCCTGACTAGACGTAGTTTTGTCTAACCCTTTGGAACGTTTGGCCTAAACACATGGAGCTGAAAAATATTGCAAATAAGACAGTTAAAATTGATTGATAGATGGTGCTGAATTTTATTTCATTTACATGACGGCATTAATGTGTGGTGTTTTATGGGGGAGGACCCCCTTCAGTAACCCTTCAAAATAGGGAGATCAAGAGAAAAGCAATTCAACGTTTGGGAAGTGGGCTCACACGCCATCATTGGAAAGCTTTTCTTGGCGTGAGACGGTAATATTCTACAGACTGAGCTAGAGAGGCCTCACATTGGATTCAGTTGATTGATTGATTGGTGTTTTATGCCGCGCTCAAGATTATTTCACTTATATGGCGGCGTTGCCAGTTTTATTGTGGGAGGAAACCGGGCTCTGTGCGCGGAGGAAACCCACGACCTTCCGCTGATAACTGGCAACCATCCCACATAGGTCGTTCGAGTGAAAACCCAGTCAGAAAATTTTTCAATTTTTGGTCTGTGTGGGATTCGAACCCGCGACCCATGGATACAGTTGAAGAGTATTAAAGGCTTAGTGACTCTGAATAAATTGAATAGTCATAATGCAGTTCATCTTTTTTATTCTCATGTGTATTTATGAACACCACAACACACGGGCACAAGGAAAATCTTCTTGTCTAGCTAAAATAACCACGGGGACAAGTTTCTAATTGTGTTAAAAGAGGTATATCATTTTAGACCTTTATACCCCATCATAAATTGCTGTAATAAACTACATGTAAACCTATGATATTTCATTAGGCTGACAACTGACAGGAGCTTGGCCTTGGTCAGTAGAATTTTCCTGTACATGTAGGGCTACATTTTGTAGTAGGCCTACAGTTAATTGGGACATAATTCAGTCCATTCAGCAAAAGTAGGTCATCTTGAAAGAAGGGTTGACTCAGGTTTCTGGGACAAATTAATAAACAAAGACACTATTTAACACGGCATGAATTATCAAGGAAGCAGGAAGTATTTGAGTTCGTGGTCGGACAGAGGAGTTTGTGGTTTTGTGGTGGTGTTCTCAGCTGGGACAATTCCCTTCTTTGTATATGTTTTTGAGCACTATAACACACGGGCACAGGGAAAATCTTCTTGCCTAAAATAACCACGGAGACAAGTTTCTTATTATATGTATCCTCAATCTTTGAAGGATACTCTTGTTTAATCCATGCCCCATTATCACACTCAGTATTATTTCACTGACTGATGGTTGATTGATTGACTGACTGATGTATGATTGATTGACAAAGGCTACATATATTTAAGAAATTTGTTACTGCACACCCTATTGTAAATAGAGTTTTACACAATGGGGCCGGACAATGAGGATATTGATTAAGAATACATGATGCCCCCCCCCCCCCCCACTTTCATAGAAGGAGTTATAGGAGGGGTGGGGGGAGGTTTCTCATTGTCTCATTAGGCTGATGATAGGCAGTCGATATATTGCACATATGAATCCTTATCAGTCTAAAAAAAGGTTTTTCACTTGATGGACCTATTCAGAAGGGTTACTAGACACCGCAGAAGGTCAGAGCCCCCCCCCCCCCCCCCCAAATATGCTGTAGGCCCTAAATTTTCGAATGAAATCATCAAACTGTTGATGAATCTTAAACTTTCATAGGCCTACCTTCCATTGTGAAGATCTCCAATAAGGGAAATAATCCCGTTCTTCTGGACACTCATAACCTCTTCTAGTACCCCCTGGATTTTGTCTAGTATGTATAGCACGCTGACCTTTCAGTTTCTGTAACAAAATAAACAGGACAAAGACATTAGCATAACGTGTGAATGTGTGTACACACAGATCTAAATAATAAACATTGCCTAAGGAACAATGAGGTATATTATAGACGGCTTGGTTGATGTTTTATGCGGCACTAAAGATTATTTCACTTAAATGGCGTCGTTAGGTTTAGTGGGGAAGGAAACCGGGCTCTTTGCCCAGAGGATCTCCTGACCTTCGCTGAGTACCTGACAATTCTTCCACATACATGTACAAGCATCAAGTAAAAAATTCACTCAGAACGTTTAATTTTTATTTGGTCAAAGTGGGATTTGATCCTGTGCCACATTGATGAAAGGCCTGTGTTGGGCCGAGGGACGATCACTCTAATCACGCTGAGCCAGAAAGCCTGTGCCCTGAGTACGTTACAGTGATTTATGTGTTACGGCGTGGTCAAGATTATTTCCCTTACAGTCTGAGTGTATATGGCGATATTGGCAGGTTTAGTGGGGGAGCAAACCGGGCCCATTCCCCGAAGGAAACCCCCGACCTTTAGAGAGTACCTGGCAAGTCCTCCATATATGTGGACTGAGCCGAGTATGGTAGAAGATCTGGGTATATGAGAAGTACATGTCCGTAGATCAAGACATTGTGCATTAATTTGACTTTACAACCTGATTTTTTTTACTGCATTCTAGAGTATCATTATTATGGTTATACATTTGTAGTCATCAGAGGGGAAACATAGCCTAAAATACTCTAGGAATTATTTCTCTATCATATACATGTACATGGGGAGAAAGTTCAACTACCTGATCAGCTATAAACAAGCCTTTATTTCTCTCTGTTTTCTGACATTTAAGATAAGAATGGTAATCCTCATGCATGCCATACTGTCTGTCATAATCACAATCTGAATCTGAACACTGGGCTTGATTCACAGGTATTGTCCTACAAATAGAGAATTGAAAAAGATAATATTTTCTGATTATTCATGACATGTTATAAATGATTATTTTTAATAAATTTGAAAGTCGAAAAAAATAAAAAACAATGATGTCTCCATGTTTATATGTTATTCTCCTTTTGGTAAATAAATAAGTTATTTCTTAACACTGCCATAGCGTACTTTATCTAACATGGTATCACGGTTACAAAAGTTTTTATAAATAATCTCTTCTCGAGTGTGACATGTTCTGGCCAAACTTTCCAAAATGTTAGTCAAGCCTATAAGAGCGTTGGCTTTGTTACATTAGAAATATCATGACAACTGTTTGAACTCTCTGGGTTTCATTCTAAAGAGAAATAATTTAGGCATCACCACGATGATAATGACATCTAGACAGGTGTTGAAAGTTCAGGGGAGCGTTTCACGAAGCCGTTGCACAGTGCTATCAATCGCAGTTGCCATGACGTATCTCTTCAATATGGTATCCAATGGCAACTAGGCTTCGTTTGGGATGCGACTGCTTTGTGAAACGAGCCCCAGGTTGTTCACGATGATAAAGACATCTAGACAGGTGTTGGAAGTTCAGGTTGTTCACAGAAACTGGTGATGCATTCTCGTTAAAATATTATGACGTCACTGAGCTATACCGCTAAGCCTGTCCAGCGTTATGGAACATTTGGACTGGACATGTGACACTGACGGGCAGGTCAATTCTTTGGATAAATATCCTACTAATTTCTTTTTTTTTTGTTTCATAGAAAAAAATATCAGGATTTTGGCAGCATATGCCCACATGAAAATTAAAAATATAAAGCATTTTAAAAATAATTAATTTAATTTAAGAATAAAAAGCTTGCAGGATTTAATAATAAATGTTATTAGAATAGCTAATTAAATTAATGTTTTTATGTGACAATTAGGATGTTTACCTGGTGGATGCCCCATCTCGTAATCTGTCATCGCACATATACTGTAGAATAATTTCACAATGAGAGTTTGCAGAGTTACATGAATGCTGATTGGTCCTGAATAGAAGAATGCAGAGTTACATGAATGCTGATTGGTCCTGAATAGAAGAATGCAGAGTTACATGAATGCTGATTGGTCCTGAATAGAAGAATGCAGAGTTACATAAATGCTGATTGGTCCTGAATAGAAGAATGCAGAGTTACATAAATGCTGATTGGTCCTGAATAGAAGAATGCAGAGTTACATGAATGCTGATTGGTCCTGAATAGAAGAATGCAGAGTTACATGAATGCTGATTGGTCCTGAATAGAAGAATGCAGAGTTACATGAATGCTGATTGGTCCTGAATAGAAGAATAAGATTATTGACAGACATTGTTAGGGTTACGACACTCCAAGAGGGGAGGGGTGGGGGGGGGGGGGGATTTTAAATTGTGACGAGGTTGATAATTCTCCAAAGGCATATTGAAGGTTAAAGTTTGATAACTTGGTTAGAGGTTTGACTCAAGTGGGGTGGACGTTGGAGTCAAGTTAGCCGAGAAATCTTGTCCGTGTGTCTTTTCTTTATTTCTATATTACCACACATGTGGTGCATACGTCAGGGAGTGTATGCTAGATTCTAAGCACCGCAGAGACTGATTATTCGGGCTAGAGTCAAGTGGTCATAATCAGGGTTGAGAGTTTGCAGACGGCCATTCAGGAAGGGTGGGGGAGGGGGGGGGGAGTGTCCCGCAATGTCCAAAAACCTCCACAAACATGGTGTAATTTTAAATGATGCTCACGAGAACCAACATTGTGCAGACTGTTTGATATAGTTTCAATAGCACTAATAGGATGTGATCATCTTCGGACATCCATGAATATCCTAATTCTCAACAAGCTTGCTTTTTAAAGTGAGCGTGAGTGTAAGTTTTAATTATGGGTTCTGACCATGGGATAGGAAATGAGTAACCCTGTATCTTTACTGTGGTCCAAAAAGTGGTTTTCTTTTGTACTATTTAATACCACCATTCAGCAATGAGTAAAGTTTTAAACAATTAAGGCACTCATTGTGTGAATCAGTAAATGTAGGGCAGTAGGACAGTGGAAAAGTAGCAATAAAACCTTATCTGGTTATTTACATTGCCCTACACTACCCTCATTAATAGAAAACATACAACTTCCTTAAATAATGTATTATGGTTTTATTATCATTTCCCAGTCATCATGAAACAGATTTCATTCCTAGCTGGTGTATGCTACTTATGACGAATAGGCATTTGGCTTTAAAGTGGCATGAACTGCCAAAATTCAGACGTTTTTCATAATTTCTGATCATCACGACAGTAAGAGGTTTTGAAGGCCATCGAAAAACTAGATGATTGGCGTTGGAATGAAGAAAATCCATACAGTATGTGGCCTGTATGAACCGAAAACGTGTTCGAAAAGTAAACAAAATTTAAATAACCGGGACGACCATTCATTCATTCTAAACCTAAGTTAGTTGAAAACAATGCTTTATCGAGACTATAAGTAATAAAAAGCTTCTAAATTGTACATCTAGAGAAAAGTAGCCGATAATTTTAACATTCTGTTATAATGGCCAAATATCTCAATTTTGGCAGCCCATGCCCCTTTGAGTAATGTATTATCGTTTTATTATCATTTGCCAGTTATCATGAAACTGATTTCATTCCCCAAAAAATTCTTATGAAAATATTATAACAATTGCCTGACTGCCTAAGCAAAAGTTAACTTAATATAATAGCCGTATCTACATGTATGTAGATTGTGTAAATTACATATAGATCAGGAAGTCGCTATTTAGTATTGGACTGATGGTGAACTTTAGCATTTAGATTTATGAACAGCCAACACACCCAGACAGGGAAAATCTCTAACATTTTTTAATATACTTATGTTCTCACAAACTGTGGCCTGTTTCACAAAGCTGTTTAGTGTAGTTTGTAAATAATTTCCATGGCAACCTGAATACTAAAGAAATGTCCTGCTATAAAGGGTTGGAAAGGGTTATAAAGGGTTACGTACATATTTATGAACACGCACACACATGGGCACAGGGAAAATCTTTAGCATTTATACTTATGCAAAGGTATTTATGTTGGCCTTGTCATCTAGTGCATTGTTTACACAGATAGGTTTGGGTGAAATAGACAGTGAAGGTGTGTCCCATTTCTAAAGCTTATATAAACATGTCTGAATTAGGCCTACAGTGTAATGTTAAAGGCACACTTGGCGCGGAAATCCAGAATACTGTTTACATAAAAAACAGTGGGCGGTTTTCTGTAGACAAAAGAAGTTCGGAACTTTCTATTTTTACCAAAAATAGAAAGTTTTGGCATCATTTAGTATTTTTAATTTTAAATTGAAAATTAGATTTTTCAAGTACCCGCAATGTAAACAAACCCCAAGATAAATTGATGATTCTGGTGAGCTGCAATACTAACTGGTATAGAGGTACTAGCCTACTCTTGAATGGCTTAGATGTAAGTAGAAACCCTGAGAGGAAGAATGATTGATATTTTATGCTGAACTCAAGTTTCTTTAGTATTGGTTGCCATGGAAGGTATTTTAAAACTACACTACATGGCTTTGTGAAACAGGCCCCAGTTTGTTTCACTGATATAGCAACATTACTGGATTTAGTAAGAGAGGAAATGGCTTCTTTTTGCAGTAGGAAACTACCTAACTGTGGCAAGTACCTGCAACCAATCCACATAATGTGATCAAGTTGGAGTCGTAACGGTGACCCATCACTGGAAGACCTGTGAGAACATCGCTCTGCCGACCGAGAAATCAAGCCCTGCCCCCTTTCACTAACGAAAGAAATCAACTCAAAATAACAAGGATACTCACCACTCTATGGATAGTTTAGACTTGGCATAATAATATAGACTTCCTACGTTATATCCCCCTCTGTCGTTGTTTTGGGAGTCAAACAATCTGCAAGAGAAAAAAACTGTATCAAAAGTTTGCAAACTGATAGATTGAAGTCTTACTGGGCCCTGTCTAACAAAGCTGGCGTAAGTTACGTCAGACGAAAATCTAAAGCTATTGGAACTTACGCCCTAGTCGCAACTGGTCCATGTTGTCGGTCTATGCGCAACTTTACACCAGCTTCGTAAGACAGGGCCCTGAAGCATAAAGGATATTTCCTCCATGTCGGTACATAGCCAGGGTGCCAAGTCAGGGACTGATCCAGGGGAAATTTGGGCATACCATTTCGGTTCAAAATGTTCCAGCAATAAGACAAAAACAACATCTCTGGCCCAAAATTCAACATTAAATGCTATTTTGACATTAAAATCTGTTGGTTTTAAGAATTTGGGCGGATTTTTTGCTTGTGAGTTTGGGCGCTCATACCTGTATACAGGTATCAAAATGTCTCTGGATCAGTCTATGCAAGTTATTTATTGGAGGAAATAGATTCCTTGGCCATAGGATAATGAGCCTTCTAGTGGTAACTGGATTGGTTGATTGATTGATGTTTTATACCACATTCAATATTATTTCCCTGTATATATAAAGCAAGGTTGTTGGGATAAGTGGGGGGTTAAATGTGGTTCTATGGCCAGTGCAAGCCTGGCAACCCTTCCACATACATGTATAAGACATCCTCTCAGAAATTTGTGAAATCTTTCCTTGGATTGAGTATTGTCCGATTGAATGTCCAGTGTTTATTGACTGAGAAGTGAAGAGGTTCTTGTATTAAATAATGCAGTAAATTTGGCACAAGCAATATTAGCCTATCAACATACATGTAAAATCTTGAACTACAAGTTGTGCAAACCTTCACAATTTGAGGTATGAGAAATGTTTACATAAATAACTGAGGTATCAATATACACTTCCATCTTTTAACTTCTGATGAAGTTCATGAAATGATCGTACCTGTTGGCATTAATCCTGTTCCTTCCTGCTTCATCTAGTCTGTTATTTGAACCTCTGAAATAAACAATTTTTTTTTAGCAAAGATTAAAAAATCACTAGCTTTCAGGTAGCGATGCTGGTTTACATATAGGCCCAGCCTTGCTTTGACCTACATGTATATCGTATAAGGTACAATAAGTTTTGGGGTCTTTTTACTAAATGGCCAAACTGTTCTTTGGTTTTTTCACTTATATGCCGATGTTGCCAGGTTTGTGGGGAAGCAAACTGTACTCTTTGCCCGGAGAAAACGTCCGATCTTTGGTGGGTACCTGACAACCTTTCCACATAGAGCGATCAAGGGAAAACCCCAACGAAGTAGTCGACCCAAGGATTTGTCTGCAGTTTGAGCTTGTGCTCCTGGAAATGTTTCAGGAGCTGATGGTTAGGCCTATTGTCAAAATTGGTATTAAAGGGTATGGGTATACGCTATCCCATGAGGGTCCAAAAGTGTGGGATGGACAAAGTGATATATATTACCTGGGATTGTGTAAGTAAATATCTGCTTGTGTACAACTCAGACTCAAATAAATACTCAGGATGCACAAGAGAAACAATTTAATCTTCATCCTTCCCAGTTTTCTATTGGTCAGCCTGAAAGATATAATATAATGGCTCAATTCACCAGCGCTACATGACCAAACATTCAAACTTTGGCATTGCCCCAATTTGTTTAAACAGAAGTCAACCTGCTGTTCAGTTATATTTTATCCTCTGACAGCAGATATAATTTCTACTTTGTTGCATTGTAGGTACATGTATACATTGGTTGGTTACATGATTTCACATTGTTGCATTTTCTCAGTGGCTTTTAATCATTCAATGAAAATAATAGATTTACCAAATAATTAAAAAATTGAACATTTTTTCAAATTAAAATTAAGTTTATGTTTTGTATCTTTTGAGATTATAAAGGCAGAAAAGTAACAGTAAAGGCTGCTAAGGCCCTGAGATTGGAATAATTTCATTATGGTTATATCCTGTTAATATAACACAAGTATGTTCAAAGTTTTTGCTGGTGGAGCTACCCTGTTTCACAAAGTTTTCCCGTAACTGCCATAGCAACCCATACTGTAGAGATACGTTAGTATGAAAGTTACCCAAAAAATATATCTATGCCGCTTTGTAAAACAGCTGATTGGTGACTTAATCATTTACTGAGTTTATGCTAGTGCAGTTGCTGCCCTACTTCACTCAAGTAAAGGTCTTCCTTTGAAATTTAATAAATTTTGACATTTATTGGTCGTCGACCAGGTACAGACATAAATGAAAAGGTGCGGTAGCTAGGCCCCTTCTTGTACACTACCGGGTATTTAATATTATTGAAATATTGCCCCCGTAGGCTACTTATGGCAAGCCGTTTCGGCCTATTTAACATATCTTGAATTCATTTCCACATATGTGCAATTCAATTCCCGATATGTACATATCAGGAATTGAATTCCACATATGTGCAATTGATTTGCACATATGTGCAATTGAATTCCACATATGTTGAATTCAATTCCCGATATGTACATATCGGGAATTGAATTCAACATATGTGGAATTGATTTGCACATATGTGCAAATCAATTGCACATATGTGGAAATCATTTTAAGATATCTGGAAATAATCCTGTGCTGCACATATCAATAATTGACATTTCAGATATGTAGAATTCATTTCCAGATATGTGGAATTGAATTCAACATATCTTGAATACACGTCTATTTAAGATATCTGCAATTCTTTTTGTGATATGTGCCCTACATTTGCCGGGTTGTTTTAGTAAAGAAAATGCATGCTCCCCGAGTGTGTTACCACACGTGTCACTTCGCGGCAACTTTAATTGTCCCCCCCCTCTCAACATGGCGCTGCCCGTCGATGCAGTGGACGGAATCTTGCTGACGATAAGTCGGTGCATACGAGAGACTGGACGTTCTTTAACTCAAAGTTCTCCGAATCGCACTTATATTTGCCACAAGCTACGCCAGGCCATCGAGAACACTGAGCGAATTCGTCCCCAAATATCGTCAGATAAGGCGAACGATATCCGCAGGAGCTTGGAGCAGCTAGTGCTACTGGCACTAGCAAACTCCGACTCGGGCTCACACACTGACACTTTAACTGAAGACACCGGTGCTATGAGTGAAGCTGACACTGAGCAAACTCCAGCTAGCGATGCTTATGGTAAGTAAACCCATCTCTTATTTCATAGCCAGAGCTTAATTATAATAACTAGCCGCACTCTACTTCACTTTAGTAAAGGTCTTACTCCGTTATTTATAATTTCTGACATTTATTGGTCGTCGACCTGGTACCGACCAATAAATATCCAAACATAAATAACGAGGTACCTGTAGACATTTAATGTTATTGAATTAGCCGCACTCGTGTGTCTCTATCCTGTTTTACTTACTCGCCGGTCAGGTAATTATTACATGCAGGTAAAATATAAATTATA
This sequence comes from Lepidochitona cinerea, assembly GCA_963971465.1. Taxonomy (NCBI): domain Eukaryota; kingdom Metazoa; phylum Mollusca; class Polyplacophora; order Chitonida; family Tonicellidae; genus Lepidochitona; species Lepidochitona cinerea. Next base: position 37,221,738 of record OZ020557.1, on the reverse strand, counting down.
ATCAGATTTTGCTTGTACTTGTAGTGATTTATGGCTGGTTTAAATGTTTTTACGGGTAGGCCTAAGGATAACCGGTCAACACAGCGGCTGTCAGGGCCTGATCTACAGACATATGCCAAACGTTTGGACATTCATATAAATGATCTTGTACTATTATACTCACAAAATATGGCATGTAAACCTCAGTTTGTATAGGCCTGCTTGTCTGATTTTATTTCAAACGTTTATTGACAAACTTTGTGCAACACAGATTCACCACAGGCTCTCGGAGTGATGACCCTTGGTTCACCGATAAATATAGAGTGAGTGAGTGATTGGGGTTTAACGTTGTGATCAACACTGTATTTCAGTCCTTGTTGCAAGGCAAATTTCCACCGCTCTTTTAGTTTTATCCACAGGCACACGGAGTGCTCTCCCTTATCCACCATCAGTTATACTATAAATGTCCATATTTATAGTATAACTGAAGGTGGATAAGGGAGAGCACTCCGCGTGCCTGTGGTTTTATCTGATGCTGCCTCGCCGAGACAACTTACCAAAGACACCCAGCAAGCCCCATCCCCCAGTCACCTTATAGTATACTGACACTGGGCTAACCAGTCGTGGCTCAGTAGGTAGAGCGTTGGATGCTCAATCCAAACAGCCTTCCACCAATGGGTCGCGGGTTCGAATCCCACTCAGTCCAAAAATTGGAAAATTTTCTGACTGGGTTTTCACTCGAACGACCTATGTGGGATGGTCGCCAGTTACCAGCAGAAGGTCGTGGGTTTCCTCCGGACACAGAGCCCGGTTTCCTCTCACAATAAAACTGGCAACGCCGTCATGTAAAAATTGTAAGTGAAATAATCTTGAGCGCGGCGTAAAAACCAAACAATCAATCAATCAAACTCTGTTGCCAAAAGATATTGATGATGGGTGGTTGAAGGACCGGCCATATTGGAAAACATGTGTAATAATTAAGACAGGGAAGGCAGCAATCTGGCAGGATGACGAGAGATTTATTCCGGTTGGTACATAACAATCTTTTACATGGGTGCAGCCATTACACACGCGCTTGTACTGTAGTGGCAAGCATACTCTCTACGATACAATAGTTCTAAGAGACTATCAGTCTATTACAACATGTAACTCTATTGTTCGTTGATTTTCTTTCAATTTCTCCTTATTTAAGCAACCCAAACTTTATACACATTCAGTTTGATGCTTTATAGTCCGCCGTTCCACACAAAAAAAGCGTTCAAACACTCACATTTCTGTTGCGTACAGTTATGTCTAGTTGTAGTTGGTATTAGTTACAGGATGTCAGAATGTTTAAAGTGTCAACAAGAGCTGAATGAACAGTTTATGTACTAAATATTCATTAACAGATGTAAAACTATGCAAATGGATGATGTAGTTTAGTTGCTTTCTATTTTATTAGATACGGACAATGGTCACTTAAGACTGTTATTTCAAAGAGGATTTTCTGGAGCACGGATTGCCAGCCACTTGGGCATCAGTGTCAATGCTGTGTATAAAAGGTTGAGGAAAATGGGTCTGTCCATACGTGGGCGGTATTCCCCTATAACAGATGATGCATTAGACAACATTGTAATGGAACTACATCAGCAACATCCAAGAGCAGGAACAGAGGTTAGTTAGCATTACATTACTAGCATGCATCAGTCATTTTACTGGGGATGTCTTTATTATTAACCGCCCTCGGCTGGAGCATTGTGGCTCTGCTTTAGCCATGTATGCTGACCCAGCAAGGAGGAACTTTAAGTATGCCACATACATTAGACTTCCTGACGTTCTATGGTCTGTAGAGCCTAATGTCAAAATTTAGATCTGGGTGGGTGAGAGGGGTGGGGGTGGGGGTGATCTTTTGGTACTTTTGTTGCCGTATAACCTTAGCTGTTGAGTGCAACGTTAAGCCCCAATCAATCTGTATTATTAACCCTATTACAAGGATGTGTATGTATGTTTCTGAACTTGGAATTCACTAATAATTATGTAGCAAGAGGAAGTAGGATAGGCAAGGTTGTTGGATGCGGTTTCCTATAGGTTTATTCGATTCCCACTCAGTCCAAAAAAATGGAAAATTTTCTGACTGGGTTTTCACTCGAACGACCTATGTGGGATGGTTGCCAGTTACCAACGGAAGGTCGTGGGTTTCCTCCGGGCATAGAGCCCGGTTTCCTCCCACAATAAAACTGGCAACGCCGCCATATAAGTGAAATAATCTTGAGCGCGGCTTAAAACACCAAACAATCAATCAATCAACCTATAAGTTTATATATATATACATATGCAAGTGATAGCAGTACTTTGTCTGACCGCTTCAGTCATCTGTTCACAGATGATGACCGGGTACTTGCTGACTAGGGGACATTGTGTGCAGAGAGAGAGAGTTCGGGCCTCTTTAATCCGTGTGGACCCATTATCAGTTGCCCATCGCTGGAGCACGGCTGTATCTAGACGAGTATACAGAGTAGCATCACCAAATAGCTTGTGGCATATTGATGGATACATGCGTCTTGTTAGGTGAGTTATACACACTGATGATGATCTAAAGAGATATATGAGCATACTATCCCTTTTGTTGATGCTTAAACATTTTTTATTTTCCATATGTTCTAAGAACAAGTAACTGTAAGTGATTGCAATTGTGATTGATTGCTTGTATCACTTAGTGTCTTTCCCAAACTGTTTGTACCCCTCGTTCAAAATTTGCCCGGAGGGTATTGTCGTTGCCTCTGTTGTCCGTCCGTCTGTCCATTGAACCTTGTAAACACATTATCTCAAAAATTTTGAAACTTAGCATAGTTGTTCAATATGGCAAGCACCGGTAGCCTATTTAAAACTGATGTGATGAGATGTTTTTTTTTTTAAGAGTTATGCCCCTTACTTTACCGTCACCCAAAAGTGTCCTTGTAAACACGATATCTCCAGAAGTTTTTCACTCACAATTTTTAAACTTCACAAGATTGTTAAATACACCAAGTACAAGAAGCCTCTTAAAAATCAGCGTGATCCGATGTTTTTTACTGGAGTTATGCCCCTTTTTACATTGCCGCCTGGGAATAATCTGTCCATTGTACCTTGTAAACACATTATCTCAAAAAGTTTTTTACTCACAACTCTGAAACTTCACACAGTTGTTTAATATGGCAAGCACAGGAAGCCTATCGAGTTATGCCCCTTACTTTACCGTCACCAAAAAAATTTCGTTGTTAACATGATATCTCAAGAAGTTTTTCACTCACAACTTCATTTAGTTGTTTAATATTACAATTACAAGAATGAGTTCTCTCAATTGTTTACATCAACAGCGCTGTAAACAGATTATCGCATCTCAAAAGCTCTTACAGTGAGAACCTTGAAACTCAAGTCAGTTTGGTTGGATGTTTTAGGGAGTTTTGTTGCATTGACAAATCTCCACAATTACTTTTTGCCGAACCCAAGGGGTCCTGATGACGACAGCCTACTTTTTTTATGAAAATGAAATCGGCATCTTATCCTTTCCTATGGGTTTAACTACTTTACCACTATATGGAGCTTTTCAAAGCCACAAGTCCGAGAAACAAGCTACATGTATGCATGTTTCTGTATTTCAGTTTTATCGATGCATTCTGTGAAATATAACTGAATTGTCCCTTTTTTGACTGGACACTGGCGGCTATTGTGTTAAGCTTCCCACAGAGGAAAGTCTGTATCATGACTGTTGTCCGTTATCCAAGGACGGATGGTAATATCAGTTTATATTACAAACATAATGTTAACCCTGCAAAATAGGTCTTTAACATTTTTTACAATTATCTTTTTCAGATGGGGTTTTGCAATCCATGGATGCATTGATGGATTTTCACGACTCATCACCTACCTGCACTGTTCAAACAATAATTTATCATCCACTGTATTAATACAATTTGTGAAAAGTGTACTAAAATTTGGCTTGCCCTCCAAGGTACGGTCAGACTATGGTGGGGAAAACGTGAAAGTAGCTATGCTACTGAATTTACTCCATGGTGACCAAACTAACCGTAATAGCCATATCACAGGGGAATCCGTACATAATCAGAGGATAGAAAGGCTTTGAAAGGTGTTTGAAAACAATGTCAAGATAAATCAAGTTGTTAACCATAAATCAACTCTTTATTTCGTAAATCTTAAAAAAATTTACTGTGTGTTTCATCACGGCACTGCAGCATGCTGGTTGAGCAGTACCAGTTTCTCTGAGTATCACCAGTGTAAGACAACAGGACTGGAATGTGTTTACTGAGCTGTACATAGCAATCTTACAAAACTTTTCTGTGTGTTACATTACAGCACTTAAGCATGCTCCTTATACAATGCATATGGGTTGTTTTCCATTAATGTGTAAAGAGTCACGCCTGTCCAAAACCAGGGCTTTGCCGGATGCCATCTTCCATTGCCAGCCTGAACACGTCAAAGGAGGAGTAAACTGGTAAACTGAGAGTTAGTGCACAAGTATTAGCACTTGGATACTTTATCCCAAAAGGGCAATCCTCTGCATGTAGGAAGTGCAGATTGGGTGTAATCTGAAAGCCAAGGTACGGAATTCTTGATGACCCCGTGAAAAAAATCAGAACATCTTCTAATGTTACTGGTTCATGTGTTTCTGAAAGTAAAAAAATATGCTTTATGATCACAAATATTATTTAGAACTTAACTGGATAGCACAATAAATTAGAAAATGGCTAGTATGTCTTGTGTCCACGACCACAATACTCATGTATCCCATCGCAGTTCATCGGCCAATATTCTCAACACTCCTCAAACAAACTCTTCACTTGAAGGGGTGTATGAACAAGGATAATCTTAGGCTAATGCTAATACAAGTTGTCATTATACCAACAATTTGCAATCTTATAAGCCCAGGACCTGAATGTTCAATACTGTCGCCTCTCTCACTGATTGGTTGTTCCCTATCACATGGGTATTTCGGCGACCCTACAAATACCGGCTGAAAAGAATATTTCAGACAGTATCAGATCCACCAACTGTGAACATCATGGACTGGACAGGTGCTTACCTCATATTTAGTACAGTTATATGGATTACTCCTCATCAATATTATATTGTGTATAATCCTAGAGTATTTATAAATCAATTGCTGAGTATTGCTACAACTGTACTCTTAAAATAGATTGTGATTAAGTGGATATCTTATATGATAATTATTAATTATCTCCCCATGGCTTGTGGGTTAAACAGTACCACCTTGTTAATTAATAGTTAAAGGCCATCACATTAATTGAGGATTATTGCTCAATGTATTTAAATCGGAGAGATTCGGTTCTTACATTGATTCATGGTGTTGAGTTCATTTTCTTAATTATCATTGCTATCGGACAACCTGGCATATTATTGAGCATTAGTCATCGTATACTGGAGCTATTATTTCACATACTACAAGGACATTTGTGGTACTTTTACAATAATACCTGTCAAAGTTAATACTTGTAAGCAAGTAAAATCAGGTATTTACATACATGTACCATGGACATGTATATGAGAGCAAAGGTGTTAAGTCATTATATTATACCTTCAATTTCCAGTAACCAGTCTCGCCAGAAACCAACAACGGTAGCTTCTTTTTGAAATTTGATATGACCCCGTGGTGAATGACAAGGTAGAAACAGGTTCATCAAATCCTGTGCAGACAACTCTGTTTCTAATTTGGTGAATAACTGCACTGTTGACTGTGGATGTAACATAATGACATCTAATATGCCTGCTTTCTCCAGTCCACCTCTCAACCTTTAAATAATTAAAAGTTAAAATTACTTTACTGTTGAAATATGTCTAGAACAAGAGTTTTGGAACCTCAACATACGCCAGTCTTAGACCATTTATCAACAAGCAAAATGTTAGCTTATGAATTTTCCAAAGAAATGGTTTTAAACACATTTGGTTAAAAGGGGGCATAACTCTATTATATCACTTCCACATTATGAATTAGCCTACCAACATTTAATAGCCTTCAGCAGTTCCTGAAACTTTGAAACTGTTAAAGAAAACAAGAGATCCATTAATGGCTCTAACGTCACAAGAAGGTTTGTGTATGCCAAGATTGAAGAGAATCCATCAAATAGGTTCTGAGATCTAGCAGTAACAATCCAGTAGTTCTCTTTGAATAGTGGCAACAAGAATTTTCGGAAACATACTATACAACTAGACCATAGTGGGCTGATGTGTGTAAAGTTTGATGACGATTGACCAGTAGTTTTCTCGGAACAGCCGTAACAAGAAAATGCGAATGGACCATGGAAAGCGTTCTGAATAGCCCCCGGTCCCCCTACCACAATGATGGCGGGCTAATAAATCAGGAAACCCTAAAGCAAATGAACAACGGTGGCAATATCAAACTCAATATCTGTAATACAAAACGCTAGGAATGAACGTACTGTTCTAAGGGTGTCCTAACCCTGTGATGAAGATAGAACTGTAAGGTGTCGTTTACAAGTCTATCTCTGTCCCCTAATGACCTGATGTACCGCTGAGTACCACACATGGCAAGTAACGTGTCGCATTTGATAGCTTCCTCTCGAGCTTCTTCAACAGTCGAGGCAGTCTTTATCTGTTAATTAATCACATTAAAAATCTCTGTAAAATATGTGCAAAACACGCAAAAAAATAAGACATAATTAACTGGCTATGTTATTACCCTGGATATAATCTGGCAATATTGCTTGGTCAGCTGATCATGATGTAACATGAAACACCAGAGCCAGTGTTGTTCAAGGTCTCATTGACAGAAGTCTGAAAGTGTTTAGAACAATGGGCACAAGTTGCATTGTGTGGCTAATCTAAAGTGTGAAAATTTGAAATAGCTATAGTGGAGCATGTTATTCATTGGATCTGGTTTTAATATGTTCATTTATAAAAGGTGGTGTGTTGGTTTTAACCCTTCTCATGCCAGTACTCGGTCAGCCTTATGGCTGTTGTAGTCTTATTTGTGAAAAATTTAGCAAAGGGCCATAACTCTGCCAATAATATACATCATAAAATATATGAAAGTACCTTTGTCAACTGAGATTTTATTTCCTCATTGTACACCAGGTCTAGGCATGGGGAAAACTTATTCTCAGTTAACTGGTCAAACAGTAGAGGTGAAAAAAAATGTGGAGCTGGTCCTCCATGACTGATCGAGACGCCAATAAGTAACCCAGCAAAGAAATAGCTTTGCTTCTCAATATCTGAAACATAAGGATATATTTAGTTCATAAAGGTCAGGACCTTTATTAGTAATAATGTATCTATTCATCATCACATCATTTTAGTAGATATATTTACATTTATAACATTTAGAAGTTTACAGCTTGAATGTCCTTATTTTAAAATGATTTCACAATTCAACATTCTATTATACCAACACAAACTTCTGAGAGACTATGGATTTAGAGCAGGCCATCTTCATTTAAACAAATATATGAAAAGCAATATATACAGTTAAGCTTGTACCTCTTGCATTAACATCCAGTAACTTTTGGAAATCTGGTCCAGTAAAGAGCCTCCCAGTGCGTAGCTCTTCCAAACCAAGTCTGAGGAATTCCCTTGTGGGCCCACCTCCATCTACCGCCCCCTCGCTTGTGCCAGATTCATCCATGAAAACAACACTCAGGCTTGCCCATGGATCAAACTTTGTTCTTTTGAAAGCTCTGAAAGCTCCATCTAACACGTTACCTCGTACCACATTCAACATGTTGGCAAGCGGAGCTGGGTCATCTTTTAATCTATTCTGAAGTTGTTCAATGATCGCTTCAACAGTCCTTAAAACATAAATACCAACAATGTCAGAGTAATCATAGTATATAAAAAGCTCCAAATCTCCATATACCTAGCTGTGTACCTAGAAAGTTTGGTTGAGATCCATCCACTAGTTTTCTTACAATTGCAGTAACAAGTTATTCCAAGATGGCGGCCTGGTGGCCATATTAATTATGCAAATCAGATAAATAAACCTTAGTACACAACCAACTACAAGGAGAATGTCTACACACAATTTAATGATGATCACACCAGCGATTTTCTGGGAATAGCACTAACAAGGAAAATGTTGACTGATGGCGATAGCTGAACAAAGTGATTTGATGACAGGAATCACACGGAATGTCAGTAGGACAGACAGACACACATCACATTAGTGATTCACGTTCACCATCCACTTTATCTGACATCATACACATCTTAGCCAATTGCAAAGTATATGTACCATCAATATTCAGATAAAACCACTTACATATCATTGGGAGTGTCTTCATCTGGTGACAGGAGAGATCGGGTTGGTGATATGGACGATCTCGGTGGAGGAGTGGGCGATCTCGGTGGAGGAGTGGGCGATCTTGGTGGAGTAGTTGGAGATCTCGGTGGAGGAGTGGGCGATCTCGGTGGCGGAGTGGACGATCTCGGTGGAGGAGTGGGCGATCTTGGTGGAGTAGTTGGAGATCTCGGTGGAGGAGTGGGCGATCTCGGTGGAGGAGTGGGCGATCTCGGTGGAGTAGTTGGAGATCTCGGTGGCGGAGTGGACGATCTCGGTGGAGGAGTGGGCGATCTCGGTGGCGGAGTGGACGATCTCGGTGGAGGAGTGGGCGATCTTGGTGGAGTAGTTGGAGATCTCGGTGGCGGAGTGGACGATCTCGGTGGAGGAGTTGGCAATCTGGGCGGTGTGGATGATCTCTGTGGTGTGTGTGATCTTGGTGGGGTGGGTGATCTTGGAGGTGGTGTATGTCCAGGATTCCCTCCTACCCATTCCTGAATTTGTACTCTGGCTACCTGAGCAGCTTGTCTCCGTAGACGAAATGAAACCTGTATATTTCAGTTAAAACATACATAAAGTAATGAATATCTTTGCAACATTTTAATTGGTCCCTCACCTTATCAGTGTTATCAATGACCTTTATTCCCTCACCTGTAAGTTAATTTGTATGCTATGTAAATCTGTAATGGGCTAGTATCATAAAACAGAAATTTTATTTTAAGTCCCAGCTTAAAACGTGAAGCAGATGGCCAATATAATGCTGTAAACCGTGTGATTGGATTATTGTGTTGAGCAGCTTCAAAAGGAAACAAAAGTTAGGTGTAACTTTCCATTTATAAAGTTTGAATAGACTCATAAAACAGGTTCTACTGATCCACTATTGTTGTATTTTACTAATATTGTTAAAGATATGCATTATAACTTACCGTTGGTGTATCAGCATCAACATAGGAGACACTTGTTTCTGTGGTCTGAACATTTATAATAAAAGAGAAAAAATTTAATGAAATCAACCCCTTTCTACCCTTGTTAAATAAGCTAGTTTCAAACTTAGGCTTAAGAAAATCCCATTTCATGTAACTCTGCATATTAATCTATAATAAAATGTGTGGTTGGGAAACTGAAATATATTACAATGTTTTAACGTGACCATTTAATTTTGTTGTGTTAATATAATGTAAAACCTACCAAATTATTAATTCGAAAGCTTTTAATTTACAGAAATTAGAAATTAAAATCGATAACCCACTTACAATAGATACAAGCAACCAATAAGCACTGATTACGATTTCATTATTAAAGATATAGTTTGACATGGTTGGACCACAACATTTCTCATAACCAACAAAATACATTGCATAGATGTTAAAGCAGGTTACATTTAACCTCTAACAGAGTTAGAACAAAGTAAATGCATTAATACTTGAAATTCACAGGAGTGATCAGAATCACCCCAAACAACATGGGTGACAGTAGGCCCTGTGACTCCCAGTTCAGAGATGCTCGATTCACCTGGACAGCAGCAACTCATGTGTTTTTTTCTGGATCCAGCAAACAGAATACCAAATGCTTCAGGTGCATCTTGTTGACCACCAACAAAATTCATGATAAACTGAAAAGACAGAAGCAAATATTTGTAATGATTTATATGCAACCAGATGAAAAGAAAGAGATCTCTCTGTAGGCTACATATTAGCTGTTTGGTGTTTTCCAAAGCATTCAAATAACCTCACATCCCAGCAGACCAATATAGGTGCAGTAGACGACCAGGCAAGAGTTTTGGAACCTTCACATACTGCAGTATTGTCGCTAGAGTGGTAAAATTGAATACAGGAAAAGTGGCTAAACTCATAAATAGATGACTATTTTCAACAACATCATTCCAATTCAAATTGACCAGTTAGACAAAACTCAGACAATGAAGACAATTTGCAAGAGTGAGAATTCAACGCCAAACTGGAAATTTGACAGGACTGATAATGTTTCTGTCGCGATTTCATAATCATAATTTAACCTTGATATTTGTATAAATGGTATATGGTCAAATAAAATCAACCGAAACGGTACATGTTAAATTATTATTTGCTATGAATTCTACCAAAAATTTGCCATAACTGTGGAACACGCACACCCGCTGATCTTCTCAAAACAGAGCATGGCGATCAAGGACATGGAAGGCTTGAGACAATGTCTTACCTTCAGTTTTGTTGAAAGCTCAAATCTCCTGCAAACCTGGCGGTTACAATCAGGAAATCTAAAGATGATGCCGATTCCCCTTGAAGAGGATGGTTCCTCGGGCACATTTGCAGCTCTGGTAGCTCTAAGCTAGGAGACAAATAAGAAAATAATAGTATAAGATCAGTACTTTAAACAATATATCAAAATGAATTGTTACATGTTCTATGATAAACCCATCTGTATATCTTCAGTTTTGGTGGACATTTTCAGATATTAACAACATATGCTATGTCACAACTCCAAGAAATTGAGAGTGTGAATTACCATCATTAACAAGAAAAATCAAAATGGCTGCCTGACAGGGACGGCCATATTGGCTATGCAAATGAGACAATACCCAAATGCATACCTTGCCCATTGGAAAGTTCAATGAAGATCTCTGCAGTAGTTTTCTTGAAATATAAGGTACAAAAAATATCAAAAAACCCGCCTGACGGCCATATTGAATATGCAAAAAGGGAGAAAATATCTAGGTACTACACAACTAGACCATAACTAGAGCCTACATACCAACCAAGATATGTGCAGGAGCTTTCTTGTTTAATGTTATAATCCCAAAAGGCCAAGTTCAAGATGGTGGCCATTCTGGATATGCATATGAGACGAAAATACCCCGGCGCACAACTTGACTATAGGGGGGACCCGTATGCAAAACACAGGTGCCCATCAAGACTATAGGGGGAACATGAATACCAAATTTGATGAAGATATATGCAGTGGTTTTCTCGGAATGCTTGTGAACAGACAAGGGACTAGAGACAAAAAGCGATTTCCAAAATGTGAAGAAAACTAGAACAAGAGTTTTAGTAAACTCAACATACGCCTCACAGCTGGGCCTCTCAGCTTACATAGACGTATGCCAGCAAGCTACATGTAGAATTAAACATTTACACTGCTTTGGTAATTTGTTTTTACTTATTTAGCTGTTACAATAAAACACCAACCTCTTCTAAATTTACATCAGTGCTGACTGTATTCCCTTGGGACTGTAAACATAAAAATTTAAGAAATATTGAAGTACAACCAAAAGGTTTACTATGCATCTTACCATGAAGAAATTTTCATTACAAAACCATACCTTTGTGAGCAAATACAAGCAACTGTTTGGTACTTTGTCTATTCAACACAAGATATTCACCTATTCACAAGGTGGTCATGAATTGATTTGATTCTTATTGTTGGTTTGTCAACATCATACTCAAGAGTATTTCACTTATACGATGACAGTGGTAGAAGAATGGAAATGTTCAGCGATCATCCTTCGTGTCACACGAGACAAGAGAGAACGCCCCCCATTACCAATTGTCACCAAGGCAACATTGAACAAAATGGAAGTGGGGGCACCAATCAAATTCTGTGTCTGAGAATGGGCCACATCCTGTGCGAACCCTGTATACAATAAATTACAGAAACAAAATAAATGAATTAATTGAATATGCGTTCACAACAATGTTATATGATGTACAAACAAATGTAAACCCAACACACAATTTACCAAAACAGTCATACAAGAATTGAGCACGACAATGTTTTATCAGACAAGAAATCACATAACCATCGATATAAAGTTGCTTTATTGTACCGTACTTGCCTTTTCAATATCAGCTTGTAGTGATTGGTTATACTCGTCATCCTGCTCACATACCAAGCATTGGTTGTGCTGTAGTGTTCTCCCACATCTACATAACTTGCAAAAAATAAAATAAAATAAAGTCAAATTAAGATTAAGACAGAAGTATTTAACTACCATGCTACTAAGAAATTTAATATTAATCTAAACACATGTGTGTGTATACCCAGGGGTGTTGTTGAGTGTCCACGGTACACCGCTTGAATTAAGTCGTTACAGCTCAGCTTGAAATGTAAATTTCATGACGAGCTGATTCAAACATAAATAATATATATGCATGCTGAAGTTTTAATTTGCTGAATGAAATGGACTTAGAAAATAATATCAAATATACATGGAACAAACTTAATATCATGAAAGAGTGACACCGGTTGACCCCAAAAAAACAAAACCTTAATCAAACAAATTCAATGACACCAACATCACCAATTCACCAGCACCTACATGTATGTACCCACCACCACAATTAAACACTCACAATATCTCACCTTACTATATAATGACAGGCATAAATATATAATGACAGGGTAAAATGTATTAGTGGCACTAGGGACAGTTCCTGAAAGTAGTTGTATTGTTAGTCCAGGACTAATTTCATGACTGTGAAATATAACAATAACATGATTTTGCCATGAGTGATACTTTATTATTGGCCCGACATCAATGATTAGCAGCCCTACATAGCCATTAGGCTAATGGCAAAATCATGTTATTACTATTATTACAAATTCACAGCGCAAATTAAGGCTTTGCGAAAAGTTCAGTAAACCTTTTTACTCTGCAGGCTAATTCGTCACACGGATGGTTGATTTCGGATGGTTGATTTTGTTAGGAAAATCAGCCTCTCATTAGCGGCCCGATGCCCTTGTGACGCTATTCACTAAAAATGACGGGCGATATGGAGTTTTAACGTGCATTTAAATTGGCAATACTGGACTAGTAACACCTTAGTAATTGGTAATAATGTATACTTTAACTATTGAGTTAGTCCAGCGCGTTACTTAGGCTAGGCGTAACTGCTTTGAGAAACAGCACCAAGGTGACTATTATTTAAAGGCTTACTTGTGGGAAATAAGCAGCAATTCATACATAAATAGTCAGGTATAGCAAAGCTTACAAGAATTATTGAAGGAACATAATTATGAAGCAGCTGTTTGAGTTTCTGAATTCAAAACCTTTATATAAAAATATATATAATTACTTAATGCCAATACTGTAAATATATAATATGGAACAGGTGGTAGGGAGTAGGAGAAAAAAGTGAGTGGCAGGGCTAGTCGCACCAGACATACAGCAGTATACATGCAGCAAATATCAGATAACTCACCAGCCATAAATGAGCTGAAAATTAATGAAATAAAGTAACTCCTCACATATCCATTCTTTTTAAACAACATGTGTGTGGGGGGTGGGGACATAACAACATGTTGGGGAAAAAATAATAACCCTGGATATGTCGTGAACCACTGAGCTAATGAACCAGTCCATGGTAAATACATGGATATTAGAAACATTCATAGTGTATCAGGGATTGATAGAAATCCAAAATTCACGAGTTTTTTTAAAATTTACCGACATATTTAGGGTTCAAATTCAGTTCAAATCTATGTTACAAACCAATTTCAATTTAATGTTTATTTTTTCCTGAAAGTATGCATTCCAAGAAAAAAATATGGTTTGACAAAAAAACTAATAACAATAATATACATGTAATGTCAAACCTAGATCAAAGGTATCCCTATTCTTTTCTTCACGTGCAAAAATAAAAAAAATGCACATTGATTGCTAACAATGAAATGAACTATTTGGGGGCTATTGTTCAGGGCAGGTAACACACGCAATTTCATGAGTAAGACACTAGTTGTCTCCCCTTTAATTTTCTATACGACCAAAAACAGCTGAATAAATATAAAAAGTAACAAATTATTACGATTATTGTAGGTAATACTACCCAAAATTTCTCAGCTCATCATAATCAGCTTATTTTAGAAAGGTTTAGGTAATTAAAAAGACTTCAAGTGCAAAATAAGCCGTGTTGTGGCGACACTGAAAACGAGGCTACAGGTCTCTCAGTATCTAAGCATGATAATGACGGCCACGGTCGTTTGACTGCGGTTTGCAAAGGGACTTTTCTCTTGAATTTAGATTTTTGCTTCATAAATAGTCAATATCAATCGACCATTATTCAGTTTTTCACACCCAATTTTGAGTTAAAAAAATTTGATTTTCAGAAGGGAATTTTAGACTGAAAATATTGAGTTTTTTAACACCAAATTCAGTTTTAAACTCAATTTTACGAACCGAATATCACTAGGTAAATTGGACATGTATGAATACATGTGTATAAATACATACTTGCACTGGTGGTGTTGATATTGGTGGAGTCTCTTCAACCATGTCCACAGACTGACGAGTCATCTAAAAAATCAGAGCCCATGCATGTTTATAATTCAATTTATTAAATATTTCTTTTTCTGAAACTAGACATACTTTGGCAAAATATTACGAACCAAGCCTGTATGGCTGGTTTTCCTCTGTAACAGTTTGGGTTGAACATCTTCAGGTGTACAGTAAGTCTCATTAAACAAACTAGCTCAATAATATTACAGATTTCTAACCCTAACTGGCAAAAAAAACAAGCGCATTTTCGCAATAGCTGAGACCACAAGCGTTATAATAACTTAAGCCAGGCTACACGTACAAGTGACTTCTGATATAAATTAAGGCACTTGTAGTTAGGAAAAGATTAACCGACACACTGCATTAGGATGAAACACTTCTTTTCAACAAGAGATCCTTTAAAGGGATCTTAACTCTGGTCATCGCCAAATCACAAAAGATTTTGGCAGCCATATTCAATTTATAAGCAATTGAGATGAAAAGACACAGTGTATAAGTAAACATTAAGGGGATGCTGTGTATAGATCAAGTTTGGTCAAGGTCAGATTTGAAGTTTCTTTGGAATAAGTAGAAGAATTTTTTTTAAAAAATCAAGTTGAACACTCGGCAGCCATATTGAACATGCAAATAAGACAAAAATGTATGTCTATTATATTTTGCTCATGTTCAGTATAAGTAACAGTGGGAATTACCTGTGTTGCTGCAGTTATGGGTGGGCCTTGACCTGTAATTGGTTGATTGGACACCTATAAAATAAATAGTTAATGCATGTAATATGCGACATATATATGGGAAAAGGTACATGTAGGGCAGTTACAGTGAGTCTCCAGCAATAGACAGGCGGGTGCAGTACTTTAATACAGAGAAGGTGAAGTGACTGGATTCATTTGTCTCTCGCCTTTATATATTCATATTTTGTCTGGAAGAATTTTATTTATTAAACTTAGTTTGATACAATCAGTTTCTACTCATGTGCTAACATGGCTACATAATTATATTATACTTGTGTTAATAATGTTCAAATATTGGCACATGAGTAAAGTCACATTTCAGAAACTTGTGAACCTTATGAATCAATATTAATTCCCTTTCAGTAGGTACGTCAGGTGAATTTTAAACAATAATCTACACTTTAAAATGGCATATTGGAATATTAACAATATCATTGTATAGGTAGCTGAATCAATGGGAGCTAAGCTATTTCCCTAAAAATTAATTTAAAATTTTCAGGGGTGATAGGGTAATTTTTTGGTTGTAAATCAGATCGGCTATAAAATGAGCTCAGTGGCAGGGCACTGTTTCAAAGTAACAGAAGACAGATCCCCCCCCCCCCCCCCCCCCCCCCCCCCCCACTTACTTTCAGTTTCAGGATGTATAATATTTTAAAACATTATTACTTTCGTGTACCTGTAGGGGCAATTGTATATCTCGTTTTGGGATGAGATACAGCTTTCCACTTCCTATTTCTTTCAAGAGAGTTTGGAAGACTGCATCTGAAGGTAACTTTTGTAGCCTTCTTCCTTTATCGGAAACAGCATAATGATATCCAATATGCCTTAGTGGCACATTAGGATATCCGGCTACAATGTAGTCATCCAGCTCTTCTAGAGTCAAGTCTCTCCTCAACACAGACTTTTTGAAGTCTCGTTCCATTAAATCTGGAAGTTCTTGTCTGGGATGTCCTAGATCAAACAAAGAAAAAAAAAGAGCATAGTAATGAGTTTTAAATATAAACAACACAAAAATAAATCTGATGCAGTGTGTCAGGAATGGAGGCAAATAAAATGTATAAAAAAAAAATTCTTTTCAGTACAAGCATGACTAGTACTGCATTGAACCAAATATTTACCTGTTTATACATTAAGGCTTTAAAGCTACATGGTCAGCAATAATTAAGCTGTTTTTGCCTGTTTAGGCGATATACCTCGATCAAGGTATGCGCACTAACCTGTTTAAATAGATGTACATACCAAGTTCATTACGCTGCAACCTCCTTAACTCACTGTTCGGCGGTACATAGTCTTCATTTGCCTTGGCTAACAGGAATATGTAAATGGAACAGGTAGCTCCTTGTTTCCTGCCTCTTTTACATGTATTTACAGGTCTGTCTGAAATGTGAACGCAAAGATGTAACAGTGTGAGACGGGGGGAGTAGTACACTTTAAGCCAGCTTGTTTACTCTGCAGTCAGTTTTTCCATCATGCCTTCATTTAAGCATAAACTAAACTTCACCCCTGATGTCCAGATCGGGTCAATAGCCCGTTCAGGATATGCACCTTAACCCATTCACTGTAAACTGGTCTCTCGGACTGTTCTCACACTTTAAATATTTTGCTAACAACTCATTGTGTTCCCGATTGTAGGTAGCTCAGTTCTAAACCAGAAAAAAGCAATTCTCAGAAAATTTGAAAAAAAAATTCGACGGAATTATGTGGTTACAAGATTTACAGGCCAGACTCTCTAACCTGTGCTTTCTTCTTTGTCCTAATTTGCAAGAAAGCTGATCATAAGTGAGGAAATATGTCTGTTGTTGTTGTTGAAAAACAAAGTTGAAACCCTGGTGAGGTTGTTTCTAATCGTTAAACATACTAAAGTCTGAGAAATGGTTTTCAGCAAAGACTACATGACGTCACGAAATCCAGGTAAGGCTTGTGGCAAGTTTCAGATTCAGTTTAGCTACCGGCGTGATGAGATGCGCAATCGTAAGGTTCGTATCCCTACATTTGTCACGTGGTCCATATGCAGCAGGCAGCGCCCTCACACAAGAGCACTGTCTGTCTTTGCCCCTTGCGCGATGGGGAAAACTCGTCATTCTACGAAGGACTGTTTATGCAAAATTTAGCAAAGGAAAAGTAAGAAAATCAGCCTCTGATACATGGTTAGATTTCTAAATAAGCAACCATAAAGAAACAGTGACGTAAGATGTCTTATCGATAAACAAAAGTACTAAGAATATGAAAAAAGCTTTCCAAAAATGGTCTAAAAGCTAAATTTGGCATGAAATACATAAGAATAAGCCCATTTCAGGTTTCGCGGAAGATCACGCGAGACCCGTGTTTAGGGGTATAACTTTCACCGATCGACTGTCCGATTAACATTAGTGCTTATGGAAATTGACTGTTACCCTGTTGTTTTTTCTGCGACTCTCAGCTTACAATGTATACTTTTTACAAAACTCGTTTTCGGAGACATATCAAAATAATTAAAAAGCCATTAGATACTTTTTTTGGACCGGCGAAAAAAAAAAAAAAAATTTCTAACACAACAATAACACGTTGTTGTTGTGTTTTCACTGTTGTTTTCAATATATACATATTTGCATTGACAGTCAACTGACAAAAACCCAACTGATACCTTCTGGTGTGTTTCACTAACAAATTGGGATTCAAAAATGATTTACAAATAAAGGATCAAGGACAAAACAACACGATAACTGCCGATCGCCATAAACGCTAATGTTAAATGAACGGCTGGTCAGTGAAAGTTATACCCCTTAAGTTAACCCATTCCTCGTGTGACCTCGCAGGGTTTTAGCCAAACTCGAAAGTGGCTTATTGGAAGCATGCGGGGATGTTTTCGTTTTGTTTTTAGCAGGGACCTGCCCGTCGTTAGATGTATACCCTGACCGTAAATTCTCGGACTGTCCGAGATTTAGTGGATAACCGTCATCTCTCGTAGTTCCTCAACCTGATTACTGTAGTACTATACACACTTTAAACCTACCATCAAGGTCGTCAGTCGTTCCACTTCCAGCTTGTGGGTTGTTGTTGTTGTTATTACTGTTGTCGCGGTTAGACACTGCCACCCCACTTTCTTGCTGTCGACGACGGCGCCGCCGCCGCCGAAATAAATTCCTTGTCCTCTGCACAAAATTGGGCAAGAAATCATCCGGATCTGTTTGTCCACGGGCGGACTCAACCGCACTTAAAGCTTGACTGACAACATCAGCCACGCTTTGGTCAGCCATGGTGTTGAGGGACAGTACGCATGTGTATAATTACCTTCTCTACTTCCGCCCAGGGAGCGGTGATTGTGATTTCTTCAACTCCGCGCAATTTCACATATGTGGAATTGAATTTCACATATGTTGAATGTAATGGCCTTTCAAGATATGTTAAATAGAATTTCAGATATGTGGAAATGAATTCAACATATGTTAAATACACGACCCACATAACAAGAATTCGGTGCTATTTCAGATATGTGGAATTCAATTGCACATATGTGCAAATCAATTGCACATATGTGGAATTCAATTCCTGATATGTACATATCGGGAATTGAATTGCACATATGTGGAAATGAATTCAAGATATGTTAAATAGGCCGAAACGGCTTGCCATAGCTACTAGCTGTTCAGAACAAGTAGGGCCTACAAGGCTAACCAATTTGTCTCACGAGTATATATTTCTAAGAGCTTTATAATTTAAACTGAGGCTAAAAACACCTGAAAGTGAAAGGTGATCAAACTGAAGCAATGACAGCTAATTAGGCCTACCTATAGCGGACCTACAAGGTAACGATCGTCAAAGAAAAGCCGTCGATCAGTACTGTAGGCCTACATACCCTCACCTGATTCGGAGAATGTCTTTTGTCGGCCAGGATACAACTAGGACGAGTCAGTCTCAAAGACTAAAAATGTCCAATTTTCACCGATTATTAAACCATGTAGGCCAAGACACTGTGACAGTAGATTTCCTGCCGAAACCTCGTCTGTATACAAACCGACGTCTACAACTTCCCATCGATAGAGACAGTTTTCTGTCAACAACACGTGGTTGACTCATCGAAGCTATTTTTGTTTAGGATTTCTGACATTTGAAATTTACTACGATATGAAAAATAGTTCTCAAATTGTAGCGTGTCTTTATCGACTTACGGAGGTGGTTTTAAACATGAAACAATTTTGCTACTTAGATAATGTCTGTTGAAAAACACAATTATTTTTTTTTAAGGGTTTCTTAAAATCCGCCCATACAGAAGAAATTGTGAAAGTCAACGCGGAAGAATATGTCTCACCTGTCAGTTTCATTTCCGTGGTAAGGTTCGAATATCGGACAAAACTGACATTGGGAACAAACATATCCATGGAGTTTTAACTTACTGTTACTGTTAGAACAGGTTGTCATCAAGTTTAGCTGGCCGCAGTGGTAAGTTACCCAGCCGATTTTACAGTTTGTGAATGTTTGAATGTTTATTCATTATTATTTATTTAACTTTGAAGTAAGGTAGTTTCCTGGTTAGTGACCAGCAAGTAGGCCTAAGCTATAGTAGGCCTATACGGCTATAGACTATAGCAGCCGCACACGTATATTATAAAGGTCTAAATGATATACCTCTTTTTAACACAATTAGAAACTTGTCTCCATGGTTATTTTAGACAAGAAGATTTTCCCTGTGCCCGTGTGTTTTAGTGATCATAAATATATATAATATATATATCATATGTGTCTCATATGTGTCTAATTTAATTGTCACCTATACATATATATAGTAAAATGGAATGAGTGCTGATATTTAAAATTTAGTATTTATGTTATAGTATTTATGTTAGTTAGTAGTATCATTATATTAGCTAATTAGATCTGACTGCTGAACTGCTCAGCACACATCGTCACATGTAGCCCCACTCGTTTGTCTCTATCCTGTTTTACTTACTCGCCGGTCATAAAGTCAGCATCAGTAGTTCTTGAGACACACATGTGCAACTATAGTTGGAGATCTCCAAACTCTGTGGCCAAAATATGTATTTTATAAAATACGATAAAAAAAATAAGAAAAATAACATGGACAATTTCTATATAGCCGTTAAATAACCAGTATCCAAGTTTTTCCCCCACTTATTTATTTGGTCAATTTGATATTTTTCATTTCAGAAGAAGATGACTCATTTGAAGGAGATATGTATACTGACAGTGTTGATCGCTGGCGGTATGTGTGACCTGTATCTTCATGTCCCTCGTGGCAGTAATAACCGGTTAAATGAACGGACAGCCACCAGAACAAATGCCAACAGACTCTTTGATTCTCAGGTATGAGGGTCACTAAAAATCATTTGTAAATTTTAGACCAAATCGCTTTTTGTCTGTGGTCCGTCGTCAGGTGTCTGTAAACTTTTCTTGTGATCTCGATTCCAAGAGAACTACTATTCGAATCTTCATAAAATTTTACAGACACGTTCCGCTTATGATCTAGTTATGCAACATCTATTTTGTGTGCTCATTTGCATATTTAAATCGCCCCTGGCGGCCATTTTGTGATTTTTATTTACACAGTTTGTGATCGCGGAATCTAGAAAACCACCAGGCCGATCTTGATGAAATGTTTTTGTGTTGGTTCCCCATATGGTCTAGTTGTGCAGCATCTATTTTTCTGGGCTCATTTGCATATTAAAATGGCCGCTAGGCGACCATTTTGTTTTTCTTCTTTTTATCACTTCTCTCTCTTATGATCGCGATTCCAAGCGAACTGCTTGTCAGATCTTCTTTAAATTTCACACACATGTTTCTCCTATGGTCTAGTTGTGCAAGGTTTATTTCTATTCTCATTTGCCTATCAAAATGGCCGCTAGGCGACCATTTTGTTTTTCTTCTTTTTATCATTTTTCTCCTCAAGTAATGAGAGGATCTTCGTAAAACTTTATATTGAGTCAACTACTTGCTTATTTTGACAAAATTGGAAGGTCACTCACTTATTCTACCAGTAACTACGTGTATGTTGAATGCAGAAAGCTGTCTTGTTTTAATGTTAACAATTTCTCACATTTTTACAACTGCTGTACCTTTAAAATTTGGTTGCACTTTGACATATCTTTCATCTTAAAAGTTTGCAAGCCCTGTGTAGGAATATTGAATCTCTGCCACAGGAATCAGTTTTGTCCAAAAGTAATCTTTTCGATTTACAACAAAGAAATCAAATTAAACAAGTTTTTAACTGGTTTTACCATTAGTGTTTAATTTTGCAAGTCTATTTTAAACCTTACAGGTTTGCTTTATGTAAATATGCTGTGAGATTTAAATATTTTGGACAACGTTTATATTATTTTAATACATTATAATTACATACCGTATTTCTTCTAAATATTCAGCCATTCTAATGGCCTAAATTTTCCATTGAGTCAGACAAAGATGGAGACGTGGAGATGTGTTTCAGGATAACCATTTTCACACACTGCACGGTGGGTCATTGCCTTAAATTCCCTTAAATGGGCAAATTTGTCTGGCCTCATTTAGCATATTTCTTTTCTAATGGTCGAATCCTTTTGAGGAAAAAAATGGCTGAATCTTTAGAAGAAATATGGTAACTGATCGCTTTTATTTAGTTTATTTGGAGTACTAGCTTCAAGTTATGTCTGATACCACACTTGTTAGAAGTTCCAGATAACAACAATAACTTGACATAAAACTAAACACAACAGTATTAGGCCTACTGGTACAGTATTTTGTATTGTCAGTCTGGATTGAATGATCGTTTTGCCTATCGTGTTAAAATACAATCTTGAGATGGGACGTAAGCCAAATCAACAGTTATCATTGTCACGACACTGATTGTGTTCATTTTAACCCAGATTAGAATTCTATGTTTACTTTTGTAGTGATGGAAGTTGACCCCATGTATCGCCATGGTAACAAAGGGCATCATATACATTACGGACAGCACTGAAAGGCCTTTAAATATTTATGTGAAATAACAATAGCTGAAGTCATAAAAGAAAATAGTGAAATGATTTAGTGATAGTATTACATAGCCCTATGCTACTAAATATATTTTTAAAGTGGAATGAGCTGCCAAAATTTGATTTTTTTAAGATCATATAAAATAAGATGAATGCTGTTCCTTATTATTACCTGGAGTTCCTTTATAACTTGCATTCTCAGGCTTGGTATTTGCTTGGTACAGCAAATTATCGGCTATTTTTCTCAAGACGTATAATTCAGAAGCTTTTTAGTGCTTCTAGTCTTGAGAATGAACGATAAAGTATTGTTTTGAACTAACTTTGGCTTAGAATGAATGAATGGTTGTCTCGGTTATTTAAATTTTATTAACTTTTCGAACACTATTTCGTTTCATATAGGTCACATAATTTATAGATTTTCCTCATTCTAAAGCCAATCATTTAGTTTTTCGATGGCCTTCAAAGCCTCTTGCTGTCATGCCCATCAGAAATTATGAAAAAAGTGTGAATTTTGTCAGCTCATGCCACTTTAAGATCATAAAGAATAAGATGAATGATATTCATTCATTATTGCCTGGAGTTTGGCTTGATATTTGCGAAACTTAAAAAATAGCAGATAACTTCCAGAATTCATTTTTCGGCGATACAATCCTTATTAAAGGGGCATGAGCTGCCAAAATTCACACTTTTTTCATAATTTCTGATCGCCACGACAGTTAGAGACATTGGAGGCCATTGAAAAACTAAATGATTGGCGTTGGAATGAGGAAAATCCATACAGTATGTGGCCTATACGAGCTGGAATTTGTTCGAAAAGTAAACAAAATTTAAATAACCGGGACGACCATTCATTCATTCTAAACCAAAGTTAGTTCAAAACAATACTTTATCGTACATTCTCGAGACTAGAAGCACTAAAAGGCTTCTGAATTATACGTCTTGAGAAAAATAGCCGATAATTTCAGCATTCTGTTTCAACGTTAAAATATCAACATTTTGGCAGCTCATGCCCCTTTAAGTAAAAACGCAACTTTAAAGAAGGTTTCTCTGTTTGCTAAAGGAATGGAATGATGAACCCCACTCTTATGAAGGGAAGAGTTACACCAGTCTTAGTGGCGCTGTTTTTAAGACAAACCGGTTTTATCAACAATAAATGGAACCAAATTAACTGTAACCTTCGACATGTTCTTATCTGTTTTTTCTGTAGTGGAAACGTATCAGATTTTTGTTTCTGTAATAAACTCTGGTGTAGCGTAAGTTTTCACGTAAATGCCATAGCAACGTATCTCTACAGTAGGCCCTATGGGTTGCAATGGCATTTACGTGAAACTTACGCTACGTGGCTTTGTGAAACAGGCTCTGCGAGTGAATTTAATCTGTCGCTCCAAAATATGCCCTTTTCCATACCGTATAAACAAAACTTTAAAAAATCGTTAACCAATAATCAGCAAGGAGAATTTTGAAGGAAAGCTTTATAGAATGTAACAAATCCCATTTATACTGGTAATACATAAACTAAAAGTCGTCATTTCAAGTTTTACTCTCGAAGGTTATACCATTTACTTGGACATTGGTTTTAATGTAAACATAGTTCTCATGACACAGTCACGTTCTCTTGTAAGTAGACTGTCTTAAATGACTTTGAAATCCCATATATTTTGACAGTTTTGAAGTTATTCTGATGCGCCCATAATTTGATCTTCATCAAGACACAAGTTTCTGGTACATATGTACATATTGTATAACCTTGTTTTTTGTGCTGGCTGTAGGTTATGAGATGTAGTTTATAACCTTGTTGTTTGCTAGAAAAAGGTTATAAGATATAACCTTGTTTTTTGTGCTGGTTGTAGGATATGAGATGGAGTTCATAGCCTTGTTTGCTAGAAAAAGGTTATGAGATGGAGTTTAAAACCTTGTTTTTGTGCTGGTTGTAGGTTATGAGATGTAGTTTATAACCTTGTTGTTTGCTAGAAAAAGGTTATGAGATATAACCTTGTTTTTTGTGCTGGTTGTAGGATATGAGATGGAGTTCATAGCCTTGTTGTTTGCTAGAAAAGGTTATGAGATGGAGTTTATAACCTTGTCTTTTGTGCTGGTTGCAGGTTATGAGATGTAGTTTATAACCTTGTTTTTTGTGCTGGTTGTAGGATATGAGATGGAGTTCATAGCCTTGTAGTTTGCTGGTTGTGAGATGGAGTTTATGGTTGTTTTGTTCGTTGTTTGTTACATAGTTTTGTCTGTCCCGGGGGGGGGGGGGGGGGGGGGGGGGGGGGGTAGGAGAAAGCAAAATTGATGGGGTTCAATCTCAGTCCACCGATGTTCTTGCCATAGTTAAGATGCGTAACCATTGTCAATGTGTTACAAAAGGAATCCAGAAATTCTACTGACCAAGGCTAAGCTCTTGTCAGTCGTCAACCTAATGAAATATCCTAGGTTTGGTTTGTTACAACAATCTATGGGGTGTAAAGGTCTAAATGATATACCTCTTTTTAACACAATTAGAAACTTGTCTCCTATGGCAAGCCGTTTCGGCCTATTTAACATATCTTGAATTCATTTCCACATATGTGCAATTCAATTCCCGATATGTACATATCAGGAATTGAATTACACATATGTGTAATTCATTTGCACATATGTGCAATTCAATTCTACATATCTTGAATTCATTTCCTGATATGTACATATCGGGAATTGAATTCTACATATGTGGAATTCAATTGCACATATGTGCAAATGAATTGCACATATGTGAAAATCATTTTAAGATATCTGGAAATAATCTTGTGCTGCACATTGACATTTCAGATATGTAGAATTCATTTCCAGATATGTGGAAATGAATTCAACATATCTTGAATACACGTCTACTTAAGATATCTGCAATTCTTTTTGTAATATGTGCCCTACATTCGCCGGGTTATTTTAGTAAAGAAAATGCATGCTCCCCGAGTGTGTTACCACACGTGTCACTTCGCGCCAACTTTATTTGTCCTCTGCCAGTCGATGTTGTGGGACAGAGCGCATGTGTATAATTACGTTCTCTACTTCCGCCCAGGGAGCGGTGATTGTGATTTCTACAACGTGGCGCAATTTCAGATATGTGGAATTCAATTGCACATATGTTGAATGTAAGGGCCTTTCAAGATATGTTAAATAGAATTTTAGATATGTGGAAATGAATTCAACATATGTTAAATACACGACCCACATATCAAGAATTCAGTGCTATTTCACATATGTGGAATTGAATTGCACATATGTGCAAATGAATTCAATATAAGTTAAATAGGCCGAAACGGCTTGCCATAGTCTCCATGGTTATTTTAGACAAGAAGATTTCCCCTGTGCCCGTGTGTTTTAGTGATCATAAATACATATTGAAAAATCTATATGTTGTACATGTACACATATTTTTTCAAAATCAAACTCAAAAGCTATAACCTGTATGCCCCTACATAAAACTGCATCAGGAAAATTCTTTGATTCATTTATCAATTTACATGTACATCATTATTTGTGATTGTTAAGTTCCTCAACGATGCAGATTTGTGGGTTTAAATTCCCTTCCCTGTTGATGACATCTACAGGCTTGTTTCAAATCACACTCTCTGCTACAACTCTAACAGACTTTACAAATGTAGCTTGTGCTGACGTTGTATTGAGGAAGCTCATATTGTGGGGAACATCAGATTAACTACCAATGAACTATATGTGTGGAATGGAGATCACGTGACGTTTGAGTTGTAGCGAAAGCCGCCATTATTAGGAGATGCAACTACTGATCTGACGTTACAGAGGAAGCGAAAGAGAACGACATCACTATCCCTGACACGACGACTACTACATGTATATTAACGTCATAACACGATGACAAATCACTCTTGTGACGTAAATTTTGAGCGTTCATTCGTGATGTCATAAATTTGTAGAAGAACGTTAAATGCGTTTCGAGAGAGACAGCATCATATAGTTATGACAGCGATTTTAACACGCCAGGCCCAATCAGACCAATGTGATTTGACCATTCCACGCATATAGTTGACTACAGTCAAATCCACTGTGAACAAGTAATAAGTCCATTACTGTATTGTAATATTTCCCAGAACATTTGATTATCATTTTCCTTCTTTTGTAGAACAATAATCGAGGGGGCTACAATGTGGGCGATGCCGGTGAAAACAAACACACAACTGAAGAAGAACAATATAGAATGGTAAAAAATGTTGTTTTTTATTTAAAGTGTTAGTGCAGTTGAGATGATTTTGTAGCCTAGTTCTTTATATGTAAGCAGTATAGCTTCCCTGGGTATTGTGACAGACAATCCCCAACACAAGCATGCCTTCCATTGGCCTTCCAATGGGTCGCTGGTTCGAATCCCACTCAGTCCAAAAATTGGAAAATTTTCTGACTGGGTTTTCACTCGAACGACCTATGTGGGATGGTTGCCAGTTACCAACGGAAGGTCGTGGGTTTCCTCCGGGCATAGAGCCCGGTTTCTTCCCACAATAAAACTGGCAACGCCGCCATATAAGTGAAATAATCTTGAGCGCGTCGTAAAACACCAATCAATCAATCAATCCATCGGCCTTGTTTGTGTGAGTTCATTAGTCAGCAATATACAAATTCTGTTTGGTTTCACTCTAATTGAGGTTTCACTCTGTGGCACTATGTTGAATCGGTAAGCTCCTAAATTTGACAGGGGCCTCAGTGGCTCAGTCTGCTAGACTGATACTCCCTCAGTCCAACACAGGCCTTCAATCGATGCGGCCAAATAGATATAGAAAAACTTTTGAGTGGATTTTTCACTTGATCGCCGTAGGTGGAAGAGTTTTTGGATTGTTCTATTCAAATGTCTTTTTAAATCGCTGTATATACTGCCCTGTGTTTCAGAAATATTTCCAGAGTAGCTCAAGTGGTGGTACGAGTTACCTGACCTTACAATGGACCAATCAGCATGGATGTGGAGGAAATGAAGACACTGACCCTCAGAAACAAAACTGTAACATGGTTTTACAATATATGTGTCAACCAGATACAGAAAATGTGGCTGGTGAGCTCCTTAAAGAAATATACTCATGAAGAGTTATTGTATGACGTACTGCACTTGTTAAGCTAATTTTTGCTGAGAGAAGACGTTTTTCACTTATGGCATATGAACGTATCAGGTGGGAGCACTCAGGGTTTTCGTAGAGGTCGAGATTAAGTAACCCACGCTCTT
This sequence comes from Lepidochitona cinerea, assembly GCA_963971465.1. Taxonomy (NCBI): domain Eukaryota; kingdom Metazoa; phylum Mollusca; class Polyplacophora; order Chitonida; family Tonicellidae; genus Lepidochitona; species Lepidochitona cinerea. The sequence goes on along the minus strand of OZ020557.1, from coordinate 37,194,308 downwards.
CATCCATTAATGGTCTTGGTGGCTCAATCAGAGTGTGATATAGTCAACCAGTTGAACGCAAGCCTTCCATCAGTTGGTCGCAGGTTGATTGGACAGAGCATACTCTTAACCTAGAAAGTCTGCATATAAATGAAATAATCTTGAGTAAAGTTTTAAATGTCATTCACTCTTCATCCAACAAAAATGCCTGTGGACATGTTTTCAAGAAGGTATAGGCTCGAGTTTTGCAGTACGCATCCAAGGTAATGTGGGTCCTCGGTGGCTCAGTTGGTTAGAGTGATAGTCCCTAAATCCGACACAGGCCTTCTGTCGATGCGGCATGGGTTCAAATCCCACTCAGACCAAATAGAAAAATTTCTGAGGAAATTTTTCATTCGGTCGTCGTATGTGGGAGAGTTACCAGGTACTCGTCTAAGGTCGAGGGTTTCCTCCGGGCAAGGAGCCTGGTGTCCTCCCCCACTAAACCCAGTCATATAAATGAAATAATCTTGAGTGCGGCCTAAAACATCAATCAATCAAGATAATGTATCCCTACCATGGTTGCGGAGATGCAGTTAGACGCATCAGCTGGCTCATTTTTAAAACACACTCCGGAGTTATTATTCATTGGTACATAAAACATATCCTTGTACATGTAGTAACAGTTTTATTGCCCATGTCCAGAATCTGATTTTAGGAGATTGAATCATAGTATTTGTATTACATATTCACTTATTCATTTATCATTGAAAGATTCTAAGAACTGTCTGAGAAATGGTGTACAAACAAAATATTTCATATTCACTTATTCATTTATCATTTAAAGCTTCTAAGAACTCTCTGAGAAATGGTGTACAAACAACGCTTCAGGATTACACTCTGCCTACATCCAAAGAGGAGACAACTCAACAATCAACTAATAGATTTAATAATGATGTGAAAGATAACAGAGGAATTCACGAACCCTGGTTCTCATATGATACTTGTTACATGAGGGAAAGGAACAAAGGTAGGCGATACTCAGAAAGCCAAGAGGGGCACCGGGTGTCATGGCGCCGTGGTGGGGGTGGGGTAAAAAGTCTCAAATTGGTTTTCTTCAGGGGCCTGTCTTACAAAGCTGGCGTAATTTTGCGCATAGACCTGCAACATGGACTGGTTGCGTCCAAGGTGTAAGGTGTAAGTTTTAACACTGATTTACATCCGACGTAACTTACGCCAGCTTTGTAAGACAGGGCCCAGAGGACTAATTTAGACTTTTTGTAAGCATAGAAACATGTTCACTTTTCCCATTTTAAACCCGAATTGAAGCCTTTCAAGTTGTTTACACCACAACCCTCCCCCTCCCTCCCAATTTTGGCGACCATGGTTATGAACTTATTAAGGTTAAGTTGTATGCCCTACCATGATAACTGTTTGTCTATCTTAATCTGACTAAAATACCCTACCATGATAACTGTTTGTCTATCTGACTATAATACCCTACCATGATAACTGTTTGTCTATCTGACTAAAATACCCTACCATGATAACGGTTTGTCTATCTGACTAAAATACCCTACCATGATAACTGTTTGTCTATCTGACTAAAATACCCTACCATGATAACTGTTTGTCTATCTGACTAAAATACCCTACCATGATAACTGTTTGTCTATCTGACTAAAATACCCTACCATGATAACTGTTTGTCTATCGGACTAAAATACCCTACCATGATAACTGTTTGTCTGACTAAAATACCCTACCATGATAACTGTTTGTCTATCTGACTAAAATACCCTACCATGATAACTGTTTGTCTATCTGACTAAAATACCCTACCATGATAACTGTTTGTCTATCTGACTAAAATACCCTACCATGATAACTGTTTGTCTATCTGACTAAAATACCCTACCATGATACATGTAACTGTTTGTCTATCTGACTAAAATACCCTACCATGATAACTGTTTGTCTATCTGACTAAAATACCCTACCATGATAACTGTTTGTCTGTCTGACTAAAATACCCTACCATGATAACTGTTTGTCTATCTGACTAAAATACCCTACCATGATAACTGTTTGTCTATCTGACTAAAATACCCTACCATGATAACTGTTTGTCTATCTGACTAAAATACCCTACCATGATAACTGTTTGTCTATCTGGCTAAAATACCCTACCATGATAACTGTTTGTCTATCTGACTAAAATACCCTACCATGATAACTGTTTGTCTATCTGACTAAAATACCCTACCATGATAACTGTTTGTCTGACTAAAATACCCTACCATGATAACTGTTTGTCTATCTGACTAAAATACCCTACCATGATAACTGTTTGTCTATCTGACTAAAATACCCTACCATGATAACTGTTTGTCTATCTGACTAAAATACCCTACCATGATAACTGTTTGTCTATCTGACTAAAATACCCTACCATGATAACTGTTTGTCTATCTGACTAAAATACCCTACCATGATAACTGTTTGTCTATCTGACTAAAACTCTATCAAACTGTGTTTTTATACAACTGACTGTATTCATTAATTGTTTGTAAAATCTATGTGAGGATAGTTTTAATAGTAAAGATAAAAATTGACAAAAATAATACCTAAGGAATGTCCTAGAACTGGGACTTACATTATGTGTGCTGTTGCTATGAGTTATCTCAGTGCTGTTTAAAGATTATATGACCAGCATACATGTACGCTATAAGAATTGAATAACAGACCTAAAAATGTCCGGTCTTCAAGGTTTTAGAATTGAATTTTGGGTTTTTAAGGTCACATCCAATAAGACATTTCTCTGTCTACAGTATTTGTAGTCTTCACTTTACTTTATAGTGGCATGAGCTGCCAAAATGTTGATATTTTGACGTTACAGAATGTTGAAATTATCGGCTATTTTTCTCAAGACGGTAATTAAGAAGCTTTTTAGTGCTTCTAGTCTCGAGAATCTACGATAAAGTACTGTTTTGAACTAATTTTGGCTTAGAATGAATGAATGGTCGTCCCGGTTGTTTAAATTTTGTTAACTTTTTGAACACTATTCCGGTTCGTATCGGCCACATACTGTATGGATTTTCCTCGTCCCAACGCCAATCATTTAATTTTTCGATGGCCTTCAAAGATTCTTACTGTCGTGATGATCAGAAATTATGAAAAAATTGTAAATTTTGGCAGCTCATGCCACTTCATGCAAGAATTTAAATTTTTTCTATTAAGTCGCTAATGAAGATTTTTATATCCGCAGGATTGTTCACAGCTGATCAGGTGGTGAAGAAGAACAAATTTGGTTATGGAAGTGCTGTCCATACCCGTCAGAATCCCAATGGTAACCGTTATGGGTATGAATGCCCCGAAGAAAGGGATTATTACCCTTATTGGCACCCGTCCTCCTGGAAGGATATTGCTGTTTTAGTTGGAAATACTTCCCTCTGCAGGTATGTTAAATGAAGTTTTTTTTTATTGCAAAATAATGTATATCTATTAAAATGAAGTTTTTTTTATCGCAAAATAATGTATATCTATTAAAATGAAGTTTTTTTTATCACAAAATAATGTATATCTATTAAAATGAAGTTTTTTTTATCGCAAAATAATGTATATCTATCTAAATGAAGTTTTTTTTATCGCAAAATAATGTATATCTAAATGAAGTTTTTTTATCGCAAAATAATGTATATCTATTAAAATGAAGTTTTTTTTATCGCAAAATAATGTATATCTATTAAAATGAAGTTTTTTTTATCACAAAAAAATGTATATCTATTAAAATGAAGTTTTTTTATCACAAAATAATGTATATCTACATGTACTATTAGATATTTAGCTAAAAGATTTTAAAAGGGTAATTAAAAAAAAATTTAAATTCCATTGTCTAAATATCCATGACCCTTTGGTGGCCCTCATACCCTTGTCCAAGCATCTAGGATAGTAATAATCTCCCCCGCCAAAAACAGAAATTGGCCTGACGCTGCAATAATGGACAAATCTTTTAAAGGCATCAAAAGGCGGACATTTTGGTTCACAATGAGTTGTGGTCAATGGGTTTTATTCTCAAAGAAATCAAATCATTCTCAACTTCTTGAGATGACTGACTTACAATAACAATAGCAACAAAGAAAATACAGTGAAACCTGGGTCCACCGGCACCTTGGTAAACCGGCATCTTACCCAAACTGGCAGGGAGGGGCGGTCCGCTTTTCTTTCAAATGCAAATACATGTTAAACTACCTTGATCGCCCGGCACCTCTCCACTCTGGAAACCGGCTTTGTTTTCAAAGCCATAGCCTATCTAAACAATGCTAATTTAACCTCAATCGACCAGCACAGCATGCCGGCCGACAGCAGACGATTACCGACGGTCTCCTGGCGAGACGGCGCATGCATGCAGACGGCCTGGTCAAAGCAAGGCTAAGCGGATTAAAATGACAGAGCCGGCTTCGCCAGGACTTCACAGCAAGCATTATTACTGAGTTTATTTCAGTTATTGTTTTATAATTTTCAAACTGACATTGATTAAACATTGACAAAATGTGGATTCAATAAAAGCCAATCTCAACAGAATTATGGATCATTCAGGTTATTTATTTACACAAGCTATAGTCTTCTACTCGCAGATTCTGAAAAATGTCTGTCCGACCTGCCAAGCGACAGAGAGTTGAGTTGTGTCTCTCAGAAAAAATTAAGCTAATTAAGGAGTATGAATCCTCATTTCCAAAACCCACACAAACTGAGTTAGGAAGGAAGTTTTCAGTCGGTCGATCTACAGAGATAGCTGTTTAAATATGCATTTTGACCTTAATACCGTAATACAACTTGTACCAAGGGTTGATATCTTCTCTTTTTAGCCCGCCATCATTCTGATGGAGGGCTATTCAAATCGCTTTTCCGTCGTCAGTCGTCCGTCCGTTAACTTTTGGCTTGTTACCTTTATTCCAAGAAAACTACCAGTCCAATCTTAATCAAACTGAACATACATCATCACCTAATGGTCTAGTTGTGCACCGTACATTTTCATCTCATGTGCATATTCTATATGGCCACCAGGGGGCGATATTGTTTATTTTTGTTACCTTTATTCCAAGAAAACTACGTGTCCGATTTTCACCAAACTTGGCTCACATTATCCCCATATAGTCTAGTTGTGCATCGTACATTTTCATCTCATTTGCATATTCAATATGGCCGCCAGGGGGCGATGTTTTTTAGCCCGCCATAATTCTGATGGAGGGCTATTCAAATCGCTTTTCCGTGGTCCGTCGTCAGTCGTCCGTCGTCCGTCCGTTAACTTTTTGCTTGTTACCTTTATTCCAAGAAAACTACCAGTTCAATCTTAATCAAACTTAACATACAACATCACCCTATGGTCTAGCTGTGCACCGTACGTTTTCATTTCATGTGCATATTCAATGTGGCCACCAGGGGGCGATATTGTTTTTTTTTGTTACCTTTATTCCAAGAAAACTACCTGTCCGATTTTCACCAAACTTGGCTGACATGATCTCCATATAGTCTAGTTGTGCATCCTACATTTTCATCTCATTTGCATATTAAATATGGCCGCCAGGGGGCGACGTTGTTTTTTCTTTGTTACCTTTATTTCAAGAAAACTACCTGTCCAATCTTGAATAAACTTAACATACATCATCACCCTATGGTCTAGTTGTGCATCGTACATTTTCATCTCATTTGCATAAACAATATGGCCGCCAGGGGGAGATGTTTTTTTTTACGTTTATTGCAAGAAAACTTTCGGTAGTTACCTTTATTCCAAGAAAACTATCAGTCCAATCTTAATCAAACTCAACATGCATCATCACCCTACGGTCTACGGTAAGGTCTCCACTAATTCAAGGACCAGTGATGTGAAAATAACGAATTATTACATTGCTATTTGCCACATTTGGTCTATAAAAACAACAACAGCGATCGTTCAATAGGATTATCTGATCGCTCACTCCAGGAGGTAAGACTCTCAACGAAAAAAGTTGAATTTTAAGTGTACTTTTGTTAATGTTTTTCTGGCCCTTGAATTTTTTAGAGTACTCGAATTAGCGGAGATCTTACCGTAGTTGTACACCGTACATTTTCATCTCATTTGCATATTCAATATGGCCACCAGGGGGCGAAATTGTTTTTATTGTTGTTACCTTTATTCCAAGGAAACTGACATTATCTCCATATAGTCTAGTTGTGCATCGTACAGTTTCATCTAATTTGCATATTCAATATGGCCACTAGGGGGCGATGTTGTTTTTCTTTGTTACCTTTATTCCAAGAAAACTACCTTTCCAATCTTAAACAAACTTAACATACATCATCACCCTATGGTCTAGTTGTGCACCGTACATTTTCATCTCATTTGCATAAACAATATGGCCGCCAGGGGGAGATGTTGTTTTTCTTTGTTACGTTTATTGCAAGAAAACTTTCGGTAGTTACCTCTATTCCAAGAAAACTATTAGTCCAATCTTAATCAAATTCAACATGCATCATCACTCTACGGTCTAGTTGTACACCGTACAATTTCATCTCATTTGCATATTCAATATGGCCACCAGGGGGTGATATTGTTTTTTTTTTGTTACCTTTATTCCAAAGAAACTACTAGTCCGATTTTCATTCAAACTTGGCTGACATTATCTCCATATAGTCTAGTTGTGCATCGTACAGTTTCATCTTATTTGAATATTCAATATGGCCACCAGGGGGAGATGTTTTTTTTCCCGTTTATTGCAAGAAAACTTTTGCTTGTTACCTTTATTCCAATAAAACTATCAGTCCAATCTTAATCAAACTGAACACACATCACCCTATGGTCTAGTTGTGCATCCTACATTTTCATCTCATTTGCATATTCAATATGGCCGCCAGGGGGAGATGTTTTTTTTTTTTCGTTTATTGCAAGAAAACTTTTGCTTGTTACCTTTATTCCAATAAAACTATCAGTCCAATCTTAATCAAACTGAACATACATCACCCTATGGTCTAGTTGTGTCCAATACATTTTCATCTCATTTGCATATTCAATATGGCTGCCAGGGGCGATATATTTTTTTTGTTACTTTTTTCCAAGAAAACTATCAATCCGATTTTCACCAAACTTGGCTCACATTATCTCCCTATAGCCCTGTTGTGTACTGTACATTTTCATCTCATTTGCATATTCAATATGGCCCCCAGGGGGCGATGTTTTTTTTCTTTATCTTTGTTCCAAGAAAACTACCTGACATTAATCAAAATCAACATACATTATCACCCTATGGTCTAGTTATGCACCGTTTATTTTGATCTCATTTGCATATTCAATATGGCCACCAGGAGGGCGATATTGTTTTTTCGTTACTTCTATTCCAAGAAAACTACTGGTCTGATTTTGACCAAACTTGGCCGACATTATCTCCCTCTGATCTTGTTGTGCACCATACATTTTCATCTCATTTGCATATTCAATATGGCTGTCAGGGGCGATATATTTTTTTTGTTACTTTTTTCCAAGAAAACTATCAATCCGATTTTCACCAAACTTGGCTCACATTATCTTCCTATAGCCATGTTGTGTACTGTACATTTTCATCTCATTTGCATATTCAATATGTCCGCCAGGGGACGATGTTTTTTTTTCTTTATCTTTGTTCCAAGAAAACTACCTGACATTAATCAAAATCAACATACATTATCACCCTATGGTCTAGTTATGCACCGTTCATTTTGATCTCAATTGCATATTCAATATGGCCGCCAGGAGGGCGATATTGTTTTTTCGTTACTTCTATTCCAAGAAAATACTGGTCTGATTTTGACCAAACTTGGCCGACGTTATCTCCCTCTAAGTTCTAGCTGTGCACCGTACATTATCATTTCATTAGCATATTGAAGATGGCTACCAGGGGGCAATGTTGTTTTCAACCAAAATTTCAAGGGGAGCTTAATTTTGCAATTCACAATTTAATTTTCCTCAACAATAGTTATCTCCCTGGAATAAGATTTTTTATGTAGGCCCCAATTCCTATATCCAGTTATTGCTGTAAGTGAAATAATCTTGAGCGCAGCGTAAAACACCAAACAATCAATCAATCAATTTAATATGAATAGATGAACGCAGGCGTTAATATCCCTTTAAGGGATCTCTTGTTTTTTTTTGTTACCTTTATTCCAAGAAAACTACCTGTCCAATCTTAATCAAACTTAACATACATCATCACCCTATGGTCTAGTTGTGCACCGTACATTTTCATCTCATTTGCATATTCAATATGGCCGCCAGGGGGCGATATAGTTTTTCTTTGTTACGTTTATTGCAAGAAAACTTTCGCTTGTTACCTTTATTCCAAGAAAACTATTAGTCCAATCTTAATCAAACTCAACATGCATCATCACCTTATGGTTTAGTTGTGCATCGTGCATTTTCATCTCATTTGCATATTCAATATGGCCGCCAGGGCGTGATATATACTTGTTTTGTTACTTTAATTCCAAGAAAACCACCAGTCTGATATTCACCAAACTTGGCTAACATTATCTCCCTATAGCTTTGTTGTGTACTGTACAAACTACCCGTCTGATTTTCACCAAACTTGACTCACATTATCTCCCTATAGCCTTGTACTGTACATTTTCATCTGATTTGCATATTCAATATGGCCGCCAGGGGCGATGTTGTTTTCCTTTGTTACCTTTATTCCAAGAAAACTACCTGTCTAACATTAATCAAACTTAACATACATTATCACCCTATGGTCTAGTTATGCACTATTCATTTCCATCTCATTTGCATATTCAATAAGGCCGCCATATTGAATACTTTTATTACTTTTATTCCAAGAAAACTACTATGTACTGGTCTGATTTTGACCAAACTTGGCCCACATTATCTCCCTATGATCTAGTTGTTTACCCTACATTTTCATCTCGTTTGCTTATTAAATATGACCGCCAGGAAGCAATGTTGTTTTCGAACCAAATTTGAAAATGAAACTTATTATCATTTTTCCAAGAAAACTACTCACCAGGGTCCACTTTTACGAAGCCCCCTTAAGCTAAGGACACCTTAATTTTCCCCTTAGGAAGAACTTAAGACGTCGATGCTATTTTACGAAGCCCCCTTAGCTTAAGGTCACCTTAACTTTAAGAGAATTTTTAAGGGTGCCTCACAGGCACACTTAACGTCCCCTTATGTCATTTTTTAGCTTTTAAACATAGGCTAAGCACAATTGTTATTTTGGGATGAAACATCGAGGAGACTATTTAAATCGTATAAAGAATCTCTTCTGATTTAATACGACATTTAAAATTCGATGCCAGTGCATTTTACTATTTGACGATATTTGCGCTCATGAGGAGTTCTTATGCAATGTACTAAAATCACAACAGGCTTTATCGGAAGAAAGTTTGTGGCTGTCCTATCATTCAAACAGTGTCGGGTGAGAAAATAACTAAAAGAAAGGTTTGTTTCAAGACTTATAATCTAAAATAAAACTTGTGATCTGCTAGGAAACATCGGTATCTAAGGAGTTTCCCTCCTCCACTTGAGGAGAGTTCCCTCTTAAGTTATCGCTAAGGTGAAAATCTTAAGATGGGGTTAAGAGGGTTTCGTAAAAGTGGCGTAGGTCCATCTTAAAATTTCCCCTAATGTTTATCCTTAGCCACTAAGATCACCTTAACTAAGGAGGCTTCGTAAAACTGGGCCCTGATCGTAGCCAAACATGACACACATCGTCCCCCTAAGATCTAGCTGTGCACCATACATTATCATCTCATTAGCATATTGAAGATGGCTACCAGGTGGCAATGTTGTTTTCAACCAAAATTTCAAGGGGAGCTTACTTTGCAATTTACAATTTAATTTTCCTCAACAATAGTTATCTCCCTGGAATAAGATTTTTTTGTGTAGGCCCCAATTCCTATATCCAGTTATTGCTGTAACAATCTTTAATATGAATAGACGACCTATGTGGGATGGTTGCATAGAGCCCGGTTTTCTCCCACAATGAAACTGGCAACGCCGCCATGTAAGTGAAATAATCTTGAGCGCAGCGTAAAACACCAAACAATCAATCAATCAATCAATTTAATATGAATAGATGAACGCGGGCAAAGGGATCTCTTGTTTTTACTAATAACCTGGTGACTCTTAAAGACCAACAGTAGACTCTGTGTTGACCCCCCCTGATATTGGACAATGAAACTTGAACGTCCATGACCTAAGCCTTACTGGAGATTCCCACTACAACACAACAACCTCAGCGGCAGAGCCATGTGGCATGTGTCCAGTCCAAATACCCCATATTATCCCACCTCACACTGAATACTTCCTGTTCATTGGTTGAAACCTGTCACGTGGAGACCCTGTATATTCCATATTGCCGTGCTGATCCATACAGGGCGACTACCATATATGGCTTGTGACGTCATGTCTGGCCCCCTCGACCAAACCCTGTAACTAATAATGTCAGACAAACTCAGCAAAATACATGTAGCTCTCTGATGTCCTGATATTTGTAACGTCACAGTGTCAACACTCTGGGTTTGTCTATCGTTTTTGGAGATTTGTCCAAAACGTGGCGCTGTCGGAGAGATCAATTATACCATCAATAGGGTAACTGTCTTATATAAATATCTTATGTTTCAGTTACTATCAGGCTAACAGTTTCAATGTAAATGGTTACGGGGCCTGTCTGAAAACTCTTCAAGATGGTACTGTTAAGAGAACAGCTCGATGGAATAACAAAGACACGTGTGTAGAGAATGATGGTGAATGGGTTATATTCTCTAATTACCTGGAGAAGGCCAAAGGTAAAAAACTGCATCAAAGGAAATTCTGTTCCACTTGTATCATGTTATTACATTTTCTGCAATGCGAGGTTTTCTGATTGGCAGAAGAAAATGACACTTAACATTTCTTCGAAAAATTGTAATTAATTTTAAAACCAAAAAATATTTTATTAAGTTTGTATTTAATTTGCAGACCTAAAATATTCACTTGAATTAACAAAGTACATGTATGTGACCATCAGAGACAGTTCTTCTTGCTCGTATATTTGACCCTTTTCAATCTCTTTTAATTGATTTTCAAACATTTGATTCTGATCTTAGAAATAGCTTAGAAATGCTAAAGTGTTTTGTTTTTTTAATTGAATTTTGTATTTCATTTATTCCCCCCTCCCCATCTCCAAAGCTAAACTTTTATGAAGATATTGTGTCTTGCTTGAGCTTTGCTCGCAGGTTTTCTCCCATAAGAAACATTGTGAAGTAAACATATAGGCAAAAAATCCTGAGTATGGCACAAAGCACTCAAACAACCCATCTGAAACCGCACTTACATGTTTTATTGATCATTTCAGGTTTAACAACACAAAGTCAGTGTGTGAATTCTAAAAAAGGAGGTAAACGCCATATATGGGCAATACCCTTTGACACTGATGATGTCACACAAAAAGAGTGTCTGGTTGCCTTGGAGGCACCTGACTGTGCGGAAGCTCCGTGGTCAAGGTAACAAGAAATTTTTTGTCCAATCAGAATAAGGATATAAAGACATCATCAAAATTAAAAAAAACACACCAATTCACATTCAAGACTAGAGGTGTGATCACAAATCTGTTGAAAGAAACCTGTTTTATAATTCCAACACTTTTCAAGTACATGTAAGTTAGATGTAGATGTTACATTGTTCAAGTTTGGGATTTGGCTTTGTCTTCTGCTTCCATTAGTTGGAACAAGGATGAGGCCTACATGTACATTGATAGTTGGCTCAAAACATCTTACACCTCTTTACCTATATGGCAAAGTTTGGGATAACAAGAACAATTACACCTGAAAAAAGGAGATAAGTAAACATATATACATGTAACAAGCGTAGAGTTGCCCTACAGGCAAATCTGTTTCTAACATTATTTAGCCTGAACTTGTATCATGTTGTTACATTTTCTGCAATGCGAGGTTTTCTGATTGACAGAACAAAATGACACTTAACATTTCTTCGAAAAATTGTAATTAATTTTAAAACCAAGACAATTTAGGCTACATGTGTACATGTATGTCGTAAGTGGTAGCGCTTTCGTTGTCCATGAAAACAATATTCTGTAACTCCTGTTTAAGTGGTTTTACCACTGATAAAAATCTCCAGGTTTTTATTCCTTTTTCTGTTGTAGATCAAATCACCTTGGAGATGGAAGGGGAGGTTACTCAGTCAATTATACCTGGACACTTCCTCATTTTCCTTCAGGCAGTACACAGAGATGTGTCTACAGAATGAGGTAACAGATGTTTTCATTGGAATATTTATTCATCCATGGCCAGTAAACCAGTAGAAAAATGGTTTATCAGCTTCAAGTGGGCCATGTTATCAGTAGTTGTAGGATGTGGCAGATGGAAAAGTATAGACATGTGCTTATGCATATATCTTCAAGCACTATGGGCTGCGGGTTCGAATCCCACTCGGTCCCCAAGAGATTGGACAATTTTCTGACTGGGATTTCACTCAAACAACTTATATGGGATGGTTGCCATTTACCACCGGAAGGTTGTGGGTTTCCTCCGGGCATAGATCCCTGTTTCCTCCCAAAATAAGACTAGCAATGCCGCCATATAAGTGAAATAATCTTGAGTGCGGCGTAAAACACCAAGCAATCAATCTTCAAGCACTTGGTATCGAACCTTTTTAATGAAACATGCATGTCTCTTCAAACACTTGAACCCTGGGGCTGGGGGCGGTGTGGTGTTGCCATAGCCATTTTCGCCTACCTAGCTAAGTATGCCAAATACATTAGCCTTCATGACGTTAACATGGTCTGTGGAGGTTTTAATGTTAAAATTTAGTTGGGATGGGGGTGGGTAAGATCTTTTGGTCGGTTGATACTTTTGTCGCCGTATAACCTTAGCTATTGAGCTATTGACGTTAAGCCTCAATCAATCAATCAATCAAACACTTGACACTGATGCTTGTCTCTTCAAACACCTGGTACTCATGTATATCTCTTTAAGCACTTGACACTGATGCATGTCTCTTCAAACAAATGTATTTCTAGTGTAGTATATCGATTATTATGAATTGAACTACGTTGGAAATATTGATGCCATGCTATACATATAGGCCTACATGTATCTCCTAAAATTTGGTTTCACCTTTTTGTATTTATAAAAAGATGAATTGGATGGTTTATGTGCCTTTGGGTCAGATTTTGAGTCCTGTTTTAATACAATCCACTTTTTTCACAATCCGGCACACTTATTTTTCCTATTTCAGATACAACATTACCACGGATGACTATGATCCTTTTAAGACAAACTCCAGCTTCAATCAGAATTTGTAAGTATTTTATTGTGAACTTTTGTCCTATAAAACGTTTATGGCTAGGGATGGTTGCTAATATTCCCTCCAAATCTTTTGATGGATTTAAAACTACATCTAGTTGATGAGCTTGAAATGGAATGCATGTTTTTTTTCTTCTTTCAAAAAACCCTTTATAAATCAATGGGCTTTACAACAACAACTTTACAACACAATTTCATGTCTGCATGTACTTTCTCATTCTTCCCTGTGGCCTGGAAGGTATAGATATTAGTTAAATAGAATGAACCAATTGATTGATTGATATATTGATGCCAGGTTTAGAGGGGGATGAAACCGGGCTCTTTGCCCAATAAAACACTCAAGTGAAAACTCGACTCAGAAATTTTTCAATTTTTATTTGTTCTGATTGGAATTTGAGACCTGTGTTGGACTGAGGAGTGTATCACCCTCCTTGCAGACCCACCTATGCCACCCTGAATGAATCTAGGGTATGTTGTAGGTTGACAAGAATACATGAACTGAGGAAAGGAATCTATGCATATTCATTTTCAGTTTTCTTATGTGTAAATTGCACCATGTATGATGTTTATTTCAGGAAAGCAGGAGTTGTCTCTCCTATTACACAAAACCCTTACGTTGACATCGGGGGAGGACACACACCTTTGAAACTGGCTATAAACACTGCTCAGTATGGTAGGATTTTCCAGGATCGCTCACATGTATTTCTTTTAAAGCCACGTCCATCAAGATTGAGCTCTGAGAATATCTACAATTTGAATGTTCGTGGAAAACGGGGGAATATTGTTCAAGTTTATCCGGCAGTGGAATACGATTTCTTTCCAACGTCACTGCAAATCAATCAAGGAGACCTGGTACACATACAATGGACAGGTTGGTTCATTTGTTTGTCTGGTTACAAAATTAATTGTCTTCATTTAAAGCCCAGCGCAGACGAGAGGCGCCGGCTAAGCTACAAGGCATGCGTGGCCCAGGGAGCAGCTACAGATTTCAGCGCAGACGATGCGCTCTCGGCTGAGGCAAGTTCTTGGTCACCCAAGTTCACTGATCTACACAAGTGTCACTACCTGTGTTACGTAATATTCTAAGTGGTCACATGATTTAATAGGCACTCGCGATTGGACTATCCCTCCTCTCAACTCAGCTGGCAGCTCAGGTTGTGGCAGAAAATATCAAACATGCTTTATACTTTCCTCACCGCCTCGAGAGGTGCAAATCTCACCAAAATTTACCCACACACGAGGGAAACAGCTTAGCTCCCTGCCACGAGTGGCCGGCAGCTCAGCCGGCGCCTCTCGTGTGCGCTAGGCTTAACGCTTTTCGAGTTTTATTTTTGGGCACGGTGGCATAGATTCTTGTGCCAACACAAGCCTTCCATTGATGGGTCTGATAACAGTTCAAGTCCCACTCAGATGTCTGAGTCAATCACGCCATGTGGGACAGTTGCCACATATTCTTGGAACGTTCGGCATTTCCATAGGGCAAAGAGCCCGATATCTTCCTGAACCATCAAACCTGGCAATGCGTAAGTGGGCAAATCTTGTTTACTGCAAAGAACACCAAGCCATCCCATTTAAGTTCAAAAGTTCCCTACAGTCTCCTGTATTGTAGCGTATGCTTATGGGCTTCAAACTTCTTGTACATTTTGGGTTGTCTAATCGAGGTTTCCAACTGGCCACAAGTTGGAATGGAGGTGTTTTGGTTGGTCTCCAGGAAGTTATTAATCAAACTTTTTGCTCGAATTAGCCCAGCTTTCAAGAATAAACCCAATGTCTCTTTATGGAGACGTGCTACTGAAACTATAAGCCAATACGCCATAAAGCGTCCTTAGCAGGCTTCAAAATGAGGCTAAAAATAAATGTCTTTTTCATACATTGAAGGATCAAACACCCATCATAATGCAGCCCCTGGTGGGGACGGACAAGCTGGGAGTCAAGGGGAAGGCAAAGAGGGTAAGAAAGTAAAGTAATCAGACTTAGATATGAAAACAGACTCGAAATAACGAGAGTTATTATGGCATCACCGTGAAATAAATATTGTGAAGGACTAAAGCTTTTGACTTAGCTATGAGTAAGAAGAGAGTTTCATACAGTTCTTAGGTTCCAAATAGTATTGTTTACTAATTTTGCAAATAAGACAGTCTTGTCTCAGTCATTATTTTCTGTAAATATTTTAATATAGCTGCTTGTTCATGGTCAGACGACATATCATTCATCATCACTTAGAAGTATGAACCCCTTAATAGCGAAACGCAACATTATATATTAGTCTTAAGTCATAAACCCTTATATGGGCTGGAGATGGATGGGGATATTTAGCTCCACTGTTAGCTTTTGTTACCATATATCTGGAGCTGTTGATTGTGACAGTAAATTTCGACCGACCTATGAATATTTTGTATCTTGGTCATGTTCATTTGCTGACTTATGGGTCGTCCAAGCTAAAGTACAGACTGTTTCAATCGCAATTCCGCCGTATGTGGAAGAGTTGCCAGATACTCTCCGAAGCTCGGGGGTTTTCTCAGTTCCAGTTTCTTCTCCCACTTAACCTGGCAAAACCGCCATATAAGACTAAGTGAAATAATCTTGAGTGCGGCATAAAATATCAATCAATCAATCAATTCAAGCGCATTTCGACTTTGACCATGTGGGTAAAAAATGCTGATGACTGCTAATTAACTACAAATATTTAAATAATTTATATGAGAATTCCTATTTTCATTTCAGGATCAGACAGAAATAATGTTGTCCAGATCAACAATTTAAATGAAAACTTCCCTATTCCTTTTGAAGAGACCAATATGTGGAGTGAAACAGACATATTCTGGAATCCTGGGAATATAATTGGCCTCAATAGTAAAGATCTGGCTGTTAGTATGGCCAGCTCAGGATACTACAGGTTATTTACCTTTTATAACTTGCTGTGATTTTATCTTGAATTTAAAATTATAGAATTTTATTTTCTTGTCTAGATGTATAAAAGTTTGTTTTAGCTTTTGACTGATTTGGTCAAAATGTATTGTTTTGTTCATGAATGCTAGGATTCCCAAATTATATGGTAATTTTAAAGTTTGGTCACAAAGTACAAGTACTATGATGGTTTGAAATGGGACTGTTACAAAAAATAAAAGGGGGATGGTGGCTCAGTTGGTAGAGGGAGTCTCTGAATCACACCCTGGCCTTCCATCAATGGGTCACAGGTCCTAATCCAACTCAGTGGTTGTATTTCTGAATTAGTAAATAACTATTTACTAATTCCGTAATTTCCGTGATGATGATTGCAGCTTGCTTTCGAAACACTATGAAAAAAAACTTCATCATATGAAAATTTAAATATACATGTTCTAATGGACTTAGTTTAAGCTCTGCGTGTATAAGAGAATCTAACAAGCAAACCGTTCCCAGCAGGGCTGGGTAGCTCAGTTGGTAGAGCGGTGGGACGGTAACCCTAAGTCGTGATTTCCTAACTCACCCTGGCCCGGAATTTTTTCCGGGTCAATTAGTGTCGGTTATTTACTAATTCAGTAATTTCCCTGATGATGATTGCAGCTTGCTTTCGAAACACTATGAAAAAAAAACTTCATCGTATGAAAATTTAAATATACATGTTCTAATGGGCTTAGTTTAAGTTCTGCGTGTACAAGAGAATTTAACAAGCGAACCGTTCCCAACAGGGCAGGGTAGCTCAGTTGGTAGAGCGGTGGGACGGTCACCCTAAGTCGTGAGTTCGATTCTCACCTGGCCCGGAATTTTTTCCGGGTCAATTAGTGTCGCATATTTACTAATTCAGTAATTTCTCTGATGATGATTGCAGCTTGCTTTCGAAACACTATAAAAAAACTTCATCGTATGAAAATTTAAATATACATGTTCTAATGGGCTTAGTTTAAGTTCTGCGTGTACGAGAGAATTTAACAAGCAAACCGTTCCCAAAAGGGCAGGGTAGCTCAGTTGGTAGAGCGGTCGGACGGTAACCCTAAGTCGTGAGTTCGATTCTCACCCTGGCCCGGAATTTTTTCCGGGTCAATTAGTGTCGCATATTTACTAATTCAGTCATTTATCTGATGATGATTGCAGCTTGGTTGTATTTCCTACTGGCATATATGTAGGGTTGGTTTACATTTGCACTACAACTGCACCCTAGCATAGCTTCCATATGAGTTGAGCAAAATAAACTTAATTCAGCAGCCACAACACGGAGCCCTGTGAACCATTAACACTTAAAGCATCCTTCAATTCTAATATTTGATGCTTTACTGATGTTCAATAGCTTTCTATTGTTCTTTGTTTCAGTTGTGTTAAGAGGTCTACCTGCGGAGAACAGTCAGCTGAAGCGAAGACCAAATTAAGCAAACTTTTAGATAATGCTCCTGCATCATATGAAGGTCCATTACTTAGATTTAAAAAAGGAATATATCACTATACCTGTTCAAGAAATAATAATTTTACAAACAGGAGTCAAAAGGGGACTATTTTAGTGTCGTAAGATTTCCGTTGTTTAGTTCGTATTTTACAATAAAAAAAACAGTCATACATTACCATAGGTATTTTTAAGGGACATCTACTTATGTCATCAGCATTATTTTTTCATTCCAAAAACCACACTCAAAGGAAACTCGTATACACTGTATATACACTGTATGTTGTTGTAAATTTTACCCCAATGTGCTTACTGTCTTGATGGGTTTTTTCTCTTGAGCTGCCAAAAGGTTAATATTTTTCCATTGAAACATAATTTTAAAATTAGTGGTTTTTTTTTCAAGAAGTGCAAATTAGAAACGTTTTAATTGCTACTGGTATCAATAATATATATGTTTAAGTAGTGTTTTGAACCAAATCTGGCCTAAAATGAACGCATGTTTGTCATGGTTAAATTTTGTTTACATTTTGAAAACTATTACGGTGAGTAGGCTACAGAGCACATATTTTGCGAATATCCTTATTCCAATGTCAACCATTTTGTTTATATGAACTTCAAACTGTCTTATTGTCTTGACAATCAGTCTTTAAGAAAACAATTGCTAATTTTGGCAGATCATGCCCCTTTAAACTGTGCCATCAGTCTCAAGAATAGTCTCAGTTATTTAAATTTTGTTTACTTACGAACACTATTTGGGTTTGTACAGACCACAAACTGTATGGATTTCCCTAATTCTAATGTTCTAATGTTTGTTTAAAAAGTGTGAATTCTGGTAGCTCATGCCACTTTAAATAACAAATGTATATTGCAAGTATTGCTGAATCTTGTGGGGTTTCCGGCAGATTTTCTGGTTCCTTCCTAGACGAAATCCAGCAAACACGGTCTATCATTTAAATGAAATATCCTTGAAAGTGGCATAAAACAACAATCTATCAATCTTTATTGCACCCAATTTGGTATTGATTGATTTTTATTCAGTTAGACATAACAGCGTCAGCTTTATCAGTGAGTCACAGCTGCAAAAGATTCTATCCGAGTCTAAAATAAATTACTTTTAGAACAATTATCACATATATCTTACTATATTTACAAAATTCAATAATGAAGTAAGTAATTTTAAGGCATTCAGTTAAAAAATAGTTAGATTCATGTAGACATACCCAATGAACTATATAGGCCTACGTGGAATGGAGGTCACGTGGTATTTGATTTGCATCAAACGCCGCCATTACTAAGAGATGATGCAATATCCATACAGATCTAATCTGCTACGGACTAGAGAAAAATACAAAGACTCAACCATTTAATGATATTGTATCTATTAAGTCTTTGTATTTTTCTCTAGTCCGTAGCAGATTAGATTATTGCTCGGAGATATGGTCTCCGCATCAGAAAACCCTATCCGACAGACTGGAAAAGGTTCAAAGAAAGTTGGTAAAATTTCTGTGTTTCAAAGCATTCAAACCTTATGACAAGAGCCAGTATGAATATATCTGTAAGTTTTTTAATTTTCCAACATTAGAAAAAAGACGCAAATATTTTGAACTTGTATTTTTAAACAAACTTGTTAATTCTCATTTTGATTGTTCGTATTTAACTGAAAAAATCTGTTATCACGCTCCTGTTAAAATGTGTAGAAAATATACTTTGTTTTATCCACCAGTATGTAGGACCAACACACGGAAACAAAGTTTATGTGTTCGGGCACAGATGAGCTTCAACTTACTGTCAAATAATGTAATTGATGTTTTCTCTCCTTTAACTTGTTTTAAAACACAATGTAAACAGGTATTATATTCTTAAATAGTTTTCAGTTTAAAGATTGACGTTATCTTGTCTTTACATTTTATATTTATTCTACTTCATTATTTCTCTTGTTATCAACTCTGTAATTGAGCTCTCTGGGCCTGTTGAGATTGAATTTGAATAAAATAAGATCGGTCATGCACGCGCTCATCACTCAACAATGTCGGCACTTTTTACAAAGCCAGATCCAAACCAGCCAATGAGACGTGTCTATTCCGCATATATAGTTCATTGGGCATACCTGTTAGTGTGTTTTTTGTAACAGCTGGCCTAAAAATACCGTGAATTGTGATCAATGTGACATGATTGCTAACGACAAATGACGCATTATGCTTATATCAGTTTTATTTCTGCCGAAAATAAGGTACATGTCTAAATAGTCAAAAATCCCTAAGCAGATTCTTTAGGCTACTCTCGTGGAAATATTGAATGTGATGGGTTTGACCATGAAAATGTATCCAGTTGTTAACGACCGATGAAAGTTTCACTTGAGGAAAGGTCCATGTGTTTCAGAGTGTATAAACTTCATTCCACATCCGTGCTTTATTTATCACAAAATGTGTCTCTTAAAAACAACAGTATCAAATCGTCTAATTCAATTGAAGTGAAATAATCTTAAGCACGATTCAAAATCGATCAATATCTTAGTAAACTGAAATTCCACATGTCAATTGGCTGGTTGGGTGACTTAATTTTTATGCGCCCTATTAAAATTTACATTTTGTCTATTATTTTGTTTCAGAAGCAAAAACTTCTAGTTAAAGAAATCTGCTGGACAGATACTTCAAATTACTGTGTAAATAAGATATTCATATGTTATATTTTTACAGAATATTATATTCATTTTTCACAGTGGTGTCTTGTCTGTTCGTTATTGTAAAGATGTTGGCGAAATACCTTGATCCTCTGGCTTTATTTTGGCTGGAATTATCTGATTGTCTTGTATGTAGAATGCTTTAACAATTCCTTCTGACACATCAAGTGACCCTCTTTTAATTTTGGCGAGTTTGGTTGGGTAGAAAAAGTCGCAGATGAAGACAGTGCTTTGGCGAGTCTGGCGGAGTCTCCAAGTACACTGACAATAATGTCTGTATCAGGCTTCCATAGATTTTCTCAGGCTCCTCCGGAGAGAATTGGACATCTTTTGATCGGTTGATTACGATGTTCAGGATCAATCAATCAATCATGCTATGCATCATATTAAAGGATCAGTAAAATTACTCGGTTTTTTAAGCTATAATTTATTCAACTTTGAAGGAATTGTTCAAGTTGCATTAAAATTTAAAAGAGACAGAAAATATCATGACGTGTAACTAAGAACAGACAAAGAGAATTTCTTGACGTGTAACTAAGAACAGACAAAGATAATTTCTTGACGTGTAACTAAGAAGAGACAAAGAAAATGTCTTGACATGTAACTAAGAAGAGACAAAGAGAATGTCTTGAGGTGTAACTTAGAAGAGACAAAGAAAATGTCTTGACATGTAACTTAGAAGAGACAAAGAAAATGTCATGACGTGTAACTAAGAAGAGACAAAGAAAATGTCTTGACATGTAACTTAGAAGAGACAAAGAAAATGTCTTGACATGTAACTTAGAAGAGACAAAGAAAATGTCTTGAAGTGTAACGAAGAATAGACAAAGAAAATGTCTTGACATGTAACTTAGAAGAGACAAAGAAAATGTCTTGAAGTGTAACGAAGAAGAGACAAAGAAAATGTCTTGACGTGTAACTTAGAAGAGACAAAGAAAATGTCTTGACATGTAACTTAGAAGAGACGAAGAAAATACCACGACTTGTAATTACATGTAAGATAACGCATTGACAGGTAGGGCCTAATTACAACTTTACCAACTAAGAAAGCATACCAAAACTTCCCATCGCAATTTTGATTTCAATGTACTTTATTTGATTTATTCATTCTTTATGGTTAAATACAGGTGATATTTTGGCAGAAACCCATTTTGCTCTGCTAAACAATTTCACTTAGATATTCCAAATGTTACTTTTAATGAGTACGTTTCCATCCGTCTCCACAACCAGGGCCATACCTCTATAATGGTAAGCAAATGAAAAAAAAAAATGGGATTTCGATCATGATTACACCCGTGTGTCTTAAAGTGACATCAGCTGTCAGAATGTTTCAACAAAATTTCTGAAGAAATACAAATTAGAAGCTTTCTACCCGAGACGGTATAGTTGTATTTTAAAGTTACTATTATGGTATTAAAAAAACGTACAACCATAGGTAATTATTAGTAGATCTTAAATCATAATTGTTCTCCCATATATAGTGCCCGGGAACTTTCAATTAGGGTTTACATACTTACTTTTTCACGATGCGGTTCTTGTCGGCCACTTTTACACCACTGTATTCAAAAACGGCTCCACTGCCACTGTACCACCGTACTTCGTCTAATATCATTTTAAGGTTATAGCCTGGTTTAATGTCCACAGCTAGAAATGAAAAAAATATTGTAATCATTTGGATATAATACTGTCAAGTGCGTAAGGGTAAAAGATCGGAAAAATAAACCTAAAGAGACAGATGCAAAACAAACAGCCAGACACACACACTCGGAACTCCCTTCGGCTATCTTCGCTCGCTACCGGTCGGCTTTGATTTCACGCACGTAAATCCCCGAAGTTTCAGAGTGGCACGTAAATCCCACTCGGAACATCCTTCGGCTATCTTCGCTTGCTACCGGTCGGCTTTGACACGCACGTAAATCCCCGAAGTTTCAGAGTGACGTAAATCCCTGAAGTTTCAGAGTGCAGACACACAGCCATAATTCCTATGCAGGTCATATCAGTTTATCTATTTGTACTCTAGATTATTAAATAGTTCGATCGATTTCAGATTGGTGACACATTTTGTAAAAATACATTTTTAAAGTGACACGAGTTGATCGTCATATAAAGCCGAGCGTTTTGAATACCTTGAAAAACTAAAAAGATGAACGTTTATGTACAAAATATTAGTAAAGCCTTGTCCCTACCCATACAAACCGAAATTTGTATGGGTAGGCCTACAGCCCAATCTGACTTAAGTAGAGATGTTCATTGGAATGACATCTTGACGTTAGTCCGATTGGGACACACCCTTTAAAAAACGCTGTGAAAGAAGACAAATTGTGAAACGTGGTTCAACCATATCCGGAATGCTGTTTATATAAGCCAATGCTGAAAGCATGTAAACAACGATGTACCAGATATAGGTAAAAATCGGTTATGATGTAACCTGCCTTTTCAATTCAACGCTAGAATGTATTTAGCTTATCAGGGTATATATAGCGGGCAGGTGGTAGATAGTCTGGGTTTCTGACTCCAAAATCACTTTTTTTATATACTGACGGGGCGTATTTTGGAGTCAGGGTTCACTGCAACCAAAAAACCGGAGTTGGCTGCCCGTTCAGAATCGGGCAGTATGTGGTCTGATTTAGACAAAGAATTAGCAATATAACCTACTCAGATCGTGTCTAAACGGTCATAATCACGTTCATGGATAATTTCGCTACCTACCAGTGCCTGATATGGAAGAGCAGGATCGGCCAGTAAACATTATTCTTCCTCTGAACTCCCTTTTGCCTTCTCCAAGTCTCAAACTCTCCGCCATTGATGACGTAACACTGTTTAGCGGTTTTTCAGTTTTTAGACGTTAAATTCACTTTAAAAAAGGCTAAATTATTCATGAATGTCGTACTGACACTATTTGAGTTAGCTATGTTGTTATTTACTATCTAAATCTGACCGCAAACTGTCCGATCAGAAGTGTGCCGTCTACTCCGACTTTTTGATTGCAATGAGCCCTGACTCCAAAATACGACCGTCAGCATAAAAAATAGTAATTTTGGAATCAGAAACCCGGACTAGTGGTAGAGGGAGGGGCATGAAGTAAGTACGCTCACAGTTTTTTCTTTCAGTGATTCCAGAAACCGCGTATCACAACTTGTCTTTTTATCTTAGTATTCCAATCAAAGAACAGTCGGAGATTTCCGCAACAAAGAAAACAACACATTTTCCTTTCTCTCGACTTTCTTTCCTCGAACGCCCAGTGCTTTTTTAATGACGGTCCAGACAGAAGTCATTTAGGTTAGAAACTCGAACCAATTTCCTTCCATGATATTAGCTAACCTGGTATTGTTATCATATGTACGAACGGCAATCAGCCGTTTTTTTCTAGCTCTTATACATTTCTGAATAACGTAAGACGTTCGTATGGGTAACACACTTCTACGTTTATTCAAAGATGTTACCCATACGAAAGTCTTACGTTATTCATCTATACCACCTTCTAAATGCCACTTATGAGAGTCTTATACATTTCTGTTACGTGCACGCACTTTCTAAGAGAAACAAACCTTCTCGTCCCACCATGGTTGGTCTTCCTGGACCCATACGATGAACATCTTCGGTCACTAAATCCTTCATTGCCTCTAAATTACCAGAACTGTAATGGGTTGAGACCTTCTCCAGCAATTCAACTATGTCATTCTTCCAATCTACAACATATTAACTCACTGAGCATATCCATAACCCAAATGGTTTGGAAATTTGTTATTTTAAAATGCCCTCAACAAATTTAGCACAGGAGATCGGGCCTATATCTGAGAAAATCCCAATGCCCCAGCAGGCAGGAACTTAGTTTTTAAACCTTGTTCTTTGTATACAGTATGTTATAGAAATTCAAGGGTGCGTCATAAAACATACCTTTTTCTAAAACGATTTCGAAATTCTAATGTAGACTGTCAAATCACCGGATACTTTATCCACTGCGGTGAAAATGTTTCCACCGCACTGAGAACATTTCTCCGCGGTGGGAACGTTTTTTCCGCGTTGAGAGTCGTTTGTCCGCGGTGGAAATAATCTAAAATATTTTACACATGATTTAGCAGTTTTCACTCGTTTTTCGAATTGGTTCGCTATTCGTCTTCTTACGATTACGATTTTTATGATGCAAAATAAGTGAAATAATCTTCAGCGCGGCGTTAAACATTAACCAATAAATCAATGAGTCTGGGCGCCAAAAACATATCTACAAGTAAGTGTTGAATCTTATTCAAAATCCCTACCTTGCTCTGTTTTTTCAATCTTAAATGGAGACATCCCGACAACACCTTCCACATATACGGTTACCGGAGACAGTATTGTCAGCTACATAAAGTGGAAACTCTATGTTCGCGTTTTATTTCAAGTTCTATGCTATAACCAAGTGTTGATAATTGATTGTTATTATCATATCCCTATTGTAAATTTATCTGAAATAGAATATTCTTTTTAACTGTAGGCCTATAATATAGAAACATGTAACCTCTATACTGAATAAAAATCTCATCATTAATCCAACGGGAAATCTCCCCACCCAAATAACTTTTATAAACTTTTTATTATTTATCCCATGCGATATCAATAAATCGCGTTTTTATTGATTCGTATCAATACGCGCTTAGACAATTGTTTCAAGTAATCTAAAATGATATCTGTTTCATATTCACCTATCATATCGATCTGTGGTTTGTTCCAATCTGCCTACAAATTAATACGCCTGGATTTTAATCACGCCTCTCGAAAACAATATGGGACATCAAGGGGCTTTTGATCGTGACCGCTCTGTTACCAATTGTAGCAAACAATCCTCTTACGAGCTGCTTCTGCATGTAGGGAGGTTTAGAACAGTCCCGATCCAATAACTGGGTGCTTACAGGGGCATGAGCTGCCAAAATGTTGATATTTTGACGTTGCAACAGAATGTTGAAATTATTGGCTATTTTTCTCAAGACGTATAATTCAGAAGCTATTTAGTGCTTCTAGTCTCGAAAACGTACGCTAAAGTATTGTTTTGAATTAACTTTGGCTTAGAATGAATGAATGGTCGTCCCGGTTATTTCAATTTTGTTTACTTTTCGAGCACGTTTTTGGTTTGTACAGGCCACATACTATATATATTTTCCTCATTCCAACGCTAATCATTTAGTTTTTCGATGGCCTTTAAAGTCTCTTACTGTCGTGACCATCAGAAATTATGAAAAAAGTGTGAATATTGGCAGCTTATGCCGCTTTAAGAGTTTCGAGACCAAGCGGTCCATTGTCTCTCCTGAAAAATGGTTAACTAATACAAAAATGTCTTAATATGACTGGTCAACCTTTTCTGTATTCATATCCATTTACATATTGTTAGACCAGATTGGTTGCATTTCATCCATATCTAGCGGTGTTTGAAACACTTTCCCCGTGAACAGGAGACCATTTTTTTTCATCTTGACTGTCTTCGTTCAGTGCGAATTCCGCACAATTTTCAAATAGCCCGTTCCCGTAGCGTTTCGCCATCGGACCAGATAATAAAATGGAACGCTACATACGGCAGCTCTTGTGGCGACACGAATGAGCTTTCTGTGTAGAATACCTTCCGTCGGCCATGTTAATCCCTCAACGTACCTTGATGACGTCAATAAGCATTCGGTCTATATTGTATTTTCAATTCTATGTAAAAACGTCAGTGGAACTAATTTAAAAAGAAATACTAACAATATGGGCATCGTACTGAAACGGTATTTGTTTTTGTTTTACAACGTTCTATTGCCAGGAAACTGAAGAAAGAAGGAGTTGATAAATGCTTTTCTAAAAGAAATATAGATATCAATTATCGAAGAAATAAAGCGAAAAGGATACAAAAATGGGAGAAATCAAGCTGGAGCCTCAAAAAAATAAAAGTTCTCACACTTGTTATTATTGTTACTAGGTTTATTTTCTCCAATGTACATCGGAATAATTGGCTTGAGTTTTACATGCACAGAGTAAGTTTTATTTAAACATTTATAATTATTGATGTGGTTTTAATTTTCTTAGATCTCTTGGTCACCTATTTTAGACGACTCTTCGGGCCAAACTTTCCTATCAACGTTCCAAATGACACTTTTTAGAAGGACTTTCTCATCGGTGTCTACAACCAGAGCCATACCTCTACAAGGACAAACATGTAGTTATATAGGTATAATAGATGACTATGAACTGTTCTCAGTTCACTAAATTACTGAATGATGAAAGTTGTTTCAGATAAAATAAGTATTCATTTCTGTAGAATGATGTATTGTCAAAATACCAGTGGCAGATAACCTGAGAGCTATAGGGGCGAAACAGATTGATAGATTCCTAACCACTATACGGTGGCATGAGTTGCCAAATTCGGACTTTTTTCATCAATTCTAATTAATCTGAAATGTTGGGCGTTTGGTGTACTTTGAAAAAAGATATATGTTAATAACTGACACCATTTAAATATCCGGTATGAGTGGTTTTTTGTTGTTGTTGCATATAAAAAAAATACTTTAACATGCATCCAAGATTAGTATCAACTGGAAGGTCTTATTATACGTACTTCTTGTTAAATATGTCAACACAATTTTTCCGTTATTTGGCAGCTCATGCCACTTTAAAGTGATATAAGGTGCCAAAATTGTGATATTTTTTTTGTTAAATCAGAAATTCAAAATTAGTGTCACTCGTAATAAACAGCTTTTCGCTGACACATTACACTTTGAATTGCACGTTAAAGTGACATGAGCTGCCAAAATGTTGATATTTTGACGTTAAAACAAAATGTTCAAATTATTGGTTATTTTTCTAAAGATGTATAATTCAGAAGCTTCCTAGTGCTTCTAGTCTCGAAAATGTACGATAAAGTATTGTTTTGAACTAACTTTGGCTTAGAATGAATGAATGGTCGTCCCGGTTATTTAAATTTTGTTTATTTTTCGAACACGTTTTCAGTTCGTACAGGTCACATACTGTATAGATTTTCCTCATTCCAACGCCAATCATTTAGTTTTTCGATAGTCTTCAAAGCCTGTTACTATTGTGACGATCAGAAATTATAAAAAAGTGTGAATTTTGGCAGCTCATGCCACTTTAAGTAATTGAGCAAATACAAAAAATAAACTCGGGTAAATGTCATTCATTTCAGTATAGACTCATTGAATATTTGTTATTCATTAAACTTTAAATTCCGACTTTATGTCGATAATTTAAATTCGCAAACATACCTGTATTTTTGCAGCTCATGCCACTTAAATATCATTTAGGCTTTAGCCAAAACTTTGACCATACTCAATAGCTCTCGTTTTATGGTCAAAGATAGATCCCATTCTAAAACGTGGGTACAACCCTTAGTGACATCCGTACTATCTAAATTTGTCAGTTTATGGGTCTTACCAGACATCAATCCGTTTAGAATTTATTTATCTTCGCGTACGGGGTATTCATTTTTCCGCTTGACCAAGTCTAAGGTCTCTCTGGATCAATTTGGTATCGCTTCCAACTCCACTTCGAACTTAGTAACGGCTTTTAAATGAATTATTTGGAAGGACTTCGGATTTCAGATTTAAGCTAAGGCTTAACTATCCTTAATCTCAACTTCCTTTCTATCTTTGACATAAAACGAGAGCTATTGAGTATGGTCAACGTTGTGGCTAGGTAGGCTTATGTGGAAACGTTTTTCGGTTAATTATTAAGTACCATGAACTGCCAATAAGTCGGTTAAATTTTCATCTATTCTGCACAGCAAGGATAAATTACAAGCTTTAGAGTGATATCTCATTGTAGGTCTACAGTATACGTTAAACTTTTAAAGGTTTATAAGTAACGTAGACCAAAGACTGACTTTTCGTAAACGGTTAATGTTTTCTTTCAACGGCAATAATTTTCTTGATGAACTTCAAATCATCAGAAATTTTCATAATCGATATTTATGGGAAAAGTTCGAAGTTAGACAGCTCGTGCCACTTCATTTTTATTGAATTGAAGTGACTTTGCAGTGTATCCCGTTTTCTTTCAGCCTTGGGATTATTGTGTAAATTCTTGTAGGAAAAACAAAAATTTCAATCGACCATGAAGAGCCAATCCCATGTCCTAACATGATGGATAACCAGCACAACATCAATATGCTTATATGTGTTGGCTAAAGTAAGACGGACATTTTCAATTACCCCAGAAATATTTAAAGTAGCATGAGCTGCCAAAATTCAGTCACGACAGTAAGAGGCTTCGAAGGCTATCGAAAAACTGAATGATTGGCGTTGGAATGAGGAAAATCCATACAGTATGTGGCCTGTAGGAACGAAAAACGTGTTGGAAAAGTAAACAAAATTTAAATAACCGGGACGACCATTCATTCATTCTAAGCCAAAGTTAGTTAAAACAATACTTTATCGTACATTTTCGAGACTAGACGCACTAAAACGCTTCTGAATTATACGTCTTGAGAAAAATAGACAATAATTTCAACATTCTGTGTTAACGTCAAAATATCAACATTTTGGCAGCTCATGCCACTTTAAGTGAACCACATTGAATGTGACCCAAATCGCCGAACAATCGATTAGTAAATCATGCAGAATCCTCACTTACTTTGCTCGAACTGCCTTGCTTTCATGATCAAATTTGACTTTAAATTCTATCACTGCCGCATCTCTACTGTACCAGCGTATTTCCTCTAATAGCATTTCGAAACATGTATCCGCCTGGATTCTTGCAGCTGGGGAAATATGAAGTAAATTATACTGGCAAAACACATCGTTATAGTAATTCATTGAAATTGTATAAGTTTTCTTTACGCAGATTAATTGACTGCGAGTTATTAAATCAGATGGTCCAATAATTATATAAAAACATTCGTGGGATTTGAAAAATGGCTGATGTAGCTTTATGATGTTAACGAATCATACAAAACTACGATAGATGTATGCTTAGCCAAATCTCTTACAAATCAAATTATAAATTCTCTAACGTTTACAATTCAAGCTTGATATAAATTCTTCAGGAGAACGAATGCATCGGCTACTGTTTTACGTTCTTATAAGCACTTTGTAAAAAGTATTTGGGGGCAAACCATCAGTGCCCTTCATGGTTGGCCTTCCCGGTCCCATGCGATGGATGTCTTCGGTCATTAGAGTTTTCATCCCTTCTAAATTTCCGGAAGTATAGTGTTTTGAACACCCTTTCAACAGCTCATGGATAGAGGTCTTCCATTCTGCAATTATCAATATAAGAACATGTATTACTTTCATATTGAGAAATGAGAAGAAAGGTATTGCTAACTTTTGAACAAGTATCTGGGACCCTAGTCCGGGCTTCTGACTCCAAAATCACTATTTTTTTTATACTGACGGGCGTATAAAAAATAGTAATTTTGGAATCAGAAACGCGGACTACTGGGACTCTTGACTGAGAAGCCAGCGGTTGATCTGACCAGAACCCCGGCGTCCGTATCCAATCTTTTGGTCAATCGTCAGATGTTACCTTTAACAGAATTGTGATATCGTTTTATGCTGACAACCAGTTTTTATGTCGAAATAATAAAATCAAATCTTACTTATGTACGCCCTTACTCTTACCTTCAAATGAACTAGGCGACCACTAATTCATGCTCTATATAATACCCCCCTCCCGCCATCTGCCCCCCCCCCCCCCCAAAAAAAAAAAAAAACAAAAACAAAAAAACGTCCAATTCCGTTGACAATGTCTGTTAGGATTAGGCCCTATAGTCCCGGTACCGTCAAAGGTTTGCAAATTCTCAGCTATTTTTTTCTCAATAAGGGTACATTACAAGCCTTAGAGTGACACCATACTGTACAGCGTACATTAATTAGTGCTTAACGGTTGCTTAGGCCAAAAGCTGAGTTTACTTTTTGAAAACAGTTACCGTTCACACTGGCTTATTGAATATTTAATTATTTCTGCGGCAAGGGTTTCTTTGTAAAATACTTCAGACACCCGATATACAAAGCCTGTGTAAAGTATAGGACGCTGTTCGACTTCCAAACATGCGACATTCAGTAAGTTCCTATAAATTATCTATAGAAATGTATGTACGAGAGCAGATCGAGCTTTGACAAAAACAGTTTGCTGGATTACTCACACTGAACAGACTGGAATATATATAAGTAGCATTTTTATCCAGGTGTTTGTATGAAGTTACTTCTTAGATATCACTATCTGCGCTATCTGCGACGAATCGCGGAGCGAGTAAACGCCAAAACGGCTAATTCTCAAGAGATATTGCCGTTCTAGTAATTTCTCGCGACGCAAATTCTCGACTTAAAAATGACTAAAAATATAAAATAGCCAAGATTATTAATTTTAATTGCAAATCCAAGAATGTTTCCTTTTGATTTGACAGTTTACATGCGGGGTTCGTATTTCTCTGCAAATCGTTTAAGTTTGACCTGAGACCTAATGGTTTTATGATGCACCCTTGATTTTCTATAGCCTACCTTTCAAAACGAAGTTACGACAGAGCTAAAATGCGGATATCGGCCTAAAACACTAGAAATATCACTAATAAGCTTCGTACAATGGAGGTTTTAACAAAATTTTACACAAGTTGGAACTTGGTTTTGAGACGAAAGATTCTGTATTTCGAAGAAAATCAAGCGTGTATGATAAAAATCTCACGATATGCGAATAAATTCGAAAAACGCGTAAAATCTGCTAAATCACATGTAAAACATTTCCACCGTGATGAGAGCCATATATGCGCAGTGGAATTGTTTCCACCGCAGAGGAAAGGTTCAAACCACGGTGGATAATCACAAACGGGAGTGGAATTTGCCGTTTTATTGATTCCTGTTTTGTTGTGTTTCTGAAAGTTGACACAACGCCTCATCAGTGGCATGTTCTATGCGTTTAAAATGTTCTCTTTGCTTGTTTAACCACACAATTCAATATAGTTGCAGAAATTCTATGTTCACAAGACTGAAATAAGAATAGACATATAAATAAAAGGTATCACAACTTAAATGTAATGTCAAATACAATAAATTATAACTAGTTAGAGTTATTTACCTTGTTCTGTTTTCTCATTTAGCTGTGACGTCATGATGCTGAGGAAAGAACAAACCCGAAATTTGTCGCTGTAGACAACGAAAACTCAATCTTATATACGCTGCAAGAATATATAAATGAATTGAAATTGATTTGTTTCTCCAACAACTTTGATTTGTAAAACTGTTATTAATAATTGCATATTGAGCGTTTTTTTTATTAATAGTGTAAATATGCCGACGTCAGGTGTTCTAAAAATATAACAGATTAAATTGAAAAAGTGTTAATACCATTCATTTTCATATGTCGTTAAATATGTTACTATTGTTTTTGTCCTACTTAAATCGTGTTTCAAGTAATTGTAATTCTCTATCAACCAATCAACCAATCTTATAATCAATAATAATAGACACATTATAAAATATTAAATTCTGGTAGATAATATCCAATTCTCAATTCACTAAACAAATTTCACGTTTTTCTGTACGTTTCTTGTATTGTATTTTTCTGTTAGGAAAGCAATATAGCACAAGGCAAAAGGAATCCAAAATGTTGCGATAGCTAGCTTATTGTGACTTTTACACAGAGTTTTAAACCGTGCCCACATGCTTACCTCCCCCATCGCCTCAGAATTGTCTCGCATGCGAAGATTAACTACTCTCTTTAGATTTGGGGGGGGGGGGGGGGGGGGGAGGGTACCAAAATGTTCACTTTCTTTCTTATTCCATGATCCTATGGGGGCCAATCTCAGTTCTTGCTATATCTGAAGATGCTTAAGCATTTTTTACAAAGTGTTCCAGACAATTCTACTGACTAAAGCCAAGCTCCTGTCAGTCGTCAACCTAATGAATTAGCATAGGTTTAGCGTATTATATATTATGGGGTATAAAGGTCTAAATGAATCAGTTAATTAACCGACACTGATTGACCCGGGCCAGGGTGAGAATCGAACTCACGACTTAGGGTTACCGTCCCACCGCTCTACCAACTGAGCTACCCGGCCCTATCATTGTCGTTTAATTTACTAATTCAGTAATTTCCCTGATGAAGATTGCAGGTCTAAATGATATACCCCTTTTTAACACAATCAGAAACTTGTCTCCATGGTTAATTTAGACAAGAAGATTTTCCTTGTGCCCGTGTGTTTTAGTGATCATAAATATATATACTTATAACATAGACTATAGACATATATAGGCCTGGTATCTAATCTCCATACCTCTATTTACATTAAAAACAGCAGATCGTTTTCTGTATGTTTCCCCAAACAGCAGAAGTTCGTTTGCCAAAGTGTGGCATAATTTATATCCTGTAGCCTACTCCCAATGAAAACTAACTGCGAGTCTTCGTATGCAAACAAGCGCCCTCAGAACTATACACAAGGAAAAAAGTTAAGCACCCCATGCTGAAATTGATTATTATAAATCTGCATTAATGTTAACTGTAATGCCAGTTATGATGATGATAAGAATGATGTTCTATTAGAACGATTGTGGCAATTCTTGTGTGACGGTAACGCAAAAACTTCATGTAATGCGACATGAAATGTTTCTTTCGTGCAATAATGCAAATTCAGTATGATTCCCCTTAAATGTTTTGTACTTAAGAGCGGCTTTGTGCAACGTGGACTCATCTTCTGTGAGCATGGCACGAAGGAGGTTATCAGAGGGGCAAAAATGGCAAATTGTCGGTATGCACTCAGCAGGGATGTCGTACAAAGCTATCGGGCGTCAATTAGGCTACCATAATAAAGTGATAAGAAGATTGGTGAGAAAACACGGTGAAACTGGTGCAGTGAAGATAGGGCACTGGTCCGACTGGTACGACGTCATCCACTTTTATCAAGTCCATCTTTGAAGCACCAATGGCTACCCAACCGACGTCTGTGCACAAGAACCGTGAGAAACTGATTGAAAGCTTCAGGCCTGAGGGCAAGGAGAATCACCAAACACCCCTTATTGTCAGATCGCCATCAACGGATACGTTTGGCTAAATGTTTAGCACGACGAGGTTGGAGTTTGAGGACCTGGCGAAGAATCCTTTGGTTCGACGAAAGTCGTTTCTTGCTGAACTTCACTGATGGACGAACGAGGGTTTGAAGGCACAGAAACACAGCATGTACACCCAAGAACATCCATCCATATGTTCATTATGGAGGGGGCTCTGTAATGGTTTGGGGTGCATCTCTCACGACTGGAAACTGGACTTGGTCACTAAACGAGGAAACCTCACAGGTGACTGGTACATTCGGGAGGTCCTGCACCCAGTTGTCGTTCCTCATTTTGAAAACCACCCATTAGGCCCAATACCTGTGTATATGGATGACTACGCCAACCAAACCTAGGAATCTTCATGGGGGGTTGTTGCCAGTTGTCAACTGAAAGGCTAGGGTCTCCTCATGGCAAAACGCCCAGTAGCCCTTGAAAATCGAACAAACGCCGTTATATAAGTGGAACAATCTTTACAGCGATGTAAAACACAAGACCATCACTTTGGACAATTTTTTCTTAGAGATTTTCCCTTGAGAGATTTTCCCTTTAGGTATTTTCTTTTCAGACGTTTTAGCTTCGGACATACTACCTTCGTACATCTTGCACATTCAGATATTTTCTATTTTTCTTGTTGATTTTGTTAAGATGTGTTTGCGAAGATACAACTTGGGCATATTTCAGCTAAACTGATAAACAATATCACTAAAGTTCCCTTAAAGGGTTTCTCAATAAGTTAGAGTTATTGAATGGCTTCCCGAGGGTATTGAATATATTTTGAAAGGTTGGCCAAGTGCGAAGCACGAGGACACACCTTTCAGAATGTCTTCCATACTCAAGGGAGCCATTCAATAACGTGCTTGTATCATGGTTCGAGTGATTGACGTTGTCAGTCAACTAGCCCGTGTTCAAACGCTGACCAATCAGACAACATTGGCCAAAATGCCTCAATTCCCACACTGACACAACTTTGAAACAAAGTTCAACTCTGCAGGTGGCTGGCGCCAGAATGTCTCCAACTGTCAGTTATGTCTCATTGGCCGTTCAGAGTCAGACGTAAGACGACAAAGTTAGCATTTTCTCTATGCTGGTTTCTATGATAATCAAAGAAGAAATTTAAAAAAATCTTTCTTGAACAGTGTTTGACATTTTTTCTTTTGTCAATGCACCTTTTAGTTAACAGAGCAGTGCGAATTGTTTGGATAAAAATGCCGTAGTGAAATCACTTTTTCCGTGAAAAATAAACTTTTCCGCGGCAACTTTTTTTTTTTTTTTTTGCCGTGGGAAAAATTTGAATTCAGAGGGCCGTGATACCCAGTCAAGAGAGCCATACAATAACTTCCAGATCGGGAAGTTATTCAACGCTTTTAAGCCACGCCCACTCTCTGTCCATTGGGTATCGGATTTGTCGAGAACTGCTCATCAAAAGAAAAACGCCGCAACCATGATACAACTTATTATGATGCACGTGTTCTAGGACACATTTTTCAATAAGTTTTCGGACCCAGTACAGACACAATTCAATGCCACATATACAGCTCTTCGATACCTGTAATACTCGATAGTTCACAAGCCGTTAATGTAACACTCCAAGCAATAATAAACACAGAGACAAAAATAATCGTATTCAAGTAATAACATTTCCCAAGCAGACTAATATCGTGCTAAGTAGCATTACTGGAGGACAGCTGCGAAATGACTGACTTAATAAAAATATTGAACCTTTAAAAAGTACCGAGCAATCTTATTACGTAAAAAATAAAATTTGCATAATAATAGAAAGTTGACATATTTTATTTCCATAAACGATCGAGAAAGGTCATTACAATTATGCAGCGGTGTTAAGTAAGGATCAGGAACTGCTGGCCTCTTTTGCAGGACGAAACCCCGACTTTAGTCTTTGGATGAAAAGTGGTAGGCAGATTTTCAGCGACAAATGTACAATTAACGAGGAATAAGAACGAATTTTTTGGCACATAGTTTACTGTCTGACAGACGGTGTCGGATTAATATGAACAGAGCCCTACATTGGTGCACCCTACCGTATACCGTATATATTCATCTATTTGATAAGGTGTAAAGAGTCGACATTGTTCAGTTTATTTCTACATTATGTAATCAGGACAAAAATACATATAAGTAGACATAAGACAACGAAACCTCGGCCAGGTTTTAAGTGTGCAACGCTATATGTACTGTTAGAAACTCCAGCCTGACTGAAACCAATCTGACTAAAGTCGAGATGCTCATTGCTCTTTTCAATGAACATCTCGACTTTAGTCAGATTGGACTGAAACTAACAGTAAACATATTAGTCGCAAATGAATTCAAACATCGTCATTTAACAGTCTTAAGTTTATCAGTGATCATCCCAACACCTTCTCAATATGTGTTCGACTGTAAAATGTCGGAATTGTTTGGATCTTTAATTTGCCTCATATAGCTGCCCTTTTAATGGTTAAGCGCGACTTGGTATGAAAATACATTGATACAAAATAGACATGTTAATTTAAAAAAAATATTTATTTACACAATTTCACATACAAAGAAATATGAACGATTCACAGGAGTATCATCAAAGCCTTGTTTGGCTGCGTTCGAAATTCGAACATAGTGAAGAGAGTTACCTCCTCCTGGTTTTCCTGTACCCCACATCTGACTGTCACGTGGTAAAATGACGTTATTCACCCAGCGATATTCTCCACCAGGAAGGTCGTTAATACCCCCCACAAAGATATCATTCCCGATATTGGACAGCACTGTTTAAAAAAAAAAAACGATTTTTTCAAATCTAAATAGTCAAACAAAGATTAAAAAAGAGACATGACTTTTAAATATCGAAGCTTGCTACCTAGCATCTGTACCAAAACGTCATTTGTATGGCGCCAATACGCCATGGGTTTGATAAAATCTCAAATTTTCTTACGTGATGTGAGGGTGGCTTGTAATTTTGAAGCTGACAAAATAATTTCTGTCAGTGCAATCCCTTTTTTAAATTCATGTAGTGTAAAAAAAAATTGGATAGACATACATGTAGGGTTTTAATGTTATCCCATGTTAAATTTGATAAGAACTGTTTTCTAGACATCGTCGAAATTTCGATTTCACGTTACAATTTAATCAAATTCGAGAGGCCAAATGTCACTGCGTAGAACCTTAACGTAGCGCCCCCAATTTTGTTTCCTCGCGAGATCTCTTGGACGTGGCTAATATACGCCTCGTACGCCTTTACCGGACATAGCGCAGAGATAGGGTAACATTTTTAAAAGCTATCAAATAAATATTTATATAAAAATTCTGACATCACGCTGTATGTGAATGTGTACTTTGACTTAAAGAAAACATTAAAATAGTAACGAAAACGTCAATTTAAAAAATAGTCTCATATTGTCCCAATTATTGTCTATCATTGCGGATTAATACATTTCCATACTCACTAACATTTGACCTCTCTTGGCATAAATTCTGAGGGCACTAGATATTAACGGAAACAGTTCTTATGGCGTGTAACATTGAAAACACAGAAAGCTATGTCAAATGTGTGACTAATTATAAGAGAGCGGCAATAGAGGCCATTTCTGAGTGGATTTTCACCCTATCGCCGAATTTGGAATGGTTGCCAGATGCCCAGCAAGGTTCGGCAGGTTCTTATCTACAAAGAGATCAACTAAAAATGTTCGTATTCGTACATGCTAGAGTCATATTTACTTAGTAACGATATTCACAAACACGCGTTGTTTATAATTTTGCGATGTATGATACTAAATTTTGGTAACTCAAAAAGACCAAAACCAAATCAATCTAAAAACTAGTCATACGAATGGACGCGCCAATAAGCTAAAACAACCAACCAACCCAAAAGCAAATTTTATAAATGAATAAAACCGCGAGTGTAGAAATATATACAACGAACCGAAACACTTAGTTTATGAACTTTCAGGGTTATTAAGTTATAATCCAAGCATTGTCTGTATCCGTTTGTGTTGCACAATTTGTATAAACGAACAACTTTATTGTGGGTTTGAACAATTGATTCATTTCTGACAATTTTTGTTTTCATTTTCACCAGACGTAAAATATTTAATGATGTACTCAGCTCACAATACGATCATGGTTTATCGATTAAAATGTCAGAGGTCACTCGGATATCCTCGGGTATTTACGTACGTCAAATATATCAATGCGGACCAGAAACGAGCGAAGCTAGCCAAGGTTTACTCTGAATGATCAGAGGAGCTGAAGCAGTCGGAACTCCCTTCGGCTATCTTCGCTTCCTACCGGTCGGCTTTGACACGCCTCGGGCAGTCTGCGCTTTTTATACGGCAAATCACCGTATTTTTGGGCTGAATAAAAATGGCGTCGAAAGTAAATATCAAAATGTTTTACTACAGACGAAAACAGAAAATAAAAATAATTATAAATTTCTTAAATGCTAATATCATTAAGAAAGATATTTGTTTATATATTTTATTAAGCCCGGTAAACCACATGTTGTAGACAGACGCAGTTTCGGTACATATCAGGAATCTTCAAATACTTCAATTATATAACTGATCGAGGCTGAAAGTTAACAAACCGAGTGTTTCAGTTCCTTACACTATCACGGGGACACTTTTGTGGGGCCCTCAAGGGGATTTGCGAATTGTACGCTTCACGGCTACCTATTTGGTCGCCATATTCAAAATGACCTGCAGTCTATCAGAGGGTATTTCACGCACGTAAATCCCCGAAGTTTCAGAGTGGAGCTGAAGCTGACGGGAGCCGAACGGGAACAGCCGAGGTTAGCTACGTATGTATCACTCTGAAACTTCGTGGATTTACGTGCGTGAAATACCCTCTGATAGACTGCAGGTCATTTTGAATGTGGCGACCAAAAAGGTAGCCGTGTAACGTACAATTTCCATATCCTCTTCAGGGCCCATCGAAAGTGTCCTCGTGATAATGTAAGGGGGCCGAAATACTCTGTTTGTTAACTTTCAGGCGCGATCAGTTTTATAATTGAAGTATTGGAGGATTCCTGGAATGTACCGAAACTGCGTCTCTTCTTTGCGTTACACAACATGTGCTTTACCGGGCTAAATAAAATATATTAACAAATATCTTTCTAAATGATATTAGCGTTTAATAAAATTATAATTATTTTTATTTTATTTTTTCGTCTGTAGTAAAACATTTGATATTTACTTTCGACGCCATTTTTATTCAGCCCAAAAATACGGTGATTTACCGTATAGAAAGTGCAGACTGTCCGAGGCGTGTCAAAGCCGACCGGTAGCGAGCGAAGATAGCCGAAGGATGTTCCGAGTGACGTACATGTATGTATGTCAGTGATAGCTAACATGATAACACGCCCCCATCCCTGCATGCTTGTCAGAAAAAAGCTGCGAAAGGTCATTTAATTTATTAGGACAAATGGTGCTATAAAAGAGTTGACTTAATCTAAATTAATCATACTTGAGCCTGTCAGAGACCATTTGATTAGCTTAGGCACTCGAGATGAATGGAACAATTTTAAATTAAAGTAGCTCATACCTGTCGACGAGAGAATTACGTCCACCAAATGTTGATATTTATCCATCGTATCCAAGGAGATTAAATCGCCTCCTTCGTCTCTGCATTTTTGTCGAGCATCTGGCCATTTCAGTTCAACCTCAAAATGGATTTTATAACAGATCATATTGGCTCTGTTGTAAACATACCCTTCATGTTGGCTGCAATTGTCTGTGATAAAATATAAAGAATTTGAAAAGTTGATAAAAGCATTATAGCTAGTGCATTTATTAGATCTGCCATTTAGTGTTGTTGGATCCAATAACGGGACATGTCATTGAGCAGGTATTGATTATTTGTCTCTAGCCGTTGGAATATCATTCAATCAGTATTTGCACGAAATTAATAATTCGAGAAATTGATTACCAGAAATATTTGTGACCAAAATATTATCGACTTGCTTTCCTTATATTGTTATGCAAGTTTGGCTTTCTTACCATGAATTTTGTCCGTAATCAACACACATCTTTGTGTCGTACGGCTTTACTTACATTTTTCATTTTAACGTCAATACTTTCGTTTTTTTTCAGTGCACTTAAAACGCCGAACTCATGATAATCGGGATTAATGAAACAAGTACGAATTTTGGCAGATCATACTACTTATAGGATGGGGATAAATATGACCACGATCTCTAAGTTGTGGCCCTTTAATTATCTTATATATGGTAAGATAAAGACAAAGAAATTCGGTGATTATCTTGTTTTTTAAAGAATGTTCCGCAATTTGTTTTTGAAATTCACAATATAGCTGTTAGGTAAGTTTTTTAAAGTCGGGAAAAGTATGTGAAGTTAACGAACATTCACATATTTACAGCTAATACCGCATTGTAAAATCAGGTGGTACACTGTTGTATTCTAAGTCCGTTCCGACTTTATATCGGATTATACTTTTGTATTAACGGTATGCGAGAGTAATCGTACATCGTACGTAGTTATTCCATGATGTAACATTCTACAGAATACAAGCTTACTCTCCATCCATCAATCCGTCTTCATCTATGTCCTTACCGGCAGCTACAGCACAACAAATGGCGACGAGGATCTGTTGAACTTTCCTACGTGTGTATTTCCTACAAATTTTCTCGGTTTTCATGACATTTTCTGACTTTTCACCATGAATCAAATTTCACCACCTCCAGCCTTTTTACCTACACCCGGTACTCCTGCCCTACCTTGGCGACAGTGGCGAAGTTTTTATGAAAATTATCACACTGCTATTGCTGCCGATTCTTTCCCCCCTGCCCGCCAAAAGGCAATTTTACTACATAGTTTGGGCGCCGAAGGACAACGGATATTCGATGCATTGACGCCAGTTACCGCGACTCCAGAAGATGACGCTTACACAGTAAGTCTACGAACTCTTGATAAACATTTTACTCCCGCTGTTTCTGTGAGTGCAGAAAGATGACGTTTCCGGGAACGAAAGCAAAGGCAAAATGAAACTGTGGATGAATATATGGCCGATCTACGCAGTTTAGTTATTTCTTGTGAATTTGGCTCAATGCAAGATGAAATGTTACGTGACCAATTCTTACAAAATACATGTGTACCCCGTATTAGAGAAAGACTGTTATTAGAGCCTAACCTAACGCTACAGTCAGCTATTGACATTGCTCGTCGTGTAGAAACAGCCATGAAGGAATCAAAATCCATCTCCGGTGCAAATGCACCAATTCAAAATGTAAATTCATTACACAAGTCGTTTCGACAACATACACGCAAACCACAAGCTAGGAATCCTAACAAGCAGCCAACTCGAAAAAAGTGTTTTAGATGTGGTTCATTCAATCACTTAGCAAATAATCCTAAATGCCCTGCTAAAGATGCAACCTGCCGTTCCTGTCATAAGCACGGACACTTTGATTCAGTTTGTCGCTCAACTAGCGGTAAAGTCCACCAAGTGTCAAATAATGAAGAAAATCATGACATTGACTATGTATTTACAGTTAACCCTTCTTCAAATTCACCCATGCAATGCGAAATACAAATTGACAGTACACCCATACAAATGCTTGTAGATACTGGTTCAAACTATACAATCATACCAAAGCAGATATACGACGAACAGTTCAGACATTTCCCACTAAATCCCTCGGATGTCACACTACGCAACTACAATGGCAGTCCTATTTCACTTATAGGTTATATTTTTACACCTGTGACATTTCACGACCGTTCAGTAAATACTAAAATTTACATAGTTTCCAGTGGTGCAACATTACTTGGTCTAAATTTATTCAGACAACTGAACATGGAAATTCATTCAGACACTATCCACCATACATCTTCCAACATTCCAACTGATACACTTGGCTATGCGAACAGATTTTCTCACCGAATAAAACTCAAAGATAATGCTAGTCCTGTTCAGCATAAAGTACGCAACCTACCTCTGTCTGTCCGCCAACCACTCACAGACGAACTGAAACGTCTTTGTGACCAAGGCATTATTGAGCCTGTTGAATCGTCAGAATGGGTTTCTCCTATTGTTGTTAGTCGCAAATCTGATGGTGCAATCCGTCTTTGTGTCGATTTACGTGACTTAAACAAAAACATAATAGTTGACACACATCCACTACCAAACGTCAATGAATTACTCTCCTCAATTGGCAATTCCAAAATTTTCAGCAAAATTGATTTGTCATCAGCTTATCATCAAATACGCTTGACACCTGATTGTCGTGATTTCACTACATTCATTACACCTAACGGCTTATTCCGTTATACACGTCTTCCGTTTGGTCTTGCATCAGCCAGCTCAGTTTTTCAGCGCGTAATGGATACATTGTTCCGAGATACGCCTGGTGTTCGATGTTTTCAAGACGACATTTTAATTCATGGTGCTGACAAACAATCACATGACAAAGCATTACAAACTGTTCTTGAAACTCTCAAACAAGAAAACCTCAGTATTAAACCTGAAAAGTGCGCTTTCAATACTACTTCTATCACGTACTTAGGTCATACACTTAATGGTAATGGTCTACAACCCAACCCTCCACTTGTCAATGCAATCTTATCTGCACCTTCTCCTACAAATTCACAACAACTACGTAGCTTTTTAGGGCTATGTGGATATTATTCCAAATTTA
The DNA here is from genome assembly GCA_963971465.1 of Lepidochitona cinerea. Lineage (NCBI taxonomy): Eukaryota > Metazoa > Mollusca > Polyplacophora > Chitonida > Tonicellidae > Lepidochitona > Lepidochitona cinerea. The sequence continues at coordinate 37,152,345 of OZ020557.1, read as the reverse complement.
TTCTCAATTTCAGTACAAAAGTTGAAACACTCAGACAACTACAAAAAAGTCAAACTTTCACTTGGACTGACGAGTGTGAAAACAGTTTCCAATCAATCAAACAAGACATTGCCAACAGTCCAGTTTTATCAGCATTTGATCCAAACCTACCAACAATTGTAACTACTGATGCTAGTGAGTACGGCCTTGGCGCTGTACTTAGCCAAATACAGTATGGTCTTGAACGTCCTGTGGCGTTTGCCTCTCGAACACTTACCAGTTCCGAACGAAATTACTCCGTCATAGAGAAAGAAGCCCTTTCCTGCGTGTGGTCAATTATGCATTGGAGAACTTACCTGTGGGGTAGGGAATTCCTCCTTCGATCCGATCATAAACCCCTCTCAACATTATTCAGTTGTAAAGGTTCCGGTCGTGCAAGTGCTAGAATTGCACGATGGTCTGCAAAACTTCTAGAATTCAATTTTACTGTTGAATATTTACCTGGTAATGAGAACGTTACAGCCGATTGCCTATCACGCCTCCCTACACCATGTGATGATGACTACAGTTTTGACGTCACTGATGAAATGATTGCTCATATATCGTATTCCTTGCCATCCATTATCTCTGAGAAAGATTTCCAAACTGCCTGCTCTACGAACACTGACTTTCAATCAATCCGGCAGTATATGTCAAGTTACTGGCCAAACCGGAAATCTCTATCTCCTACCCTGATTCCCTTTTACGACGTACGCGATGAACTTTCCATCGTAGGTGACACTATTTTACGCGGTGATCGCATTGTCATACCTGAATCCCTTCAACATACAATAATAAACATGGCTCACGAAGGACATCTTGGCATGACTCTTACAAAACGCCGTATCCGGCAAGATTATTGGTGGCCTGGTATGGATAGTCAGGTAGATCAAACCATCCGTAACTGCTACCCCTGTGCTGAAAGTGACAAATCACAGAAAACTTTCAATGCCCCATTGACACCAGTACCTCTTCCTGAAGGACCATGGGAGAAAATCGCCTTCGATATTATGGGACCGTACAATGATAGGCCAGAGAACTTACGTTACGTTCTGGTTTTGGTTGACTATTTTTCAAAATGGACAGAACTTTCTTTCACTTCACATCCTACTACTGACGCTGTTATTCAGTTTCTTACTACAGTCTTCAACAGCGAAGGTTTGCCAAAAGAACTTGTTACCGACAACGGAGTTCAATTTACATCTCTTCAAATGAAGGACTTTTTGCATCAAAATGGAATTAAACATCACTTTGTCTCTTTGTATTACGCAAGGTCTAACGGACTTGTCGAAAGAATGAACCGAATGATTAAAGAAGGACTTCAAACAGCAACAATTGAACAACGACCTTGGAAACCTGCAATACGAGACAGATTATTCGCATATCGAACAACTCCCCATTCTACAACTGGTAAAACACCTTTTGAACTCATGAGAGGAAGAAAAGCAAACACCAAACTTACTACCTTCATTACGACATTCAAATCATCAATGGATTCCTCCGCTCTACGACAGCAAGTGAGTGAGAAACAAGTCGCTTCCAAATCCTATACAGATAAAAGACGCGGTGCCAAACAACACAACTTTAAAGTTGGTGATGTAATCAAAATAAAACTACCCTACCATGTACCAAAAGGATCTTCCAAATTCTCTAAAACCTTCACTATTAAATCAGTGAACAATAACTGTGTTACTTTAGACAACGGGAAAAAGTGGAATGTATCGAAACTTGTTCATGCCCGCTTTAATACTCAAGACACTTTGGAAAACTTTGATCCTATGCTATCTACGGAAATGCCTAATGCCAATGCTCAACGTAACAATCCACGATCTCTTCGTCGAAGCACTCGTGTTAGAAAACCTCCAGTATGGCTTCGTGAATATCAGTGAACTTTGGTGATTGAATAGCAAATATTTAGACTTTTCAACATGTTCAGTGATCTTTTATCATTCCTTTGGAAATATGACTTTAAATTTTAATTTGTTTTAAACTCAACCTAAGGCTTAGGAATTTGTTTGCTTATTCAAAATGAAACGGACTCTTATTTATTTCAATCTGACATTTGTCAACATTTGATTTAACATTATTTTACTTAGCCCTATAATGTTCTTTAACGTTCCATGTTAACTTCGAATTTCATGTTTGAACAATTTAACTTTTACAAAAGGGGATATAATGTATTCTAAGTCCGTTCCGACTTTATATCGGATTATACTTTTGTATTAACGGTATGCGAGAGTAATCGTACCTCGTACGTAGTTATTCCATGATGTAACATTCTACAGAATACAAGCTTACTCTCCATCCATCAATCCGTCTTCATCTATGTCCTTACCGGCAGCTACAGCACAACATACACCCCTTAAAAGGCCCCCCCCCCCCCACCACTTCCGTTCGCCAAAATCACTTGGTTGATATTCATCGTGTCTCTTTAATGATATATAGCTATGCTTTTTTTGGGTTAACTCGGTCGCAATATTTGTTATTTTGCATTGTTTAAATTGCAAGGCTGCTTTGTTGAACAAAGGATGTTTCAACCTGGGAGCAGATTAGCCCGGATTATCGGTCTTACGGCGACTGATATTATATGGCTGCCAATATGACGAACACGGAGAGAAAAAAAAAAATCGGCAGAGCCCAGATTTCTCGGCTAGGGAGCAGACAAGAGAATCTAGATTTGGACTGGAATCAACAACACAGCCCCGGCCTTGAAGAACCAATCTTCTGCACCTTGGATGCCATATTGAAGATGTAGGTCAATCTTACACAGTACTATTAATACCACTTTGTGACGGCTTTGTGAAATAACATCAACACATCATGTTTGCCGGTACATGTGCTTATCCAAACATATCAAGCCTACCATTAATCTGGTATTACAGAGGCTTATCCCACGTCTTCGATTTGTTTAACGCCGTCGTTTTGTCAGAATTCTTAATCAAAAATCAAAGGGACATGAGCTTTCAATTAATGGATTTACTCTAATGGGTGTTGATGGAAAATCTAATATTGTTGAATGTGCTAAAGCTGGAGTCGGATAAATCCGTTAAACGTATGGGACTGTGTGAATGATCGATGGATTGGCTGGATTTTACGAAGCACTCAAGTTTATTTATTGAATATGGCGGCGTTATGGACTGTGTGAATAAATGATCGATTGGTTGAATTTTACGCAGCACTCAAGTGTATATGGCGACGTTATGGACTGTGTGAATAATTGATCGGTTGGTTGGATTTTACGAAGCACTCAAGTGTATTTATTTTTTATAGCGGCGTTTAATATGAAATGTGTGAGTTATTGATCGATTGGATGGATTTTACGAAGCACTCATGTTTATTTATTGTATATGGCGGCGTTATGGACTGTATGAATAATTGATAGATTGGGGGGATTTTACGAGGCACACAAGTTTATTTATTGAATAATGGCGACTTTATGGATTGTGTAAATGAGGAGAATTAGGCTATAAGTATGGACATGAGTAAGACAACTTTTCATGAAAGACAACGTATATTAATGACAACTCCTTCATGTCTCCTGAATTATCAAAATTCTGACCTCTTATTGTAAGTTCTAATACTAAATCGCTTAAATTACCGAGGTGACTTTGCCCACTGAGGTTACTTTGCCCCCTCTTCACAAATTATTTTTCAAATGGCTGTTCTCAGAAATGTAATCTCATCTTGGTGAGACTTCTTAGCTAATATGTTAGTATGTTGAATGAGGTTGTATGTTGTGTAGTATTGACACATTGTCTATAAAAAAGTGAAGTGGCGAATTTAATTTGAACAGGAACGCGTGAAACGTTTTTTTACAGTGACTTCTAACTTTCAGTCAGATGACCACAATGCAACAGGCTGATCACTTCCTTCTCATGACATCACTTGAGGACAATCTCTTGGAGGAGTATGATGTATTTTAATTCTGTCCTGGTATTCAATGGAAAGCTGGAGTGGGGATGGGCAAAGACACCCAGAGTTTGATGATGTGTTTTAGGGTGACTTTGCCCACCCATAGGTAACTTTGCCCATTAAACTATTCAATCTCTTTACTGTGTTTGGGGTTTTACAAATTGGTCTAATTATTACATTTTCATGTATTTAACTTGCATATAGAAGATGGTGCGTCATTATATCCACAAACTAGGGTCTCGCAGGTATCGAGATTATACGGAAGAAACCTTAAATGAAGCAGTTAAGGCTGTAGAAAATGGTATGTCTGTCCGGGAGGCGTCAAAGGTGTTCAACATTCCTAGAAAAACTATAGGAAATAAAGTAAAAAAGGAACACATGAAACCAGTGCTGTCATTGGCAGAGGAAGAACAGATTGTTAACTATATAACAACCTGCGCAGATTGGGGAATGCCACTAGATGGCATGGATGTCCGGCTGGTAGTGAAGCAGTACCTGGATAATCGTGGGGCAACAGTTGATTCATTCAAAGAAAATCTTCCAGGTGAGGCATGGTTGTCCGGTTTTCTTGAACGTCACAAGGATCAACTGTCAACAAGGACATGTCAAAACATCAAGAGAGCCTGTGCACAGGTGGGAAATGATGTGAATGACCCATACTTTTAGCATCTTGAAAGATCTGTAGATGGTGTTCCGCCACAAAATATCATAAATTATGATGAAACCAACTTTTCTGGTAATCCAAGAGTGACAAAGATGATATTCAGGCTTGGTGTCAAGTACCCAGAGCGCCACTTGAACTCCTCGAAAGGTTGTATCTCAATTATGTTTACCGCATCGGCTTCTGGTGAGATTCTACCTTGTTATATTGTCTACAAAGCTGAGAACCTCTGGACAACGTGGCCAGAGGGTGGACCCAAAGGTACACGCTATGTAGCAGAAGAAAAAGCGGTTGGTTTGATGGACCAAATTTTGAGGAATCGTTCAAAACAGTTGTCTTGCCATGGGCTAGAAAGCACAATTGCCCTAAGCTGGTAATTGGCCATAACCTGCGCTCACACATTAGTGAGGCTGCATATTCGTTTTGTCTTCTTGCCAAAAAATTCAACTCACTTATGCCAGCCACTAGATGAAGCGTTCTTTGCTCCACTCAAGAAAGCATGGAGGGCAATACGTCAAGAATATAAGATGCAGGATCCGTCCTCAACAAGTCTGGAAAAAAGCAGTTTCCCTCGTACTGCTTAACAAAACTGGCATCAGTTCCTCCAACAATATCATTGCTGGTTTCCAAGCCTGTGGCATTCACCCATTTGATCCAAATCAGGTCAAGACACAGTTAACAGAGCAAAAGCAGATGCAGGAGCAGGGCTCAAATGCTGACATCAGCAGCACACTGCTCAATTACTTGAAAGAGTGCAGAAAGCCGAAAATAAAAGGCTTACCACAAAAGAGACAAAAACTTGATGTCCCAGCTGGAAAATCTGTCAGTTTAGAAGACCTTCAACCGAGTACGTCTGTGTCTGAATCCAGCTCAGATGAAGAGGATGATGAAAGTGAATCTGATTCTGAATCTGATCCTGAGACCGAGTGTGAAGAACCGATCAAAAAAAAAAAATGATGGACTCAAACAAGGTGCATTTGTGATTGTCGAATACCAGGGTAAAAAAAAACAAAAAGTATTTCCTTGGTCAGATCAAACAGATTTTTGGAAAAACAGATGTGCAAGTCACTTTCCTTCGATCTACAGAAGGTGGGGAATTCATTTTATCCTGACAGAGCAGATGTTGCCGATGTGGAGACTGGGCAACCTGCCTCAACCTACTGAAATTAGGCGTGGACGTTACGGATTCAGTGTGGACATGTCAAAATACGGCCAGTGACTGGACTCTACCCAGATTCATTATTTTCTTCCACTGTCTTTGCATTGCACGAAGACCATAAATTCAAGTTTACTTTTTTGTTGTATTAAGTGTTTTCAGTGTTCCTCAATTATTACAACTACATGTAAGTAATTAAGATACATGTAAGTTCAGACAAGTAATTTTTCGCTTTTAACGAGAGCCTCGGGCTCCTGTCATCATTAAATTTTGTCTGTTGTTCATTTTTCTGATAACGTTTTGTATTTTGGGGGACACAAATGTGTCCTCTATGTTGTTTTGTAGCCTCAACACTTTGCCCACCACCTTTATTTTCAAAAATACCCAAGAAATGTATGGGCCAGTAAGCATCCATGTGTTGCTTTGTTTAGTACATGGTCTAACTAAAGTATCGAAATAATAAACAGTTCTGTAACTCTCTTTGATAAAATCATAGAATGATTTTAATCTGAAAAGTGGGCAAAGTCACCTCAGATTACTTTAAATCACTCCGTTAAACATATGCTCTTCGGTGTGATATAAACGCTAGGCTAAAAATTAGCCAGCCCTCACAGTAACCAAATTGCTATTTGCCAAAAAAGCAACAACAAAAAAACAAACATATAATAACTTCTCTCTGAAATGAAATACTTTTTACGTGTGGGTTGATCATCAAAATGAGACATACCTTGGATTAGTTGATAGTATGAGATTCCTGGAGACGCAACCCAGCGAGCGTCTGAGAAAAAGTTCACAGAATTTTTTTGGCAAATTTTATTTCCATAGAAAAATGACTGACAATTAATATCATTTGTACACAGTGCCAGACATTCCACGACGGAGTTAATTCCAAAGTATCGATTGACGGTAAGTCCTTCCACAACCCGTCCTTCGAAGTCCGAACTGGCCACAGCAGCTTGGTGGCGATACAATAGCAAAGATCCAGAACAAACGAAGTTGAAGAAGTTAGCCAATGAAAACACGATGAGATACATGTTTGAATTGAAAATCCGTTTAACAGAGTCAAAGTAAAGTTCTTGAATGTACTGAATAAACTTGTGTGGAAATACTGCGAAGCTTGTTTTTCACTTGTTCCTAACGTAATTGGCTCATACTCGATAAAATCTTTGATGATCGGATCAATTATTGACACATAAACACTCGTTTTCAGTATGAGCCTTGACATAAAACTTTACAGTGGAGTCGATAATATGTATTGATTACCAATGGTGTCATGTTTTTTGATAAAGTGGCCCTCGTCACGTTAACGGCTATAATAAGTTTTTTTTAAAAATTAATCCATATCCTCTTAGAGAATAAAAACCAGTCAAGTTGTTCAATGAGCTCACCAATGATATTCCAGACACGTTCCTACTTAATTACCCAATTTAAACCAATCAAAACTTTATCGTGACCAATATGAACTGATATAATCCAAGGACACAATAGCTCTTCCAGTATCGATTTCATTTCAGGAACGACTGCTTATAGTTTATATGCTGTTTGACGTTACCGTATGTAGCTCACAGTGAAACCAACTGTATTTATGTTAGTTGTCGAAAGTTGGGCCGCCATCGGATTGTATTAGAGACTGGATCGAAAATATGAGAAAAGGCGGCCATGTTGAAGCAAACTTTGTCCAATGTGTCTCTTTGTTCCGTTGGACAAGGAAATAAAATGACGTCAAATAAAAACGATCGAGAAACTTGCAAGTTTGTATATGAAACGGACAATGACGTACAGTTTTAAAACAAACGCATTGCCTGTTTGTCACTGATTTATGGCATGGACGTCCAGACAAGTTTTTGTCGTTTGTTGACTGGTACTTCGTAGAGATATTAAAAGGACGGACAGTTCAACTTTTTGGCTTTAAAGTGGTATGAGCTGTCAAAATGTTGATATTTTGACGTTAAAACAGAATGTTGAAATTATTGGCTATTTTTCTTAAGACGTATAATTCAGAAGCTTTTTAGTGCTTCTAGTCTCGAGAATGAACGATACAGTGTTGTTTTGAACTAACTTTGGCTTAGAATGAATGAATGGTCGTCCCAGTTATTTAAATTTTGTTTACTTTTCCAACACGTTTTCCGTTCGTACAGGCCACATACTGTATGGATTTTCCTCATTCCAACGCCAATCATTTCTTTTTTTGATGGCCTTCAAACCCTCTCTCGGTCGTGACGATCAGAAATTATGAAAAAAGTGCGAATTTTGGCAGCTCATGCCACTTTAAGTGAGTAAACTTGAACCTGAGCTTGAACTTGGTAGATGTAAGGACAAGACCATGACACTGTTTGTTTTTCTTTTTTATAACCCCAGTTTAGACATGGCTGTTATTACAGTTGACCAATACAAAATACTTCGACCCACTTTCTTAGTCAAAGCCGGTTGCAGTTCTAAGAAAACACAAAACATCGTTTTATCAATCTGAAAACAATAAGTTCTTTAAACGAAAATGAACTTTCGTTTCGACCGAACAGATAGAGCATGACTATCGATGAGATTAAAAGATTGGATGTCCAGGGGCTACCAATTGAATTTCTACTCAGGTACCATTGCATTTTCTTTCTTACTAACACTCACGGTCATTCGATCAACTTCCAAATTTGATATGTCAATGATCACCAACAACAAATTCAAGGATCTTGTCTCTACAGCTTTTCCAGTGAAAAAAAGATGAACCCGTGTAACTTTATTTAAAAAAATAAAGCTATTCCACATTGGTCGTCGGGCAGATTTTGTTGTAATACTAATTCGATGAAACGAGGGTGAACATATATACTTAGCGCCATTAAAAAAGCACGACCCAAACAAAGTAAAATATTTTGAGAAATATAAAGTGTAAAATATTGTAAGTTCTCTTAAATTGAAGAACAAGGCATTGGTCACAATGAGACAAAGAATTGACAATATGTGAAACCCTGGTGACTTTTATTCCTTGTAAACAAATCGTTGATACATAAATTGAAGGTGTCATCATTCAATAATGGGTATGTCCACCTCGGGCATCAACACAAGCAGTACATCTGCGACGCAAGGACCTGGTGAGTGTGGCTATTCTGTGCTGCGTGATCCGGTCCCACTCTTCCTGCACTACCTGGATCAATTCACGTCGGTTGCGTGGCCTGCGTTGACGTTGTGCAACGGCATTCTTAAGCTGATCCCACAAGTGCTCTATGGGCGATAGATCGGGGGAGTAAGCTGGCCATTATGATGTTCACATTATTCTGTTGCAAGCAGTCTTGTGTCAATCTTGCAGAGTGTGAGCGCGCATTGTCTTGCTGAAACGTCGTGACGCCAGCATTGGCTTGGAGGAATGGAAGCAGCACATGTCGAAGGATGTTATCCACGTAACCCTGAGCATTCAGGTTGCCATCAACAATGACAAGGGGAGTTCGTCTGCGAGAAGTGGTGCCTCCCCATACCATAACACTACATCCACCCCAGGGATTTCCTTCCCTCACACATGCATTTGCGAAACGTTCACCACGTCTGCGCCACACACCTTGACGTCGGTCAGGACGATCAAGGCAGATACGAGACTCGTCAGAGAAAAGGACAGAGTTCCACTCATTGATACGCCATCTCTGATGATTTCGAGCCCATCGTAAACGGTTTTGGCGTGCGGCGGGTGTCAATATGGGCCCTCGGTAGGAGATGCGTGCATGCATCTGTATCTGTTGGAGACGGCGTCGGATGGTGCTGAGGCTTACCTTCCAATTCCCACTGTCTCACGAGCAGTCTGTGTCGCGGTGCGAAATCGGTCACGTATATGCAACAAACCGATGTACCGATCCTGGCGGGCTGTAGTGACTCTTGGCTGACCAGGGCGTGGTCGGTCGACAACATTGCCAGTTTCAGGTTACCTGATTCTGAGGCGACTAATTGTGGAGGGATGACACTGCATGTGACGTCCTACGGCGGTACAACTGAGACCCACCTGTAACATGCCAATGGCACGTTCCCTTTGTTGTGTCGTAAGTCGGGGCATGGTAACGTTCTCTGATTTTTTTTCGTCTTTATGCTGAGCTTCGTGTAAAGTGTTGAACCCACGACCAATGAGCCCTGAAAGCTGTTTTCAGTGACGGTGAAACACTCAATGGACGTTATTAGGAAATGTTGCGTAATGATCACGACAGGCGCGTCGGGAACACCACAGGTTATCCAGTTATTGCAACGCAACTCGAACTAACAATAAACAACAAAACGTAAATGGCCAATAGCCTTACTGGGGTAGAAACATAAAATTCAACCGTGTGTTTTTAATGGCAACCGTGTGTTTCAATACGGAAAATATAGCTGCTGTTTCAAGTCTATCTGGAACAGTTATCTACTAATTCAAGAAAATTAATTTTTTTCTCAAGCATCCATTGATTCTCTGGTAACAGTGAGTGTTTCAAATACATATTAACATACGGACCTAATGGAATGTAATGGAGTTCTCTGTTACTGGCCGCAACAGCATATCAGCAAAACCTTTTCCAAGGTTGTCGTCGCTGTTTTTGACATATTTGCTCCGTGGACATCAAAGCTGCAACGATTTCAGCAGCACTCCGGCTGAAGTCCATGCGACATCTTTCCAATGGGATTATGGCTTAAACCCAAATTCTATAAATAGCGGAATGGTCTTGTCGTGTCGTGGTTATTTAACGAACAACTAGAACTTCATATTTCAACTTTAAGAAACTATATTGTCAACAGTTACATATCATGGGGGACGGCGCAGGGCGTCATCCAAAAGTAGGACTGGAATACCGTACATGAAAGTGGAAACGGACTTCATAACATTCCTCCCCAATTAGTTTTAACTTTAACCTTAATAGAAATATATCTAAGGAAGGAACTAATAAACATTAACGCTTAAAACTTTAAACCATTTCCAACTGGAATTTAGGTATTCTCAAACAATGTCAACATATGAAATGTTATCAACACTTTAAAAACTCAATAAAGTCTTTTGCAAGTCAACACCAATGAGATCATAAGTTTTAACTTTTCAACATTAACTTTAGCAACTCAAAATTTAACTGTTCATAATCCGCGTAACACTCAAAAGTCCGATCAGATTTCACTTTAAATGATTTACAAATAAAGTCATGGTTTACACTGATAATCACTCAAGTACTGTGGAGGTTTTCGACTGCGAGTAGGATATCTATTTTCAACGTTATCATTTGAAATGTTAGCTGGTACACTTGTACTTATAGGAATGTCCACAGTTTGTTGGACCGGGTTATCTTCTGTAAGATCTTGCTGACAGGTAAGCGGTGAGGGAATTGGGGAAACTGTTACTGGTTGATTGAACTGATTATCTCCCGTGGCTGCGTCGATTTGTGGTAGGTTTACTTCGGGTTCGATACGACTTCGAAGTTGGTCCACGTGACGTCGCATTATTCGACCATCGTTCGTTTGAACTTTATAGGAAACAGGCCCAGTAACTTGGGTCACAGAAGATGGGAGCCATTTATCACCTCGAGCATAGTTTTTCGCGAGAACAAGATCACCAACGTTAAAAGATCTCATTTTTACAGTTTTGTCATAATGGGCTTTCATATCTTCTGGTTTCTTTTCAAACTTTCCAGACAGATTAGGATGGAGAAGATCAAGTCTAGATCTGAGTTTTCTGTTCATTAACTTTTCCGAGGGTGAGGATCCTGTAGTACTGGATGGTGTAATTCTGTAGTTAAATAGGAACTTTGATAGCTTGTGATCTAGGCTATCACCACTTAATTTCTTAATACCACTTTTCACAGTTGCCACCGCACGTTCTGCTAAACCATTTGATGATGGGTGGTAAGGAGCTGAGGTAATATGACGAATGCCATTTGTTTTTAGGAAGCTTTCGAATTCCTCGCTCACAAAGTTTGAACCATTATCCGTAACCAACACTTCTGGTAACCCGTGGGTTGAGAATATTTCTCGCATCTTCCGAAGGGTTGCTGTGGAGGTTGTCGAGTTCATTCGACACCCCTCAATCCACTTAGAGTAAGAATCGACCACAATTAAAATCATTTGTACTTCAAACTCTGCATAATCGGCATGAACACGTCTCCATGGTTGCGAGGGAATCTCCCATGGGTGAAGGGGAGCTTTAGCTGGTGTTTGTTGATGGAGCTGACAAGTTTCACAAGAATTCACTTTTTTCTCAATGTCAATGTCCATTCCTGGCCACCGTAGATAACTTCGTGCCAGACCTTTCATTCTCACAATCCCTGGGTGCGTACTATGCAACTCCTCTAAAATTTGTTTTCTACCTTGTGGGGGTATGACAATTCTAGCCCCCCATACAACACATCCGTCTTTGACACTTAGTTCATTTCTCCGACGATAGTATGGTTCAAGATTATCGTCATTTAACTGACATGGCCAGCCTCTCCATACATATTCACGTACATGTGAGAGTACTGGGTCTTGTGATGTCCACATTTTCACTTGCTTTGACGTTATGGGAGCAGTTTCTAACTCCTCCATAAAAAGTACAACATTTTCACTGTTGCTTTCAAACAAAGTTGGTTTTTCATCAATAGGAAGTCTACTGAGCGCGTCAGCATTTCTATGTAAATGACCTGCCTTGTACACAATCTTGTACTGGTAAGCACTCATCATAACTGCCCACCTTGTTAGCCTTGGAGAAGCCATTACAGGTATGGCCTTCATTTCATTAAACAATCCAATTAATGGCTTGTGGTCAGTTACTATAGTAAAACATCTCATATAGAGATATTTGTGGAATTTCCGTATCCCGAAAATAATAGAACAGGCTTCTTTGTCTAAGTGAGAATAATTTTTTTCTGCGGCAGACAAAGTTCTGCAGGCAAAGCACACCGGTCTTTCAAACTCGTCCTCCATAACATGTGAAAGAACCGAACCAACACCCCATGGTGAAGCATCACAACTTAACACCAATGGTTTTGTGTCATCATAATGCACAAGTAAACTGTGAGATTGTAACAGTTCCTTGGCTTTGTAAAATGAATTTTCCTGTTCAGTCTTCCATTCAAATTTCACGCCTTTATGAAGAAGTTTGTGAAGTGGTCCCAAAACACTTGAGACATTTGGCAGGAACTTGTGGTAGTTATTTAACATACCCAAAAATGCTTTCAATTCACTCACTGTTGTGGGTGAGGGAGCCTCATGTATAGCCTTCATTCGATCTTCTAATGGTCGAACTCCATTTGCATCAATTCGATGCCCAACATAGTTAACTTCTTTGGCTTGAAAAATTAATTTGTTTGCTTTTAAGCGTAACCCAGCATTTTCTAGTCGGGTTAAAACTTCCTCTAATCTTTGAAGGTGTTCATTATCATCTTTACCAGTTAGTAGGATGTCATCCATATATACAGCGACACCTGGCATGTCACCTACTACACTTTCAATTGTTCTTTGGAACAAAGCGGGGCTTGAAGATAAGGAAGTCTCTTGTATCGGAAAAGACCTTAGTGAGTGTTTATTGTCACAATATCACGTGACTGTTCATCAAGAATTAACTGGTTGCATGCGTGTGACATGTCTAATTTTGTGAATTTTTCACCTCCAGCTAATTTTACCATTAATTCATCAAAAGATGGAATAGGATATTGCTCTACTTTAGAAGCTACATTTACTGTGAGTTTATAATCTCCGCATAACCTTATACTTCCATCAGGTTTGGCCACAGGTACAATTGGTGCGGCCCAATCTGAAAATTTAACTGGTTCGATAATGTCTAACTTTTTTAGTCTGCCAATTTCATCTTCGACTTTTTGTCTTATGGCAAATGCCAATGACCTTGGTTTAAAGAACTTTGGAGCAGCTTCTGGGTCAACATGAATTTTGGCAGTAACGCCTTGAAGCGTTCCTAGTTCATCTTTGAACACATTCTTGTGTTTACCTAACACTTGTTTAAGTGAGTCATTACTTGACTTTTCATTACTTTTGTTACTTTGAACATTGTTCACTTTTGACATACATGTATTTTGTAGTTTACCCAAGTCAATAGGTAACTGTTCAATCCAATTTCGTCCAGCTAGTTTAGGACCATTACCTGCTACTACTTCTATAGGTAGGTTTATTTGTTTATCGTTATACTGTACTTTTACTACCTTCCTTCCCAACACATTTACTTTCTCACCTAAGAAGGTTTTAAGTCTAACCGGACTTGGCTCAAGTTCAATTGTGCTTTTAGGAAAGAGTTTTTTGTACTCATTTTCATTTATTAGAGTAAAGGGACAACCTGTGTCAATTTCAAACTGAAGGCTTTTTCCTTCTACAGACACAGTAACTTCATAACATGGGCTGCTTTGTAATTTATTTACATTATCTTCAAGTTCACAATAGGCAAAGGGGAAGATTTCATAATCTTCACTGTCATCAAAATTTTCTTCATCTTCATTTATGTTATGTGCCCTACTGTCTTTCTTTGTTTTGCATGCTTTTTGAATGTGACCTTTAAAATAACATTTGTTACATGTGGCTTGTTTGTAATAGCATCTATCAGCACTGTGATTTGTTCCTAGACAACGGAAACATGGCTTTCTGTTTACTTGTTTATGTGTTTGGTTTTGTTGTCTAAATTTTACACTTTCTTTCTCTTTAAAATTTGCTTTGTAACTTCTGCTTTTAGGGGAATTATGGGAATGATGGAGTTTGTTAACACTTGTTGTTTGGGATGGCATTGCTGATGCACCTTGTTGCTGAATGTTAGATTGTTGTAACACATCAATGTTTCTTGTGGTGGTTTCCATGGCAACGGCTATTTTCATTGCAGTTTCAAATGTTAGCTTTTTCTCCATTAACAATTTTCTTTGGATTGCTTTGTCTCTTACACAAATTACTAGTCTATCCCTAAGGTTTCGTTCCAATTCTGCCCCAAAATTACAGTGTTCAGATAAGTTGCGAAGTGTTGCCATAATTCTTGAACAGATTCGGCAGTATTTTGCCATCTCATTGCAAAAGTAAATCTACTGACAATTTCACTTGGTTCAGGACTGAAATGTTCTTTAATCAGTTTCACTAAATATTCATAAGTTTTCCCTGAAGGTGGATCGGGTTGACACAGATTTTTGATCAACGAATATGTCTTTGAGCCTACACTAGATAATAGTACAGCTCTTTGTTTTTCAGCGCTTTCAATGTCATTAGCTTTGAAAAACTCATTTAGTATCTCTATATAGTCCTCCCATGACTGTATCCCATCCTCGTCGCCAATATGTCGTGTCGTGGTTATTTAACGAACAACTAAGACTTCATATTTTAACTTTAAGAAACTATATTGTCAACAGTTACATATCATGGGGGACGGCGCAGGGCGTCATCCAAAAGTAGGACTGGAATACCGTACATGAAAGTGGAAACGGACTTCATAACAGGTCTGCAAGTGAATTTCACCAAATGACACTTTCCGCTCCAATGGGACTCAATACTGCCCTTCCTAGTCTCAGCGCCCAACAATTCCCACCACATCACATGGGAAAGGGGTACATACTTTTTTGAAAAATAATTGTTTATCGCTTTTTAAGCCACCCTTTATGTGGCATAAGTTGTCAAATGTAGCGGAAATTTCGTTGAAGCAGAAACAGCCAATTGTTCAGCCAAGATGAAGTAGTCTATCTCATAATAAAAAAGTAATATACAAGGGTTTAAAATGATACTAGAATGCATACCAAGTAAAACGTATGGTCGTACCGAACTCAAACTGAGCTTGAAACACTCTGATAAGAGCCACACATATATATTCTCCCTGGAATATTTACGAAATGTTGTGCTTTAGGCAAGAGAGCCATTACGAAATTCGGGTTTTTTAACGCTTCATATATTTTATAGTTCAGCTAAAAGCTTTATGCTAGAATTCTTGGCAATTACTCGAGCATAACTGTAAACATCTTCTGTATATGGGTTAAGTAAAGAATGAAATACATTGCTTTGACATTACGGCATTGATATTGAGGCAAAGAGAACGGGAATAAAGGCCCCTATTTCTCCGGTTGAGAAGATGGAGAGTTCCAGAATATTACCATCAATATTTTGTATACTTTTGTTATTTGTCCCAACTCATGGGCAGAGGTGTATAGTAGATGAAATGGAAGTACAGTCTAATTTGGAACTAGAACGGGTAAATATTTGTTTTCGTCTTTACAACGATTCAAGCCTGTAAACTTAACGGGACGAAAACATGAGCTAGAAACGGACAAACTTCCAATAGCCGGGATGTATGAGAACTTTTTGAGGTAGATTCTGTTTATAAAAACTACATTGAGATACATCCCCAATAGTGCTATCAACGGAAACAATAATATTTTGTATTCCTTGATAAAATGTTTCACCAAAATGTTTCCGATAATTAGCAGCTCATGTCAATCCGCACAAGTTCCTTCACTTCAGCCACTCCATTTTTTTTTTGTCAATTACAGCTTGACGGTCGCTGGTATGAAATTCTGTGGTCCAGTTTTCAGTTCTACCCTGAAGAATTCTTATATCGAGATTATGTAAACTTTTTTGAATATGATCAGAGTAATATGAGGATTAACGTGAAAGGAAGTTTTAGGTAAGCAACGTTTATAAATAAACTTTTACGAGCCGTGGGCCTAGTTTCACAAAACGATCTTAGCTAAGTGTGATCTTAACTACCATGGCAAGCAATGCTAAAGATATACGTTGCCATTGGAATTTAAGATCACCGTAAGGTAAGATCGCTTTGTGAAACTGGGCCCTGGGCGTTAAACAAATTTACAGGATTTAATATTTTTACGAAACTGACGGCGAGGTGTGAATTATAAACCATGGAGTTACATTCGAGAACTAGATTTCACCCAATGTTTAAATTCGAGATAGTGACATGTAGCACCAGAAGTGGTAATTTAAACCCAGGGACTTGTGTTAAAAAGTTTGGATCAGTTGTCTTGGAAGTTTGGATCAGTTGTCTTGGAAGTTTAGACCAGTTGTCTTGGAAGTTTGGAACACTTGTCTTGGAAGTTTGGATCAGTTGTCTTGGAAGTTTGGATCAGTTGTCTTGGATGTTTGGAACACTTGTCTTGGAAGTTTGGACAAGTTCTCTTGGAAGTTTGGATCAGTTGTCTTGGAAATTTGGACTAGTTGTCTTGGAAGTTTGGATCAGTTGTCTTGGAAATTTAGACCAGTTGTCTTGGATGTTTGGACCAGTTGTCTTGGAAGTTTGGATCAGATGTCTTGGAAGTTTGGATCAGTTGTTTTGGAAGTTTGGAACAGTTGTCTTGGAAGTTTGGAACAGTTGTCTTGGAAGTTTGGGCAAGTTGTTTTGAAAATTTGGACCAGTTGTCTTGTAAGTTTGTACCGGTTATGTTGGAAGTTTGGACCAGTTGTCTTGGAAGGTTGGATCAGTTGTCTTGGAAGTTTGGAACAGTTGTCTTGGAAGTTTGGACAAGTTGTTTGGAAAATTTGAACCAGTTATGTTGGAAGTTTGGATCAGTTGTCTTGGATGTTGGGATCAGTTGTCTTGGATGTTGGGATCAGTTGTCTTGGATGTTGGGATCAGTTGTCTTGGATGTTGGGATCAGTTGTCTTGGATGTTGGGATCAGTTGTCTTGGATGTTGGAATCAGTTGTCTTGGATGTTGGGATCAGTTGTCTTGGATGTTGGGATCAGTTGTCTTGGATGTTGGGATCAGTTGACTTGGATGTTGGGATCAGTTGTCTTGGATGTTGGGATCAGTTGTCTTGGAAGTTGGGATCAGTTGACTTGGAAGTTTGGACTAGTTTTCATTGAAGTTTTGATCAGTTGTCTTGGATGTTGGGATCAGTTGTCTTTGAAGTTGGGATCAGTTGTCTTGGAAGTTGGGATCAGTTGTCCTGTGTTTAAAAATCGAGCCTCTTGTAACGTTTTATTATTGGTCAATTCCACTTATACCGGAAGTCTTTGATTGGGGAAGTTTGAAACGTCCCATTACCCTATATTTAGGGCATTGGCGCCTTTTGACACAGCGGAAACCTTAAACAGCGCCCTCTCTTGGTCAGTCGGGAAACTGGGGTTTTTCTTCGTATGTACTATTATGGGATGCATAAGAAAAGACAGTTGGTAAACGTTTTAGATGCAACAACAATGTCCAATAGAACAAAAGTTTCCAACGAACTTCACATAGTTGAAAATGGGAAAGGAGCCTTGTTTGAGACGACTGTGTCGGACTGGAGATATCGGAGTTGCGTGTCATGTAGAGCTATTATAAGAACAAATGCATTCTCCGAACTGCGGTGACAGGGAGTGTCAATTAGTCCACCATAAGTGCAATATAGATCTCGTGCCATTCTACGAGATCTCCTACACGATACATGGCTCGAGAGTCGTCGCTCTCCATTTCGCACATAGTGAACTGCAAGAAATCTACCGAGAATTTATAATGTGTATGATATTTATTTATCTGTTCTGTACTGTTACCAAACATGTAGCCCTACAATAACAAGCATTCTGAGGGTATTGCATGGCACTACATAGTACCCTACCGGAAGGTTATCAAGGAGTAGGAAATTCAATGAATATTTTAAATGGTGCCCAAAATAAACAATATTCCTTTACTGTTTAAAGGATTAACCTGTTGTTCAGGGAGATCCCTGAAATCTTTAAAACTCCTCATAGGAAGTTCTAAATTGAAAATTGATCAGTAAAATAAATGACGAGAGAAATATATGCCAACATGGTGTACTCGCATGTATACCAAACATCAGCTAAATGTTAAACAAACAATTCGGAAAGAAGTCCGGAAAAAGAAGTAAAAAATGCGCGATACTGAATTAAACTTGATCTGTAACCTACCATGGTGTACCCATATACAAAAAAAAAAGAATTGAGCAGCTTTAAGCATCTAGAAAAAAGTCCGGAAAACTTATTTTTGTGATATTTCTAAAGTCTAAGGGCAATAACTTCTATAAAAACGCACGGAGCGGAACAAAACGTAAACTTGATCTGTAGCCTACCATGGTGGACCCACATACAAAAATTCAATTCAATTCATGTGTATCTGAAAGCAAATAGAAAAAAATCCGTAAAACTCTTATTTCTCAAAGGCAATGACAGTTGTTAGCAACAATGTCACTTCATTTCGCAATAGAGGTCAGTTGTAGAAAAACACGGTTCGAGGCAATAGAATCGCTTAAATAACCAACGTTGCTGCAATTTTACTGCAGGCTGAAGAAAGCGAACTATACCACAACGTGTCCCAATACAGCCCTTTAAAAGCCCAAGGACAAAGCACTAAACATTCAAATTTACTTCTTATGATACGCTCTACTCTCTTACCACAGAATTTACAATCTTAGCAATTTTCAGGCGAGCGTCGCTCTACCTCTGTATGGAGAGTAGATACTCTCCAAATAAGACATGCATGTCTTTTCTTATTTAACAAGTCAGTGTTAGCTTCTCCATTTATTTAATTCAAAATCAGCGCTCTCAATTACCATTCCGTACTCTTGCAAAAATAACCCAACATAAGTGAAATAATCTTGAATGCGGCATCAATTGATCAATCAATCAACCAATCGAAAAGAACCACTTAAACACTGCATTGCACGCAATATCTGGATATTTAAAAAAAATAGTAGAGCCGATCCATGTCAGTGAAGGCGTACTAAAAAGTTAGGATGTCTATTTGATAAAAATGAAATGCATTGATTCATTCCTTGAATAAAACGTAGAAACAGTCACAGGGTACAGTTATTTTAGAAAATACTGTCGATGAAAATGAAAATACTGTCGATGAAAATGAAAATACTGTTGAAAATACTCATCTTATCACCTCCGAAAAGCTAGAATGGTTTATTACAAGAATTTTTCCTGCAACCTGTAAATCCTAACTCAGGATACAAGCGATGCAACCGCTTATATTTTTATCCTAAACAAAACTAAACCTAAAAGATACTCAAGGATTGCCTATTTACCTATATCAATAAGACAGTAAGCCACACATCGTTCACATCCAGCTACGGTTAAACTGCAACAACTTAAACGGGCATACATTCCTCCAGCATCTAACAGAAAACCCGGCGTGCATGTTTGTACATCCTTTTGAGTACGTGCATGTTTGTACATCCTTTTGAGTACGTGCATGTTTGGACATCCTTTTGAGTACGTGCATGTTTGGACATCCTTTTGAGTACGTGCATGTTTGGACAACCTTTTGAGTACGTGCATGTTTGGACATCCTTTTGAGTACGTGCATGTTTGGACATCCTCTTTTGAGTACGTGCATGTTTGGACATCCTTTTGAGTACGTGCATGTTTGGACATCCTTTTGAGTACGTGCATGTTTGGACATCCTTTTGAGTACGTGCATGTTTGGACATCCTTTTGAGTAAGCACATGATTTCTTTCTAAACTGTACACTATGCCAAGAGCAACGGAATAAATTACCTTTAGTAATGCCTCAAACAGATGTTAAAATTTTGTTGATTGGAAACGAGCTGAGAAAAACGTATACACGTTTCATGCTATTCAAACTGTTATCCGAGATATACATCTATGAACTTCTACAGAAAATGGGTGCATGGCAAACTTCATATACAATAACTCTTTATTGTTTAGATCATGTATATATATTTTTAACACTATAGCACACGGGCACAGGGAAAATCTTCCTGTCTAAAATAACCACGGAGACAAGTTTCCTAGTGTGTTAAAAAGGGGCCTATCATTTATACGTTTATACCCAATCATAATTTGTTGTAATAAACCACAACCCATGACATTTCATCAGGTTGACTACAGGCAGGAGTTTGGCCTTAGTCAGTAGAATTTTCTGGAAAAGATGTATATATGTACGTAGATACTTTATTTCTTTCTGATCTACTATCAATTCATGTTATCAAAATGAGTTAAATATAATGATGAAAAAAAATCCCATATCATGCAGTATATGTCACTTTGAAAACAATTTTATTTTAGGAGGCCTGAAGCATCCTCTCCCTGTTTTTATTATAACGCTTTTGTGGAAGAATCGTCAATACCCGGAAAACTAAATTACACCAGGCCCCTATCATTGGAAAATCCGGAAAACTCAGGTATCTAAGAAATTGTGTTTTACTCTTCATGTTGAAGTGATCAAGAAAACGAAGTTAAACGTATATCCTTTCAAAACAACAAAATATGAAGTATGTGATAAGGACGCCTTATATATTTTGATTATTGAAATAATTGATATACTTATCCTGTGTTAACCTGTACCATTCTTCTCTTTTAAGAATCAACAATGTTTTTTACCGGTTTGATTATTTGAATTTCACTCCGCCTAAATACCTTTTCCAGCCCACCCCAACCTCGATAGTCCGTCTCACAATGAATCTTGAACCTCCGCCTTGTAATTAAAACAAGCACATAATCACAATAGCTGCGACAAGTATTGCGATAACTCAAGAGTTGTCTAACATAGGGTTTTCCCATACAAACTAATTTTCATTCAACAATGAATATTTGAAAAGGGAAATAGGAACTCCTGCAGGAATTCTTTGTTCCCAATAATTTTAAATATAAATGATGTTTCTGTAATTCAGGTTATAACATTTACAATAATAGATCAAGTAAAATTGATAAAATAAATTGATTGAGTGTGACATAAATAATGCATATTTATGTGATTTTTAGAAGTAAAACTACATGGTGTATTAAGGGGAGACCACTATGTTGTAGACAAAATTTAGTATGAGAAAAGTTGTCTCCCTTGTTGAAAAAATGTAATTTGCTAATTTTTATATAAATTTCCTAATAAAATGAAAAGTTTTAATCAGAGTGAAGGTCCTAGCAATGTTGTATGCAAACTTCGAAAACTTTATCTTAAAAATATCCGACCGACAGACAGACAAAACGACTTATAGAGCTGCTTGTCGCAGCTAATAACCTTTTGACGTCAAGTAAAATAACAGTATGATAAATTGAGCAACTGTTTTGTTACGTCGTTTTAAACTTGTTTATTTTTTCAGAGAACAATACAGTCCCTTTTTGGATTATGGCTACGGACTATGATAATTATTTCGTCACATACGGGTGTCCCACTGTATTGGCGAATGGTACGTGTGACCAATCCTCTGTGAAATCCTGGGTATGGGGCCGAGTTCCTGTGTTATCCCAGGAATCCAAGTCAAAAGTTAAGGAGGCCCTGGAGAGAGTGTGTATGACGGAGGATAACTATCTTTCCACAAGCCATAGCGGCGGTAAGATTTACATCTTATTGCAGGTGATCAGTATTATTTCTCAGGTTTTGTGGAATGATGATAGGACTAAGATTTGTTATCACGGTGCTATTTGTAATATTTGACACCAATCGCATATCAACATGTGTGCGGTTAATACCAGGTGTCGAATCTTCCTGTGAAGCTCTTTGCTATAGAGGAATAGACCCTTATGTGCCTTATGTTTTGTAGAGTCGCGGATTTCCATAACTTGAAAGAAATGCATTTTGTGTGGCCGGTAGAGTAAGCGTAAACGATGTGACGAGAGACGTGCGTTTTGTTGAATGAAACTAGGACGTTCTCTATTTCATGCGACTCTCCAACAACATATAAAGCCCGGTATACACTAAGAGTTTTACTTCGACCCGACTGTACCAAACTCGAGTCTGGTTCAGTTGGCTTGAGTTGCGTCCGGGGACAATAAAACTGGCAACCATCCCACATAGGTCGTTCGAGGGAAAAAATTTTCCAATTTATTTTTGACTGAGTGGGGTTCGAACCCGCAATCCATTGGTGGAAGATTGTTCGGATTGAGCGTCCAACGTTCTACCTAGGAGGCCCCCTATATGGTTATTGAAGTACAGAATAAATGCACAGTCTAACAAAACTCGGATACACATTACCAATCATTAGGATATATAGAGTGAATGGTATTGCATTTATCTTGGCGAGGTTGTCTTGATTTTTTTCTTGATCATTTACACACGCGTCATAACCACCTTTAAAGCACGTCGATAGTTCGGATCGGAAAGTCTCGCATACAAATGTATGTTTTACATAATCATATTAATATCCTGGCTGGAGCCGCCTTTATAATATTGTTTGTCTTTTTGTTTATACAGAGTGTATTATCCCTCGATCAACTGCTTGGAGGCAATCCACCGGTTTGTATAATTCCATTTAGTACCCATCTACCAGTTAATGTTACGAAAGCAGAACGATTCAATATTTCTTAATAAAAGATAACCTTAAAAATGTTTTACAATGTGGCATTGAGGAGGATAAAGATTTATCACATAAACTTGTTAACTTTTACTGTTTAACTTAAGAAAAAAGGACCTACATTGAACTTTACTTTAGCAGATAATGCCCGTACATTCATTTTCTTAAAAAATGATATTTTGTCTATGGAGGGCCAAATAGAGACAATTTCAAACCCGGTTTCCCCTACTAAAGTTTATTCATTTTTCTTTCAGGAGTACCTATGATTATGGCTCTGAGTGTCTTGGTATTTTGCATTGTACTATGATAAGGAGAATGACATATGTCACGATGTCCTCGATGATTGCCCATGTCTTATACAAACAATACTTGTTAACTCCTAAGCAATTCAAACAAAACGTTGTGAATTTATTGGGGGTTTCTCCAACAAAATCACAATTCCACCTACTCAACCTGGAAACGGCGCCAATTATGGACTTTTCTACTGATTATTTTTAGAGGTTTCTCCGATTCCTTTAATGTTTGTTTTCTGTCTTATAACGCATACCATTTCAAAAGGTAATAGCCGAGTTAAATGCTTCACAGCAATACCTCTAATGGAATGTAATGTTTAAACAACATTACGTCCGTTTGCAATTTTAGTCTGCATCGAAACAGTCGGATCCTAGCTTCAGTGTAAACCGGTTAGCCCTGTGTATAAAATATGGAATAGGTCTCCTACTTTACACTTATGGTAGATATTTGAACATATCCGTTCTAATAGCACGATACCACCGAATAGGTGCGCCGATGACAAAAATTGTAATGCACGCAATGCAGGGAAATGTGTTCAAGTGTGGAAATTCTGTTGAGGTCTAGTATGCGAAGAAGACAGTAAACTTAGTCATTTGCTCGATAACCTGTCTTATTTCCTTCATGAACTGGCAATTTACTCTTATTGACCACTTATTTTTGTACCGAACAAGGTCTAATTGCAATAAAACTCAGTATAAGTTTGCAAAAGTCTGATATTGATGGATTATAGCAACAGCTATCACGCTAGCCATCCTCCCACTTTCAGAGGCATCGGAACTTACTGAAAACATAAGCCGTGTATCTGATTTACTATTTATGGTCGTAGTCTAAAACATTTCACTTATTGTGGGGCGAAGTCGGTTTTATGGGAGGAGGAAGTCACAGTATGAACACGAAACACACGGGCAAAGGGACAAACTTCTTGTCTAAAATAACCATGGAGACAAGTTTCTAATTGTGTTGAAAAGAGGTATATTATTTAGACCTTTCTACCTAATCAAAAGTTGATTGACGACAGGCAGGAGTTTGGCCTTAGATCGCAGAATTTTCTGTAACACTCTTTTGCTTACGGATCTTCAGCTATTTTCCCATTACTCAAAATAACATTTTATTTACTTCGGAATTAAATGGTATTGCTTTTTTCTTGTTATATTGATTTAGAACGTGACAATGAATTTGTTTGGAAGCAAAAGATGTCATTCATTTTTTGTTGTTCTGTAGTTCTAGAACGTGTAAATAACGTTCTTATTTCCCAAAGAAGTAATATGTAGTATTGTTTTTGGCTGTTGTTGTATACTTCTAGAACGTGAAATAACCTTAGTATTTACCTGGCAAGTTAAATTTAGTATTGCTTCATTGCTGTTCTATAGTTTCAGAACGTGCTCTGAAAAGAAAGTCTTATCGATCTCCATCCGTTATCGATCTCTATCCCCTTTGCGGACTAACAGTTGATCAACATTACATTGAATTACCCCATTGCGTATGTTATTTAAGATTGTGGACAGTAGAATTTGTACGGTACAGGGAATGAGATGAAACAGAAATGATTAAAAGCAAATATAACTGTTATTAAAGAGACACTTACGTCAACGTGTATCTGTCAATGCAAACAACGCAAACGGAAATTAATATCTGTACGTTCAAGAATCAATATTACATGTCAACATAAATTTGGATTGAATATGTAAAAGCTTCAAGTGGCATGAGCTGCCAAAATGTTGATATTTTGACGTAAAAACAGAATGTTGAAATTATTAGCTATTTTTCTCAAGACATTCAATTCAGAAGCTATTTAGTGCTTCTAGTCTCGTAAATATATGAAAAAGTATTGTTTTGAACTAACTTTAGAATGAATGAATGGTCGTCCCGGTTATTTAAATTTTGTTTACTTTTCGAACACGTTTTCAGTTAGTACAGGCCACATACTGTATGGATCTTCCACATTCCAACGCCAATTATTTAGTTTTTCGATAGCCTTCAAAGCCTCTTACTCTGGTGACGATCAGAACTTGTGAAAAAAGTGTGAATTTTGGCGGCTCATGCCACTTTAAAGGCCCACTTGTTGCCGTGGGCTGTTGGACATTTAAAAAAAAAAACAATTTACTCGAACTTACTGCAACTAAAACTACTAAGGTTAAACATAGGACACAAACGTGTCCAAGTAGGTATAGAATGCATGCCTGTGAGTGGAAAACTAAAGAAGAATCCAAGCCCCATAACAACAACGACTCAAAACATTAGGGCACTTATGCGCATGCTCAGGCTCGAAATTTGTTTGCATTGCGGGTACTTGAAAAATCTAATTTTCAATCTCAGATTAAAAATATTAAAGTGGCATGAGCTGCCAAAATTCGCAGTTTTTTCATAACTTCTGATCATCACGACAGTAAGAGGCTTTGAAGGCTATCAAAAAACTAAATGATTGGCGTTGGAATGAGAAAAATCCATACAGTATGTGGCCTGTATGAACCGAAAATGTGTTCAAAAGTAAACAAAATTTAAATAACCGGGACGACCATTCATTCATTCTAAGCCAAAGTTAGTTTAAAACAATACTTTATCGTATATTTCCGAGACTAGAAGCACTGAAAAGCTTCGGAATTATACCTCTAGAGAAAAATAGCCAATAATTTCAGCATTCTGTTTTAACGTCAAAATATCAACATTTTGGCAGCTCATGCCCCTTTAAATGATGCTAAAATTTTCAACTTTTGGTAAAAAAAAAACCAGAAACCGCCCACGGTCTTTTATGTAAACAGTATTCTGGATTTTCGCGGCGAGTGTGCCTTTAAAGGCATTCGTGTGTGATGATATATGTCAAATAGTTTCATTGTCATTCGCTTTGATTAAATGAATGTTCAGGAAAAATTGCAACTAACGTGACGGTGTAGCTTGTGTTGTCAGATGGGCGCAGATTGGTAACAAACCCTAAGCAGGAGTGACCGTCCATGTACGTCCATATCGAGAGAATCAACTACAACATAAAGGCTTTCAGTTGATACCGATCGTGCATCAATCGAGATGATGCACCTATCTTTGCTTTAAAAATATACTCATACACCCCCAATCGTGCCCACATGCTTACCTCCCCTTCGCTTCAGAACTAGTCTCGCATCCGAAGATTAACTTCTCAGTCTAAATTGATACACCCCGGCTATTTGAATTTAGTCCGTTGTTAGCTTACGCCCTCGGTCCATAAGAATTACCGGCTTTACCAATATCTTTTTATTTCAACGTCAACCCTTTAGTTTCCCAAGGAACATTAAACCTTAAACTTCTCTTGGAAATCGGAATTTATGTAAAAAAAAAACTTTTGTAGCTCATTATAAGTAGGATCGAAATTAATTTTTAGGCAGGGTTCTGTTTTTGAAGGCCCTGTGCTTCCTGCTTGCATCAGGTGCACATCTATTTTTCCAACATGTAGACGTGCATGCAGTAGTCCGAGTGTCTTCATATAAGTTGTCTGGACAATATTTTAGCATGTTTAAACAAGATATTCATAAAACAAAATCATTGGCCCGGTCCTGCAGTGAAGAACAACGATAATCGATACACTTTAAACGTTTTCTTGAAGATTACATAACCTGTCTTTTCCTGTAAATTGTTGTCCCATGGCATGTTTTGGCATAGCTACATTGGTGTGCTGGAAATGAGCTCCAGATGAATACTGGCATTAAAGGAGAGGAACAGAATGTCTTTTGTTTTCTTGGGGACAGAGCATATTTATATTTTGTTTCTGTAGAGACGTATCGATTGCGTTCACTCACAAAAGAATTTCAAGGGTTGAACTGACAGGAGCTGAAATTCTATGAAATATTTTGATTATCTTTTGTCTATCTCATGCTGGTATCACGTTGGTATCGATATCAACGAAACATGCGCATGCACCGGAAGTGGAATTGCGTCAATATTTACTGACGAGAGAGCGGAGTCTGACAGTAACTTAACACTTTTCAATTATCTCGAAATCAAGCAAATGGCGTGAGATTCTGCAAACGATCGATACATATTTATATTTTTATATAAATACGTGAAAAGAATAAAATCCACCATTTTTTAAAAATCAAATGTTTTTTTAGAAAGCCAGTTGATCAATTTACTGAAAAGTATATTATACCTCATACATGACATACGAATTAATTAATCGCAATTGATACATTGCTAACACTTGTTTCGGTGACTTGGTGTGTTAAAGTCTGTATAGATTAGTAAATTTTTAAATAAACAAAATTAGAACCATTGAAATATACTATTATTACCATGCCACTAGTATACACACTCTCTTGAAATTATCTGGTCGCTTCCACCAGGTCTGTTAAGGTCTGTTAAACAGAATGTTCTCTCTATAAATGTTATTAGATTAATCGATGCTTTACGTCACACTCTATATCCCTTATATGGCGACGTTGTCAAGTTTATTTTTGGTGGGGGCGGGCTCATTGCTAGGAGGACATCCCAACCTTTGTCAGGTACTTGGCTACCTTCCCACATAAGGCGATCGACCAAAAACACACTCACATTTGCTTATTTTTTTGGAACGGGATTAGATTCGAACCGTTGTCAATCCGTTGAAGGTATGTGTCGGACCAAGAGAAATCCGCTTTTAACTAAGTCACCTAGACTCCAACTTGATCATTACAAAGTGACCAGAAATTGACTTGCCTGACTCTATCAGGATACACCTGGTTACCTTTTGTTTTACATCCCACTCAGTCCAAAAAATTGGAAAATTTTCTGACTGGGTTTCCACTCGAACGACCTATGTGGGATAGTTGCCAGGTCGTGGGTTTCCTACGGGCATAGAGCCCGATTTTCTCCCACAATAAAACTGGCACGGTCGCCATATAAGTGAAATAATCTTGAGCGTGGCGTAAAACACCAAACAATCAATCAATCAACCTTGTGTTTTACGGCTTTATATTGGTAAATAACTTTTTTATTCTATAGGGCAATAAAATAAAAAAAAAACTAATGGAATATGAAAACGGTCAGATTTTTTAGCCTGGTGACTAAGTTTGGATGATCGCAAGTGGTTAATACTTTAGCCAAACTGCACATAAGACATATCACACACATTCTTGAAAATGCTATTAATGAAAACATTCAATAAACACTAAAAAGAGTTTCAAGAATTTGAGATTGATTGATTGATTGTTTGGGGTTTTACACCGCGCTCAAGATTATTTCACTTATATGGCGGCGTTGCCAGTTTTATTGTGGGAGGAAATCGGGCTCTGTGCCCGGAGGAAACCCACGACTTTCCGCTGGTAACTGGCAACTATCCCACATAGGTCGTTCGAGTGAAAACCCAGTCAGAACATTTTCCAATTTTTGGACTGAGTGGGATTCGAACCCGCGACCCACAAGAATTTGAGAAGCGAACATATTCAAGTATCAGCTGAATGATAACCTTTCGACGTCCCGCATCCCTGAAAACGCAGCCACGCTGTTCTTATACCAAAGTTTGTAGAATTCAGCTTATATGGCAATTTCACAGATAAAATAAAGAAGGTTGGTAAGGGGTGTGTCGTCCAATTTTTGATGATATCTATTGGCAAGTCGTAAAACTTTATGTTGATTAGGTAGACCTTGAGGTTTCCCTTCACCCCACAATGGACTGTCCGTTGCCAAGGGAACACCGCTTCTCCATATCCACTTTCCTCCCGCGTGGTCGTTTGACCCTCCAACTAAGAATGAATTTTCCTCGAGAGAAAGTCCTGTTTAAAGAAGAAGGATTCAGTTAGTTCAAAAGGTAACGGGGCCTCGGTGGCTGAGCCAGTTAGAATGATAATCTCTCAGTTTGACACAGGCCTTCAATCGATGCGACTAGCGATCGAATCCAACTCAAACAAAATACAAATTGAAGAATTGGATTTTTCGTTCAGTTGCTGTGTGTAAGGATTGCCTGGTACTCGAAAGTTTATTTCCTCCCAGACCCAGTGTACTCTCCCACTAAACCTGCCAACATCTTCAGTGAGTGAAATAATCATGAGTATGACGTAAAACATCAATCAATCAATCAATGAATTAAACTAAAGATTTAACTACGACCAGTATCGACATTTTCAACTAAAATATTCATGAGTTTATATAACTATGTAAACACAGTTTCGCATGGCAGCCTATTTTCCCATCCGTCCCAAATTTGTCGCTTGACTACACGCTGCTTACACCAAAGACCAATATCTTGCCTTTGTACACTATTTCTGCAGAACGGGACAGCGTAGGAATGCAAAATAATATTATACCCTCAAAATTTGTACATTTCAAAAATCCAAAATTGCACTTTCAATACACCTGGTCCCCCGGTGTTTGAGGGGAAAGAAGGGGGGGGGGGGGGGGGCAGAATTTGCTTAAATTATGACTGTCCTAAATGCAACGCCCCCCCCCCCCCCTTCTCGCCGCAACACACCCTAGCTACGATCACTGCTTTGAGACAATTATGTTTGATCCTGTTTCTGTATCTTATATTCAAGATAAATTTTATGTTTTTCAAAGTACCCTCCCCCCTCCCCCCATCAATTCTGAATCTTAGGTATAAGAGAGGGGGTTTGAATACCTACCCGTGGATGCTAAAATAGTATCGCCGATTATTTTGCGTTTTTCTTCATTATCAATGGACATCAAATCACCTCCTTCTGCCAAACACACAGTCTGTGCTTCCGTCCAATTTACTTTCTTTGACGTATGAAATTTAAAACACAGTTCTGGATTTTTGTAATAGATATATCCGCTATATGTTAAACAGGGTCCTACAAAAAAGAAACAAATTTATTACAGTTTTTAAGACGCGGTGTTCTAATATGACAACTTATTTTAGGCCCTTCACATGCGTATTAAATACAACAAAAGCTTCTTACAACTACCACGTGACTTCCCCTTTCCGATATGATAGTCCACTAAGTGGGGAGTGAATTTATTTTTGTATTGAAATGGCACAACCATTTCCATTTCAAAACTATTTCAAAATCTACCGCGCCATAAACGGCACATAATGTAGTATAAGAAGGCTAACGGTGACCAGTGGCATGAGTATAATGTGAAGGGACGTTTCACACTTCCCCTCTCATGGCCTTCTATTATTACCCAATATATGGTGAGTAAAAAACGAGATACAATGCAGAATGTTCACATGATGCATCTATAGCCCAATAGTTTGGCTAAAAAGTTATACGTGGTCGCACTCACTGGCCGACATGTTCTGAGCTAGCTTTTTATCTTTCTGATAGACCGATTGCATTATGACGTCATCAACTGTTAGATCGGTTGATATGTTACATTTTGTACAATATGGCCGATAGTATCGGGATTTTAACGGCCGAGGATGTAAGGTGTACTATCCTGCAAGAAAAGTGCGATGAAAAGAATGAGACATTTGCAAATCAATATTTTCATGTGACGTCATTATGCTTTAGACTTTTCAGTTGCAATGTTTCTACCTTCATGTATTAGAGCGGCTTGAAATCTGAAAGCTGGGAAAATGGCACCGCAGATAATCCACTGACAGGACGGGTTTTTATTACCTTCAATAGTCTAATTGACGTTAACAAATGTTTGATGATTTAGATACTTTGATGGTTCCTTTTGAACTTAAAGGGGCCTCGGTGGTCCAGTGGGTTAAAGTCGTCGTTCCTCAGAGTCACTCAGACCTTCCATCGATGCGGCGCGGCTTCGAATCACACTCAGACCAAATACAAATTGAAAAAATTCTGAAAGGATTTTTCGCTTGGTCGCCGTAAGTGGAAGAGTTGCCAGGTACTCGCCGAAGGTCGGGGGTTTCCTCTGGGCAATGAGCCCGATTTCCTCCCCCACTAAACCTGACAACGCCGACATATAAGTGAAATAATCTTGAGTGCGGCGTAAAACATCAATCAATCAATCAATTGAATTTAAATCAATTACATTTAAATTTCAATAAATTTTCATCAATGTCAACCGAAATTGTTTATGAGACATGCGCTCTATGGTTATTAAAATCGAACACAAAGCATACAATACCTTTGTTGGCAAGCTTGTAGTACAACGTATGCGATGAGAGGATCCAATCGGAGTCGTACGAAAATACAATTTGATTTGTTTGGCATAACCCGTCTACACTCCGAATGAAGAATGACTGACAACAATCGTCCAGTGAACATAGAGAAAAACATTCTACACTAGATCGTATACGATAAAAGCGACCACAATAAAAGTTATTCACAATTTTGCCGCTTTCCGCTATAGACGATGAAGTCGCGTTTCCATGTTGCAAATTTGATTTAACACAATTTGCGCTGTGTTTTAAAGTGACAAATATGAGCAATACGTCACTGAATTTCATACCTGGGATTTAAACTCTAGTGTTTAATAAGCCACACAAACACACATATTAACTATATCATAAAACCAACACTATATTGTAAAACCCCTCTACTCATAGTTGAACAAATTTGTTTCAGGTAGGCCTTTTAACAC
The DNA here is from genome assembly GCA_963971465.1 of Lepidochitona cinerea. Taxonomy (NCBI): domain Eukaryota; kingdom Metazoa; phylum Mollusca; class Polyplacophora; order Chitonida; family Tonicellidae; genus Lepidochitona; species Lepidochitona cinerea. The sequence continues at coordinate 37,120,706 of OZ020557.1, read as the reverse complement.
ATCCTGTTTCAGTCCTTACGGTTCGGAAACTCAGAATGCTGTAGTTTTTAAACAATAATGCCAGCGTACAGCAACAGTCCTCTGATCGATATAAAATGTTGAACAAAGCTCTCTGAGCCATACCTGCCACTCAGAAGATGGATTAAGTAAGGTTTCGTTAACTTTGCAAAGTGAATATCGATTAAGAAGACCACATCATCCGTTTTTCTTTTACAAGGTCTTAATATGTGATACGAGAAACTGTCAACTTAAAAAAAGAAACCAAAGCGGAAAATCCCACTGAGCGTGTACAAAGGGACAAAGATAACTAGCCAGACTAATGGAGATTAGAGCCATAGACAAAGGTTCCAAATAACATAGTCAAGCAAAATCAAACTATTTACTCACGATAGACGCTTTTTGTCATTATCATCAAGAAAAGATTTCGCCATGGGAAATCGAGTGATCCGTTTCATTTAAATGGATTATGAATATACAACGGTCACTGAACATCACTAGTGTTGCACCGAGTTAATGAACAAAATACAACACAAAACCATGTCGCACATAGCTTGTATTTTGAACAGAATACGACAGTGCGTCCTTGTCGCACTGAGTAGGTTTTATGAACAGAATACGGCAGTTTGTCCTTGTCGCACTAAGTTTTATTCTATGAACAGAACACGGAAGTTTGTTCCTGTCGCACTGAGTTTATTTTATGAACAAGATACGGCAGTTTGTCCTTGTCGAACTGAGTTTATTTTATGAACAGAATACGGTAGTTTGTCCTTGTCGCACTGAGTTTATTTTATGGACAGATTACGGTAGTTTGTCTGTGTCGCACTGAGTTTGTTTTATGAACAGAATACGGCAATGTGTCCTTGTCGAACTGAGTTTGTTTTATGAACAGAATACGGCAGTTTGTCTGTGTCGCACTGAGTAGGTTTTATGGACAGAATACGGTAGTTTGTCTGTGTCGCACTGAGTTTGTTTTATGAACAGAATACGGCAGTTTGTCCATGTCGCACTGAGTTTGTTTTATCAACAGAATACGGCAATGTGTCCTTGTCGAACTGAGTTTGTTTTATGAACAGAATATGGTAGTTTGTCTGTGTCGCACTGAGTAGGTTTTATGGACAGAATACGGTAGTTTGTCTGTGTCGCACTGAGTTTGTTTTATGAACAGAATACGGCAGTTTGTCCATGTCGCACTGAGTTTGTTTTATGAACAGAATACGGCAGTTTGTCTGTGTCGCACTGAGTAGGTTTTATGGACAGAATACGGTAGTTTGTCTGTGTCGCACTGAGTTTGTTTTATGAACAGAATACGGCAGTTTGTCCATGTCGCACTGAGTTTGTTTTATGAACAGAATACGGCAGTTTGTCTGTGTCGCACTGAGTAGGTTTTATGGACAGAATACGGTAGTTTGTCTGTGTCGCACTGAGTTTATTTTATGAACAGAATACGACAGTTTGTCCATGTCGCACTGAGTTTATTTTATGAACAGAATACGACAGTTTGTCCATGTCGCACTGAGTTTGTTTTATGAACAGAATACGACAGTTTGTCCATGTCGCACTCAGTTTATTTTATGGACAGAATACGGTAGTTTGTCCGTGTCGCACTAAGATTGTTTTATGAGCAGAATACGGCAGTTTGTCCTTGTCGCACTGAGTTTGTTTTATGAACAGAATACGGCAGTTTGTCTGTGTCGCACTAAGTTTGTTTTATGAACAGAATACGACAGTTTGTCCATGTCGCACTGAGTTTATTTTATGGACAGAATACGGTAGTTTGTCCGTGTCGCACTAAGATTGTTTTATGAGCAGAATACGGCAGTTTGTCCTTGTCGCACTGAGTTTGTTTTATGAACAGAATACGGTAGTTTGTCTATGTCGCACTAAGTTTGTTTTATGAACAGAATACGGTAGTTTGTCTATGTCGCACTAAGTTTGTTTTATGAACAGAATACGGTAGTTTGTCTATGTCGCACTAAGTTTGTTTTATGAACAGAATACGACAGTTTGTCCATGTCGCACTGAGTTTATTTTATGGACAGAATACGGTAGTGTGTCCGTGTCGCACTAAGATTGTTTTATGAGCAGAATATGGCAGTTTGTTCTTGTCGCATTGAGTTTATTTTATGAACAGAATACGGTAGTTTGTCCGTGTCGCACTAAGTTTATTTTATGAGCAGAATATGGCAGTTTGTTCTTGTCGCATTGAGTTTATTTTATGAACAGAATACGGCAGTTTGTTCTTGTCGCACTAAGATTGTTTTATGAACAGAATATGGCAGTTTGTCCTTGTCGTACTGGGTTTATTTTATGAGCAGATTACCGTAGTTTGTCCTTGTCGTACTGAGTTTGTATTTTGAACAGAATACGGCAGTTTGTCCTTGTCGTACTGAGTAGGTTTTATGGACAGAATACGGCAGTTTGTCCTTGTCGTACTGAGTAGGTTTTATGGACAGAATACGGCAGTTTGTCCTTGTCGTACTGAGTTTGTTTTATGAACAGAATACGGCAGTTTGTCCTTGTCGTACTGAGTAGGTTTTATGGACAGAATACGGCAGTTTGTCCTTGTCGTACTGAGTAGGTTTTATGGACAGAATACGGCAGTTTGTCCTTGTCGCACCAACTTTCTTTTATGAATAGATTACAGCAGTTTTTCGTAGACGCATTGAGTTTGAAATGGGAACTAATATAAACTTGTCGGACGTAATATCCATGCATTGCTGATAGCCCAGTTTCTAATTGGCTCTCATGATTGCCGGGCTATTTTGATTGATTGATTGTTTGACGTTTTACGCCGCCCTCAAGCCGGGATATTTTGAAGACAAAATTTTACCAAGAATTTCGGCAGCTCATGCCACTTTAAGGAAATCAGTCCTGGGTTCACAACTGATGTCCGTCTTTGTGAAATTCAAGCTAATGAAATAGAAATTCGACATCACTTGTCTATCCTGAATAACTTTAAATCTACCAGTAATAATGAGATAAGTAACTCTATGTTAAAGTTATCTGCTGAGTTTTTTTGCTCCATCTGTATCAAGCTTATACAATTTCCCTCTTTGCATTGGATCTTTACCGTCAATGTGGAAAACCTCAAGAGTAAGCCCTATAAGTCTATATGAAAACTATAATAACAATAACATACTCATTCCAAATAGTATTTTTCCGGGTCAATTAGTGTCGGTTATTTACTAATTCAGTAATTTCCCTGATGATAATTCCAAATAATTCTGGTGACTCTACGATTTGTCCGTTAACACAGATTGTACATAATAGTTTTAATGAAGGCGATGGCGTATGTTTTGTATTCTTGGGTATCAACAAAGCCTTTGACGGAGTGCGGCATAATGAGTAGCTATTTAAGTTAAAGCAAATAGGAATTATTGATCCTCGATAACCTTGGATTAGAGATTATCTTACGGATAGGAAAACAATGATCAGTTATAAAGTGGATTGATTCTTTCCGAGAAACCATAATCACGCGCGTTCTTTAAGGATCCGCGCTTGGTCCTCTGCTGTTTATAGTCTATATTTATGGTATAAGTATGAATTGGTTTTCTTAAAGTGGCATGAGCTGCCGAAATTCACACTCTTTTCATAATTTCTGATCGTCACGACAGTAACAGGCTTTGAAGGCCATCGAAAAACTAAATGATTGGCGTTGGAATGAGGAAAATCCATACAGTATGTGGCCTGTACGAATCGAAAGCGTGTTCGAAAAGTAAACAAAATTTAAATAACCGGGACGACCATTCATTCATTCAAAGCCACAGTTAGTTCAAACCAGTACTTTAATTTCTGTATTATGAAGCCAATGTTAATATATTTGCAGATGACACATCTTTATATGAAAAGATAAAATGCGTAGATACGTCTGAAAACAGAATCAATAGAGATCTAAAACGTCTGTGTAATTAGGCAAATCATTTGCTTATTACATTTAACCCATTTAAGACTTCTTATATCTCTCAGACCACCCCCTATTCGCCCCAAACTATACATGAGAGGTGTCAAATTAATTCAGTTTAATAAACATTTGGGCATCACTCTTCAACATAATGGGAAATGGGGCAATCATATTAGAGATATTATCATTAAATGTAATAAGAAATTAAATATGACATAACACACGAAACGTACATTTGAAAGAAAGGTTATGATTTCATTATAATCTAGTGTTATTTATGATGGTTGGGATTTACTTTATTCTCAGGAAATTGAGCAAGTTCAGGGTAAGACTGCCCTTTTGTGTACAAATGCATTCCGTCGAGCCTTTACCAAAAATATGTTAGTTGAATTCAATTGGGAACTAGACTATAAAGGTGAAGTAAATACGCCACTCTCCGTCATCTTGCTTCCAATCGCCATTGCCGCACTGCCGCACTCCGTCAAAGGCTTTGTTGATGCCCAAGAATACAAAACATACGCCATCGCCTTCATTAAAAATATTATGTACAATCTGTGTTAACTGACAAATCGTAGTCACCAGAATTATTGGGGCCTCCGTGGCTCAGTAAGTGGAGCGTTGGACGCTCAATTCGAACAGCCTTCCACCGATGGGTCGCGGGTTCGAATCCAACTCAGTCCAAAAAAAATTGGAAAATTTTCTGACTGGGTTTTCACTCGAACGACCTATGTGGGATGGTTGCCAGTTACCAACAGAAGGTCGTGGGTTTCCTCCGGGCATAGAGCCCGGTTTCCTCCCACACTTAAACTGGCAAAGCCGCCATATAAGTGAAATTATCTTGAGCGCGGCGTAAAACACCAATCAATCAATCAACCAATCGCCATTTATAACAAGGCCTATAGGGAGCGTAAGTCTCATAAGAATTATTACGAGATTTTGTGATATCCGGTGACAGATGACGCCATTAAGAACATTTTTGATGACGTTGCAATTCCATTTGACGTATTTTGTTCCATAACGTCAGATTTAAACGTCATATTGGAACGAAAAACGCTCAGTCACATGCGCAATGCAGTGCCGATGGCAGGAAATATGTGGAATTCACACGTGACTTGCGCTCCCTATAGCGGTGACAGAAATACGTCACCGTCCGCCATTTTTCTTAGATCGTCATTTATAACAAGGCCTATAGAGAGGTGAAGTAAATACGCCACTGTCCATCATCTTGCCTCCGAACGTCATTTATAACAAGGGCTATAGACAAATATCGTATGTAACCTCCATCTGGTTTTGATTTGGTGAATTGTTTTTTGCGGTTCTGTATATTCTCTTGGGTATTTGGCTATTAGAAAGAGTTTGGAGAAGAGTGACCACAATTAAAAATATTTCATTATAACGTTTATTGTTAATTGGTGTACTTCAATTCGTTGTGTAGAATCGCAATCGACCCAAACAAAGTGCAATACAGCTTAGATACGATTTTATGTACATCCCATATCATATTATATGACAGCCGGTTTGGCTTAAAACCAAGCTGGCAGATTGCAATGGTGAGAAACGTCACACTTTGTCTCTCTAAAAGGAGCGGGAGTATCGCGAAAATTCCACAAATTTTCCGTCATCAAAAAAACGTCATCTGTCACCTGGTATCGTGATATCGCTCGGGAATCTCCCAGGCCCTATTGGCTCATTAGAAAAGGGACCATAAGCGAGATGTAAAAAGATGATTGACGATGTAAAGTCACATGGGCTCGCAAAATTCTCTTGAACACTCACTTTCAAGAGAATGGAAGCGTTTAAAGTAATTTGAGAAAACTAAATGATTTAGGCTGAATGTGTGTTTGAGTGACTAATAAATTGTGACATTAAAATTAAAATTAAAAAGTAACTTGCTTGGGAATATATATCCGAATATATATATTACGACAAGTAAGTTTGCCATATTGGAAGTTGATTTTTGACTTGCGTTAACTAGTTGTTTTTTAGTCTTATGTGAACTTATCTACAATTTATTCGCGAATGGAATAAATTTCTCGCCCATGAAATTCCTCGCCCATCAAGACAAACGTTTGAAACTTATTATAGTATGACATATATCTTGACTACCGTTGAACAATAACAACAAGTGTGTTTAAGCATTAACGTCGCCCTGGTATGTAGCGTCAATGTGATGTCTGTCAACTAGTAAGATGGCGGACTACTATGGTCTTTTCTGCTGTGCAACGCATAGCACTTAGCCGATTTAGTTAATATAAGTTATCAATGATAGCAACTATATAACTAAAGTCTTTTGGCAGTCAATATCTTAATCTGCATTCAAAGATTGATTGATGTTTGATCGCTGATTATTTCACTATGGCTGCGGGGCCAGGTTTAGTGCGAGAAGGAGGGGAGTGGGGTGTGTCTGAACGTAAATGTTTCAAATAGGGCAAAATCCAACTCAGAAATGTTTCAATTTTTACTTGAACGGCGTTAAATTTGAAAGTTTGAAGTCTACAGGATCCATTTCATTGATTGAGCCACCAAGCCCCACCCCCCCCCCCCCCTCCCCGGCCTCTTTAACCCAAAAGGGTTAATTGTATAGCGTTTATGTTGTAACGTCGAGGGATTGTTAGCGAACCTTGTTCGAGAAAGTTATTGTTTCCACGTTATAATTATTCTCGGGTCAGTTGAAATGAGTTAAGCGCAAAATGTGGATTTTTGTATGATAAATAAATTATATTTGAGATGAGTATTTACAAAAGATAATAAATACAATTACATGTTACATTGATTAGGACTTGTAAAATAAGAAAGCACATATGATTTATAATTAGACACTCTACAGAATACTACACCTCAAATAATATTATATCAACTACATATAAGGATACAGGAACGAATTTGGTATGTGACCGTAAGTTGATCCTGATGTTGTAGATACGTTGGGAGCGCCATGGTGCATGGTATGGGGCTGCTGGTAATAGCTTGGTGTTTGTCTGGTGGGTTGATGTACTCTCGGTGGCTGGTTTTGTGAAATAGGTAGTCGATTTGCGGGCTGTTCTGAAAGCAATGAGTTCGTCATCTTCGGTTGATTATAGAGAGGCTGGGTAGGAAATCCTTGTCCATTAAAAGACATCTGATGGGGATTCATTTGTCCATAAGGTCTGTGGGGGTAGTTCATCGTCTTAGAACTATTCGGAAGATACGTCGGCAAGGAGGCTGGAAATCTATAGAGGGCAGAGGTGGGGGGTAGTGGCTTCAGACTGGGGACTTCCTGTACCTGCTGGACAGCATGCTTCTTCCTCCATCGCGCACGTTTGTTTTGAAACCAAACCTGGAATTAAACAAAAAATGAATTATTGAGATTCGATTCGAGTGGACAAAAAAAAAATAAAGAGCGAAAACGTGTCCTTTCATTTAATAAAAAAAATGATGCAGAAAGAGATAAATACCTTAATTTTTTGTTCGGCAATGTCTAACTTTTTTGACAACTCTTCCATCTCATCCCAATCAGGGTATGGTGTTTCTGTGAAAGCTTTCTCTAGAATTTCTAGCTGTTCGGGGGTGTATTTTACTCGGGTTTTCTTTGCAGGTGTCTCTTCTTCAGTGGAAACAGTAAAAACAACAGGTATCGATTCATTTTGCTCTTGTGTAATTTTAGGTAGAGTTGGTTCTATGTCTTGTAAAGAGGACGACACAGCCTTCGGCAAAGTTGGGACGGGAGGTGAATCTGAGATAACAGGCAGCGCAGCTTCTTGAGGAGTATAGGTATCCAGGGTAGGAGCGTTTATCGAATAGGCCGTTTCCTTGGGATTCACATTTGGTGGGCATACGTCCCTTTGGGTTTGTCTGTAGTTAGCCACATCACTCAAGGAACTTTGGTGATATGCGTTGGAATTTTCTACCAGGCGTGGTATGCAAAACGAGGTGAAGTGGCTCTCCTGATATGATGGCAATGGTTGTCCTGTCGGGCTATGAAGCTGATCAGACGATAACGGCTGTTCGACACTGTTAGGGTGGTAGGGAGAGTTGTCAGCACTCCCTTCACAAGAGTGGTATCCACTACTGTAGCCAGCTGAGGATGTGGAGCACAGACCTTGGTTTGTTCGATCAACACCATCAGCGTCAGAGTCAACTGGACTACCAAAAGGGGAATAACTTCCGACATCCAGAATTTCTTCTGTTATAAAAAAGAATCAGATATTAACTTCTCGTAAAACTTAACATTTAGATAATCGAAACGATGTACGTAATAATGAGTCAACCCCCAACTAAAAACATGCACAAATTCTTACCGTTAGAGCTGCGAGGAAGAAGCGTCGTTGGAGTAAAGGGAGAGAACTGCTGCGGTGCGTTTTGGGGAGTCAAACCTTCATAACCAGTCTGGTCCTGGAATGGATTCACTGAGAGATCATTGACAGTTGGCTGGGAGAGGAATTCCGTATTAGTCAAGTCTTCAGAAAAGTTTCCAGTTTTGCGACAGCTCGAAAATGAATAGGGTTGGTACGCTGTAGTCTGGTACAAAATTGAAGGGGTTGAGTTCTGTCTGCAGTTTACTGGCCCCAAATTGGAGACAAATGGTAAGCTGGAAAATCGAGTACCAGGAATAGAAGAGTGTTGACCAAATGGAGCGATCAAAGAATCGATGCCGTGGAAGAGAGAGGGTGTTCTGGGTAATCCATAACAATTTCCATTGTTATTGTTCTGTAAAGAAGAAAAAGAAAATCATTTAGAAAACGGTTACCTTTGAAATATTCAGTCCTAAAGTTTTTTTTTTTAAATAAAATGTTTTACTAACAGCAAAGTTGAAAAATTATAAAAAGATTTTAATAAATGTTTAGCTAATTGCTAAAACATATATGGGTATACATTTTAAAAATGCTTCTTCGAGTTTTAAACACTTTAAACTATCCACATTTGACTGTTAGCTTATTTGACCTAATGGCTTTGAGTAGTTTTTGTAAATTGGTCTAAGTTTACTTACGGAACTATTTGAAGATTTCATATCCGGGTGATGGGTGGTGGCCATTTTTTACTTTGTCTCACACTTTGCTCTTTGCGATGTTGTTCTGGAGTTAAACTCGAAGTGATATGACGCCAATGGGTCGGTTATGGGATTTTATAATAGAAACTGTGGGTGCCAAACTTCTAGAGCAAATCAGTTCTGAGACGTTGAGATGAACCGTGGCATATTAATGAGCTGAACAGGATTATGTCAATTCTATACAGGGATTATCCAATCGTATACAGGCCGGGGTAAAGAGAAGGGTAGGGGGGGGGGGGAGTAGATGTCCATCGATGCCTCCTCTCCCCTGCTGAGATTATAAACAAACAGGATTAACCCTGTATATTAAACTTGAATTAAAATTAAAGACACACAAGAATTACTAAATCTTTTCCTTTCCACTATTATCGTGTCTTCGTATAGACTTTCTGCATATCAAATTGAACATTAGGTCCCAATAATTCAAACGAGAAAATAATTAAAATGAGATTCTGTTCTTGACAACATTGGTACTTTATATTAGTTGTGTTTATCCGCTATAATAGGTGAGCACATTTCTGTATTTGACAGTGGGAGAGGGGATTACACCCAGGTCATACAAAACTATATGTTTGCCCGATTAACTATGCTCATTAAAACATCCAAACAATGGTTTCTGAATTAGTAAATTAGCAGAAATGAATCAAGTTCAGTTTATTACATTTAGGGAATTAAAGTGGCATGAGCGGCCAAAAATTCGCACGTTTTTCATAATTTCTAATCGTCACGACAGTAAGAAGACCATCGAAGACCATTTGAAAACTAAATGATTGTCGCTGAAATGAGGCAAATCTATACAGTATGTGGCCTATACGAACCGAAATGGTGTTCGAAATGAAAAAACAAATTTAAATAACCGGGACGACCATTCATTCATTTTAAGCCTAAGTTAGTTCAAAACAATACTTTATCGTACATACTCGAGACTAGATACACTAAAAAGCTTCTGAATTTACGTCTTGAGTAAAATAGCCAATAATTTCAGCGTTCTGTTTTAACGTCAAAATATTAACATTTTGGCAGCTCATGCCACTTTAAGATGGAAACGTAACAGGATGGTTATATACTTCAGGATCAGCTCTCAGCTTACGTGAGGAAGTTCATTTCTACAGAAGAAATAAAGACGAGAACAAATAGTTTTACTGTTATCTCGGCCGTAAGTGTCGACCCTCTCTGGGATATACCGATATGGTCTGGGATAACTCTCTGGGATATACCGATATGGTCTGGGATAACTCTCTGGGATATACCGATATGGTCTGGGATAACTCTCTGGGATATACCGATATGGTCTGGGATAACTCTCTGGGATATACCGATATGGTCTGGGATAACTCTCTGGGATATACCGATATGGTCTGGGATAACTCTCTGGGATATACCGATATGGTCTGGGATATACCGATATGGTCTGGGATAACTCTCTGGGATATACCGATATGGTCTGGGATATACCGATATGGGCTGGGATATACCGATATGGGCTGGGATAACTCTCTCGGATATATCGATATGGGCTGGGATAACCTTACTGAACCTCAAACATTGGAAAATGAAGCATTACAAAAAATATACTATCAATATATTTACAGGCTTAACTGTTAGTATACCCCGTACCAGAAGTCTATAAATGTGGAAGTGTGAAGCGTCCCATTACATCATATTCAGGGCATTGGCACCTTTTGACCCAAAGGTCACCATAAGCAGCGCCCTCTCTCGGTTAGTCAGAAAGCGTGGCTTTTCTTCACTTCCTCCTATGGACTATTATGGGATGCATACCCATCTAAAATTAAAAGTTTTCTTAGTACTGAAGTCACCTCTAAGGCCAAAAGTCTCATCTTTTATCGAAAAAGATCCATTGGAATGGGATTGGAGAGTTCACCCCAAGCCAAGTGATCTTTTAATCATTAAAACAACAACATATTGAAATTCAACTTGCGTTTGATCTCTTTTTTATTCATCTCGTACGCTAAACTAGGGATAGCCAACATTTCAGACACTGGTAACTAATGAAGACACCCGTGGAGCTTAAAGGTCAATTCAAGTGTTTTTCAATTCTTTATTTCTCCCAGACCAGTAAATCTGGTAAAAAAATTATCTTTTATGCTTTGAAGAATTTTGTGTTTGTGTTTTAATTTTTAACCCATTTTGAAAATACCACAGTTTGGCTAAGAAACTGTAAGCCTAAAACTGTCAAATGGCGATATCCATTGTGTGTAGAATGAAAACGACATGCACTATTTCAACTTTATTTGGCTGTAAAGGATGTCTCATGTGCTGATCTATTTGAAAGGAAAAGCCGTAACGATACATAGGTAATTAGTCACAAATCAAAACGTTAACATAACGGCAAATGGGTAAGTGAAACTCTATCCTGTCTCTATCTATCTCTATAGCGGTCTCTATCCTACAGCAGTGGAGAGTTCAGGGTGAACCGAATCGTCAGGGAGAGTCGTCATCTTGCCTAATTTTAAAAAATGGAACTAATTTAGATAAATTGACTCCCCATTTTTGTTACTGACTTAAAGTGGCATGAGCTGCCAAAATTCACACTTGTTTCATAATTTCTGATCCTCACGACAGTAAGAGGCTTTGAAGGCCATCAAAAAACTAAATGATTGGCATTGGAATGAGGAAAATCCATACAGTATGTGTCCTGTACGATTGGAAAAGGTGTTTGAAAAGTAAACAACATTTAAATAACCGGGACGACCATTCATTCATTCTATAAGCCAAAGTTAGTTCAAAACATTACTTTATCGTACATTTTCGAGACTAGAAGCACTAAAAAGCTTCTGAATTATAGGTCATGAGAAAAATAACCGATAATTTCAACATTCAGTTTTTACGTCAAAATATCAACATCATGCCACTTTAACGTGTCTTTTAATTCCAAGTGAATATTCACGTATATTGTGATATTAGGATTGTTATAGCTTTTACTTTTTTTACCCAATCTGGCTTGTGAAAATCAAATAATGGCAAGAACACATACTAATCATGAAATATTGATGGATGCAGTTAATATCTCAACAATATACCACCTTTAACAGAAATCCATATCCTATGAGGTCCTCAGCACAGCGGACGATTATCCATTGTAGAGGTGAAAGGAATATAATCTACGAGTCGAACTCACGACTTAAGGTTACCGTCCCACCGCTCTACCAACTGAGCAACCCGGCCCTGTTGGGAACGGTTCGCTTGTTAGATTCTCTTATACACGCAGAGCTTAAACTAAGCCCATTAGAACATGTATATTTAAATTTTCATACGATGAAGTTTTTTATAGTGTTTCGAAAGCAAGCTGCAATCATCATCAGGGATATGAAAACAACGCTAAGAGTTCTAACATAGTAAACACTGTCGGAAAGTACAGTGGTCAAACTAAAATATTCCTCTGATAGATACTATACCCATTTCCAAAATGACCCTACGGGCCTCCGTGGCTCAGTAGGTAGAGCGTTGGGCGCAAAATCCGAACAGCCTTCCACCAATGTGTGGCGGGTTCGAAACCCACTCGGTCCAAAAAAAATTGGAAATTTTTCTGGCTGGGTTTTTACTCGAACGAGCTATGTGGGATGGTTGTCAGTTACCACCAGAAGGTCGTGGGTTTCCCCCGGGCATAGAGCCCGGTTTGATCCCACAATAAAACTGACAACGCCGCCATAGGAGTGCAATACTCTTGAGCTCGGCGTAAAACACCAAACAATCAATCAACCAAAATGACCCCAACGAACTGCCTCGTGGACATACTATTTAAGGTCCTGGGACTGGTTTTTCAAAGCGCCATTAGCTTAACGACTCGTTAGATGCCGTCGCAACTCAAAGAGATTTTTCGTTACGCCACGTCAATTAACTTGTCGCTAAGCGATGCTTTGAACTACGGGCTCCTGGTGACCAACTCCATCTGAATATGTATATGTGTATATTCAAATAAATTCAACTATGTTTATGGTATAAATGTATCTGTATAATATACCATGTTACATTACATTGTTAATTACAATGACACAATGTATCTTTATTAAGCCCATATGCCCCTTTGATACGGAACACTCAAAAGTCTGGTCTGTACATCGACGAATCAAATATGTCGGTAGGCCATTTGTGTCACTCAAAGCAAAGCCTTCGTCCAGGTTTCTCAGACAAGACACGGCACAGTTATCTCCCTTAGACGGTTCAAATCACCAGTGGATATGTCCAGTTTCGGTGTTTACATTGACTCGATGTGGCAAGATTACGTTACAAGATAGCAACCTCGAGGACGCTGTAAACGATATACATTCTTTAAAGTTGCATGAGCTGCCAAAATTCACACTTTTTTCTTAACTTCTGATCGTCAAGACAGTTAGAGGTTTTGAAGGCCATCGACAAACTAAATGATTAGTGTTGGAATGAGGAAAATCCATACAGTATATGTTGCATATACGAATCAGTGGATCAGTGTTCGAAAAGTAAATAAAATTTATTTACACATTATAAAATGTCTCTACTGTTGCCATTAATTTATTCTAAGCCAAAGCTAGTTCAAAACAAAACTTTATCGTACATTCTCGAGACTAGAAGCACTAAAAAGCTTCTGAATAATATGTTTTGAGAAAATTAGCCGATACTTTCAACATTCTGTTTTTACGTCAAAATATCAACATTTTGGCAGCTCATGCCTCTTTAGGTTATAAAGCCCTGTGTATATAAAAATAAAAATACACCACTTGAAATAAAACGAAGTGAAAAGCTGGTATTTTTTTGTAAGATGAATAAATTATATTTGAGTCAAGTATTTACAAGAAGATGTGATGAAAACATTTAAAGACATAAATTATCAAAATGCGTAAAATAAGTTAAAGGGAAGCACATATGGTTTATAAATAGACACTATACAAAATACAGGACATCAAATTGAACTGCAAACTACATATATGGATATATGAACGAATTAGGCATATGGCCGTAATTCCCGTAGCTTGGTCCTGGGACCCGAGAGACGTTTGAGGCGCCATGTTGCATAGTATGGGATTGCTGGTAATAAGTTGGCGTTGGTCTGGTTGGTTGATGTGCCCTTGGTGGCTGACTCTGGTTCTGAATTTGTGACATGGGAAGTCGACTTAGTAGGTGTTCAGAACGCATTGGATTTGGGAGCATTGGTTGTCTGAATTGAGTCTGAGCCGGAAATCCTTGTCCATTAAACGGTATTTGAGGGGGTTGAGCAGACGACACCTGTGGATAACTCATGCCTTCAGAGCTATTTGGAAGATACGTCGGCATGGAAGCTGGAAATCTATAGAGGGCAGAGGTGGGGGGTAGTGGCTTAAGTTTGGGGGCTTCCTGTACTTGTTGAGCAGAATGCTTCTTCCTCCATCGGGCACGTTTGTTTTGAAACCAAACCTGGAAATAAAAAAATAAAAAATATTATAAGATATGATAGGTTGGGTAAACACACCGTCGGCCAGAAACAGGTTACAAGTTTAGAAAAGTTGAATGATTTTACAGGAAACTATTTTTACCTTAATTTTTTGTTCGGCAATGTCTAACTTTTTTGACAACTCTTCCATCTCATCCCAATCAGGGTATGGTGTTTCTGTGAAAGCTTTCTCTAGAATTTCTAGCTGTTCGGGGGTGTATTTTACTCGGGTCTTCTTTGCTGGTACCTCTTCTTCAGTGGAAATAGAACTGTTGGGTAATGAAACCGTTGGCTGGGTCTGAACTTTAGATAGAGCGGGTTCTATGTGTTGTAAAGAGGGTACATCCGCCGGCAAAGTTGAGATAGAAGGTGGATTTGAAATAGCAGACAGTGGGGCAACCTCTTGAGCATAGGTATCCAAGGAAGACGCGTTGTAACAATGAGCCGTTTCCTGGGGATTGAAACTGGGCAAGTATACGCTACTTTGGTGAACAGGGGCTTGTTTGTAGCTCAACTCATTACTTTGTTGATATGTAGCGTGATTTTGAGCCGGACTTGGTAGGCATAAAGGCGACGGGTGACTCTCTTGGTAAGATGATAGAGGCTGCTCTACAGGGCTATGAAGCTGATAAGACGATACCGGCTGGTCGACACTGTTGGACCGGTAGGGAGAGTTGTCAGCACTCCCTTCACAAGAGTGGTATCCACTACTGTAGCCAGCTGAGGATGTAGAGCACGGACCTTGGTTTGTTCGATCAACACCATCAGCGTCAGAGTCAACGGGACTACCAAAAGGGGAATAACTCCCAACGTCAAGAATCTCCTCTGTAAAATAACACAGAACAAAAAAAATAAGATTCTCATTGAAATAGAAAATTAAGACCAGAAACGAAAGTAAGTCTTGCAAATGTGGAAAAAGCATCAACGAAAAATATAAATTCTTACCGTTAGAAGAAAGTATGCTTGGAGCCAAAGGAGAAAACTGCTTAGCTTCTGGAAGAGCCAAAGGTTTTTCTTGATAACTACAATTTGTTTGGTCTTGGAACGGATTCACTGATAAGTCACTGACAGCTGGCTGAGATGGGAACTGTGTATTGCCCAAGTCATCCAATAAATTGGCAGCTTTGTTACAGCTGGATAATGAATATGGCTGGTACAGTGTCGGTTGGTGCCAAAAGGAAGGGGCGTAACTCTGGGTGTAGTTTTCAAGTCCTAAATTGGATCCAAGTGATGTGCCGGTAACTCGAGATCCAGGGACTGAAGCACGTTGGCTACAAGGAGTCATCAAAGAGTTAATGCTATGGAAGGCTGAAGGGGCTTTGGGGAAGCCATAGCAATTCACGTTTTCGGTAGTCTGTAAAAAGAAGAAAAGAGTTTGTTATATATATTTTTTAAAAAGTCATATCTTTTGTTATATTTTCTATAACTAAGTCTGCGATCCTTTGAGCCAGTTTTGAATTAATTGAGCTATTAAACGAAATTTGAGTATTGCTAATTTTTAATTATTGTAAGTCTACTTACGGAACTGTTTGAAGATTTCATATCCGGGTGATGGGTGGTAGCCATTTTTTTACTTTGTCTCACACTTTGCTCTTTGCGATGTTGTTCTGGAGTTGAACTCGAAGTGATATGACGCCAATGGGTCGGTTATGGGATTTTATAATAGAAACTGTGGGTGCCAAACTTCTAGAGCAAATCAGTTCTGAGACGTTGAGATGAACCGTGGCATATTAATGAGCTGAACAGGATTATGTCAATTCCATACAAGGATTATCCAATCGTATTCCAGCCAATGAAGATCACGTGTCTAGCTATGAAACTCTCCTCCCCTGTGGCGATAATAAACAGACATGATTAATCCTGTCCGGGCTTTCAAAATTTATGAAAATCCCCCAAAAAGAAGACTTTGTTATGCTAGTTAAAATTACAACTAGACCTTAGAAATAGTTTTTTTTAAATATTTAAAACACTTTATATAATTTAATATGCAAAGCCTCTCTGTTTACTTTAGCTCAAATACTTTTGGTAAACATTCCATCTTTTCGATTAAAATTTAACACTTAATACACCCCATCATTTGCACATCATGAATATGTTAAACTAGAATTAAAACTTAAACATCTTATATTACTTGTCATTGTATAATATCGCCCCCTATAGCATAATCTTTCTCTGGTATGGGCGAATAAAATTGAACGGGAACCACAAATATAGAAGCATTTCTTTAGTGCAAGAAAGAAAGTGCAATATCGTCATATACAGTTATTTAACTTAGAGAATACAACATGTTCTCAATAAAATTATATCTCTTGATTTTCATCGCAACATAGAAAAATTGTCGGTTTTCTTGAATTCAAGTTTATCTCGCAACCTGATTTAGGATTAGCTGCAGTGTATTCAAGCTATTTCTCAGTTTTCCATTTGGGAATTTTTTTTACGACAATTCATCTGCTTTGAACAAATGGGTTTGAAATAGTATCGTCGAATCATGATTCCAGAAAAGTCGGATAGCATTTTCAAAGGTAATAACTGGGAAATATATAATCAAGTCAACATAGGATAACCAAACGGGTACGTCCTGTCATTTATTCTTAACATTGCAATTTATGTGAATTCAACAGTGTTTATTTTAGTTAAAAAGTAACAGATTGACGTTTACGTACTAGAGGGCAACTCTTTCTGTTTAAAATAATTATGAATGATTGTTTGTTTATTTAACCAAAACTAATTCCCCCAAACCAATCTGATCTCTTTATCTTCCAAAACAATAGTTTAAGACTTATAGATCACTATTTAACCTTTAATTATCTCACGTTGGGGTGAGGTGTGAACAAAAAACATTACTGCGTATTCCAAGGGGCTGTCCATTAAATGTGCTCACTAAATCCAATTATAAAGTCGCCGTAGTTAATGGCATTGTGAACTCGGTGATTTATTTTCACTCAAACTGTGGGTGGTAACCCGATAAAGGTGAGAACAGGTAGCTTTTTACCCATTGGCATCCCAGAGAACAGTAAGCATCCGAGACGGTATTAAAATCTATTATCCCTATCAGCTGGAGTTGAATTTAGTTCACTAACTTCGCAAAAGACTAAACTAATATTTATGGTCATTCCCCCCCCCCCCCCCCCCCGCCCAAAGAAAAATTAAATTGTAAAAATACACGCACACTTTTTAAAATGTAAAAATTGTTTTTACTACATTTTGCTTCTCGAACCATTTATTGTTGTATATTTTTGGACTCGTTTACTTTCAGTTAGTATTTGATGGTCAACATGTCGCATATGTATCTAATATTGAAAATAATTTAAAATGAAATATAATGTATAAGTTATCGTTTCGAGGTAAATTTGAAATTAAATATATTTTAAAGTGTAATGTTTAGATGTAAATTTGAAAAGACTTTAAAATAAAATATAATTTGAACTGTAATGTATCTATGTAAATTTGAAATGACTAACGAATGATATATAATTAAAGTGTAAATTTGAAATGAATTTAAAATGAAATATGATTTAAAGTGTAATGTTTCGATGAAGAAACTAATATCATTTTAGTTAAGATAAAATGTGTGACTCTCTTGAGTGAAGAAAAGATAATTGGACGGACGGGGTATGGACCTGCTGACAGGCAATCCTATAAGATACCATTCAAATCTATATGCATTTTAACAACGTCGGAGGTAGGTTTTAAAGGGTGATAAACGTTGTCTACAGTTTGCTAATGCTTTACTAATTGCGTTTTAAGATGCCCGGATTAATGTCTATGTCTCTAACATTTGTCTTTAAATTGGTCGTGTTTGTAACAAAACATTAAAGGCCGTCAATTTAACGGGGTGCTAAAAATACATATATAACGGTATAGTACCGCTGGAGTTTAAACCTTAAATTCCAATTGCGCTTGTTTCCGAGGTTAATGGCATTGTAGACTCATTGTTTTAGTTTGACTCCATCCCTGGGTGGTAGTTCTCAGGAGGCGTGAACCATTAGTCGCCCTAACCCTTGGCATCCCGGAACGTATTATATCCATACCACAGACGACAGGAGGTGAATATCGTTCAATAACCACCCCCTTAGGGCACTATTAGTTTAGTAAAAAACATTGATATTGGACAACATTAATGCTATATTGAGGATTAAACTTTCTTAAAATATGAAATAATTTTCCAACGATTTTGCTTGATTTCGAACCAGATAAGCCCCAAAAAAGGCTCCCATATCTATATCACCGGATGTTGCTGGCCTGCCAAACGGCAGCTAACAAAGTTATGCATCAATTTGATAATCACATAATAATTACAGATTAAAATCTGATAGTCTATTAAGACATTTTTTTTCAACATTAGTAGGCCTACATACTTAAACATTACATGCATGCTTCGGTCAAGACTTTGGAGATCGAATACAGTTATCTTTACAGTCGTGAAGTCAATTGTAAAAACTGGGAAAATGTAATAACCTGCATTGAAACTATAAACTTCACCCCCCCTACCCCCCCAGACACTCCCCTCTACATTAACAGATGATTTTGATTATATATCATTAAAATTCGTTTTTTAACATTTGTTACCTAGATGACAAAAAATGTTTTGTTTTATTTAGGTATTTTTGCTGAGAATCGTTAATCCGCGATCCGTAAATTATAGAGCATCCCTAGTCACATTACAGCCGGTAGAAGAGTCACCATGAGTTGAATATCGTTCACTAAATTCACTAATCGCATTAGTCTTTGGATTTTGTCTACTCGATGTTTTTGTCTGGAACTAAGGGCCAAACATTAAATATCATTGTAGTTCAATTAAAAAACAATGTATTTATGTTAGTCCAAATGTATGTAATTTCATGGATGATATACGATTAAAATGTCTAGAAATCGAGAAAAGAAGGATAATATACAATGATGAAACTTCCAAATTACCTGATTTTTAAAACTTCACCATATATATTTTTTGGGGTTTTTTTTTCACTTGACTTCCTCAAGTTCAATTTATTCACCCTGGTTTAAACAATATTTATTTCCAAATAGAAAAGAAAAGGATTGGCGAACAGACATAATGCCCGGGCCAGTGACCCTGATATAAAGGGTATTATGATACAGTGGAAATTGCTACTTGAAAGATAGCAAGTTTTACATAACTCGAGTAAGCTCTCTAAACGTAGCTTCATTCATTGTCAATAAATTTTTTTAACAAACAATGCGAAATTTTCCTTGATTTTCTTACATTGAGTATTGAATAAGCTTTACATTTGGGGGTTTCCTATAGTATTTAAAGACTTATTTTTGTCTGTATTTAGTTTTTCAGAAATACAAGTAACATATGGTACTCATCACCTATCATTTTTGTATTACATAATATGGTTAAATATTCATAATAACAACGGTTCTGTCTGGGGTGGCATTCTACCGCCAAGTTTTCTTACAAAATCAATTGGGGATTTATAGGTAGGGGGAATAGGGGGAGGGGGGGGGACTCAAACCTGGAATTCGCTAACCCTCGAATAAAGTCTAAAGTTTGATCGACTGACAAAAGAAGATAACTGTAAATAAAAGTGTACAAATATATGACTATTATAGTTGGTGGAACACGATATCCTCTCCCCGCTATAACTCTTTGAAGTATTACTAGAAATTGTTTTTAGTCATAGATGTATAAATCTTTGCCTTCGTTATAGTAGGTTTACCTTATATCTATGTGTATTTCACAAGTTGTTTAGAACATACGACAGACTTTTTGGTTTAGATGCTTCATTGGTAAGTCATGGGCTAACATACCAATATGTACCCCATATAACGTAACTAGAATTATTACGATTTAATGAATATGAGCTCTTTGTTGCCGAATAGACATTATATTCCATTTACATAACACATAACACATTGCACATCTACTGCAACCCAAATACTGCAGTTATAAAAGACAATTTCTATATAATGGGTTTCACATTTTTGTTCATTTTTTCCTATATCAAAGATGTGATAGTAACTCGAGGAGTTAACTATTAGTTTGTTTATAAAAGAAGTTCGTTTCATATTCCCCACCCCAATCTCTTGTGAAGGGATTTTACATTATAAGAAATGAATAAATGTATATGAAAAATGTTTTTTTTATTTTATCATTATTGGTCATCTAATTTTTGGTCAAACTAAAACTAGCATTTTATCTTTTAATCATAAAGAGTTTACCAATTTGATCTTAACCCATACAATTTAGTCTCCACTGGAAAATGCAAACAGATTACAGGGGGTAAGGCGATAGAGTTATGAACTGTTTTCGTTCATGGTAACGGTCAACCACAGACAGATTGACCCCTGCCAGTTGAGTAATAGTCACACCGAGTAGCCTACCGTACAGTAGAGATACCTGAAGACGTTGATCACGGGAGGGAGTCTAGTGGATTACTGGTTGAAATGCTTGACTCAATGGTAGAGTAAGTTTCCCAAATCTAATTACAACAAGACAAAAGAGACAAATATTATTCCATTGAGCCAATCACAAAGGACTTCTCTCCTATATAAAGTGCAGCGAGTTTTTGAAAATTCATTCACAATTCGAATCTTCGACAAGTTGAGATATTTAGTACCACTACCTGTTACCTGCAATCCAGCCCTGTCTGCACACAGCCGCAATGGATAACATGGCCATTCCAAACCAGGTAATGTCACACTTTCTTCCTACACACCTCTCTGACAGCCGAATCCCATACCAAGTTTTGAAGTAACCTGTGCCGTTTTATGACACTGTGAATTCAAAATGATTTTAAAATCATATCTTAATATCTACAATTCATAGATATAAGTTGACTATTTGAATTCACCTGCGTTGTTGTTGTAAGGAAAATGTATAGCCTACTATTGGTTTTATGGGCTACCCATTGGGGATTCGCTTGTGTATGGTTTTCTTCGGGCAATATTTAAAACCTCCTTAGCATCTCGCCATAAGATCACTGAAGTATTTTGACAATATCTGATTTTCACTAAAGTGTTAACGGTATTCCCTGTTATGTCGTTGCATTTTTATGGACATGGGTTGGGGGATAGGGTGATGCCAAACGATTCTATACACGAGCACTAAGTCTGTGAATTTAGATACCACTATAACTTTCCTGACGACGTTTAGAATATTTCCACATTAGCTCCACTCCGATGGACAGAGAGCCTGGTTTGGGTATTTGGGGGTGGGGGGGGGGGGGGGGTAGCTCCTTCCTCGTCCTTCTGTGATCGACTGGGTGCTTGAATCTCATTCAGATATGCACATGGGATTTGTTTGCCGGTGGTTGTAGACAATTGACTTATCTGGGACTGTTTGATAGAAATTGTACGGGGTGTCCTCAGTGTATAGTGCAAGGTTTCCTTAGCTTAAATGAAAGAATGTCACGTTTAGTCCATCAATCAAAATCGATCTCTAACTAAATGTACTTATTTACGTTCCAGATAGCCAGATCCATGGACCATCCATTCAATACAGATCTTAGAACTGGTCACCACTGGACGGTGGACTCATCACGAGAACGAACGCCCTGTATGGCTACAGGTAATCCACAGAAACAGTCTGTAGATAAAGGTATGTTTATACGCTATTGCTAAACTATTTTCTACATAACTGTGTAACCTATTTTAATAAAGGGATAGCCTTATCATAGTGTTTCAGATAAAGCCATGTGCCTGAAAATATGTAGCCCCTCACAGCTGTATGATGCTAATATATATTCACATTTTCAGAATTACTTTTTAATACAAAAGTTACACATGAATAAGATGCATTGTTTTGTCCTTTAACTACTGCCATGTGTGTCTCCGCGTATCGATGGTATATATATTAGCTGATATCAGAAAATTTCAAATTGAAGCAGGAATAATTAAATTACCCAAGTAGAAATATGTTAATGATAAAAAATTACGAAGACACCGGCACAGGTGTCGAAAGCTCGGGTTGTTCAAAAACAACTGGCGACGTGGTGATGTCTTAATTTTTTATCACAAGTATGGAACCCACGTTTAAAGAGAGTTTCAAACATTTCTTAGATCTATGTTAACAAAATGTCATCTTCCTTTGAACTGTTTCAGGTGAAAAGGATGACGATTTGATTGATGTTGTCAATGTGAGCCTGGTTCATCCTGGGCCTCTGTCGACCAAAACATCAACCGAAAACGGACCAAAAAGTCCATCACCCCACCAAACTAACCCAGAGGCACGATTTTCCACGCCAGTATCCGAGAAATACCCATCTTCAGCCTTCGCACCTATATGCTCTCCTATCCCAAGGTCGTCGACCATAGTCTATCCGCCGTTGTCACCAGATTCATCCGGTTATCGTTCGGGATCATCACAGAGCTCAGTCAAATCTCGTTCACCTTCAGACTTCACACGAGAGGAATGGCATGGTTACAAAGCAATAAATGGGTCATCCACTAAAAGTAGCACAACTCAATCCCGTTTGTCTTCGCCGAGTGTGGAAGTTGACAGCGGTTATTCGGACATACGTCCTTCGCGCAATTCTCCAAAGTGCTATTCACCGGAAGTTCCTACTCAACAAACTCCGAAAAATAGCCGGACTACTTACACATCGTCTCAAGTACGAGTTTTAGAAAAGGCGTTTTTGAAAGATCAATACCCGGAACCTGAAACTATTGAGGAGTTGTCCAAAGAGATCAACGTTGCGGGGAACAAAATAAAGGTAAGTTTTTTTCGTTTTTTTTTTTGTGTGTATAATTTCATCATTATTTACGACTTTTCGTAATATTAACAAGGGAGGCAATGCAACAAGCTTCATAACTTCATTTTCACACATATAGCTTAACACAAATCAATTTCAA
Organism: Lepidochitona cinerea; assembly: GCA_963971465.1. Classification (NCBI taxonomy): domain Eukaryota; kingdom Metazoa; phylum Mollusca; class Polyplacophora; order Chitonida; family Tonicellidae; genus Lepidochitona; species Lepidochitona cinerea. The sequence goes on along the minus strand of OZ020557.1, from coordinate 37,097,561 downwards.
ATGGTAAAATTGCTTGGGTTAAACATTTTATTACTTAAAAATCTACGAATGGTGCTTTTATTTTTGGAATGTAAAATTTTATCTTATTTTTTAATCTGCTCATTTCCTTTCTGTAGGTATGGTTCCAGAACAAGCGTGCTCGTGCAAGGCGATTTATGTCGTATGCCCCAAATCCCCAAGTGAGCGCGGGCAACATTGGATTACAGAATCTGTCAAATCATTTACCAGGTATACCCCATGGTTATTATCCACATATTGCGGCCATAACTCCCCAAGCGATTCCTCATATGGGCGGATTTTCTCCCTTGCAAATGTTTTATCCCGGACCGTTTAGTCAATGTTACCAGGGGATGCATCCAGCTTATATTACAAATCCCTCTGGTTCAAGATCCACAACATCCACGCTTTTAACCCCAGACATGAACTGTTTACCCATGTCTTTCCCAGCACCATTTATGTTACAACCACACAGTTTACCAGGACTCGAAATTGACCAACCAAGCACCACGTACTTACCACCAACAGCTCCTGTCATGTACCCTGCTTGTTGATTGGTTAAGGGTTATTGGCTGGCATAGCTATCGTTTTAACTTGTTGTTCACATTGTTACTTGTTATACTTGTAAATATGTACAGCTTACAGATCACTCGTTTTTATTTCATACACCATATACTTTTATGTTGTCTTAATCAAGCGGTCGTTCGCATCTATTGACATATCCGTTTTAAGAAAATGTACATTTTAAAGAACCTGTAATAAATTAGCTGTGGAATATCTTAAATTGTCAATAAATGTTTATACTACTTCAGTTATTCTTGGACTTCCTTATATGATTTCGTTCCAATTATTGCGATTGTTTTCAGCTGTGACCTAAGATAAGATTGATTGTCTTTTAAATTAATTGGTGTTTTACGCCTCTGCAAGATTATTTTCCTTTGGCGACGTTGTCAGGTTTAGTGGTGGAGGGAACCTTCAAATGTCGGCAACTACATGACAACTCTTCAACCTAGCAACGCCGCCATATAAGTGGAATAATCTTGAGTGTGGCGTAAAACACCAAAATCTACTAAAGCTGCTAAAAATCTACCACGGCGGTGCTTTACTGAACGTTAGCTGGTCCACATCTTCAGACTGTTTCTGAAAAGATTTGTGTCTGCCTCGCGTAAATCTTCAGGCAAGCAGCCGCCATTTGTAGGCCTGCACTCTATCTAGATAGTTTTAGGTCAATGGATCGCTGGAGCATCAATAAATTGTATGACTGTGTTTTTCGCATCGATCCTTAAAGTGGCATGAGCTGCCAAAATGTTGACATTTTAACGTAAAAGCAGAATGTTGAAATTATCGGTTATTTTTCTCAAGACGTATAATTCAGAAGCGTTTTAGTGCTTCTAGTTTAGAAAATGTACGATAAAGTATTTTTTGAACTAGCTTTGGCTAGTCCCGGTTATTTAAATTTTGTTTACTTTTCCAACACTATTCCGGTTTGCATAGGCCACACACTGTATGGATTTTCCTCATTTCAACGCTAATCATTTAGTTTTTCGACAGCCTTCAAAGCCTGTTCGTGACGATCAGAAATTATGAAAAAAGTGTAAATTTCGGCAGCTCATGCCACTTTAAAGTGGCATGAGCTGCCAAAATGTTGATATTTTGAAGTTGAAACAGAATGTTAAAATTATCGACTATTTTTGTCAAGACATATACTTCAGACGCTTTTTAGTGCTTCTAGTCTCGATAATGTGCGATACAGTATTGTTTTGAGCTAACTTTGGCTCAGAATGAATGAATGGTCGTCCCGGTTATTTTAATTTTGTTTACTTTTCGAACACTATTCCGGTTCGTAAAGGCCACATACTGTATGGTTTTTCCTCATTTCTACGCCAAGCATTTAGTTTTTTCGATGGCCTTCAAATCCTCTTACTGTCGTGACAATCATAAATTATTTGAAAAAATGTTAATTTTGGCAGCTCATGCCACTTTAAGTATTTGTGTTTTAGAAAGTCAATCCCATGATGAATAAGACTAGAACCTTCAGATTGTATGTGACCATACTATCTCGTCAAATTGTCCGTAATCAATCGAAAGATTCTCTAAAGCAGGTTGGAAATTTCAAACTAACTGTTAAACCTCAAAGGTTGGATGGACATTGGTAAAATATCTTTACAAAACCATCGCGTGTGCCCCCATAAATGTCCATCCACGCAGGTTACAGTTACTAGTATACGGCAAGCAAGACATACAAGTCATTCAACCTCAGGTGGACATTTACGAACATCAGAATCTAAAATATCCATGTTTTCAAGAGAGACCGCACTATCTTGTGCATCTTCTCGAGTCATAAGGGCGTCTCCGTGGCTCAGCAGGTAGAGCGTTGGACGCTCGATCCGAACAGCCTTCCACCAATGGGTCGCGGGTTCAAATCCCACTCAGTCAGTTTTCTGACTGGGTTTTCACTCGAACGACCTATGTGGAATGGTTGCCAGTTACCACCGGAAGGTCGTGGGTTTCGCCCGGGCATAGAGCCCGGTTTCCTCCCACAATAAATCTGGCAACGCCGCCATGTAAGTGAAATAATCTTGAGCGCGGCGTAATACACCAAACAATCAATCTATTCTCGAGTCATGACGAGATCTCTAGATCTTGAATGTGGCGACAAAAGATGTAGCCGCTAGACCAACACTTATAATACACTCTTGGGATTCCAAAACAGTGCCGCGTTGATGATGTAAGGGACCAAATACTATGTATTACCTTTCAGCTTTAAAGAGTTATGATTGAAGCAATGGAGACATTCGGATATGCACAGGCAGTCTGAATTGAGTTGAATGGAATTGAATTTTGAATTGAATTGAATTGAATTGAATTGTATTGAATCTCCGTTTGTGTTACTTACAAAGCGTTTAGGATTTGGTTAAATTATAATAATTTTTGGATTTTGTTGATTGGGTTAACCTGATATATCTTCTAAGTTCACAGGCCTTACATTTAAAACTTGTCGCAATTTTTAATGCAAAATATTTGGTCAGGATATAATTTGTGCTCCTGGAATAATCTGAATCTATTTTAGTTTGTTGGGTCACAAAAGATCAGCCCTGGATACAGCATGCTATGAAAACAACGCACAGAGTTATCTCCCATGTTCAATAAGTTTTTCTTCAACCTATTATTGATGATCAGGATATTAAATCTCAAGGGAAAATGTTGATCCCGGGTATTCTACATACGTCAGGGCTTCCTGTATATTTTAATCCCATGTTTTCTCCCAAAGGCAGCTTTTATACAGATTATTTATACCGATTGTCATTTATAACGTAGGCCTTATTACTTATTACTTATATGACAATGTGTGTACTTTCTACACCAAAAAGAATGACTTAAATTATTAGACGTTGTATATAATGGAAATGAAAGTTTGTAGAAATTGCTTTTCTGGTTGAAACAGTTATATCAGGACTTTCTGAATGGGGAAGTGTGAAACGCCCCATTACACAATATTCAGGACACTGACCATCTTTAGCCTGCTTACACTACATTATGTGACGTTTATTTTGAAAAGAGTTCGTCAACGGTTGCGCAATTTTAAATCAGAAAATAAATTCATCCTCCACTTCGTGGAATATCAAATCTACCGACAATGCCAGTGACTGCAGTTTGGAGAATGCATTGGTTCTTATAAGCGCTTTTCCGAGCAATCCACTCCAATATCTAAAGTTTGACTCCTTCCAAACAAGGTTCCTTGTCCCATTTTCAACTATATCATGTTCTTGGGAAACTTTACCTTTTGTTCTATCAAGTACTGTTATCACATCTAAGACGTTCGTCATGTTCTTTCTTATGCACCCCTTAATAGTTCATAGAGGAAGAGAAGAATAGCCACGGTGTCTGACTGACCAAGAGAGGGCGCTGTTTATGGTGACCTCTGGGTCAATAGGCGTCAATGCCACGAATATGGTGTAATGGGACGTTTCACACTTCCCTATTTATAGACTTCTGGTTGTATAAATGTATTAGGACTCCAGGTGTTAAGCAGCCACATGAAATTGTAGTCAAATGTTTTCACAAAATTTGGATATTACTAAGTTCCGTTTGGTTTCATTTGAGATGTGCCAGAGTCCCAAAAACAGGCAATTGGACTGGAGCGTGTTGCTTAGTTTTATTTATACGGGAGAAAAAGGTGTTTAAAATGTATCTGATATCTGTCAAGTGTAAAGTAAGTAACATTATTTGTTCTTTGATTGTCCAACTAAATTTTTGTTTGTCAGATATATAATGGATATTATTGATACTCTTTTTCAGTATCAGCACCCATCTGTTTTAAACGCGATTCCGTACAGGTATTTTTGTTTTGTTACTATAAACAAAACATCGCTTACTAAAAGTACATAGAGCTGGGTTTAAAGAAACAAAACCACATTGTTTATGACTTTTATACTTTTTATTTTTAAACGTAATTGGCTTAGTTGCTCGCTAGTAATACGTCATTTATACTAACCATTTAGTGACCACATAATGATTTTATAAAGGTTGTATAAGTACATTTGCCCTTTAATCGATTATCATCTGCGGTATAAGTTTTTATTGGCGATTGTAGTATAGATTATCTTGACTCATAGGTGATCTTCCCAGTTTTTCATAATCGTTCTCCGTGTTTTCAAAGCTCACGTTATTCCTCCCGCTACCAATGTCTGAAATAACAAAGGAAGAACAAAGTCAAAAGAAATCCCCCAATTTAACTGACAAACAGCTACAAAAAAGGTTCTCCTCTCAAATGCTGACCAGCTACCAGTCGTCCAAGCGTTTGACCAGTGGATGCGCCAATGGCGGTTAGGGCGATTTCTTTTGCGCAAAAACAAAACTGCAATATAATTGTTAAAATCTTGAGTCTGGCGCCAAGTACCAAACGACTAATGAGCCTTGGTGGCTCAGTCGTTTAGAGCGACTGTCCCTCAGTCCGACAAGTGGGTTTCTGAGTGGGGGTTTCACTTGATCACTGTATGTGGAGGAGTTGCTACATGTAGGTACTCGTGGAAGCTCGGACAAAGAGCCCGGTTTCCTCCCTCACCAAACCTCACCAAATAAGTGAAACACTCTTGAGTGCGGAGTCAAACATCAGTCAACCTAGAGAAATGAAATTTAATTAGTAGACACCTTTATCTTCTTTCTCTGTCTGTGCATCACTGTGTTCAGAATGGTTGGAGATCGATGGTCTAGAAGATGGGGTGGCAAAGATGCTGAGTCGGCGTGCCACCGTGTAGATGCTGCCTCTCCGGTCGGGGTATTTGGCACCTATCGCACAGAACACTATCAGGATGATGAGGATGAAGATGAAGACGATGGAACCGACAACTACTCCAGCCAATTGACCTGTAGTTAAACCTGTCCCCTCTCGGGCTGTCGCTGCAAACAAAGAACAATTTAGTTCTTTAATGCTCAAGGTGAGCAAACGGTCACCAATAAAATTTGCAGACCTAGTAAACTGTTGCCTTATAGATGGCCAATGGAAATAAATCCCTTACCCTGGAACACTGTTGCTGGTAGGATTACATACAAATGTACATCATCGAGAGCTGTTCATCTGATATTTTTAGGAGAGTTTTGTTCAAATTGTATCAGTGGAACGACTATTTAATAATCTCGAATTTTGTTTTCACCTTTGCTGTTGATTGTTAGTAACACACTGAGGTCGTAACTGGACAAATGGCGTCTGGTGACGTCAAACCTGACATAACGGCCTCCGGTTTTCATTGCTTTAAGACTGGGTTCTGTGGTGGAGTGGAACACCCCCTACAAAATGAGATAACACGAACGACATGGCATTATACTTAAGTCAATGTATTGAACTTCATGCAATGAACTATATGATACAGTATAAGAAGTCATTTAAAACATCTGCGGTGTTAAACTTATTTCCCTGTTTCCTTTTATTAATACATCTCAAAGACTAACTTAAATGATTTCGTAAAGTTGTTAAATCCGGCAGAGTTTCTTTTTTTTCGCTTTAGTGGAGTTATGTCGATTTTGAGGAATTCTACGAAAATGTTCAATTTCATTACTATGGTAGGGAGAAGGGGGGAAGTTTCTTTTCTCTAACTTATCTCTGGGCTTTCTAGAAGCTGGTCAGAATAGCCTTGATTGTCGTGAAATCTCTGTAGTTGTACTAACAGATTGCATCACATACATGTATTACGGTTAAGTGTTCTTGATCAGATGGGTTTGCTTTTACGTAAATGGTGTTTCGGTGTGGGCCATAGTACTAATATTGCATACTATCTTTGAATAGGAAAAATCGTTTTCATATCTAATGTTCAGCTGGGGAATAAAATAATTTTTTGTGGAACCTTTTTCACTCTATACATATACCTCTGTTCCACTCTGTTATAGCGAGCTTAGTAACAGTTATAGTGAAAATTCCACAAATTTCCTGTCACCGGCGCTGTTATTGCGTAAGTGGGGAGCCTTTATCGTTCGAAGTTGACGTCATCTATAACGTCTATAAGAGTTTATATCGCGAAATCTCCAGGGAAACTCTCAGGCCCTATGGCTCACGGGTTCGGATCTCACAGTCAAGACAAAACAAGAATTACAAAAACAATCGGGTAGGAGTTTTTACTCGATCATCCTTTACCAGTTACTCGCCGGCAATTGACCGATTGATTGATGACGTCACTTGGAAATTTGCGCAATGGCGAACTGAGGTACATTTTACCCAGAAAGCTTTGCGCAAATCTGTGTGACGCCATCTGGCTCGGCGGTAATTGGGTCTCGCCATTCAAACTTTACTTTAAACTTTTGAAACTTTCCAACTACACTGTCAATGAAAATCTTTCAAAAGGGTAGTGGACAATGCATGCCCTTCGTTCAGACAATAATAGTACTTACCTTATTGGAGAAGCCCCCGGAATGTCCCTCTGCAATGGATACAAGTATACGTAAATCCAGGTTGTTAACATCAAATCTGTCAAATTGATAGAATAAGACATCAAAGGAACTTGTCGATTTGAATGTCACTTGACAAACATATGACTCCAAAGACCAGAGGGTTCCAGATATCTTAATTTGTATCGATGTGTTTTCTTCCACAATGATTTCTTCATCGCAATGTTCAAATATATGTATAGGTGAACCTGTAAATAATAATGAACATATATATTTTTTTTAATAGTATTAGCATGTCTATTAAAAAGAGAACCAGTTTTTAACTAAATTATCTCGGAAAGGGAGTGCTTTTGGATACAAATACTACACACCACTTATTCTCAAGGTTTGAATTTAAAACTGATTTAATTTTATGTTTATCGCCGCTATCAAGATTATTTCACCTATTGGCCCCCGTTATAAGGTTTAGTGGGAGAGGAAACCGGGTTCGCTGTCCAGAGAAAACCTAGACCTTCGGCGAGTGCCTGCCAACTTTCTCTTTTAGAGCGGTGTGGAGAAATCTAAGCTGTGGTAGGTGTGGAATGAAAAGTGTTTCAAGTGGCGTGAGTTGTCTAAATTCTGACTTTTTCATGAATTCCGATTGTCAAGAGGACTTGAGCGTTGAAGTATCTCGGAAAACTAAAGGATTGACGTTCAAATGGAAATTATCGACAAAGCGAGCGGCAAATGTGTGCTGATAATGAACAAAGTTCCAATAACCGGGAGTTTATTTTCGAATGTTTAACTAAGTGTGCGTCCCTAAGCTTGGTTTATCTATAGCAAAGGTTTTATTTAACACTTCTTAATAAAAAATATCGAAATAAAAAGATTCAGCTACTTCTGTTTCAACAATATTTTCCCTTAAATTTGGCAGCTCATGCAAATTTAAGGGGAATACACTTAGTCGACGCATGACAATCAATGGGTACAATGTACTCAAAGATAAAATGTCCCGAGTATTAACAAAGTGGTAAGTCTTTACGTTTAAGAAAAACCAAAATCACACATACATATCTCTGTTTTCAGTAAGCAACAGAAACACTCTGTCTGTTAACTAACAGTCTCGATCAGTAAAACTTGAAGCATAAGAGGACTCCTGATATGTACCGAAACTTCGTCGGATCTGTTGAAGGGGTAACTGCCGCCAATGCCGATTTAATGCGGCTTCCAATTCCTGCAGATTTTGTACAGGAGGCTCTAGGACTTGAATGTTTCTGCTCATCCTATCCCAAATGTGCTCTAAAGGATTCAAATCCGCGCAGTTACCCCTTCAACAGATCCAACGTCTCACTGGAGGGTTGAGGCGCAGGCTGGAAGCTAATGGAGGCTATACGCGGTATTGACCTTCTGCTCTAGGGATGTGTTCTACACAATCAAAGTGACATTTTTCCATCAATATGTTCACCCTGTGAAGCCAGATGGACCCTGAAGTTTCATACTTACAAGCATGTGTTTATTTTGTTAAAATATACTTTTGATTTGGCTGACGATATTCTGAATAAATTGTATAGCTTATTGCCATTAATGGTGATTTCTTATCGCCAGAATGTTGCCCTTTATGATCACAATCGTCTCTGTTACATCAATTTGCTAACAATCTCCCTACACCAATGATTTTATCGGTCGGTGCAGACTTTCCTCGGGGGGGGGGGGGGGGGTGATTAACTTTTTTATTCTTGTATATATAATCAAATGTCTTAAGAGTTGAGTTTAGCATTTGAAAAATTTATGATTATTTTTTATTTTCTTTTTTTTTCGACCATTGGAAAATATTTGGATATGTAATGTATCACGCGCCATTTGTATTCAGCCCCAAAATATGGCGATTTACTGCACAAAATGCGCAGATTGTCGGAGGCATGTCAAAGCGGGCCGGAAGAGAGCGAAAACAACCGAAGTTGGTTCCGACTGGCTATAGTATGACAAAGGAAGTTCGATTGTTTGGACGTTAAGTCATATGGAACCAGCCAACTCCAAAGGGCCCGAGTTATGCTAAAATATGTGCTGAAAACAATGTCTTAAATGTTTCGACTTATTCAATCCATAGAAGGAATAAAAAGACTAGTTTAGTCAACAGTTGATTTTAATGGTCATTTAGATGGCCACACGATATAGGGTCTTCACTAGGTCTAATTTTCTATCCAATTAAAGTGGCATGAGCTGCCAAAATTCACACTTTTTTCATAATTTCTGATCGCCACGAGAGTAAGGGGCTTTGAAGGCCATCCAAAAACTAAATGATTGGCGTTGGAATGATGGAAATCCATACAGTATGTGGCCTATACGAACCGGAATAGTGTTCGAAAAGTAAACAAAATTTAAATAAACGGGACGACCATTCATTCATTCTTAGCCAAAGTTAGTTCAAAACAATACTTTATCGTACATTCTCGAGACTAGAAGCACTAAAAGGCTTCTGAATTATACGTCTTGAGAAAATTTTTGTTTTTACGTCAAAATATCAACATTTTGGCAGCTCATGCCACTTTAAAGTTAATTTATTTATATGATTTAGCTAGAATAAGACACATTAGTATGTTTGATACAAGAAAAAACAAAACCATGGCAGTTAAAAAAAACTTTTTTTTAAATATGTATTTATTGCCTGGAAACCTGACCTGATCGTTTATTTCCGAGAATATATTTCAGAAAAGCTCCCGATTTCCACTTAAAAATAAATGGCAACTATTTTCCCAATTTTTGTTTTAACGTAGCTTTGTTTTTATGAAATCAATTCTCTGCATGTACATACCCACATCTCCATAGCAGATTGAAGATATAAATACCAAAAGGAAAAAGGAAACGAAAAACATGGCAGTCCTGAAATGAAATAGAACATGTACTTTGTTTGTTTTTATGCATCATTATTGATGGTATCACCAATTAAAGAATTCAGAATCGATACTTATGTCTTGATTTTTGCCATTTTTCAATATTTGTATCATATCAGGAAATTATGGGATTATTTTTCAAATACGTGTTCATCAGACTCAATAATATACCTTATATCAACGATATACCTTAGAACACGTAAGCATTGTCAATGTATTACAACGTGTTCCAGAAAATCCTAGTGACTAAGGCCAAGCTCCTGTCAGCCGTCAACCTACTGAAATATCATAGGTTTAGCTTATTACAACAATTTATGATTGGGTATTAAGGTCGAAATAATATACCTCTTTTTACCACAATTAGAAATTTGTCTCAATGGTTATTTTAGACAAGAAGAGTTTCCCTGTGCCTGGGTGTTTATAAATATACTTTAGCACAGCGCTATATAGAGACGAAGGCCTAGAATCCGGAAGATTGCTGTTCTTATTTTTTATATTTCGAAGATTTTTTTCATTTTGTTGTCAATCATTAATTTTATTGATTTTTTTACGCCCGAATTTGATATCAAAATAAATTGTCATTTTCTGAAATAGATTCATATAAAAAAGTCGTGAAATAACCCTATGAATAAAATCCCGTATATAACATATAGACAATTCATTAGCTATTATCGGTATATTCTACTCACGTTCAAATCAGTATCGTTTATAAATGGTCCCTCACTCAGTCAACTCATACTTAGCGTTCTTTAAAGATTCTTCAAGTAGACAACGTTAACTTTACTGAACTTCCTCTGTACTTCCGCGCGTCCTTCTCTCTATTACCTGACCTAGCGAAACAGTAAGCAAAATTCCCGTTTTTTCATTGATTCTCCTGACGTGTTAATTCCAACGTTACTATTCATAAAAGCTGTTTTTCTTCTAGAATTCAGGTGAAAAGTTTTTTTGGTTCACGACATTTGTATACTTGACAAATAGCTTGGTCGTCTTAGTACATAGGTCACAATACTTACCCAAATTAAAAAAGTAAGTTGACAACACTGGCCGCATCCGTCTTCCATAAGAAACTTCCTAGCTAGAATTAAAAGTCAGATCCACTGCAACGTTAACAAGCTAGGAAGATAGGCCCACGCAACAAAAAAACACCCGAGAAACTTTGTCTCAGGCAAGTAGCATGCCCAGGAAATGTTGCTGCATGCGGTGTGGGTTTAAGAACCCGTGTGTCGCTACTCAATGGCATTATGCCTAGCGCAGACGGACGTTTTCTGTTGCCGAAAAAATTATATGTTGTTTCCAACGTCTAATTATAAAACATCGTTTCATCTTAGTTGTCACCATTCCACAAAATATAAACTAGCGTATATTTTGTTGCCCACAAAAACCTTGTGGCGGTTATCCACAGACGAAGGTTTTGCGGGATATTTTGTCGCTGGCAACAAGTTCTCCTGTTTCAGGAACAAAACCCACCTGACTGCATAACCATTGTACCTATTGGCCATAAAACCTCAATTCACCTAATTATGAACTGAATTGCACTTTATATCTGAGGGCACGAAGCTGGCTACACTTTTATTTATTTGAATGTATATACTATTTTTCGTCTTATCCGTTTGTATACTCGCATTCAAATGCATATGACCTTCACCTTGTACCTAACTTACTCAACTCATGGTTTACATTCTTTGCGGATCCGTTCAGCGGACTTCCGATGGCATTTGCTGTCTCCGTACATTTTTGTGTTGTTCTTGAATCTAAACTTAACACAGCCGTGTATAAATTCTGAAAAAAAAGATTTTTCTTTCGATTATTTGCCATATCAATTCCAGCGTTACTATGCATACACATTTTGTTTTTATAAAATTGAAAACAATACTTTTTTCTGATGATATTTACATGTAGCTGCGTGGTGAGTAGGTTAGTCACTTACAGTAAGTGGAAAAAAACGTAATAGTAACTGTATGCCTAATACCCAATTGGAGTTATGCCACATTTGTTTTTCACTTTAGTTTAATCAAATTTCTGTAAATTTATGAGGGCAACAGACTTGAACCGTCATGGTGCTGAAATAATTTGTAATGATTTTGACAAAAACATTAGAAATATTGGCAACTAAACAGCAAAAGGACAGGTGTTTAGGGCCGTAAACTTGTTACGGTTTCTAACTGTTTATAATCGCCACGTTCTATCGGTAGGTGAGTTTGACTACAATTTTACTCTTGAGAAAATATTTGGGAGAATCTGATGAATCTCGTATTTTCGGCCATATAATAACCTACTTAATCAATCCATACAAATATTAAGGGGTATGACATAAAAGGCATTCCACCAGCTTGTTTTTCTCCTAGTATTAGGTTATATTTGAATTGTTTGGCGCTGAATTTCATATTTGTTTTTTTTAATGGATGGTCATCTGCGCACATTCAGTAGAACGTTGGGCGGGATTTAACCGGAGCCCAAAAACTGAATTCGCTTGATCGTCTTTTTGGGTTGGTGGCCAGATATCACCGGGAAGTCGGAGATTTCCTAAAGTCACTGAACCGTATTTCCTCCCGAAATAAACCTGGCACATTATGTGTTTCTGAACATGTGTGTTTGTGTGTTTATGACTTCATCATATAGGGTATCCTTAAAGTGGTATAAGCTGCTATAGCCCGGATTATTGGTCTTACGGCGACTGGTATTATATGGCTGGTAATGTGTCTTGTCGCCACACGGATTGACAAAAAAAAATCGGCAGAGCCCAGATTTCTCGGCTAGAGCTGCCAAAATGTTGATATTTTGACGTTAAAACAGAATGTTGAAATTATTAGCTATTTTTCTCAAGAAGTATAATTCAGAAGCTTTTTATTGCTTCTAGTCTCGAAAATGTATACGATAATAATGATAAAAAATTCAGACATCACCACGTAGTAAGTTGTTTTGAACAACACAAACTTTCGACATCTGTACCGGTGTCTTTGTCAAGTGTCAGTTACACAAAGACACACATTTATATATTCAATATTCATAAAACAAATACTGATACTATTGTATGCGCTTTGAAATTAAAACAAACTACGTCTTCGGGCTACATGAATATATTTTCCAGCTTTTTCTGGAAGTACTCTTTCAAAACATTGCAATCGTAGCGGAGAATGTGCACCCCACGAGATAATCCTAAACGGCTTTGCAGTCATATGTGCTTAATGCCAGATATTTGAACAAAATGCATTTTACCACTATTCTTGCATTTCTTATGGCCTGTTTTCATCTTTATTATTTACCGGGAGTAATTAGCTAATTTGGATAAATTGGATTTAACTGTGTATTTGTGTTTTCATTAATGACTGTCCGATCTAAACACTGGATGCACAAATAATACGGCATAGTATTTATTTAGAAATCCCAACATAGGTTAAAACCAAGCAGGTAATATTCTATAGAGTTTTTTTCGGTTTGAAAAAATACTTGACCTAGTTCATGATAAAGTTCGCTATATTTGCCAATCTCGTCTTGAGACAATTAAAAAAATCAGGGGACATAACTTCTACCAGAGTTTGACACATTTCGATCGATACAAAGCTGTAGTCCAATTGAGATTGTTTGTTCATGCACAACTGTTTTATTATTGCTGAAAAATAATGTCACACCAGACAATATTTACAAAGCGAAATTATTTTAAATCAATACGGGTACCAGCAAAGAGAGTAGATTGACAAGAGTGGTCACTTCATCCGCGCCATGTTGAATTTGAACTGACACGATTCGATTATTAGGAACCTCCTTTAACTAGGGGGGGGGGCGCCCTACAGTCGAATCGTGTACAGTAGGAACACCCTTCCGCTAGGGGGCCAGAAGAACATGCCAGCAATGCTGATTGGACGAAGTGACCACTCTTGTCAATCTACTCTCTTTGGTACCAGTAAGTCTCACACACTCGTCGAGTAATGAGGTTGTGCCTATTGTATTCAACAGTTTTCTAAAAACACCCGGTGTTCTTTGTGCTGCGCATCCACAAAGATAACTAAGTAAGCGAATGATGTATATATATATTCCGGGATATAATTTATATCCCAGGTATATTTAAGAAAATAATCCTCTGACATATAGTGCAACTTAATAACGACACAGATTGAGAAATTTTAGTTGTTGCGGGGCCTCGGTGGTACGGTGGGATAGAGTGATTTTTCCTCAGTCAGGCCTTCCATCGATGCGGCGCGGGTTCAAATCACACTCAGCACAAATAAAAACTGAAAAAGTTGATTTACACTTGATCGCTGTATGTGGAAAAGTTGCCAAGGACGGGTGTTTCTCTTGGTAAAGAGCTCAGTTTGCCTCCAGCCCCCCCCCCCCCCCCACACACACACTCACACACAAATTTACAAGAGATTATGTACTATATAGCTATTACATATGCAGCTACTATAGCAAATATTTAGACTTAATGGGATATGGAAACTAGACATAAGAGTATATATAGACTAGGTCTAACATTTTATCCTGGGTGAAGATCAGGACTTCCCATTAAGTCTAGACTTTCGCAACTCAAAAGACTCATATATATGCCGTGCTATGATAGGAGCGAATATCGATGGCGGATCCACTAAGAAACAAAGCAAGTCTGTATCGACCATCTTCGAGATATCCATCGAACAAACATTTAAAGAGATCTCAAGTTTCTGCCAAAGAGAGGTATAAATGGGGCAATCTAAGAGGAAATGTTGCTCATCCTCCTCCAAGGAAGGACAAAATGGACAAAAACGTTGAGTTGATGAGTTATCAAACCGAAATATTGAAACAAACAACTTTGGTCTAGATTAGATTGGTTTAGATTTAGATTTCTGACTATTTAAAACGGCTCCGTCCGACTGAACAAATTCAAATATCCTCACATTTTGCTATTGTAAACATGGTGGGGCAGGGGGGTGGGGCAGGGGGGGGGGTTGTTGAGATGATCACTGGCAAATTTCCCCTAAAATACAGTTAAATATCGAGTTTTATACAAGTCTGGAATTCATTTGTACAGCAGGTTTGTTTACGTTATGTTTCAGCGATGCAAGAGTTTCTAACATAGGTTCCGGAAAAAGCTGTTGTAACTTACAGTCTGGTCGGTTATTTTGGTCATTTGACTTTTTGGGGGTTATGTCCTGATTATATATATAATGTCGAAATAAGGGAAGATCGACTATTCAAAGTTTATCAGAGTGATAAATATTAGTAAAGCATTCATTACTCACTATAGTAGAGTTTACTGATGAAGAACCGCTGTCTTTATTCACTCAAAACCGTCCGTCAGACAATAACAGAAGTACCACGGAATTACCAATACGTATTTGTCAATTGTATTGGCTGAAAATTGACTTCTATCTGAAGTCAGTTCACTTTTTTTTCTATTTAGCAAAAGTACTATCATAAATGTAAATAATATTAGACTAAGGAAGAAGGAAGGAAAATCGCGGTTCCTTTAATTCACATAGTATCCGAGGTTTAACATTGGGGTCAAATTTCAAAGTTGATATCATTAGCATGGATACTTGACATTGGAGCCAAATTTCAAGTTGATATCATTAGCATGAATATTTAACATTGGGGCCAAATTTCAAGTTGATATCATTAGCAAGAATATTTGACATTGGGGCCAAATTTCAAGTTGACATCATTAGCAAGAATACTTAACATTGGGGCCAACTTTCAAGTTGATATCATTAGCATGAATACTTGACATTGCGGCCAAATTTCAAGTTGATATCATTAGCATGAATACTTGACATTGGGGCCAAATTTCAAGTTGATATCATTAGCAAGAATACTTAACATTCGGGCCAAATTTCACGTTGATATCATTAGCAAGAATATTTAACATTGGGGCCAAATTTCAAGTTGATATCATTAGCAAGAATACTTGACATTGGGGCCAAATTTCAAGTTGACATCATTAGCAAGAATACTTAACATTGGGGCCAACTTTCAAGTTGATATCATTAGCATGAATACTTGACATTGCGGCCAAATTTCAAGTTGATATCATTCGCATGAATACTTGACATTGGGGCCAAATTTCAAGTTGATATCATTAGCAAGAATACTTAACATTCGGGCCAAATTTCACGTTGATATCATTAGCAAGAATATTTAACATTGGGGCCACATTTCAAGTTGATATCATTAGCAAGAATACTTGACATTGGGGCCAAATTTCAAGTTGACATCATTAGCAAGAATACTTAACATTGGGGACAACTTTCAAGTTGATATCATTAGCATGAATACTTTAAATTGGGGCCAAATTTCAAGTTGATATCATTAGCAAGAATATTTAACATTGGGGCCACATTTCAAGTTGATATCATTCGCATGAATACTTAACATTGCGACCAAATTTCAAGTTGATATAATTATCATGAAAACTTGATATTGGGGTCAAATTTTAAGTTGATATCATTAGCAAGAATACTTAACATCGGGGCCAAATTGCAAGTTGATATCATTAGCATGAATACTTAACATTGGGGCCAACTTTCAAGTTGATATCATTAGCATGAATACTTGACATTGGGGCCAAATTTCAAGTTGACATCATTAGCAAGAATACTTTACATTGGGGCCAACTTTTAAGTTGATATCATTAGCATGAATACTTGACATTGGGGCCAAATTTCAAGTTGATATCATTAGCAAGAATATTTAACATTGGGGCCACATTTCAAGTTGATATCATTAGCATGAATACTTAACATTGGGACCAAATTTCAAGTTGATATCATTATCATGAATACTTGATATTGGGGTCAAATTTCAAGTTGATATCATTAGCATCAATCCTTAACATTGGGGTCAAATTTCAAATTCATATCATTAGCAAGAATACTTGACATTGGGCCAAATTTCAAGTTGACATCATTAGCAAGAATACTTAACATTGGGGCCAAATTTCAAGTTAATATCATTCGCATGAATACTTGACATTGGGGCCGAATTTCAAGTTGATATCATTAGCATAAATACTTGACATTGGGGCCAAATTTCAAGTTGATATCATTAGAAAGAATATTTGGCATTGGGGCCAAATTTTAAGTTGATATCATTAGCAAGAATACTTAACATTGGGGCCAAATTTCAAGTTGATATCATTAGCATGAATACTTGACATTGGGGCCAAATTTCAAATTCATATCATTGGCAAGAATACTTGACATTGGGCCAAATTTCAAGTTGATATCATTAGCAAGAATACTTGATATTGGGGCCAAATTTCAAGTTGATATCATTAGCAAGAATACTTGACATTGGGGCCAAATTTCAAGTTGATATCATTAGCATAAATACCTAACATTGGGGCCAAATTTCAAGTTGATATCATTCGCATGAATGCTTGACATTGGGGCCAAATTTCAAGTTTATATCATTAGCATGAATACTTAACATTGTGTGAAATTTCGATTGATTCGAGCCGGTTGGCATTAGCAGAGACCTGGATCATGATATTTTGATCGACATTGACTCGATTAGAATAAAAAAAAAGTTTACTCCATAGATCTGTGTGGTATGATTTTCTGGTATGAACCATGTATTTTCTAAATGTCCATAGTACACAGAGCTCTATATTCCCTTCCTAAACATAACTATGTCCCCATATGAGGCGAACAAAAGCCCCGACCGATGGAGAAAACGCCGTTTGGCTATAGGCCTATGGGAAATATGGAAAAAAAATTCGAAGTTGATCACATATGTCATTGCATTTCAAGGACTTAAGTTGCCAAATATAGACGTTTAAAAGGTGTTTAGTCTATTATGGATGTTCCAGCAATAGTTCCATTTCTATTCTTATCAGCTTATTTATTGTTTATTGTTTTAGGATCGGGTTTTAATTTCAGCATTTTCGAATATTTTTAACGGGTAATGTTCCCCTAAAGGCCCACTTGCCGCCGTAGCATGTTTAAATTTGCTAAGAAAACCAATTTACATGAGCTTAGTACGACTAATACCACTAAACTTAAATATAGGACACATGACACATGTCTAGTTAGCTTTAGAATGTAGAAATGGGGTGAAAAACCAACGAAGAATCGAAGCCTGATTACAACAACAACGATCAGTGTCGGTCAACTTTCGTGTTGGATTACCCGCATTTCAGGCCTTTTTATCTGTGGTTTACACTCAAACAATTATCAGCAGGCTTTTCCAGTCGCTGTGAACCGATCGTCAGTCTGTAAAATTACACTGTGCCGTTAGTTCACTCACTCGACTGAAACATAAATGCGCCCCAGCGAGCAGTTTGGTTTGTTTACGTTCCGGGTACTTAACAATTCAAATTTTCAAATTAAAATTATAAATACAAAGTGACGTCCAAACTTTTAAATTTTGGTAAAAATAGAAAGTTCCTAACTTATATTGTCTGGGAAAAATACAGAAAACGGTCTTTCTTTTTTAATGTAAACAATATTCCTGATTTTCGCGGCAAGTGTGCCTTTAAGGGGTGTATGGTAGCTATCGTATGTGGTATTATATCACTGTCTGACATCCAATAACAATGAGAGCGACACGTTGTTAATTTCTGTGTCATCGTTATAACATAGCCTTAGGCATTCAAGATGAAAAAAACTGATAGAATACCGACTGTGGTTTAACGATAGAAAGAAGTGTTTTTCTACACACCCTGTAGTTAATAATAACGGTTAATAACGACCGGGTTAATTAGACCGTTAATTATGTATACCTAACAACTGACATAAGATTCACACGTAGAAGGACTTACTGGTGAGAATACAAAGTTTACGCCACACATTACGTCAATCTCGCTGTTATATACTTGGTCTGTATTATTTAGATCTACGTTATATTTCAAATTCGATAAATGGTAAGTCTATATTAATATATATGATAGTTCTTAGTACTAGTAGGCTAGCGTTACCTGAACGTACAGCCAGCAAAATGTTAATTAATATTACAGTAGGCCTATACACTCATTACATTTAGAAGATTTCTACTGAAGAACTGATTGAGGTTAAAGTTACTAATATTCCCAATATATAAACGATACCTTTATTGAATTTATAACAAAGAAGTTAGTTTTGTATATTGATCAGATCATGTTGTCTTCATTGGTCTTTCTAGCGACATTTCAGAAGGTTTTTTTAAACTAGTTATTAAAATTGTGAATAGCTTCTCATTTTCAGAGGTTCGTGAATTGATTGATTGATTGATGTTTTACGTCGTACTCAATATACTATTTCCCAGACATGGCCACGTTGCCAGAGGACGTTAACCAATATGTATAAAGAACTGTCGGTATTGTATTTTTGACAGGCTACAGATCGACGTATCTGCAATTTGTCACCATTCAGAGAAATTTGTAGGCTTTACATAGGTGGAAAATGTAGAACGTGTGTTCGCACACGATCGTCTTCCATATATATATTTATTCCTATATCTACCAGACGCTAACCTTTCGCGCGCACGCGTTTCCGCGTAACTATACGTAAGCGTTAGCAACATTTGTCTTGTGGATCATAGCAGTTCTGTTTACCGGGGCTTCTTCAAAACATTCCCCGTGTCACCAGAAAGTACCAAATAGAGAAAGCAACGTGCAAAGCGAATCCCCAGCACTCAGCTGACTGAGACGGAAGAGTTCCTAAATTGCGCGAGTCATTTTCAGGGGACCTAACTCAATCCAGTCGCTGTTTGGAGTGCGCTGTATTAAAACGCAATAACTATAAACTGGTTATGTACTAATAAAAAAAAACCTCTAGATGCTGATAAACTTGATACGTGACGTTGGATTTAAATTCGGTTTGTGACCAAGGTTTAATTGAGATTGGCATCGAAAGGAAATTGAAAATGGGAGTGGGGGAAGGGGCCGGGGGGGGGGACAGGCACTTAGACACACAAATGTTATCCATCCACACACAGAATGCCCGGATGTGTTCTGCTATTGCAGACAAGGAGTAAAAATTTTCTGGACTTCGCTTCCAATGTAGTTACATAGGCTAAAAATATAATTAAGCGGCTAATAAATGCATAAAACGACAGTTTGCCCGGAACTTAGGATAGTCTATTTTTTCGATACATCGCCCAGCCACGCTATTTCTTTGTAGAAATTGATTACAATTGGCTTATGGCTCAACTGATAGTTACACCTGGTGACCTACTCGTTTTGATAAAGATACAGTTCGTTTATTTTGTCAACAGATGCCCCTATTGAGGCAATTTGGTGCTGATCAATGGTCTGTTAACGAAGAATACGGTTGGTAGAAACATTGGTAATCAGATAAGAAGGAACGGATTACTTGTCAAGCCACCAGGGGGACTTTAAGTAAGGAGTTAGAAAGTCCCATGTCGATTTCCGTGGAATGAGGACGTATTGTGATTGACCGCTAGAGAAATAAACATTGGACTTTACTTTAATTAACGGCCATTCTTCATTAATTCAATGCATTGATGAGGATAAGGTGTTCGGATTTAACTGGAAACTTTCGCGACACGTTTGTTACGAACATTACTTTTCCACTAAAGTTCTACAGATGTCAAAGCCAAAGACACACTATTCAGGTAAGACACATTTATATTTTATTGTATGTAAATATATAATTACATTTAACATATTAACCTTGTTAACAGTAAAGACCGGAGATAATTGATCGAAGTGTCAAAATATTCAAAATGGCGATTGTTTTCTGTTGCTAGCTTACAAATAGGCATGCGCAGTCCATATATCCACGAGACCAGTAAGGTTCGGAATGAATCTGAATACAAAACACGGGTTTCGGCTATTCTCGGGGCGGATCGGAATGCCGTTACGGGGTGCCTGGGACAAACAATAGCGAGCCAAACAGGCTGCTAATAGACTGACTAAAACGCAAAGGCGTTTCATATCCCTTTCATATTCATCTCGGGTTACATACTCTTTATGGAACAGTGAGTTTAATTCGGACCAACTCAAATATTTCATATATTTACCAGTTACATAAGCCCTTCGTTATTATGTATATCATATTTTCAATTGCAGCGATAAGCGAAAGTCCCTTGCATTACATACTTGACAGACATACCAATTACATACCTTAATCGTCTATAATTATAGTCGCTTCTATCAAAAACAAACCTATGTGAACATTGTACCTATGATAACAATGTCGTTTGTTTTATTGAGCGAAAACCCCTGTCATTGTATATTAGGCATATTAAGTGGTTACAAAACTCGCTCGTTAGGTAGATTGAGATTTGTTTCACTATAATGGAAAGAACACACGTTATCATATATATATCATAAATCAACTCATTTAGAAAAATATTAAGTTATGCTTCGTTAAAGTGGCATGAGCTGCCAAAATGTTGATATTTTGACCATAAAACAGAATGTGGAAATTAGTGGCTATTTTTCTCAAGACGTATAATTCAGAAGCTTTTTAGTGCGTATAGTCTCGAAAATGTACGATAAAGTATTGTTTTGAACTATAGCTTTGGCTTAGAATGAATGAATGGTCGTCCCGGTTATTTAAATTTTGTTTACTTTTCGAACACGTTTTCGGTTCGTACAGGCCACATACTGTACGGATTTTCCTTATTCCAACTCCAATCATTTAGTTTTTCGATGACCTTCAATGCTTCTTACTGTCGTGACAATCTAATTATGAAAAAAGTGTGAATTTTGGCAGCTCATGCCACTTTAAACGAATCACTGGCAGGCCTACCTAATTCGGGGAAATGGCTCCGATATCTGTTCAAGGGAGATCACTCCGAAAGGCCACACTGCTATAGACCACCATTTTCAGGCCACGAAATGTACCCCTTTACTGTCTGTAACTCATCAAAATGACTTATACTATATTAATTAATATATATTTATCCCCAAAGTAAACTCTGAGTATGTATGTGGCCCCCAAGGGTTAAAATCGTAATAAGCTAAAACTGAGCCTGATTGTAAGTTTAGGCCGACGATGGTGGAAACAAGGCCCAACCAAAACAAAACGGGTATAAATTATTCTGGTATGAGCTGCTAAAGCGATCATAATTTTCCGCTAAAACACAATTTTGAAATTGTCGGTTATTTTGTTCTGCAGAAATACGGTGTATAAATTATATATAGAGGTTAACTGACGAGAGCCCGTTTGTTACGATGAATATCACTCGAGTCTATTAATTTTCAAAGTCACGAGCCTCTGGCGAGTGACTTTGGAAATTAATAGATGAGAGTGATATTCATTGTAACAAACGGACTCGAGTTGGTTAATCTTTTTCTCACAATACACAAAAATACTGCATTTAATTCTGAAATGCAGCTCTACATCACATCGTTCAATCCAGCCATTCATGAAGTCAGACCGCTTCACCGCGTTGACATGGAGACTGTATTCATTACGCTACACAAGAAAGGTCTCTAAAATCAAACAGTGTTGTTGCTCACGAATTCTTAAGAATAAAGAGATAAAATATTTATCCTACAAATGAATGGCACTTCTTAGAATAAAACAAAAATAAACATATCAATAGTTCAATGTCTGCAATCCAATGACGAAGTCAGGTTTTGCTGTGACCTCTACACCGACACAATTACGATAACTAGGTCAATGCATCTGCTTTGAGAAATCTGCTAGTCGCCAGTTTGGCTAGATTGATTGATTAAAAGTTTTAATTATCCCGTGTTTAATTATTGATACAGAGAGTGTAAATACAGTTAGGAGTAAATACGGCTATGATATATTCGTATTCAATCCTAATTTGTTAGAAAAACGGAAGTAAGCAGACGAAGTAGTTTGTTTATGTCAAGAAGTATGTCATGTACGGTACATTCAAATGCTTTCCTTATATGGAAGTAGCTATGACGTGATCGTGGGAAAATCATACTATTTTGCATAAATGTAGTCCGCTGTATGTAAACCATAACATGATTGGCTACCGACTCGCATAGTTGTGAGTTATACTGCCAATCACTTGTAATCTAACAAGGATGTCTTCAAGTTATTACATAAAAGGAAAACGAACGTATTATCCCTACGCTGAGAATGCAAGCTTGTGTTTTGATTAGTTGAACTTGGAAAATCATGTTTGTTAACCAATCAGCAGTAAGTTGGGCCATAATTTCACTAGTTGATTATGATAAAAATAACACACTGCCTAAAAGTGAAATTATGGGGGGTGTAGTGTGAGAATATAGGTTATTATGTGTCTTGATGATGTAGTTATTTGAAGACTGACTTGAACAAATTTTCGTCTCGGTTTATATGAATTTTGTTTACTTTTCGAACACTTTTTTGGCTCGTAAAGGTTATAGACTGTATAAATGTTATCATTTTCATGACTTTTTCGAACCCTGTTCTTGTCCTGAAAACCAGACCAAAGAGAGATTTTTTGGCAGCTCATGTCACTTTAATTTCCACCCGATAAAAATCTTCGTCAATCCGCATAGTTGTTGTTTTGTGTGTGTAAATAATGAGGTATTGAGTTCCCTGATAACCACATGTAATGGTTGTAATGAGACAATTTTACTAATTGCTCTAGATGAACATTACATGTGTGAGGAGTTTAACCCCACAGTTTTACATTCTTTACAAGCTGTGTGAATATTCCCCGTATAATCGGAACGTGTATAACCAATAGTCAATCAATTATGAATTATTCTATCAATAGAAATGATTAAGATGAACCCTTAAGATAAAGTTCATCGTGTTTCTTCCGAATAATTTCATAATTATTTTTCAGGGGTATGATTATTTTTTATGGTTTTTAATATAATGACGTCATATGATTGTAAATGGTACATGGTCATATGCAAGATTTTGTGCTTCTGGGCGATATTTGCGCACAAAACGTATCCAAGCCAATGCTAAATCATAAATTTTTCGTGTATCCGTAACTTAAGATAGAAAAAAGCTAAATAATACTTGCAGATATTTTTTTTTCGGACAACAACAGGTTTTGTTGGTGTTTGTTTATTCACCATATAAAGAAAAATATACAAAATTGCCATATAAAGAAAAATATACAAAATTGCCATATAAAGAAAAATATACAAAATTGCCATATAAAGAAAAATATACAAAATTGCCATATAAAGAAAAATATACAAAATTGCCATGCAGAGAAACGAGAAGGTAATGGCGGGAATAAGACTTATCAGAGCTAGAGTTGTGTTGAATCCCCTAAACGTGTTTAGTGAAAACATACATTGCTGCAGTACCTTATTAAATCGTGATGATGTTGTCAGCGATATCAGAGAATGACAAACTCCGATGAGACGTGTGTTCGATGATACATGGGCATATTTCCCTTGGGGTCATTTCCAGATCGTTTTATACTTGGGTTTACTTTTTCAGGAAGTACGGTTACATACTATGGCCTAATCATTGCTAACATTTAGAAAGACAACAAGAGCCTCCAAAACATATTCCTGAAGATAATGCAGTGATGTTCTCTCTTTTATTCTTTGAAATTAGAGCATCGATTTTTGACAATTCAGCAGAGCAATCTAACATTTCTATAAAAAAGGTTCTGAATTGTGTTCATTTTTAAATATTTTTTCCGATGAGTAATTTTTTTATTTGAAAAACAAAAACATCGTTCATGCAACTTCAAAGCCTTTAGAAAAATGTTACAGAAAAAATAAGCTTACAGCAACAGCTTTCATTGGGCATTATAAACCATTACCTTATCTCACATGCTCACTACTGGCCAAGGGAATACTGCAGTGTATTCATAGCCCATTGTTTCCGACAGTGTCGTGAAAGCATGCCGAATTCTCTCTCCCCCCTCGCCCCAAAAAGCCTTTCATAAATTATTTGCAATTCTGCTGTATTATATAACAAAATTAAACGAAACAAACCGGGAATCAACATTTTTTCTAAATCTTTTGCCATTTTTGTTTTTCCGTCAGCTAACTCAGAAAATACAAATTCTAATAAATATTTTCTAAGGGTAATTTGAATTTTTCTCGCAGTTATTTGAAGATCGTGAATTTTTCTCGCAGTTATTTGGTGATCGTGAGTTAACTCCTTTCCAAATTTTCCTTGAATGACATGGGATGTGTTCAGTGACACCTCGTGTTGTCCCTACTCAGTTTAAGCACTTAATTGGATGTATTTTGAACGACTGTGGGCTTGCTTTTGTTTTACAGATTTCCATTCGGATATTTTTAAATAACAAAGGGAGCTGTATTTCCCGTTTTCAGTAATCGTTTTTTAATTGGACAGGAGACACGTTTGCAATTACTACGGGAGCCTACTCCATTCCCGAACGAAGAATATAGGATAAAAAGTCCTATTACATCGAATTGTTCATTAAACTTCCCATCAATACAAACTAAAACACTCAAAGTTTTGTCCCATGGGGCGAAACAGAACCAGCATTTTCTCCCACTAAAGACTCAAAGATTTTATAGCTTAGAATCATTGAGAAAAAAACACGATCCAACTGAGAAAGCTATAAATCCCAGCGTCAAGAGGATAAATTAAAGGCGAGTATCATGGGGCTTGTAGGATATGCCTTTACAAGTCACGTGAATTCTGTAGGGGGGTTTCCAAAACTATCAGATATAAAAGTTTAATTTTTTTATATGTACAGATTGCTTTTTAAGACAAAAGATTATTAAGATATTCTTCTTATTTTTGGGGGGATTACACTTTCTTGAAAAATTGCAGAAATTCTTCTACCGATTTTGGGTGAAACCCGAAACGGAAATCGAACCCGGGTCCCAGACTATGGCACCTATCGCCTGCACTAAATGCCGGCTGCTTTATCCATTCTGCCCACCAGCCTCCTCTAAAAAGGTAGACTGGTATAGATACTACGGCGGAAATTTATTATCCCTCTTACCGCCGGGTTCGATTCCCGTTACGGGTTTCACCCAAAATCGGTAGAAGAATTTCTGCCATTTTTCAAGAAAGTGTAATATTTCCCCCCCTCCCCCCCCCCCCAAAAAAAAAATAAAAAAAAAAAATAACGAGAATACTGTTTTACTCACTTTCTAAAAGACACTAACTAATTAAACTATTGAGATATTGGTTCACATTGTTAATGCTGGTTTCGAAAGAGAATAAGGCCTTGCCCCTGTCTTAAGGACGATCCATTGGTACCGGACATGAAAGTTCATTAAAATAAAAGCGAATCAATACTTTTTCGCAATTGGGCTGAGAGCCATTCAAACTATTTTAAAAACCCATTGGTAGATAGTTGGTCAGATTAAGGCACCATCGCTTGACCTATAATGCTCAACTCTATTAATTTTCACAATTTTAAACTCAACTAGACGCGTTTTTATAAGAACGGAATTTGACCGACGATCTTTTCTTCCGTGAAGCACAGAAATAAAACAAAATGTATTATTTGTTACAGTTTCAACCAAGATATCATGTTTTTGAGGGAAGAAAGCTAAATTATTATTTCGTCACCCATGTATTTACCAGTTTTTCTATTGGCAAATAAGTCAATACTTCAATGACATCCAGACTGAAGGCATTTTTTGTCCAATATATGACCTGAACATTCCCAGACTGAAGGCATTGTTTGTCCAATATATGACCTGAACATTCCCAGACTGAAGGCATTGTTTGTCCAATATATGACCTGAACATTCCCAGACTGAAGGCATTGTTTGTCCAATATATGACCTGAACATTCCCAGACCGAAGGCATTGTTTGTCCAATATATGACCTGAACATTCCCAGACTGAAGGCATTGTTTGTCCAATATATGACCTGAACATTCCCAGACCGAAGGCATTGTTTGTCCAATATATGACCTGAACATTCCCAGACTGAAGGCATTGTTTGTCCAATAAATGACCTGAACATTCCCAGACTGAAGGCATTGTTTGTCCAATATATGACCTGAACATTCCCAGACTGAAGGCATTGTTTGTTCAATATATGACCTGAACATTCCCAGACTAAAGGCATTGTTTGTCCAATATATGACCTGAACATTCCCAGACTGAAGGCATTGTTTGTCCAATATATGACCTGGACATTCCCAGACTGAAGGCATTGTTTGTCCAATATATGACCTGAACATTCCCAGACTGAAGGCATTGTTTGTCCAATATATGACCTGCACATTCCCAGACTAAAGGCATTGTTTGTCCAATATATGACCTGAACATTCCCAGACTGAAGGCATTGTTTGTCCAATATATGACCTGAACATTCCCAGACTGAAGGCATTGTTTGTCCAATATATGACCTGAACATTCCCAGACTGAAGGCATTGTTTGTCCAATATATGACCTGAACATTCCCAGACTAAAGGCATTGTTTGTCCAATATATGACCTGAACATTCCCAGACTGAAGGCATTGTTTGTCCAATATATGACCTGAACATTCCCAGACTGAAGGCATTGTTTGTCCAATATATGACCTGAACATTCCCAGACTGAAGGCATTGTTTGTCCAATATATGACCTGAACATTCCCAGACTGAAGGCATTGTTTGTCCAATATATGACCTGAACATTCCCAGACTGAAGGCATTGTTTGTCCAATATATGACCTGAACATTCCCAGACTGAAGGCATTGTTTGTCCAATATATGACCTGAACATTCCCAGACTAAAGGCATTGTTTGTCCAATATATGACCTGAACATTCCCAGACTGAAGGCATTGTTTGTCCAATATATGACCTGAACATTCCCAGACCGAAGGCATTGTTTGTCCAATATATGACCTGAACATTCCCAGACTGAAGGCATTGTTTGTCCAATATATGACCTGAACATTCCCAGACTGAAGGCATTGTTTGTCCAATATATGACCTGAACATTCCCAGACTGAAGGCATTGTTTGTCCAATATATGACCTGAACATTCCCAGACTGAAGGCATTGTTTGTCCAATATATGACCTGAACATTCCCAGACTGAAGGCATTGTTTGTCCAATATATGACCTGAACATTCCCAGACTGAAGGCATTGTTTGTCCAATATATGACCTGAACATTCCCAGACTGAAGGCATTGTTTGTCCAATATATGACCTGAACATTCCCAGACTGAAGGCATTGTTTGTCCAATATATGACCTGAACATTCCCAGACTGAAGGCATTGTTTGTCAAATATATGACCTGAACATTCCCAGACTGAAGGCATTGTTTGTCAAATATATGACCTGAACATTCCCAGACTGAAGGCATTGTTTGTCCAATATATGACCTGAACATTCCCAGACTGAAGGCATTGTCGGGAAGTATTGACGACCTGAGGAATGTGTTAGACTGGAATGCGAGAGTGTTGCAGAGGAAACATTCGACCGGCGAAGACAAACATAGGATCAAATAGGTCTGCTTGTAAAGGGTCCGGGCGAGATATAGTTTTTCCATACAAATGGCATTTGGAAACTTGTCATGGTCTTGTCTTTTTTTTTGGACACAACATTTAGTGTTTTAGGCAATCTATCGATATGTTTGAAGATGCTTATATTCTTTTTTGATATGAACTACCTAAATAAAGGTAAATTAAAGCCTTAGAAAATGTGAGAGAAAGCAACAAAACAAACTACAGAACTAGCTGCCACAAGTTTGTCCACGTTTGCTCCTGCAGCTGTTATTCTCTCTTCCCAGTTTGTCTTTAGATGAGATCGTATACAAGTCAAGTTTTGTCCGGCATATGCCCCCCCCCCCCCCACACACACACCCGCGCACACACGCACCCACACGCCCACAAAAAAGAGACTGTGTTTTTTTTTAATGACGTCCATCCATACTTGTTTATAAGTCATATATGTTTTTTGTGAACTATAGTCGACTTAAAGTAGAGAACGATGTGTCTATGAACTACATAGCCAAACGGGATTTTAAGACAAGTGTCTTTGGAAAACAACTGGAAAATTTATCGCAAAACGGACCCAAGTATCACTCGTAAAATCACATGTTCAAGACTATTTTGTCTATTATTTCTACGAGTTTATGGGCAAAGGTCGAATTTGTCAAAGGGGCAGTTCGACAATTCCTGTTTGTTTGGAAGAAAGCTCGGAAAAAAGGGTTCTTTCCCGCGACAAGAAAATAAAATGAGAGAATAAATTGCAAGGAAGTCTCGACTTTTAACATATCTATGCCTGCCTTCACGTACTGTTTGGATGGATGAGGCAAATGTTCGGGAAACGTTGGTACGAGTGTGTTTGTCTGCCAGTAAAAATCAATAGCGTGGTTTATCAAGCCGTTTACAACGTGTCCAATACAATGTTTTCTAGAGTTCTAGGCTAAAGGTTAGATTATTTAGCTATGGCCAATCAGTTGTCAAAACTAATTCTGTCTGATATGATAAATGGAATGAGTTGAGTTATTGCCCCTACCGAACGGCATTCTCCATGCACGACTTCTTTCTTAAGAATTCCAACAATCAGGGTGCCAGTAGAATACCTTAGCGTTTGTTTCCCATCTTGTGCGAACTCTCAAACTAAGCGTTGAAGCCTCTAGAATTAGGCAATATCAAAAGTCGCTGGTAGCTGAGGACTACTTAGGGATAAATATAATGATTAGAAGTTCGTATTTCGTCCATTACTCTTCAAAAAGATATCTTCCACTTTCTATTCGGCTTATCTTACGTCACCATCAAATTTCAAAGAGAACCGTAAGACTTTATACTGCGTTCTATATTTGTGATACGACAGCCTCATTAAGGCGTTTAGGGCTTTTATTTAATATCAAAGCCGATTGATGTTTTGGTTATTTTGAGATTCAGTTACAAATTATATTTAAAAAATGGCGCTTAATGGGCTAACTCTGTAAAAATGAAATAATGGTATTATATTGATTCGAGCCTTTTATGTGATTATGCTTTATTTTCATTTGACTCTTGGCATGATAAAAAAATATTTATTTTAAGTATGCCGTTTAGACGTGAGCGAAAAGGATAGCCCAAATGGTAAATGGAGAAGTTATTGATGAGCCATTCGGAAAGCATTATAAGAAAAGTTGGATTTCTAATCAAGTGCATTTTTTACCTCTGGAAATTTATACCAAAACCCAGCTAGCAATTTGATAAAGGTGAATAAAAAAAGGATCCCCGATCTATAGATGAGTTTGATTCCATAGAGAATAGAAACGGTTATTTTCTTGGCATCCGATCGTGATGTGCTATTGATGATAAAGATATGTGACTAATCAAACTGAACTCCATTTTCTCCTTCAGCCTTTTTACTGGTCCACATGAAAGAAACCTTTCAATTTAACCCTAATGTAAATCAATAGAGATTTCATCGTGTCATGTCCTGGATAGATTTTATGAATGTAGTTAAATACCCAATCGATCAAAAATAATGGTTTATATAATTTATAGAAAACTATGTAATAAAGTTCCTATCTAGAGCACAAAGAATTTATGTCTATAAGCAAAATAATAAATCCGAGGTTTAAGTCTTTAGCTATAAAACCTTATGGATTACCGAAAACAGATACAAAGCATTACATGCTACATAGATAGATGGTACTGGGCACAATAAGGGAGACAAATGCGATAGATCAATGTAAATTATCGTTATATTAAGGTGGCATGAGCTGCCAAAATTCACACATTTTTCATAATTTCTGATCGTTACAGTAAGAGGCTTTGAAGGCCATCGAAAAACTAAATGATAAGCGTTGGAATGAGGAATATCCATACAGTATGAGGCCTATAAGAACCGGAATAGTGTTCGAAAAGTAAACAAGATTTAAATAACCGGGACGACCATTCATTCATTCTAAGTCAATGTTAGTTCAAAACAATACTTTATCGTACATTCTCGAGACTAGAAGCACTAAAAAGCCTCTGAAATATACATCTTGAGAAAAATAATCGATAATTTCAACATTCTGTTATTACGTCAAAATATCAACATTTTGGCAGCTCATGCCACTTTAAGGAAAAAATAGACATCACCGAAAAAATAAATTGTTTGAATCGTAAAAGATCTGTGTTATGAAAATTGCTATCGCAACCAAAGAATGTCATTGATGGATTTGCGAGAATAGAGGCTTACTATGTTGAAACTCCCATTTGCCAAGGAGTAAAGATACACCCGGGATAAAACATCACTTTATCTTGCCAGGAAATGTTGTCCAAACATACTGCAATATGACGATAACACAGCCTTTCATAATGTTCACCTCTCTCTGCATTGTATGCCAATAAGGTTGTATTTGGACCTGAAATTTGTGCACTTCATTTTGTGTCTCCCGGAATATTGTACTTGTGCTGTCTGTCATCTGACGTTCGGCAGCTGGGGCTTTTTGTAGCTTATTCGTAGGGGTTTTTGTAATTGGCCAAGTCTTTGTATCTGTACGTTTGTCCGTTTCGTTAGTCTCCAACTGGGATATTTTCATATGTTGTTGGTTGTCTGCAACATGTCTCCTGAATCGCTTGTCGTTGTCTTCCGATTCTGATATTTTTATTGGTTGTCGCTTGATGGTGATAAACAACGCGAATTTACTTTTTGAAATCTATTTTCATTTTGGGTTTTCTGTCAGTCCATATAGCTATACATATTTACTAACGGTAATCTGAAATATATTCTCGAAGTAATTTGACGACATTGTATGATATACCTTTACAAAGGGAGGCCTATACAATATTTCTGAATGGAGGCCTATATAATATTTCTGAAGGGAGGCCTAAACAATATTTCTGAAGGGAGGCCTATACAATATTTCTGAATGGAGGCCTATATAATATTTCTGAATGGAGGCCTATATAATATTTCTGAAGGGAGGCCTATACAATATTTTTGAAGGGAGGCCTATACAATATTTCTGAAGGGAGGCCTATATAATATTTATGAAGGGAGGCTTATACAATATTTCTGAAGGGAGGTCTATACAATATTTCTGAAGGGAGGCCTATACAATATTTCTGAAGGGAGGCCTATACAATATTTCTGAAGGGAGGCTAAAATTATTTTTCTGAAGGGAGGCCTATATAATATTTCTGAAGGGAGGCCTATATAATATTTCTGAAGGGAGGCCTATACAATATTTCTGAATGGAGGCTTATATAATATTTCTGAATAGAGGCCTATATAATATTTCTGAAGGGAGGCCTATACAATATTTCTGAAGGGAGGCCTATACAATATTTCTGAAGGGAGGCTTATATAATATTTCTGAAGGGAGGCCTATATAATATTTCTGAAGGGAGGCCTATACAATATATCTGAAGGGAGGCCTATATAATATTTCTGAAGGCAGGCTTATACAATATTTCTGAAGGGAGGCCTATATAATATTTCTGAAGGGCTAGGCCAAAGGTTTGATTACTCAGCTACGGCCAATCACTTGTCAAAACTTGTTCCGTCTGAAATGATAACTGGAATGAGTTGAGAGTTGTTGCTCCTGCAACACGACATTCTGCAAGCATGGTCTCTCGACGACCAGAGTGAGAGTTGTATACATTTGCGTTTGTTTCGGATCCTGCTTATAAACTCAAACTAATACTCTAGTATTATACAATACCAAAAGACTCTTGTAACTGTCACAATTCACAGATAGATATAAGTAACAAAAAATCGTATTTTCTCCATTATTTTTCAGGAAAAGGTTTATCATTGTCTATTCGACATATCTATCCCCAGCATCAAGTTTTAACAAAAACCATTCTACTCTTTACTGTGTTGCATATCTGTGATGCGAAAACCTCTTTAACGCCTTTAAAACCTTATTTAATTCAAGACCATTTAGAATTTTCGTTATTGGAGATTCATTCACCTTTTTTATCAAAACTGTTTGTTTAAAGGGCGAACCCATTATGGTTCGAAAATTAAATGTGTTTGTTCTGATAAATGAAATAAAATAGGGCACTATTTTGTTTTAAGACTTTTACACGATTGCGCTTTATTTTGAGATATGATTCATGAAATGGTTAAATATTTATTTTCATTATTCTGTTCAACCATTAAGTGCAAGAAAATGGAAAACCTAATGGTAAATTGAGGAGATATCAATAAGCGATTTCCCGACGAATCCAGCAAGGATTAGAAAAAGTTGGATTTTTAATGGGGCATTTTTTAACTTACGAAATTCATACAAAAACACATCTTGCAATTTGACAAACGATATAAAGAAGGATCCCCGATCTATAGATGAGTTTTATTCCATAGAGAATAGAATTTATTCTGGACATCCGTTCGTGATGTGCTATTGATGATAAAGATATGTGACTAATCAAACTGAACTCTATGTTCTTCTTCAGCCGTTTTACAGGTCCACACGAAAGAAACATTTCAATTTAACCCTAATGCGAAGCAATTTGAACTTCATTATCCCATGTCCCAGATAGAATGTATGAATGTAGTTAAATACCCAATCGATCAAATTATCTTTGAGTGGTTTATCTTGTTGTTTTTCTTCTGGATCCATAAAATAACGATTTCTATAAAGTGTGGAATACTATGTTATAAAGCCCTTATCTAGGAAGCATCCATAAGTAATGTTAATAAGCAAAATAATAAACTCGATAAGTCTTTAGCGATAAAACCCACCGATTACAGAAAACAGATACAAAGCATTACATGCTGCATAGATTGGTGGTACTTAGCTGTTAAATAAGACACAGTAAGGAGCAGTATTCTAAATGTCAATGTAAATCATCTTTGTATTCATGAAGAAATAAAGACATGCTCGAGAAAATAAATAGTTTGAATCTTAAAAGATTTGTGATATAAAACTTGCCATGGTAACTGGAGAATAGCAGCAATGAATTGGTGAGAGTAGAGGCTCAACCAGGTGTCACAAATGTTCTGCCTCTTATATAGGTCTTACATGTACGCCTAGTGCCAGGCAAAGGTATAGCTCATGGTTTCTCCTTTTTGTGCCGTGCAGATCTGAGTCTATGCACATCACAGGAAACCCTGAAGGGCGGATCTGAGTCTATACACATCACAGGACACCCTGATGGGCGGATCGGAGTCTATACACATCACAAGACACTCTGAAGGGCGGATCTGAGTCTATACACATCACAGGACACTCTGAAGGGCGGATCTGATTCTATACACATCACAGGATACTCTGAAGGGCGGATCTGAGTCTATACACATCACAGGACACTCTGAAGGGCGGATCTGAGTCTATACACATCATAGGACACTCTGAAGGGCGGATCTGATTCTATACACATCACAGGATACTCTGAAGGGCGGATCTGAGTCTATACACATCATAGGACACTCTGAAGGGCGGATCTGATTCTATACACATCACAGGATACTCTGAAGGGCGGATCTGAGTCTATACACATCATAGGACACTCTGAAGGGCGGATCTGAGTCTATACACATCACATGACACTCTAAAGGGCGGATCTGAGTCTATACCCATCACAGGACACTCTAAAGGGCGGATCTGAGTCTATACACATCACAGGAGACTCTGAAGGGCGGATCTTAGTCTATACACATCATAGGACACTCTGAAGGGCGTATCTGAGTCTATACACATCATAGGACACTCTGAAGAACGGATCTGAGTCTATACACATCACAGGACACTCTGAAGGGCGGATCTGAGTCTATACACATCACAGGACACTCTGAAGGGCGGATCTGAGTCTATACACATCACAGGACACCCTGAAGGACGGATCTGAGTCTATGCACATCATAGGACACTCTGAAGGGCGGATCTGAGTCTATACACATCACATGACACTCTGAAGGGCGGATCTGAGTCTATACACATCACATGACACTCTGAAGGGTGGATCTGATTCTATACACATCACAGGACACCCTGAAGGTCGGATCGGAGTCTATACACATCACAAGACACTCTGAAGGGCGGATCGGAGTCTATACACATCACAAGACACTCTGAAGGGCGGATCTGAGTCTATACACATCACAGGACACTCTGAAAGGCGGATCTGATTCTATACACATCACAGGATACTCTGAAGGGCGGATCTGAGTCTATACACATCACAGGACACTCTGAAGGGCGGATCTGAGTCTATACACATCACATGACACTCTGAAGGGCGGATCTGAGTCTATACACATCATAGGACACTCTGAAGGGCGGATCTGAGTCTATACACATCACAGGACACCCTGAAGGGCGGATCGGAGTCTATACACATCACAGGACACTCTGAAGGGCGGATCTGAGTCTATACACATCATAGGACACTCTGAAAGGCGGATCTGATTCTATACACATCACAGGATACTCTGAAGGGCGGATCTGAGTCTATACACATCACAGGACACTCTGAAGAACGGATCTGAGACTATACACATCATAGGACACTCTGAAGGGTGGATCTGAGTCTATACACATCACAGGACACTCTGAAGGGCGGATCTGAGTCTATACACATCACATGACACTCTGAAGGGCGGATCTGAGTCTATACACATCACAGGACACTTTGAAGGGCGGATCGGAGTCTATACACATCACATGACACTCTGAAGGGCGGATCTGAGTCTATACACATCATAGGACACTCTGAAGAACGGATCTGAGTCTATACACATCACAGGACACTCTGAAGGGCGGATCTGAGTCTATACACATCATAGGACACTCTGAAGGACGGATCTGAGACTATACACATCACAGGACACTCTGAAGGGCGGATCTTAGTCTAATCACATCATAGGACACTCTGAAGGGCGTATCTGAGTCTATACACATCATAGGACACTCTGAAGGGCGGATCTGAGTCTATACACATCACAGGACACTCTGAAGGGCGGATCTGAGTCTATACACATCATAGGACACTCTGAAGGGCGGATCTGAGTCTATACACATCACAGGACACTCTGAAGGGCGGATCTGAGTCTATACACATCATAGGACACTCTGAGGAACGGATCTGAGTCTATACACATCACAGGACACTCTGAAGAGCGGATCTGAGTCGATACACATCATAGGACACTCTGAAGGGCGGATCTGAGTCTATACACATCATAGGACACTCTGAAGAACGGATCTGAGTCTATACACATCATAGGACACTCTGAAGGGCGGATCGGAGTCTATACACATCATAGGACACTCTGAAGGACGGATCGGAGTCTATACACATCATAGGACACTCTGAAGGACGGATCTGAGTCTATACACATCATAGGACACTCTGAAGGGCGGATCGGAGTCTATACACATCATAGGACACTCTGAAGTGTGGATCTGAGTCTATACACATCATAGGACACTCTGAAGAACGGATCTGAGTCTATACACATCATATGACACTCTGAAGGGCGGATCGGAGTCTATACACATCACAGGACACTCTGAAGGGCGGATCTGAGTCTATACACATCACAGTACACTCTGAAGGGCGGATCTGAGTCTATACACATCATAGGACACTCTGAAGAACGGATCTGAGTCTATACAGATCACAGGACACTCTGAAGGGCGGATCTGAGTCTATACACATCATAGGACACTCTGAAGGACGGATCTGAGAGTATACACATCACAGGACACTCTGAAGGGCGGATCTGAGTCTATACACATCATAGGACACTCTGAAGGGCGTATCTGAGTCTATACACATCATAGGACACTCTAAAGAACGGATCTGAGTCTATACACATCACAGGACACTCTGAAGGGCGGATCTGAGTCTATACACATCATAGGACACTCTGAAGGACGGATCTGAGTCTATACACATGACAGGACACTCTGAAGGGCGGATCTGCGTCTATACACATCATAGGACACTCTGAAGGACGGATCTGAGAGTATACACATCACAGGACACTCTGAAGGGCGGATCTGAGTCTATACACATCATAGGACACTCTGAAGGGCGTATCTGAGTCTATACACATCATAGGACACTCTGAAGAACGGATCTGAGTCTATACACATCACAGGACACTCTGAAGGGCGGATCTGAGTCTATACACATCATAGGACACTCTGAAGGACGGATCTGAGTCTATACACATCACAGGACACTCTGAAGGGCGGATCTGAGTCTATACACATCATAGGACACTCTGAAGGACGGATCTGAGAGTATACACATCACAGGACACTCTGAAGGGCGGATCTGAGTCTATACACATCACAGGATACTATGAAGGGCGGATCTGAGTCTATACACATCACAGGACACTCTGAAGGGTGGATTTACCACAGCCGTAAAATGAGACAACAAACACAAACAATAAGACATGAAGTTTGATGGAAAAAGACCATGTCGTTTTGGGGTACTTTCTGTCCAGACTTCTACTACCAAAAAAGGAAACGCAATCCAAATAGAATAACACAATACAAGCTTCTTAGTGCAATCAAGATTTACAAAACAACAACCAGTAGTGAAGCTCTAACATTTTTGTGATCAGTGCGATTTTGTGGATTCTCTCATGCTATATAAACCTGGCAATGTCACCAGATAAGTCACATTATATGAAAAGCAAGCTGGACTTACTAACAATGAGTCATTTAAAGAATAAGTATAAAAAAACCCTCGACTGTACATAAAACAAACATTGGAACACCATCAACTATACGGCCTGAGGTTGTAAGGTAGTATTTTTCTAAGTTTAAGATATCGTGTTTTCTTATAATTACTCGTTCTCATTGACGAGTTTCTTCCAAAGGTACTGATATATTTTCAAGATCTTAAAATATACTAAAGTCTAAGTATCTTCGATAAAACTCACACATGCAGATAACATTTCGGTTACCCCGACGACAATGGAACAATTTGAAGCTAGAATCAAAAGTTATCCCGCCTTCAAAGCAGGATTGATTTATAATGAGACACGTCTGTCAAATGTAAATACAGATCCGTGATAATGCGGGATAGTCTGACAATCGTGGATCAATCAGATAGAAAGTGAAGAGACTCGGTAGATTCCCGCAAGATTATAGACAAACAATCAGGCGTGCAACTTTCATTAAGGTTTTGGATTTCTGCCATTTATTTTACAGAAATTATAAATTGACAAGCATAGACATAGCCAAGATGGGCTTATCTTTCAGTTGAATGTATCAGATCATTTTATTCAAAGAGAGAGTCAATCAGATGACTGCGTAGGAAAAATAATCCATCAAAAGATAAACACAAAACCTTGACCGCCAGTTATACTTTGATATGTATTTACGTATTTAACCTGACAATTGAATTCCGTTATATGTGACCTGACTAAAATCCTAGAACTGATGAAAAGAATGAAATGCCAAAGATAATAGTCGTTTTCAAACGGGATACCGTGTAGAATTTTGGACAGGGATAATGTACAATTCTGGTCGATATGATTCCAGCACGATATCCTATCCAAGAACGGTCTTCCTAATTCTGCCTTTCGGTTACCCGAAAATTGGATTTCACGACTGCTGAGCCTTTCCATTACGTTGACGAGCATCAACCAGCAAATGTTCCCTGGCATGTAGATTGCATATTTAACCGTGAAATCCGCTAAAGATATTCGCTGTAAGCTTCACAACACTACTAATGACAGGCTGAATAGTAGCTCATTAAATCTGTAAACACTAAATGAGTGAGCAGGGAACCTCTTTGCAAATTACATTACATCTTGTAAATGCTTTTGGTCTAATCATCTTATTCGATCTCCTCTTAACGTAACTTGAATACAATTTGGCAAGAACTCTGTCGTAGCAAGAGATCATCATTAGCGTCAACTTGCTCATATCTGGCTGTAATTCCATTTTTAAGTCGGCTCCAAAATTTTGATTTTTTCATAAAAAAAAGTTCAACGTTTGAAATACCACGAAAATCGTAGAGATTGACATTGAAAAAAAAACTGTTGATGTCATTAACCCGTACGAACAGGCTAAGTGTGCAAATAACGCAAAAAATAATAGCCCGGATGTATGAATACATTTTTGGAGGTCAGGAGCCTGTTTCACAATGCGGCGTAGATGTATATTTTGCGTAACTTCCATACTATCGTATCTCTACAGTATGGGTTGCTATGGCATTTACGTACAAATTTACGCAACGCCGCTTTGTGAAACAGGCTCCTGCTACTTGTAAAACTACCTAAACGTACATCTGCGTACATTCATTCTAAGCTAAAGTTAATTCAAAGACTAGAAGCAGTAAAAAGCTTCTGAATTATACGTATTGAGAAAAATAGCCAATAATTTCAACATTCTGTTTTAAACTCAAAATATCAACATTGTATTGTTGATAGTTTGACGTTAAAACAGAATGTAGAAATTATTGGCGTTTTAGTGCTTCTGGTCTCAATAATGTACGATAAAGTATTGTTTTGAACTAACTTTGGCTTAGAATGAATGAATGGTCGTCCCGGTTATTTAAATTTTGTTTACTTTTCGAACACTTTTTTGCTTCGTACAGGCTACACACTGTATGGATTTTCCTCATTCCAACGCCAATCATCTACATGTAGCTGTTCCATGGCCTTCAAAGTCTCTTACTGTCGTGACGATCAGAAATTATGAAAAAAAGTGTGAATTTTGACAGCTCATGCCACGTTAAGTTCTCTTGTCCACGAGGGAATCAGGGTATCAGAGAAAACTCGTACTTTTTCTGGTCTTTTTGTACAAGCATCCAATAAACAGCAAATTTTTATGAATTGGCTCTCTGTGGGCATATAAACTAGGTCCTAGAACCAAGCTTTTTGTGCAAGCTATGATTTGAATTCAGTATTATATTTAGTTTACATAGCTAAACACTTTTTTAAACTGTGCAAAAATCTAAATAAATCACCCATGACTCTTTAAAGTATTGTAAGCCTGAATAATTAGGCTTACGGTCAATACCTTAATCTATTATAAAACAAAACAACACCTCGAATCTACCACATTTTCAGCCAAATGCCTATTGTACCAAACAGGATTCCCGAAAGGCTTTTATTGCAATTAGTTTTCTTAAGGTTTTTAAAATCCGACATATAAAT
The DNA here is from genome assembly GCA_963971465.1 of Lepidochitona cinerea. NCBI lineage: Eukaryota > Metazoa > Mollusca > Polyplacophora > Chitonida > Tonicellidae > Lepidochitona > Lepidochitona cinerea. Next base: position 37,058,012 of record OZ020557.1, on the reverse strand, counting down.
GCGACTTATAAACTTCAAGTCGTTTTGACGAATCAAACTGAATTAAACTATAAAAACGTTATCAATTAAATCTAATGGTGTAGGACTTAGTCGTAAAAGAAAGTCAAATTTCGAGTATGTAGTTCCTTTTTATTTTGCTTTAGATGTTGTATTGTTGCAGTGTCTTTGGAAATCTAAGATCGGTAACTCCCTTTACAGACCCCACGTCAGAAATGGAAAACGTGGCGAATCGACGATGTCCAATCTTACAGAACTCGACGAGATGACACGTACGGGTCTACGTTAATCACAGTTTTCGTCAAATCCACGTGCCATTTTTGTGAACCTCTATGGTACTGTGCTTCGATCAAACAAATGTCTGGGGATTTTTATTAGTTTTGAGGGCATTCCATCTTCCTCTAGTCTGTCAATTTATCCACTCAAGAACGGCTAACCTCGTATTGTCCATCCACTCAGCCAATTCACATCTTGTCCCATCAAAGTGCTGACCTTAAAACAGTTTGCCTTGTCCTATTCAGCAAACCTTTTCGACTGCAGTCCAAGTCAATATAGAGCTAACAAAGTCCTAATTCCTGGTATACAACATGCTTCCAATAGCCAAATCATCGGTGTAACTGTATTATCAATATTTACAAAATGACCGTTATTTGCCTAATAGCATTAAGAGACCAGCTGATGGCAATAGCGTTAACGAACTCTTTGTATTCAAATGTCTTGAAGTATAGAAAATTGGACTTGAGTTTTTCATTTGGTTTTGTGATCTATGGGAGCATTTGGACATATGTTTACTTGTCTCTCCGTCTACTCTAGGCTTTCCGTCCAATGAAATATTGCCAGCTGGTCTGAGATAGTTCTCTTAAGAGCGTGTACCCACTTTCCGTGGGTATCGCTTCCGTGATTAAATGACGACATGCCGTCTCTAATGCACCGAGCTCTGACCGAAGTCACTTATTATTTTGTATGCCTCAATGGAAGACAGAGTAGAAAGGCATTTTCCTCTTGAAGATTGTCAGTCGCTCTTAATATGTCACTGATAAGACAGTTCCAAGGTGCCATCTTGGTGCCATTTGGAGGAGATGCCTTCCCTCTGTTAAGCTTCTTCTCATAGCATTAATGGACTAAGGGCGACTTGACAAATACTGTGTTCTAATGTCACCATAGGCACTCCCATATGTTCAGTTTTCAGCGAAATCTCGACAAATACAGTATCACCGTCAACTTCTTCTGTGTTAAAAAAATGCTGTGCAGAATATGTCTCTTTTAGAGCCTTAAAAACTTCATGAAAACAAACTCTATATTTTACATTTTTGTTCATGCCAATTAGTTGAAAGGACAGACGTAAAGTAATATTATAAAGTCTCACAATAGACACTATAATAGTCATAGTTTTAAAAATAATATTTTTAATTCAAGTATAGTTTGCGGTTTACTGCCATCGAAAGTCGCTAGCCGTGTGCCCTCTGGTAAAGTAACCGGTAACAGATAAAATACAACAAAAAACCTGAACTCGCTTGACCGAAATCCTACGAAATAATAACATTTTCATTCAAAGGATAGACAGTAGACACGTATTACGTTATAACGTCGGACCATTTGTTATGGTCAACACCTCACACACGTCCAAAGACATTAATAGCTGAAACTGACCACTGAATTATTCAAATCGTTTATTCCTGAGTTAATTCAAGGACTCGAAGCGCACCTTAACATGTCTCGGTTAATTCTACCTGTAAATACAATTGTCAACCCTATTACCCCTCCGTGTTTGGTTCTATTTTACAAAGTATCTTTTTACACATATTCTGAATTGAGGCATCTTTAAGATACTGTTTGAGTATTTGAATAACCTCAGGGATTATCGTATATTAAATTATTTGTAAAACTGAAAGCACAAACAAAAACATCCTTTTACTCGATATAAACATGATAGCTTATATTTTACTGATATTTAACAGACTTAGAGTACAACCAACTCAAAACGCATATTTCTCTATTGACGTTCTTTACATGATATACTTGGGTTGTAAATGTTGCCATAGATAAGAATCATTTATTAGCAGTCAGTGTAAATACAGATCATTATTAGGATTGGATCAATATTTTCTCTGTGTGTCAATTGTCCGTTTTTCTTTCTATGGAATCTACAAATGATTATGCGAATTAATTCCACATCAATTGCGGTCAATTAAACAGATATCTGAGGGGAACTACACTGTACATTCCCCGTTCGACTCACAGGTCAGATATAGATGACAAGTAAGTGCAGTATTTCAAATAGCTACCTATGAAACATTCACATCTACGAATGTATTAATTGGCACTATTCATCAACGTTTCCTGGCATTCAATCCACTTGATGGTCGGATACTACAATTCATACGGAATTCCTAGAACATTTATGAACGGCATCGTAACTGGTGCGACAGACGGCGTCTCTCTTATTTTCATTTAATAAATTCATTGTTGCCAGTTTGATGACGAATCAAAATCTGTTTTACACATTGTGTCTTACAGATACAATTTGAAAACCCACAAACCTACATGTATATAGCAATATAAGTAAAATATCTAATTAAGACATGTTTTCCCATGTTATCATTGCTTAGCAATTTGTTAAAGAACGGGTTTTGGCAGTAGAGCAGAAGAATTATCTGGCACGTTTAATCATGAACAAACTTACAGCTGAACGGAATACTTCGGAATAAACTATACTGGCACTCCAGATGCTTTGCGCATATTCAAGAAAGCCAAAATTAGAAAAAAAGACTCGAAGTTCGGGAACTTCCTTCTTTCAAAACAGGTATCAAATTCCAGACTTATAATTTTTGTATAGCCAATGAACCATGGTTTCACTCTACCCATGCTTGGCTTGAATCACCGTTACTACCGTTAACATATGGGGGACGAACAAATATGGCCACACTTCCGGTTTCATCTAAAATATTCATTATTATAATCTGTAATTAACCGCAACTTGTTGTCATAATAATCAGCAATGGGCAGCAATTTTAACTGTAAATTTCGGGGAATCCTTGTGCAACTAAATATCGCTGAATTATCAAATGTTTTACGTATGTACCATGTTCATTTTATTATAAATTATAATAGGCAATTCTTTTAATATGAGCGTTACACAGGGATTTTAGGGGATTAGTATGGAGAAAGTTCCTACAAATAGGTTTGAATATTACTTGGCCTTTGTCCCATTTTCAATCATCAATCAAGATTTTAAAAATTAAAACAAACGATGGATTACTTCATTCTAGTTTTAATATACTTCTGACTAGTTAATGTTGCTGGAAGCAATTACTATCTGTAAAAAAACAGAAGTGCCCTTGCTCAAATATCTCATCCATTCCCTCTTTGACATTCGAAATTACCTTACAGCATCTGGTTTTAGCGTATAGATACATTTACGTAATCGGGTTCAGGTTTTAATATAGATCAAGTAACACGCCATGTAACCCAAACTGCTAGTGACCGGGAAAACGCATGTAGTTTCCATTTTAATTAACCATGCTTATATTGTGTTGTGTTTAACTTTGAATTGTGTTTTTGTTTGTTTAGTAAGACAATTTACAACGGGCGTATTGAACAAAAACCATGTAAACACTTAATGCTCAATGGACACACTATTTTTATTTTCTGATACTGTTTTATTTTCGATAAAAGTTTTAGAAAGATGGAAAGAGATTTAGTGAAATGTCTTTTTATGAACTGAGCCAGAGAAATTCGATATCAGTGGCGATAGCACAATATCTAAGTTTGAAGCTTTCTGCGATACCGAAAACATAGGCATTGGATGTTTTTATAAAGCTTAACTAGGCGGCATTTTATCATGCATCTAGGTGGAAGAGAAACAAAGCCGGGTTTCTCCTACACCGACGATATGAAATAAGACAGTGATATAACAGGGATTGTCTGGATAACATTAATCAATCAAACAGGTCACTTGTCCCACAGTTATATTGATGTAGAAAAGAGCGAGATTAATAAGATTATGTCAAATTAGTCAGCTACCCCGAGAAACACCAGCAACTAAACTGACAAAGCTATTTAATGGCGACAAAAACACTGTCATTATGTGACAACCCTGTTTGACAAATTACTTAGCCTGAGGATTATGTTAATGCAATACGCCAAATAGATCTGGTTAAATAATCTGTGTTATTCTGCCCTAATATCAAATAAATGTTTCTCAACAATAATAACAATCGGTACTGATTATCACAGTAAGTTAATAAAACAAATCTATCTTTACTCCTCGGCAATATAAACAAACCCTGTCTCTTTCAGAAGGTATATACTTTTTTGGGAAGTGTCACAAACAAGAAAACTGTCCATAGCACGAGTAACTGAATCCCAGAGGGTTTTTTTTGGCGTACAGCCGTTGTTTTACAACCTTATACAGTGTTCATAAAACTGAAACAAAGAGAAAAAGAAAATACATAAATTCAATCAATGTTTTTTCTAAACATGTGTGAGCATTTAAGTTTTTCTTAACATGTGTTATGTCGGGTGTTGTTTTTGTTTTGGTTTATCAAATGGGAAGAAGTTGTATTCCAGATGTCAGGAGGTAAATGATAACAAGATTTTTTAGCATCTTGACTGAAAAGCCGATATACTTTGATTGGTTGATGCTTTACGCCGCACTCAAGGATATACTTTGAGATCAGCGAAAAATGGTTATACACATAAATCAATCCGTAACACGTTAGGATTTAAAGCCTATTGACTCGAGTCGTCTGCAGCGGATAAGACTGTCATTAACAGGCATGTTTCATCTTGTGGCAGTCACAGGCTTGCGTATAACCCATGGCTCTCTAGTTTGTGTATAAATTAATTCTTTAAACAATAAATATATATTTAAATACGAAAATCTGTTATGTCTGTTATAGAATAATATCTTGTATCATAGAAGGCGTTTTATTCCCTCAGGGCTGATAATAAAGTAGTTTAACTTCCTCAACCCGCCCCAAAGATATATTTCCTAATAATGAGATTTTGTCAAAATATCTCCCGTTTTTCGCAATAATAATGACCAGAGTAAAGAAATGTATCACACAATGCTGGAGTTCGATTTTGTCGCTGTTTGAAAGCTTCCCCCAACTCCATCTATGACTGCACACATTGTACTTATACTTTGAGTATTTACTTAAAACTCTGTGATAGAGACAGTGTTGATATTTAACAAAATCTTTGTGTATGTTTTTAAGTGTAAAATGTAATGTAAAAATGTAAATTTCAAATCGTTTAGAATTTATGTTGTGTGCATAGTAATAAAATGTTGTACAGTTTCAGTTAATGTTAATTAACTAAATTAATGTTCATTAAGTTAATACAAACAATACGTAATGTAGTATTACCCAATATATATAAGTCTAATCTTCAAGAGTAGCTTAGTTCAGCTCATATTCACAAAAAATCTGACACCAGCATAATTGGAAACCCTTTCGACGGAATTAAACGTCTTCCCCACTCTCAGAACGTCGTCGATTTACAATGGAGAGAAACGTCTGCAAGCTGTAAATACAGATCTGTGATAGTCTAGGAATAGCCCCTCTGTCGTTTAAAAGTTCCTTAGCTATTGTTGTTTTAGAGCAATTATTGACAATTCCCCTTACTACTACCAAATCTACCTCACTCTGAAATAGATCCCAACAATCAAAAACATCCCTAGGCAAGCGGAGCCATTCCCAAAGGTGCCTCTCCTGCACGGCGAACCAATACGGGGTCACTACCCGTGCACCCTCTGAACCTCCCAACACATACACCCTCCAGCTCAACCGGCCAACCCCCACGGGTAGACTTAGATGCTCTACTAGCTGACCTAGACACCAAAGTAAAGTCTCAAATGTCGGCGAAACCCCCCAATCCAATTGGAGCCATAAACTTCCCTGTATCACCGACCAAAAATGTAACCGAGCATGATGGTTCAAAATTCTATCCAGCTCAAGAAACCGCATCCCCTCACCAATGTCCTCCCACTCCAGGACCATCCAGCTCCGTTGTTTCAAGATTCACCAAAAGGTGGAGTACTGGCAGTTCCTGGAAACCAGCCATGGCTACAACTATGGGGGTTGACTGTGACAACCCCAAAGCTATAAGAGAGCTCGATGCATAGCAGGAATTTCAGGAACATCTGGCATTTGGGCCACCACTGAAGGAGCATATATTGCGTCCTTGATAATGGAAATGTATTTTCCTGACATTTAGTCAGTCGAATCCAGCCGAGGCCAAAACATCATTTTTAGACATCATACAACAATCAACTGATGGCTACGTAAAAGATATAACAAAATATCTTGCCAATTTGGAAAGTGTAGTGCAAAAAGCCATACCAATCCGAACTCGACATGGACTCAGCTACTAGTTGTCTTATCATGGCATCATCCAGGAGAGGAACTGTTTTATCCAGTTGGTTGGAAAAGGCTAGTTTCCAACTCGTCACTGAGGGAATGCTTATTCCAAACCGACGTGCATCACAAGGCCAACTAGCATCCACCCGACAGCCTTAGGCTGAGCCTGATTGCACAAAGAGGAGCAACGTCCGGACTAACTCCTTATCGATGAAATGATGATCGCTCATCCTCAGTTCCCCTGGACTCAGTTGTTCACAATATCTCCAGCAGAGGCTGTACTTTTTAAAGAGCATCAAATTTGAATTGGAGAAAAACCCGCTGTTTGCCTTCTCTACTGACTCAAAAGACAATGGAGTGAGCAAGTACCCGAATCTGTTTCTCACTGCAAGAATGCTCAAACAAGACATTGACCAAGACAGGGCATTCACAAGCTATCAAGGGATCAGCTCTTCTCCTAACAGTCATTTCATCAAGTCCGCGATTGACAAGTACAGGCAATTGTTGGACATCACCAGTGGATCCTGGTTCAACCCACTATTGGAAGACCTTGATGACAAAATTGCTAAGGCAAGACCAGACAAGTGATGACAGGAACACTCATCCTTGCACCCACCCCAGAAACACCAGCGTCATTCTTTTTTCTCATATTTTATCATTCTAGTTCCTTTTTTAATGGTTACGATTGTTCTTGTGTTGCGTGTTTTGTTTGCCTAAATGTTTGTATATATTGTATTTTATTTATCGGTCTATTCTTCTTTTATTATCGTTGTCTTATTGAACCTCTGTTGTTCTCCTTGTTAAATTGTTATCAACTCTGTAATTGGGTCCAATGGACCCGTTGAGCTTGAATTGAATAAATAAATGCCTGACAATTGTGGATCAATCAGAAAGTGGAGAAAGTCAGTTTGATTCAAGTCAGATTTTAGATCAGCAATGAAAATGTTAACTTAGGGTAGGGAATTTAATTTCATGTCTTGCCTCCTGTTGGATTTGCACGATTGATTTGACAGGAATTATAAATGGACGGGCAGGTCAATAAAGAAAGAGATAATAAAGATAGTCTTCTCTTCCAGTTGGATGTCTACCGTCATTTTATTCAAAGAGGGGATCAATCCGCTGGCTTAAAATGAAAAACTCCCCGTCAAAAGATAAACACGACCGTTTGACACTATGATATGTTACTATTGAACGTCGAATGTGACCTGCCCATCATTTTGCGACTGAAATGAAGAAAGGAATGCCAATAACAGCAGTCCCCCCCCCCCAACTGAATGTCGTATGGAATATTGTACAGAATATTGTATTGTAATCAATATGATTCTATGACGATGCTATCAAGAACGCTGTTGTTGCATCTGACTTTTGATTTCACCAAATTTGGATTTGACGTTTTTCTCACTCTCCGTTAAATGAACTAGCCTTTAATACCAAATTGCTTGTATATTTAACGATGGAATCTTTGAACCATAAATGTTCTCTGTTTTAGTAGTGTTCTGAATCGTAGATCTGTAAGCAATAAATGGACGAGAACAATTTCTGGTTGAAAAATACACCACCTCTTCAGAATACACATATGCGTATTAACCATATCGACAGAATGTAAACCATCATTGCATCGCTTTTTAAACCCGGCACATACATGCAATGGAAAATTGTAATTAATTGAGTTCCCAATTTAGATTATTGTAAAAACAGATTTAACTGCATGCAGTTGGTATTTTGATTGAACTGAAATTTGAACTGAAACTTCGGCCATACATCCAACCGATCTGAGCAGCTTGTGGAACACCTCTTCTTAATAAGTTGTTTTAGTTGGTAAAAATCCCCAGACATATATAAAAATGTATAGGTACACTGTATTAGCATGTATTCGAACATGTCGTCATTTTATAAGAAATTGTAAGTTTTCTTGATGGGCTACATTTGCTGATCTATTTCAATTGACATTTTATTTTGTCTCTGTGGATTAAACTCAAGGGTGTCGGATCACTGAAGGAATCGATGAAAACTCGTAAATTTCTTTTTCTTATTGATGCAGGCCTCACTTAAATCACAAGCTTTGACAAATCGTAGGTTCAGCGAAAAAGCTTTATATGTATGTACCTGTTGTGAAGCTACACACATCATGCTTATCAAAAAAGGCATCTATTTTATGTAAGTAACATACGGAATGTCCTCATCTCATCAGCGAAAGTCATGTTCAATTTTTCATACTAATGCAGCCAACGTTCGGTATGGAAAGCATGACTAACTCAGAAAGTTCCTATCTATAAGAAGTTTTTGACTGTGTCTCGTTTATGGTTGTTTAATTTCAAGTCCCTAACACCACGTACAAGTTCCGCGTACCCTTGGTGATATTTTGATTTGATTACACATTTGTACAGGTATATTAGTCTTAAGAATATTCCAGATTCCTTGTAGACTCTATTATTTGGCAGTAAGAAGGTCTAGCCCCGTATTGTCTTTCAACCCAGCTTATTCACATTGTGTCGCATCAGTCATCAATATAACTGTATTATTGGGGCGCTTCAATATTTACAAATTGACCGCCGTTTGCCAAATAGCAGCCGGTGGCAATGGTTTAAGGAACTCTTGAATTCCAATGTCTAACGGAGAATCGATATCGTCCAAGGAAGCTGGGGCTTGTAGTCTTCTATTCAATAAATCCACGTGCCTCTCCTTCGAACTCGTGAATTCCGATGTCTTCTTGGGAATCGATATCGTCCAAGAAAGTGAGGACTTGTAGTCTTCTATTTTATTTAACTATATTTGATCAATGAGGGCATATGGACAGCCAGTAAATCCACTTGTCTCCGTCAACTGAACAGAATTTCTGTTCACGAAAATGTTGCTAGTGGTTTTATGAAACCGTTTTCCGGACAGAGCGTGTAGGTGTGCTTTCAAAAACCGAATCAGCACACAGTAACCTTTGTTGTGGTGATCAAATATTGTCCGTAAAATACTGAACGAAAGTGACTGAGAATTCAGAAAATGTCCTGAAAAAAAACCATTTTCCTCTTGAGGATTTAAAATTGGACCTGGACACTGAATTCTAAAACCTTACTTGTGATACACTCACAATTCAAAACAATGGCATGAACTCTGACACCGTAAAGGTTTATGAAATAAATCGTTTCTCACCTAGAGGCTTTATTATAAAAAAAACCTTTTTCATTATTATAATGTAACAATTTCAATCAAACACTGTTCATGTATATATTTGCTTCCGGGAAATCTTACTATATGTGAAAACCCTGAAAGTATTCATACATGTATTTTCATCCAAGAATATAATTTTAGTTGACTAATATAGAAATTCATCCAGGTTTCCTGATGGAAGGTATTCTAGAATATATATGTATTGACTTTCGTCACCTTTGTGTCAGCAAGCTGCTTTTACTTGACAAGTAAATCAATACGTCTAATACATCACACAATATTAGTCTAATATGCGGTCTAGGTATTTTCCGGCTGAAATAATTGTATTGAAGACTTTGGCACGGCCTGAGGGATGTGTTAGAATTGAACGAATCTGTCAACAGTGAGTGTTGGAGCGGGAACCTTCGACTGGTATAGACAAACATAGGAAGCGTAAGATTGGCTTACAATAAAGACGTCCGGGCTGTGCTTTTTTCTGAAAAAACGTGCTCACTATTGAGACATTGGTTTGTTTTCAATCCTGTTTTGCTAAAATAACATTCAACCTTCTTATCGTTTGTGTGGTTGTGTGAATGGAGCAGAATCGATTACAGTTTAAATAGATCGATAAACCAATAACCAGTGGTTTAATACGCATCTTAGTGACTCATTGAAAATACACCCCATCAATCAAAAATTTAGCGTATTTTAAAGAAACAGACATCAACTTTTAAATATCGTTATGTCTTTTTATCACATCCTATTTTGAGATTTACTTTAGTTGTTTAGTGTATATTTGTTGATAGTTTTGGTGTATGTCACACGTAAGTTGAGCATTCAGATTATGTCTTGAAAACTCAGAGGAGTAGATGAACTCGTAGACAATAACAAAAATAAACACTCAATTGAAAATGAGAGAAATTGTACCGTAAACTTTTGACGTTCGCGGCCGTGCTCTAGCTCATATAAATTGTAAACTCGTGCCCTTCAATTAAATTCTTTGTGTGGGTTCACTTGAATAAAACAACGGCATGCTATAAAACTTAATCCAATAAAACGGTAATCCAATTAGTTAACCTGTTAGCTACTAACGATATCTGAGAAGAAAAACAATGTAAAGACTTGAATGTCCTCACATGTATATCCTCTAGTGTCCATCAGTTAATCATCACATATAGCCAACATACAAACAAGTTTGGAAGTTTTCAAAAGCGCATAAAAAAGCTAGAATGAATATTATTGATGTACCGCCTGGAATGTCTTTATCTCATCCGTGAAAGTAAAATCCAGGTTCCTTAATTATTTTTCCAGATGGCACGTCCGGAATAATAAAGGATGCGAATAGTAAGCGCATGATCTCGCAAAACTTGGCAATGGTAGCACGTTCAAGACTGTGTTATTTCCAGTGCTCGTTTACTCCAATCCCAATATTCGAGATCTTAGATGGTGCTTTGATTTTATTAGACAGTTATCAAAGGATATAAGTATTAAGGATACTCCAGCCTTCATATATTCATCCAATCAGCGAAGTCAATCTGTATAGTGTTTATCCAATCAGATTGTTTGTATCTTAACCCCTTTAAAATGCAGACCATAAATAAAATGTCCGCACCTAATTCATCAAACATTTGTTTAAGTCAATAGATAAGTGACACAGTCCTTATGAAATATTACCCGTTAATGTATGAAACAGTTTTCCTGGTAAACTACGTTTGTGTGACTTCTTAAGCCTAGTCACTTTCCGGTGCGTTTTTCTCTCGTTAAAAGCTTGCTACGGGTCGTCGTTAACTCCTTAAGCTATTGCGAACGTAATATAATTCGCTGTCTTTGGTGAAGACTTAGAAAGTGTTTGGATTAAAAGTATGTTATCCGCTTGAAGATTTCACCTGTCCAGTGACTCTAAAGGTTTCAATGATGCCTTAAGAAGTGGATGATTTGATACCATATAACCGTGATGCCTTCCCGTCGCTAAGAGCTTTTCCATTACGCTAATAGGATTTGCTCTGCGCAGTCTGAGGTCTGCTTAGCGAATATTGTGTTCAAATTAAACCCTATAGGCACCCCCATTAACCGACTTGTTCAGATAAAATGTTCAGCTTAACATGCATTACAGACAGCTTCGATAAACTAGGCTTACCCGCTAAAATCCTCAATCAACAAGTCTTAAAAGATGAATGAATTAAATTAAACAAAACATTTTAACATTTTGAAAGTTAAAACCTATTCTGCTCGTAGTTTCAAGAAATGCAAGTTGAACTATATGTCCTTAAGACCAGCTTTTCATCTGACCAGGGGTCCTCCGTGACTCAGTAGGTCGCGGGTTCGAATCCCACTCAGTCCAAAAAAAAAAGGAAAATTTTCTGACTGGGTTTTCACTCGAACGACCTATGTGGGATGGTTGCCAGTTTCCAGCGGAAGGTCGTGGGTTTTCAAAAGCGCATAAAAAAGCTAGAATGAATATTATTGATGTCCCGCCTGGAATGTCTTTATCTCATCCGTGAAAGTAAAATCCAGGTTCCTTAATTATTGTTCCAGATGGCACGTCCGGAATAATAAAGGATGCGGATGGTAAACGCATGATCTCGCAAAACTTGGCAATGGTAGCACGTTGAAGACTGTGTTATTTCCAGTGCTCGTTTACTCCAATGCCAATATTCGGGATCTTAAATGGTGCTTTGATGTTATTAAAGGATTTTATTTAAGGATATAAGTATCAAAGGATATAAGTATTAAGGATACTCCAGCCTTCATATATTCATCCAATCAGCGAAGTCAATCTGTATAGTGTTTATCCAATCAGATTGTTTGTATCTTAACCCCTTTAAAATGCAGACCATAAATAAAATGTCCGCACCTAATTCATCAAACATTTGTTTAAGTCAATAGATAAGTGACACAGTCCTTATGAAATATTACCCGTTAATGTATGAAACAGTTTTCCTGGTAAACTACGTTTGTGTGACTTCTTAAGCCTAGTCACTTTCCGGTGCGTTTTTCTCTCGTTAAAAGCTTGCTACGGGTCGTCGTTAACTCCTTAAGCTATTGCGAACGTAATATAATTCGCTGTCTTTGGTGAAGACTTAGAAAGTGTTTGGATTAAAAGTATGTTATCCGCTTGAAGATTTCACCTGTCCAGTGACTCTAAAGGTTTCAATGATGCCTTAAGAAGTGGATGATTTGATACCATATAACCGTGATGCCTTCCCGTCGCTAAGAGCTTTTCCATTACGCTAATAGGATTTGCTCTGCGCAGTCTGAGGTCTGCTTAGCGAATATTGTGTTCAAATTAAACCCTATAGGCACCCCCATTAACCGACTTGTTCAGATAAAATGTTCAGCTTAACATGCATTACAGACAGCTTCGATAAACTAGGCTTCCCCGCTAAAATCCTCAATCAACAAGTCTTAAAAGATGAATGAATTCAATTAAACAAAACATTTTAACATTTTGAAAGTTAAAACCTATTCTGCTCGTAGTTTCAAGAAATGCAAGTTGAACTATATGTCCTTAAGACCAGCTTTTCATCTGACCAGGGGTCCTCCGTGACTCAGTAGGTCGCGGGTTCGAATCCCACTCAGTCCAAAAAAAAAGGAAAATTTTCTGACTGGGTTTTCACTCGAACGACCTATGTGGGATGGTTGCCAGTTTCCAGCGGAAGGTCGTGGGTTTTCAAAAGCGCATAAAAAAGCTAGAATGAATATTATTGATGTCCCGCCTGGAATGTCTTTATCTCATCCGTGAAAGTAAAATCCAGGTTCCTTAATTATTGTTCCAGATGGCACGTCCGGAATAATAAAGGATGCGGATGGTAAACGCATGATCTCGCAAAACTTGGCAATGGTAGCACGTTGAAGACTGTGTTATTTCCAGTGCTCGTTTACTCCAATGCCAATATTCGGGATCTTAAATGGTGCTTTGATGTTATTAAAGGATTTTATTTAAGGATATAAGTATCAAAGGATATAAGTATTAAGGATACTCCAGCCTTCATATATTCATCCAATCAGCGAAGTCAATCTGTATAGTGTTTATCCAATCAGATTGTTTGTATCTTAACCCCTTTAAAATGCAGACCATAAATAAAATGTCCGCACCTAATTCATCAAACATTTGTTTAAGTCAATAGATAAGTGACACAGTCCTTATGAAATATTACCCGTTAATGTATGAAACAGTTTTCCTGGTAAACTACGTTTGTGTGACTTCTTAAGCCTAGTCACTTTCCGTTGCGTTTTTCTGTCGTTAAAAGCTTGCTGCGGGTCGTCGTTAACTCCTTAAACTATAGCGAACGTAAACGAATTCGCTGTCTTTCGTGAAGACTTAGAAAGTGTTCGGATTAAAAGTCTGTTATCCTCTTGAAGATTTCACCTGTAAAGGAGCTCAGTGACTCTAAAGGTTTCAATGATGCCTTAAGAAGTGGATGATTTGATACCATACAACCGTGATGCCTTCCCGCCGCTAAGAGCTTTTCCATTACGCTAATAGGATTTGCTCTGCGCAGTCTGAGGTCTGCTTAGCGAATATTGTGTTCAAATTAAACCCTATACGCACCCCCATTAACCGACTTGTTCAGATAAAATGGTGTCATCTCAGCGCAATCTCAACTAATCTTAACATGCATTACAGACAACTTCGATAAACTAGGCTTCCCCGCTAAAATCCTCAAGCAACAAGTCTTAAAAGATGAATGAATTAAATTAAACAAAACCTTTTAACATTTCGAAAGTTAAAACCTATTCTGCTCGCAGTTTCAAGAAATGCAAGTTGAACTATATGTCCTTAAGACCAGCTTTTCATCTGACCAGGGGGGCCTCCGGGGCTCAGTAGGTAGAGCGTTGGACGCTCAATCCGAACAGCTTTCCACCAATGGGTCGCGGGTTCGAATCCCACTCAGTCCAAAAATTGGAAAATTTTCTGACTGGGTTTTCACTCGAACGACCTATGTGGGATGGTTGCCAGTTACCACCAGAAGGTCGTGGGTTTCCTCCGGGCACAGAGCCAGGTTTCCTCCCAAGAGAGATGAAATTAGAATGTACATTAGCATGAATGCAGAAAACAGTTTTAATGTTCTCCCTAAATTGTTTGTGGGGGCAGGGTTGTTCCTAAACCTGGCATTGCCGTCATATGCATAAAATAATCTGAAGTGCGACGTTAAACATTTATTATTGTTGACGGTAAAGTTTCACCTTATTGTAACCTTTCAACTTCTAAATGACATTGAAAGATTATCTAGTAGAACCTGTCATCTTTTCCGGAATGTAAATCTTGTCAAACAGACGTGTCATTTATTAGCAGTCGATGTTAATACAGTTCATTAATATTACGGGATCGATATTGTTCTTTGTGTAACAATTATTCATCTTTATTCCGTGTCATATCACGTGACAGGAAATCTATACATGGTTTTACAAATTGATCCCGCATTAATTGCCGCTGTCCTAGAGTAAACAAGGGGGTGTAAATACATACACGGTTCAATTCGTCGGTCAGGTAGAAATGAAATGAAAATTAGTGCTCAGCATGAAGTAGCCTCTCATCGGTCAATAAACTGTTATAATATATCATGTTATAATATATCAGTGTACTAATTGGTACTCTTCATTGCCGTTTCCTGACGTTCGAGCCACTCGATAATGGAGTATACTTCAATACAGAAAACATCCCCGTATAGTTATCTTGGTAACAGAAGAACAAGGCTCTAATTTGTGATTACAGTTCCCATGGTTTAGAAGACTATTGGACTGACAGATCCACACAATTGCTTTGAATAAGACGTAATTCCGAATAAAGCATCCATTGATCTTCTGTAAATGTACCTTTTCTGGTGACACAGATGGCGCCTTTAACTTAATAGTAGAGTTATAGAAGGTCTTGGAACTCATTGTGTTTGCCCCTTGTTATGCATTGTACCTTTCAAAGAAAACAAGAAGCCTTCAATTGAATAAATCACTTTCAGCTTGAATTATTTGATAAATAGAGTTGTTGTTGAATAGAGATGTGGATGAGTTTAATTTAGACCTACGCCCCGAGGTTAAATGTTAAATTAAAAAAAAATCATCCCCCAAGGATTATCTCCAATGCCTCAATTTAGCAATAGAGATAATTTAGCAATAACGACCGAAAACTCGAACTCGAACACTATTTCTATTCTAGTATATGTTTTACGTTTGTTAATACTTCTTTATATTTCTTTTTGCAAATAAACAGTTTAAATAATAAACTGAACCCCTACGCATGTCAATCGGTCAAAAACGCTGCCTTATTTGTGTGTGACATACATCGGTTGTCATGGTTAATTTCAACTGTCCTTAAAGTTGGTAACGAGTTGTGGTTGTGTTACAAGGATGTGAGAGTAAAATGATCTGTCAAAATGGACGGGCAGGTCGATAAAGAAAGAGATAGCCAGGATGGTATTTTCTTCCAGTTGGATGTCTCCAGTCATTTTATTCAAAGAGGGAATCAATCCGCTGGCTTAAGATGAAAAACTCCCCGTCAAAAGATAAATACGACCGTTTGACACTATGATATGTTACTATTAAACGTCGAATGTTACCTGCCCATCATTTTGCGACTGAAATGAAGAAAGGAATGCCAATAACAGCAGTTTTCCCCCAACTGAATGTCGTATGGAATATTATAGAGAGGGAATGTGTAATCGATATGATTCTATGACGATGCTATCAAGAACGCTGTTGTTGCTTCTGACTTTTGATTTCACCAAATTTGGATTTGACGTTTTTCTTGCGCTCAGTTAAATAAACGAACCTTTTCCAGCAAATCATTTGCATATGTAACCATGAAATCTTTGAACTATAAATGTTCTCTGTTTTAGTAGCGGTCTGAATCGTAGATCTGTGAGCAATAAATTGACGAGAACAATTTCTGGTTGAAAATTACACCACCTCTTCAGAATACACATATGCGTATTAACCATATCGACAGAATGTAAACCATCATTGCATCGCTTTTTAAACCCGGCATATAAAAAACATACATGCAATGGAAAATTATAATTAATTGAGTTCCCATTTAGATTATTGCAAAAACAGATTTAACTGCATGCAGTTGGTATTTTGATTGAACTGAAATTTGAACTGAAACTTCGACCATACATCCAACCGATCTGAGCAGCTTGTGGAACACCTCTTCTTAATAAGTTGTTTTAGTTGGTAAAAATCCCCAGACATATATAAAAATGTATAGGTACACTGTATTAGCATGTATTCGAACATGTTGTCATTTTATAAGAAATTGTAAGTTTTTTTGATGGGCTACATTTGCTGATTTCTGATCGACTTTTCGTAAAACCCTGACGATTTTCCCAGCTGAGGGCATTGTATTGACCGTGTAAGGGATGCGTTAGAGTGGAATGAGTCACAGTTCGAGTGTTACCGTGAGAGTTTTCCATGGTCTTAGACAAACATAGGAAGTTAAAGGTTGCCTTGTAAAACGCAAGACTCTTTGGAATGTCCCTAAGCTAATGTAATTTACACATTTATCATTTTATCCCTAGGTTGTTTTCGTCGCCTATTGTTAAACATTTGTCGGTTTTACTGCATTTCATGTTTGTATCGTCTTGTTTAAAAAGAGGAATACATTACAGGTAAATTATATCGATCAAAATAATAATTACTGTTCTATTTCAATTGACATTTTATTTTGTCTCTGTGGATTAAACTCAAGGGTGTCGGATCACTGAAGGAATCGATGAAAACTCGTAAATTTCTTTTTCTTATTGATGCAGGCCTCACTTAAATCACAAGCTTTGACAAATTGTAGGTTCAGCGAAGAAGCTTTATATGTATATACCTGTTGTGAAGCTACACACATCATGCTTATCAAAAAAGGCATCTATATTATGTAAGTAACATACGGAATGTCCTCATCTCATCAGCGAAAGTCATGTTCAATTTTTTCATACTAATGCAGCCAACGTCCGGTCTGGAAAGCATGACTAACTGAGAAAGTTCCTATCTTTAAGAAGTTAAATTCAAGTCCCTGACACCACGTCCGCGTACCCTTGGTGATATTTTGATTTGATTACACATTTGTACAGGTATATTAGTCTTAAGGATACTCCAGATTCCTTGCAGTAAGAAGGTCTAGCCCCGTATTGTCTTTCAACCCAGCCTATTCACATTGTGTCGCATCAGTCATCAATATAACTGTATTATCGGGGCGCTTCAATATTTACAAAATGACGGCCGTTTGCCAAATAGCAGCCGGTGGCAATGGTTTAAGGAACTCTTGAATTCCAATGTCTAGCGGAGAATCGATCTCGTCCAAGGAAGCTGGGGCTTGTAGTCTTCTATTCAATAAATCCACTTGCCTCTCCTTCGAACTCGTGAATTCCGATGTCTCCTTGGGAATCGATATCGTCCAAGAAAGTGAGGACTTGTAGTCTCCTATTTTATTTCATTATATTTGATCAATCCACTTGTCTCCGTCAACTGAACAGAATTTCTGTTCACAAAAATGTTGCTAGTGGTTTTATGAAACCGTTTTCCGGACAGAGCTTGTAGGTGTGCTTTCAAAAACCGAATCAGCACACAGTAACCTTTGTTGTGGTGATCAAATATTGTCCGTAAAATACTGAACGAAAGTGACTGAAGATTCAGATATACATTGTGATATACTCACAATTCAAAACAATGGCATGAACTCTGACACTGTAGAGGTTGATGAAATAAATGGTTTCTCACCTGGAGGCTTTATTATAAAATAAAAAAACGTTTTATGCACTCAAACAGTTTTGGTCAGAGACGAGCTATGTTAGCGGAATGAGACTAGGACGACTGAAGTTGACTGAAAAAGGTCATTACACAAATGAGAGTTTTATTGTTTTCAAATTATATCGAAAATCATACAATGGATAAGATAAATTTAGAATTCCGCTAAGACGGAAAGGGAGAAAAGGGAGAAAAATTCAATAGTGAAACAACAGACTTTGGGTGAGGTGGGTGGGAATTTTTAGATGTAGGTTCTTCTTTCCTCTTCAAAAGATGGAGTGGAGGACGGGACCTCCTGCCTTAACCATGGTATCCCTCTGCTGGCTGCAACCAGCCAATTAAAGAGGGGAGATAACTCAGATCCCCCTGTCGCCGCATAAACTTAATTATTATCTGCGATATAATTATAATTTCATTATTATAATGTAACAATTTCAATCAAACACTGTTCATGTATATATTTGCTTCCGGAAAATCTTACTATATGTGAAAACCCTGAAAGTATTCATACATGTATTTTCATCCAAGAATATATTTTTAGTTGACTAATATAGAAATTCATCCAGGTTTCCTGATGGACGGTATTCTAGAATATATATGTATTGACTTTCGTCACCTTTGTGTCAGCAAGCTGCTTTTACTTGACAAGTAAATAAATACGTCTAATACATCACACAATATTAGTCTAATATGCGGTCTAGGTATTTTCCGGCTGAAATAATTGTATTGAAGACTTTGGCACGACATGGGGATGTGTTAGAATTGAACGAATCTGTCAACAGTGAGTGTTGGAGCGGGAACCTTCGACTGGTATAGACAGACATAGGAAGGTTAAGATTGGCTTACAGTAAAGACGTCCGGGCTGTGCTTTTCTTCTAAAAAAACGTGCTCACTATTGAGATATTTGTTTATTTTCAATGCTTTGCTAAAATAACATTCAGCCTTCTTATCGTTTATTCAGCCTTCTTTACAGTTTAAATAGATCGATAAACCAATAATCGGTGGTTATTATTATTTTGTTGTTATTATTATTTGTTATTATTGTTATTATTGTATTGTTATTATTTTGTTATTATTTTGTTTTTATTTTATTTATTTTATTTTTTTGTTGTTGTTATTTTCACGCGTCTTAGTGACTCATTGAAAATACACCCCAGTATCGTTATGTTTTTTATCACATCCTATTTTGAGATTTACTTTAGTTGTTTAGTGTATATTTGTTGATAGTTTTGGTGTATGTCACACGTAAGTTGAGCATGCAGATTATGTCTTGAAAACTCAGAGGAGTAGATGGACACTACATAGACAATAACAAAAATAAACACTTAATTGAAAATGAGAGAAATTGTACCGTAAACTTTTGACGTTCACGGCCGTGCTCTAGCTCATATAAATTGCCCATCAATTAAATTCTTTGTGTGAATTCACTTGAATAAAACAACGGCATGCTATAAAACTTAATCAACCATCGCGGTAATCCAATTAGTTAACCTGTTAGCTACTAACGATATCTGAGAAGAAGAAAAACAATGTATAGACTTGAATGTTCTCACATATATATCCTCTAAAGTCCATCAGTTAGTCATCAAATAAAGCCAACATACAAGCAAGTTTGGAAGTTTTCAAAAGCGCATAAAAAAGCTAGAATGAATATTATTGATGTACCGCCTGGAATGTCTTTATCTCATCCGTGAAAGTAAAATCCAGGTTCCTTAATTATTTTTCCAGATGGCTCGTCCGGAATAATAAAGGATGCGGATAGTAAGCGCATGATCTCGCAAAACTTGGCAATGGTAGCACGTTCAAGACTGTGTTATTTCCAGTGCTCGTTAACTCCAATCCCAATATTCGAGATTTAAGAAGATGCTTTGATTTTATTAGACTGTTGTCAAAGGATATAAGTGTCAAGGATACTCCAGCCTTCATATATTCATCCAATCAGCGAAGTCAATCTGTATAGTGTTTATCCAATCAGATTGTTTGTATCTTAACCCCTTTAAAATGCCGACCATTGATAAAATTCCCGCACCTAATTCATCACACTTTTGTTTAAGTCAATAGAGAAGTGACACAGTCCTTATGAAATATTACCCGTTATTGTATGAAACAGTTTTCCTGGTAAACTACGTTTGTGGGACTTCTTAAGCATAGTCACTTTCCGGTGCGTTTTTCTGTCGCTAAAAGCTTGCTGCGGGTCGTCGTTAACTCCTTAAACTATAGCGAACGTAAAAGAATTCGCTGTCTTTCGTGAAGACTTAGAAAGTGTTCGGATTAAAAGTCTGTTATCCTCTTGAAGATTTCACCTGTAAGGCAGTTCAGTGGTACTAGAGGTTTCAATGATGCCTTAAGAAGTGGATGATTTGATACCATATAACCGTGATGCCTTCCCGTCGCTAAGAGCTTTTCCATTACGCTAATTGGATTTGCTCTGCGCAGTCTGGGGTCTGCTTAGCGAATATTGTGTTCAAATTAAACCCTATAGGCACCCCCATTAACCGACTTGTTCAGATAAAATGTTCAGCTTAACATGCATTACAGACAGCTTCGATAAACTAGGCTTCCCCGCTAAAATCCTCAATCAACAAGTCTTAAAAGATGAATGAATTAAATTAAACAAAACATTTTAACATTTTGAAAGTTAAAACCTATTCTGCTCGTAGTTTCAAGAAATGCAAGTTGAACTATATGTCCTTAAGACCAGCTTTTCATCTGACCAGGGGTCCTCCGTGACTCAGTAGGTCGCGGGTTCGAATCCCACTCAAGGAAAATTTTCTGACTGGGTTTTCACTCGAACGACCTATGTGGGATGGTTGCCAGTTTCCAGCGGAAGGTCGTGGGTTTCCTCCGGGCACAGAGCCAGGTTTCCTCCCACAATAAAACTGGCAACGCCGCCATGTAAGTGAAATAATCTTGAGCCCGGCGTAAAACACCAAACAATCAATCAATCATCTGACCACCTGACCCAAGAGAGATGAAATTAGAATGTACATTAGCATGAATGCAGAAAACAGTTTTAATGTTCTCCCTAAATTGTTTGTGGGGGCAGGGTTGTTCCTAAACCTGGCATTGCCGTCATATGCATATAATAATCTGAGGTGCGACGTTAAACATTTATCATTGTTGACGGTAAAGTTTCACCTTATTGTAACCTTTCAACTTCTAAATGCCATTGGAAGATTATCTCGTAGAACCTGTCATCTTTTCCGGAATGTAAATCTTGTCAAACAGACGTGTCATTTATTAGCAGTCGATGTTAATACAGTTCATTAATATTACGGGATCAATATTGTTCTTTGTGTAACAATTATTCATCTTTATTCCGTGTCATATCACGTGACAGGAAATCTATACATGGTTTTACAAATTGATTCCGCATTAATTGCCGCTGTCCTAGAGTAAACAAGAAGAGGTGTTAATACACGCACGGTTCAATTCGTCGGTCGGGTAGAAATGAAATGAAAATTTGTGCTCAGCATGAAGTAGCCTCTCATCGGTCAATAAACTGTTATAATATATCAGTGTACTAATTGGTACTCTTCATTGCCGTTTCCTGACGTTCGAGCCACTCGATAATGGAGTATACTTCAATACAGAATACATCCCCGTATAGTTATCTTGGTAACAGAAGAACAAGGCTCTAATTTGTGATTACAGTTCCCAGGATTTAGAAGGCTTTTGGACTGACAGATCCACAGAATTGCTTTGAATAAGACTTAATTCCGAATAAAGCATCCATTGATCTTCTGTAAATGTACCTTTTCTGGTGGCACAGATGGCGCCTTTAACTTAATAGTAGAGTTATAGAAGGTCTTGGAACTCATTGTGTTTGCCCCTTGTTATGCATTGTACCTTTCAAAGAAAACAAGAAGCCTTCACTTGAATAAATAACTTTCAACGTCAGCTTGAATTATTTGATAAATAGAGTTGTGTTTTGACTGTCTGTTGTTGAATAGAGGTGTAGATGAGTTTGATTTAGACCTACGCCCCGAGGTTAAATGTTAAATTAAAAAAAATCATCCCCAAAAAATTATCTCCAATGCCTCAATTTAGCAATGGAGATAATTTAGCAATAACGACCGAAAACTCGAACTCGAACTCTATTTCTATTCTAGTATATGTTTTACGTTTGTTAATACTTCTTTATATTTCTTTTTGCAAATAAACAGTTTAAATAATACACCGAACCCCTACGCATTTCAATCGATCAAAACCACTGCCTTATTTGTGTGTGACATACATCGGTTGTCATGGTTAATTTCAACTGTCCTTAAAGTTGGTAACGATTTGTGGTTGTGTCACAAGGATGTGAGAGTAAAATGATCTGTCAATTTGATAAAAAATAAGGCACACATGAAATCAGGCACACATATTCCTTAGATTAAATATATTCTCTTTCTACAAGTTCAATCGATAGTTGCCATTTTAGCAGCATTATCGTCTGCTTCAATGGGTCACCCCCAGTTACAACATTACGTCGACTCGACCGCTCGTGACGTCATCATCGTATGGAAAAAATCTCTATGGTATTTTCTAGACCCCTCGACACTCAACGTTTTTACGATTTTTACGAAATATTTCAACTTCAAATTTGACATAATATTGACCAGCTTTAATATACCAGTGTCTAATTTATATTACTGAGAAAAATTACTGTTGTAGAAGAAATAGGAGTACATTGACAACAACAACGACAACATTTATCAATAAACAAATAAATAATACGTTCTTTTAATACTGTTTCAATATAACTGAATTATTGCTGAAAGAAATTATTGTTTGTGAAAAGTATATGCCTGCGTGCACAAAATCAACACGGAACATTAATGAAACGAAATGATAGATTTATTAATTCCCGTTTTAACAAACATGTGCCTGATTCATGTTAATGAAAGCAATGGCAGTTTGTAGAAAGCATATGTCTGTCTTCTCAAATTTGTCATCCATCTTTCTTTGAAATTGCAGATGATTATCCACTAATCCCGTGTCTGGTTACAGTTTAGATACATTTATGTAATTTCATTTAATGTTAATCGAGATAAAGTAACATGAACAGCTGTTGGCTTAAAAGCAAATATCATCTAACTTTGATATGTATTAGGCATATGTGTTCAATGCTACCTTTCTCTTCTTAATAACATTTGTTTAATATGTTTCCAAAAAGCTATTAAAATATTTGAAACATAGTGAATATCTTATTTTATTTTATCCATGGACCGGACTAACTTTTAATGCATATTTTCAAGGAATTCAAAATACTTCCCGCTGCATGGGACAAAGAAAGAAAATTGCATTTAAGAAAAGGTCCCTTTAAGCCTTTTATCTTGGCTGATCTTATTAATGCTTTGATGTAAAGCATTCAGACGTTTTCACTGAAGTTGACATAAAGTGATTGTAGTTGTTTAGCTTATTGGCGTCCCTAAAGCGATTGTAAATTTAATTCATTTCAGCGCCAGTCTATTTTTCTAAGATTGTTTCCTTTTCTTTCCGCTGCGCTAGAATATCGTTTCGAAAGGCAATATTTGTTTACTGGAAAAGGAATTCAATTTACTTCGTTTTAGAATGTTAAGAAAATAGTTCTGAAGTGCGATAAGGCACAGTTTACCATATGCATGGTCTAGCCGTTGAATCTACAATTTAAAAAATGTATCATAGACAGTTTTCTTCATAAGCTAAATTTAACAAATAGAAAACCTAATTGTTTAGTTTTTATAAAACCACTTGTAATCTTCAAGTATTTAATACGTGTAGTGGACTTGAAAATTAGAAGACCACGGAATGCCAAACCATCCTAATGAAACGCATTTCCAATTGTTCCTCTTGTTTCATATGTAGTCAGTCTGTACAACCAGCGCTTAAAATAGACTACTAACGATATCTGAGAAGAAGAAAAACAATGTATAGACTTGAATGTTCTCACATATATATCCTCTAAAGTCCATCAGTTAGTCATCAAATAAAGCCAACATACAAGCAAGTTTGGAAGTTTTCAAAAGCGCATAAAAAAGCTAGAATGAATATTATTGATGTACCGCCTGGAATGTCTTTATCTCATCCGTGAAAGTAAAATCCAGGTTCCTTAATTATTTTTCCAGATGGCTCGTCCGGAATAA
Source organism: Lepidochitona cinerea (assembly GCA_963971465.1). NCBI lineage: Eukaryota > Metazoa > Mollusca > Polyplacophora > Chitonida > Tonicellidae > Lepidochitona > Lepidochitona cinerea. The sequence goes on along the minus strand of OZ020557.1, from coordinate 37,033,672 downwards.
TAAAGGATGCGGATAGTAAGCGCATGATCTCGCAAAACTTGGCAATGGTAGCACGTTCAAGACTGTGTTATTTCCAGTGCTCGTTAACTCCAATCCCAATATTCGAGATTTAAGAAGATGCTTTGATTTTATTAGACTGTTGTCAAAGGATATAAGTGTCAAGGATACTCCAGCCTTCATATATTCATCCAATCAGCGAAGTCAATCTGTATAGTGTTTATCCAATCAGATTGTTTGTATCTTAACCCCTTTAAAATGCCGACCATTGATAAAATTCCCGCACCTAATTCATCACACTTTTGTTTAAGTCAATAGAGAAGTGACACAGTCCTTATGAAATATTACCCGTTATTGTATGAAACAGTTTTCCTGGTAAACTACGTTTGTGGGACTTCTTAAGCATAGTCACTTTCCGGTGCGTTTTTCTGTCGCTAAAAGCTTGCTGCGGGTCGTCGTTAACTCCTTAAACTATAGCGAACGTAAAAGAATTCGCTGTCTTTCGTGAAGACTTAGAAAGTGTTCGGATTAAAAGTCTGTTATCCTCTTGAAGATTTCACCTGTAAGGCAGTTCAGTGGTACTAGAGGTTTCAATGATGCCTTAAGAAGTGGATGATTTGATACCATATAACCGTGATGCCTTCCCGTCGCTAAGAGCTTTTCCATTACGCTAATAGGATTTGCTCTGCGCAGTCTGGGGTCTGCTTAGCGAATATTGTGTTCAAATTAAACCCTATAGGCACCCCCATTAACCGACTTGTTCAGATAAAATGTTCAGCTTAACATGCATTACAGACAGCTTCGATAAACTAGGCTTCCCCGCTAAAATCCTCAATCAACAAGTCTTAAAAGATGAATGAATTAAATTAAACAAAACATTTTAACATTTTGAAAGTTAAAACCTATTCTGCTCGTAGTTTCAAGAAATGCAAGTTGAACTATATGTCCTTAAGACCAGCTTTTCATCTGACCAGGGGTCCTCCGTGACTCAGTAGGTCGCGGGTTCGAATCCCACTCAAGGAAAATTTTCTGACTGGGTTTTCACTCGAACGACCTATGTGGGATGGTTGCCAGTTTCCAGCGGAAGGTCGTGGGTTTCCTCCGGGCACAGAGCCAGGTTTCCTCCCACAATAAAACTGGCAACGCCGCCATGTAAGTGAAATAATCTTGAGCCCGGCGTAAAACACCAAACAATCAATCAATCATCTGACCACCTGACCCAAGAGAGATGAAATTAGAATGTACATTAGCATGAATGCAGAAAACAGTTTTAATGTTCTCCCTAAATTGTTTGTGGGGGCAGGGTTGTTCCTAAACCTGGCATTGCCGTCATATGCATATAATAATCTGAGGTGCGACGTTAAACATTTATCATTGTTGACGGTAAAGTTTCACCTTATTGTAACCTTTCAACTTCTAAATGCCATTGGAAGATTATCTCGTAGAACCTGTCATCTTTTCCGGAATGTAAATCTTGTCAAACAGACGTGTCATTTATTAGCAGTCGATGTTAATACAGTTCATTAATATTACGGGATCAATATTGTTCTTTGTGTAACAATTATTCATCTTTATTCCGTGTCATATCACGTGACAGGAAATCTATACATGGTTTTACAAATTGATTCCGCATTAATTGCCGCTGTCCTAGAGTAAACAAGAAGAGGTGTTAATACACGCACGGTTCAATTCGTCGGTCGGGTAGAAATGAAATGAAAATTTGTGCTCAGCATGAAGTAGCCTCTCATCGGTCAATAAACTGTTATAATATATCAGTGTACTAATTGGTACTCTTCATTGCCGTTTCCTGACGTTCGAGCCACTCGATAATGGAGTATACTTCAATACAGAATACATCCCCGTATAGTTATCTTGGTAACAGAAGAACAAGGCTCTAATTTGTGATTACAGTTCCCAGGATTTAGAAGGCTTTTGGACTGACAGATCCACAGAATTGCTTTGAATAAGACTTAATTCCGAATAAAGCATCCATTGATCTTCTGTAAATGTACCTTTTCTGGTGGCACAGATGGCGCCTTTAACTTAATAGTAGAGTTATAGAAGGTCTTGGAACTCATTGTGTTTGCCCCTTGTTATGCATTGTACCTTTCAAAGAAAACAAGAAGCCTTCACTTGAATAAATAACTTTCAACGTCAGCTTGAATTATTTGATAAATAGAGTTGTGTTTTGACTGTCTGTTGTTGAATAGAGGTGTAGATGAGTTTGATTTAGACCTACGCCCCGAGGTTAAATGTTAAATTAAAAAAAATCATCCCCAAAAAATTATCTCCAATGCCTCAATTTAGCAATGGAGATAATTTAGCAATAACGACCGAAAACTCGAACTCGAACTCTATTTCTATTCTAGTATATGTTTTACGTTTGTTAATACTTCTTTATATTTCTTTTTGCAAATAAACAGTTTAAATAATACACCGAACCCCTACGCATTTCAATCGATCAAAACCACTGCCTTATTTGTGTGTGACATACATCGGTTGTCATGGTTAATTTCAACTGTCCTTAAAGTTGGTAACGATTTGTGGTTGTGTCACAAGGATGTGAGAGTAAAATGATCTGTCAATTTGATAAAAAATAAGGCACACATGAAATCAGGCACACATATTCCTTAGATTAAATATATTCTCTTTCTACAAGTTCAATCGATAGTTGCCATTTTAGCAGCATTATCGTCTGCTTCAATGGGTCACCCCCAGTTACAACATTACGTCGACTCGACCGCTCGTGACGTCATCATCGTATGGAAAAAATCTCTATGGTATTTTCTAGACCCCTCGACACTCAACGTTTTTACGATTTTTACGAAATATTTCAACTTCAAATTTGACATAATATTGACCAGCTTTAATATACCAGTGTCTAATTTATATTACTGAGAAAAATTACTGTTGTAGAAGAAATAGGAGTACATTGACAACAACAACGACAACATTTATCAATAAACAAATAAATAATACGTTCTTTTAATACTGTTTCAATATAACTGAATTATTGCTGAAAGAAATTATTGTTTGTGAAAAGTATATGCCTGCGTGCACAAAATCAACACGGAACATTAATGAAACGAAATGATAGATTTATTAATTCCCGTTTTAACAAACATGTGCCTGATTCATGTTAATGAAAGCAATGGCAGTTTGTAGAAAGCATATGTCTGTCTTCTCAAATTTGTCATCCATCTTTCTTTGAAATTGCAGATGATTATCCACTAATCCCGTGTCTGGTTACAGTTTAGATACATTTATGTAATTTCATTTAATGTTAATCGAGATAAAGTAACATGAACAGCTGTTGGCTTAAAAGCAAATATCATCTAACTTTGATATGTATTAGGCATATGTGTTCAATGCTACCTTTCTCTTCTTAATAACATTTGTTTAATATGTTTCCAAAAAGCTATTAAAATATTTGAAACATAGTGAATATCTTATTTTATTTTATCCATGGACCGGACTAACTTTTAATGCATATTTTCAAGGAATTCAAAATACTTCCCGCTGCATGGGACAAAGAAAGAAAATTGCATTTAAGAAAAGGTCCCTTTAAGCCTTTTATCTTGGCTGATCTTATTAATGCTTTGATGTAAAGCATTCAGACGTTTTCACTGAAGTTGACATAAAGTGATTGTAGTTGTTTAGCTTATTGGCGTCCCTAAAGCGATTGTAAATTTAATTCATTTCAGCGCCAGTCTATTTTTCTAAGATTGTTTCCTTTTCTTTCCGCTGCGCTAGAATATCGTTTCGAAAGGCAATATTTGTTTACTGGAAAAGGAATTCAATTTACTTCGTTTTAGAATGTTAAGAAAATAGTTCTGAAGTGCGATAAGGCACAGTTTACCATATGCATGGTCTAGCCGTTGAATCTACAATTTAAAAAATGTATCATAGACAGTTTTCTTCATAAGCTAAATTTAACAAATAGAAAACCTAATTGTTTAGTTTTTATAAAACCACTTGTAATCTTCAAGTATTTAATACGTGTAGTGGACTTGAAAATTAGAAGACCACGGAATGCCAAACCATCCTAATGAAACGCATTTCCAATTGTTCCTCTTGTTTCATATGTAGTCAGTCTGTACAACCAGCGCTTAAAATAGATCGGGACTTGACCTCCCTTAGACCTTCGTTATGAAGTAACAGTCCAAACAATAGTGAGTTACAGTTTGTCTTGGTCCCGCTATGGATGTTTATGAAGTGGAATGTTTATATGCATGTATGATGATAGCTTGCCCTTTTCAAAGTAATTGTACTCTCATAGTCGCAAGCCTTAAAACTGAGGTATTTTGCTTTATCCTGACAACGATACTATCTATCCATTGTTTATAAAATGCTAGCTTCCCACGACGTCATAAGATGTAAGAAAACAATATCGATAGAGGAACCAATAACAGAAGTATCTGAGTCTCCAGTGTTGTTTAACTTCCGGAAGCACCACTAATTTGGCAAGATGGCGACCGGAAGCCGTCAATTATGTCCATGATAAACTTAGCAGGAAACTCTCCACAGTGACGTCAAACTGCTTAAACGTACAATTTAAGCTACCAGCGAAATTATGTTAAAGTGGCATGAGCTGCCAAATATAAGGAACATCTCGTTGAAACAGAATTAGCTAATTGTGGGTTATTTTTATCTGAAATTACAAAATAAGAACTTTTAGTTGATACCAATCTTGAGGATGTACGTTAAGGTGGTTTTATAAGCAGAAGTCCCAACAATGAACTCATACATCCCGGCTATTTCAATTTTGTCCGTTATTAGCACATATCTTTGGTTCGTACAGGGCACTGACTGATCTAATATTTTTTTATTTCAACTTCCATCCTTTGGGTTTTCCTGGTACTTCATACGTTGAACTTGCTTTGACAATCATAATTTATGAAAACATGCGAATTTTGGTAGCTCATGCCACTTTAAATATGTTTTATTCCAAGCTCTTAATCATCCCAGTAAGTAAACTAGTAGGTTGATATGTTAAGTATTGAGTTTCACTGCGTCGATTGCTTTATATATTTGTTTGTTTGTGTATTGGTTGATGTAGCTTCCACATGCATAATCTAAATAAAAGAAAATACATTTTTTGAATGCCGTATTAAAGAGACAGACCGTTTCGATTCTCCGTGTAAAGTTGAACAAAGTTGTTATCCATAAACGATTAGTATCTTGAGGCTACATTTGTAATGCAAAACGCAAACAACTCTGGGCTATATACGTGCAACTAGCTGCCACAAGTTAGTCCACGTCTGCTCCTGCGGCTTTAGTTATCTCTTCAAACACAACCAGTTTGTCTTCAGCACATCTCATAAAGCCTTGTAGTTGAGATTGCATACATGGCATATATTGCTGTAAACAGGATATAACTGTTAGAAAAAACGCTAGGCTGGAAAGTTTCGGGTTGGAATGTCATGTGAACCCAATCCAACCGCCTTGGTACAAATTTCCTTATGGTAGAATCTACGTCGGTACGCCTGATGAGTTTTCACTTTAGTTGCATTTCTTTGCATGTCATTGGTATAAGAGATAGTCAAAGGGAATAAAAAGACAATAATTTACAAGGAAAATAGGGCTTATGGCGTTAGATGCCCACCGGGTCTGCGTCTATCACGCTAGAATAAACAAAGCAATACATCAGATAGAACAAACATAATTAATCATTTAACTCGGTAAAACCAATGTGAGGAATTCATTCTGACTTAATTCTGGCCAGCACGTACAGTTCGGCTGGATAAGGCAAATCGCCCGTAACATTTCTCTGAGTCGGGAGTCTGTCTGCCAATATTAATCAATAGGACGGGTTATCATTCCTTAAAAACGTGCCCAGTGCAATATTATCTGCAGGATAAGACAAAGTGATTGCTTGGTTAGGACTAATCAGTTGTCAAAACTAATGCCACATCCCGTCTGAAATGGTAACGGAAATGACCTGGAATTATTGGCAAACCGTGCTCTAAGAGTACAAATACTCCCAAAGACCAGGAGATGATTTACATCTTTCGTCGGCGCCAATATTCTCAAAACATGCGTAAAAAAACTACCGAGAAGCTTCTTATATGAGCTAAAATAGTATTTCATCAGGAATATAAACAACTGACTATTTTTTTTTTATCTAACTACCTATAGTTAAAGATAATGATATTGATAGGTTTCAAAGGAAATAAATTGAGGGTCGAAAATAGCACTTTATGTTTTTTATAAGTCAACAGAAGTTCAAAAATACATGCAATGCATTATTGGTGTTGTAAAATGGTGAGCAGAGACTAGCTAACAAAAAAAAGATGAGGCATCTTTTTTTTAAATATGTGAACGTATTGAATAAGAAAAACTTAGAATCTTTTATTACCATTTTTATTTACGGGACTATTATGAAGAATGGACCGAATCTCCATATTTAGTTTCTTATGAGAAGAGTGTATATACGTGTACACATAGGAGCAATATTGTGTGCCATTCAGTGAGAAAAAGTAATAAAAAAACGTGAAAAATAGACGATTAGATCAATTCCTTAGAGAATATAAATGGTTATTTTATTGACATCCGATCGGGATGTGCTATTGATGATAAAGATATGTGACTAATCAAACTGAACTCGATTTCCTCCTTTAGACTTATTCTCGTCCACATGAAAGAAACCGTTCAATTAACCCTGGTTGTGCAACAATATAAGTCTTGTTCTCATGTCCCGGATAAATTTTATGACTGTAGTTAAATAATCTTTGAAAGGCTGTGTTCAGTTGGGTTTTGGGTTGCTAAAACATTGTTAATAGCTCACAGAATATTGATTGATTATTGTCCCCCAGAGAAATTTCTCTGCAATCTGATTGGTCAATTAGTACAGCGTTCTTATCAGGAAAGCATAAAATTCATACGTTATAATATAAGGTTTGTATAAAGAGACATACGTGGTGTAGCTCAAAACAAAATCCTTATTTGTTCATTTCGAACAATCAATATTTTTGATGTTTTTAGACGTGGAAATGTTTGTATGTTAACTCTTCACGAGAAGCTCAAGCAATAAAGATCCAACATTGATTGGAGAATGTTTAATGGAATCAATCTTTATTTTCACTATCAAAGAAGCATCGGTTTACAATGGAGAGCGTCTGTCAACTGTAAATATAGATCTGTGATAATGCGGGATTTTGGATCCATGAGGATATATTCAAGTCAGATTACAGACCCGCGATCAAAATGTCAACTTAGCTCAAGGAATTTGATTGCATGCTTTAACCACGGCTGGATTTGTACCATTGGTTTGACAAGAACTATAAAACGTAAGGTCAGGTCGATAAGCAAAGAGATAGCCAGCACATCGTCCTGTCTACAACCACTTTAATTTAAGATAAAAGCAAATGGCTTTAAATGAAAACTTCCCATCAAAAAATAAACACAACCTCTTATAAACCATGTGTAACTCTGTGGGCTGTTAGGCTTTTACCGTTTAATGTGACGTGAAATATTCTGGGACAGAAACGACGAAAGGAAAGTCAAAGATGAAAAATTATTTAAGAATACCAGCTCCTTAGCTTATTGGGTGACGACGTTTCAATATAGTTCTTACATCATAACCACAGTCAACAGTAACCTTTCAACTTCTAAATGCCATTGGAAGATTTGAATTACAAAGACATTAGTTTCTTTTCAATTAAATTGCGTTTTGAGTATAGGACACAGAGAATGCGATACACTGATCGATAGGAATGTGTTCACAAAAAAGCTCTTCTTGTTTCTGGCTTTCGATTTCACCTAATTTGTTTTTTACGATCCCTCAGTCTTTCAACTAAATTTTCGATCCTTTTCTAACAAATGCTCCTTTGTATTTTGATTGAACGTCTAACTGTAAAATCATCCATCAATATAATTTAGCATTGCTTCAAGTGTGTTGATAGCCCTCTGAATCGTCCCTTGTTAAACAATCTGTAAGGATTAAATGCAAGAGTAAAAACCAATAGTTCCATGCGCTCAACGCATACAGTCTCGTTTCCAAAAAATCGAATACTACTCTAAAGTTTGTAAGTGTTAACAAACTCAAAAAAGTCTATCGTAACAAGCAAATGTCACGTAAAGTTGCTCAGAAACATCTCAAAGAAAAAATATTGTTTAAAAAATTTACCGATTTAAGGACAGCTTGTTGGTTATTTCTAAAGGCCAGTTTGTGCTAAACTTGCAGTATAAGATTACTGTAGTTAATAAATCTTATCTAACAAGGGTGGTAAACTTGCAGTATGAAGATTACTGTAGTTAATAAATCTTATCCAACAGGGGTGCTAAACTTGCAGTATAAGATTACTGTAGTTAATATATCTTATCCAACAGGGGTGCTAAACTTGCAGTATAAGATTACTGTAGTTAATAAATCTTATCTAGCAGGGGTGGTAAACTTGCAGTATGAAGATTACTGTAGTTAATAAATCTTATCCAACAGGGGTGCTAAACTTGCAGTATAAGATTACTGTAGTTAATAAATCTTATCTAACAAGGGTGGTAAACTTGCAGTATAAGATTACTGTAGTTAATAAATCTTATCTAACAAGGGTGGTAAACTTGCAGTATGAAGATTACTGTAGTTAATAAATCTTATCCAACAGGGGTGCTAAACTTGCAGTATAAGATTACTGTAGTTAATAAATCTTATCCAACAGGGGTGCTAAACTTGCAGTATAAAGATTACTGTAGTTAATAAATCTTATCCAACAGGGGTGCTAAACTTGCAGTGTAAGATTACTGTAGTTAATAAATCTTATCCGGCAGGGGTGCTAAACTTGCAGTATAAGATTACTGTAGTTAATAAATCTTATCTAGCAGGGGTGCTAAACTTGCAGTATAAGATTACTGTAGTTCATAAATCTTATCCGGCAGGGGTGCTAAACTTGCAGTATAAAGATTATTGTAGTTCATAAATCTTATCTGACAGGGGTGCTAAACTTGCAGTATAAGATTACTGTAGTTCATACATCTTATCCAACAGGGGTGCTAAACTTGCAGTATAAGATTACTGTAGTTCATAAATCTTATCTGGCAGGGGTGCTAAACTTGCAGTATGAAGATTACTGTAGTTCATAAATCTTATCCAACAGGGGTGCTAAACTTGCAGTATAAGATTACTGTAGTTCATAAATCTTATCTGGCAGGGGTGCTAAACTTGCAGTATAAGATTACTGTAGTTCATAAATCTTATCCAACAGGGGTGCTAAACTTGCAGTATAAGATTACTGTAGTTCATAAATCTTATCCAACAGGGGTGCTAAACTTGCAGTATAAGATTACTGTAGTTCATAAATCTTATCCAACAGGGGTGCTAAACTTGCAGTATAAGATTACTGTAGTTCATAAATCTTATCTGACAGGGGTGCTAAACTTGCAGTATAAGATTACTGTAGTTCATAAATCTTATCCAACAGGGGTGCTAAACTTGCAGTATAAGATTACTGTAGGTATTCAATCTTATCTGACAGGGGTACTTAACTTGTAGTATAAGATTACCATATTTAATGAATCTTATCTGGCAGGGGTGCTAAACTTGCAGTATAAGATTACTGTAGAAATCAAAGTTCGATGGAATGAAAGGAGTTTGGAATCTGGTTGATATTTCAAGATACTGTCTCTTATTTATTGTTAAAGCTTTCAGATATATATGTGTTCGAGAAAATTCTACTGACTAAAGCCAATCTCCTGTTTGTCGTCAACCTACTGAAATATCATAGGTTTAGTTTGTTACAACAATTTATGACGGGGTATGAAGGTATAAATGATATATCTCTTTTTAACACAATTAGAAACTATTCTCGGTGGTTATTTTAGACAAGAAGATTTTCCCTGTGTCCGTGTGTTTGAGTGTTGATAAATATAAAATGAAAGATGTTAGTTTGTTTATATTGAAAATGTTAAGAAATTTAAGTTTTTATGATGAATGGTTTTTGTAAACCTTTATTACAAGCCTTCATTGACAAATAAATCGATATGTCTAAGACATCACACAATATTAGTCCAATATGTGGCCTGCATATTTCCCCGCTGGGAACAGTTGTTCGGAAGATATTGACGACTTAAGGCATATGTTAGAATTGAATGACTTGGAGGGAGAAGTTGTAGTGAGAAGCTTCGATTGACAAACATAGAATGGTGAAAGTTGGATTTGAATGATGCCGGACTGTTGCTTCCATATAATTTGAATTCTCTCTATACGCACTTTTGTACATCATCTAGACAAACTATCAGTGTATCACAAGTTCGTTTTTCCCCTTTTGTTAAACACAACACGATATCGATGTCGCTTTTGAAAATGATGAATCGGCTACGGAAAAAATAGATGTTTCTCTTGGTTTAACTCAACGAAGGAAATTTAAAAAAACTCCTTATAGTTTCCCTGGCCTTAGAACCATTTTGAATTATCTAATTTACTGTAAGCATCATTGAACCCTAAAAATGCCAAGAAAACCCCCCAAAGTTATAATTTAATACTTCAACTACCCATTTCAGTAAATATTCGTCATGTTATATCAGGCGAATGTGGTAAATCCATTAAAGACTGCTTACATGTTCACCATGAACAAAGTCACAAACCAAATCCCTTAAAATGCTGTGGCCGCCATACCCTTGCTCAATATGGTTTAAACATCCGACCCATCATCTTCGGTTCCATTGAGCGCTATCACCTGTCTTAAACAATGACAAGAAATTAAAATAACTAAAAAAACACCTTGAAAAAAGATAGTTAACACGCAGAGACACTTGTTTAAGAATTATACTGTCTCAGTTGATATTGAAGGAACCCCATAAACAAGCACTGAAGTAAAGACTAAAATATTCTGTACCCCTCTTTTCTCGGCTGGCACACCCACGGGTCATTTACTGGGGCCAAGATACATGTGTCCTTCATAGTGATTTTAAAATCCAAGATATGTGTAAGAACAATCAAGTCTATATGTAATCTCTGCATGTAATTTATAGAATGCCCCCATCCCACCAGCGAAAAAAAAAATTATTATGTGTTTATTCTAATCCCAGGTCCAACGTCCGGGATGGAAGGCATGGTAGCTCTGTGATTTTAGCACGTACGTCGCTAAGCACGTGTAATTTCCGGGGTCCTCGATGGTAGTTTGATTTAATCATGCATTTGTTCCGCATTCTATCACCTTTGACGTTTTCCCTAATACTTGTAAAGGTCCTCACACGGTGCGATTTGTCGTGCTGACTTGTAGCATGCGATTAAAATGGATACTTTTAATTGGTTGATACGATTTGTCAACCAATCAAATACACCCATTTTTATCGCATGCTACAAGTCGTTGAAAATCATTGCATCAAAACCTCATGACAATGCATCGTTGAACATTGTTCCGCACGAGGAGTGACGTGTCAATTACGGAAGCATCCATTCTAGTGTAGAGGAATGTTATATTTGACTTGAATGTAAAAAAACTTTGAAAATTTAAATAAACAAACGCTCGCTATAGGTAACGTCATCATAAAATCCGCAATTCAAAGTGACGTCACAATCATATGAGAGAGGCTACAGAGTGGGATAACGTCATGACGTCATTTCATAGTTCTCTTGGCTCATCCAACAGTCTTTCACCCCTAGCAGCGGTCCAATCCAAGTATAACGGGAACAAGCCCAAGTGCAGTTGGAGTAACAACAAGCCGCAGACGCAAGATTCAAATACTGACTGGACTATTCCAAACGTTATGGATGTCCCCGGTGATTTGAGCTACTGGCAACCAAACTTTTGTAACAAAAACTCCTCCCAAAAATACATTTGAAGAGTGATAGAAAAGAAATAATGTTTTCATTCTCGGCCATTGTTGTGGGATTTTTCACAATTTTTTTAACTCGGGGCTAGCGCCCCTCGTTCAAAAATAAAACTCGTCCAAAATTATCTAACCTAAATCCCACGACAATGACCTCGAACGAAAACATTATTTCTTAAACATAACTCAAAAGGGTACTTCAGTCTCTTCATAGATTGTCAATTTACATCTTGTCCCATCAAAGTACCAGCGATAAAGAAGTTTACCGTACTAAATTCATCAAACATTTACAACTGTAGTTCAAGTCAATAGACAACCGACATTGGCTTAATATCTGATGTACAACGACCTTCCAATACTCCAACCATCAGTATAACTGTATTATGGGGCCACTTTATTATTAACAAAATGACCGCCAAATTACCAAATAGCAGCCGATGGCAATGGTGTTAACGAACTCTTTGAATTCCAATGTCTTATGGAGAATCGATATCGTCCAAGGAAGCCGGGACTTGCAGTCGCCAAGTTGTTTTAACTACGTGTGATCAATATAACCAGATGGACATCTCCGGTTTGTTCACTTGTCTCTCTGTCAATAATTTCTGTTCGCTGACATTTTGCTAGCGGTTTTAGGAGCTAGTTCCTGATAGAGCGCGTACAGGAGCGTTATAAAGCAGAACCACTTCCACGTAGCTTTTGCAACAGTGAGCAAATACTGACAGGTTAATCCCTAATGCCCTTGAGCTCTTGCAAAAGTCACTAAGAATCATGGGTAAAAATACATTTTCCTCTTGACGACTTTTCCCTCACCCTGTATATGTGCGCGGTAAGGAAGCTTAGGGGTCTTTAAGAAGCGGCATACTTCGTACCATATAACAGTGATGCCTTCACGCCGCTTAGCGCTTTCCCATTACACTAATGGAATTTGTTGCGAGCGACTTGATGACTATTTTACGAATATTGTGTTCCGAAAATCTCCCTGTATGCATCAAGATAAAACGATTTGTTCAGATAGTCGTTTACTTTTCACCATCAAACTGCCTTTTGTAAATGACTCTTATACTAAGCTGTCGTCCTTCGTCAACATGTATGTAAATCTGACATTTACTACTGACTGTTCTTTTTATACCAATTTATTCTGCTAACTCTGCCAAGGTTATCTAATGACCAAAGGCAAAATATACAGACAATTTTGAAATGTGAATATACGTATCTATGGTTATATTTTGAAATCCCTAAATTTGTTTTTACAACCATCATCTATCTGACGATAATTGTACACTCCATCAACGTCAAAGCCTTCTGGATGGGATCACCTGAATAAAACAATAAAATGCTATAAAACTATACCAACACCGCAACCGTGTGAGTTAACGAGTAATGATTAACCGATTATGTCTGAGTTGAAAGTCCCCATAACCTAAAATTTGAAGTAAAATCTTGAATCGTCGCAACTGTACATCTGGCGGTGTTAGTTGACAACCGCTACCTTTCTCTATCTTCAAGAGCACATATGAAAATGAATATTATTGATGGACCTTTCGGAATTTTCTTATTTCATCAAGTAAAACCCATGTCGGCTAATTCCTATTCCAGATACAACGTCCGGGATAGGAAACATGGCGAATTGAAAATGTCCAATCTTAAAAACTTGGCGTAGATAACACGTACCACTCTGATAACTTCGGGAATTTACGTGCTTGTCAAAGCCGACCGGTAGCCAGCGAAGATAGCCGAAGGATGTTCCGAGTGAACACGTACAAGACCTCATTCATTCCACGTGCCATTTGCGAAGCCTCATATGGTAGTTTGATTTTATTATACAATTGTCCAGGTACTCTAGTCTTCTTGTAGACTCTCTATTTATCCAATCAGCAAAGGCTATTCCCGTATTGTTCATCCAATCAAACTCTTTACATCTTGTCTCATCAAAGTGCCAACGATAAAGAAGTTTACCCAAACCTATTCATCAAACATTTACAATTCTAGTAAGTCAACAGAGAACCGACTAAGTCCTTATGTCTGGTATACAACATATTTCCAATAGCTCAATCATTACTGTAACTGTATTATCGCCCACTTCGATGGCCACAAAATGTTCGTAATTTACCAAATCACAGCTTGTAACCAGCCGGTGACAATAGTGTTAACAAACTCAAATGAGGAATTTGACAAAATACACGGGTTCTTGAAGTCTCACATTTTATTTAAATGCATCTTCTGAATTGTACCATTAGGATGTCCCTGGTAAATCCATTGTTATCCCCATCGATTCGAAGCTTTCTACTCTTTGAAACATTTTCGTTTTTTTATGAGATAGCTTTCCTAACAGAATGCGTGTGTGAGCCCTTTAACGTAGAGCCACTTTTCAGTAGCTTTTGCTGCCGTGATGTTGACAGGTTGTCCCTTATGTACCGAACTCTTGCGGAAGTCACTTAATTCCCCGCCTTGAGTGAAGACTTAGAAGGTATCATGGGTATAAAGACATTTTCGTATTGAAGATTTCTCTGCCTCACATTATTTGTCAATAGATAGCGAGTTTAGTGCCATCAGAGGTGTCTAGTTTGCCTTAAGAAGCGCCTCGCTGCTAAGCGCTATTATATGTTCCCATAATAAGAGCTGCTCTGCGCAGTTTGCTGTTCTGATTATAACCATTACTCAATTTGTTCAATTAAGTGGAAACTCTACAAATATCATCGGCAAACCTTTCAATGTAAAATAGGATTGTGTACTTAAGCTGTCTTTTTTCCAAATGCATTACCGACAACCCCAAACAGACTACATGCTCCTTTGATAAGGATTGACTACATCAAACCTTCAAGGAATTGGTCGAACGTCCAAAATGTTTAAGGACAAGTGTTCATATAACTGGCTAGCTCAATGAAGGGATGAAACGGAAAGTTTACCGAATCATTTAACGTAGGTTGACTGATCTAGAATTTTAGAACTTAGAAAATGTGTTGTCAATACTTACCAGCTTAATCTATGGTTGGCATAAGTTTATAATTTCTATTAGCCAGTGAAATTTGACAGTGTATTTGGAATATATGTACTTAATAACAAAACCAAATGTACAAATAAGTCTTCAGATTGTAAAATAAATATACAATGTAAGAAATACAGATGATAGATTCAACTTACAGCGCATATTTTCTTCCTTAACTGACCGTATCTTAAGACACTTGACATCTGTCACGGACTGTCCATCTAGTCATACATACATGTCATTTATTAGCACTCTGTGTAAATAATGTTCATTAATATGGCTGAATCAATATTTTTCCTTGTGTGGCGATTATCCGTTCTGCTTCCATGTCATGGCACGTGGCAGGAAATCTATAGAAGGTTCTACAATCTGATTCCGTTTCAATTGCCGCCGTCTAAATGTAAGCAAGTAGGGGAACGGAATTACATTCACTGTTCAATTCATCGGTCAGGTAGATCTGAAAAGAAAACTCGTTCTGGGTATGAAATAGCCACTTCCTAGTTAATAAAACTGTTATAACGTACTAGTGTACTAATTGGAACTCTCCATTAACGTTTCCTGGCATTCGGCCCACTCGATGGTGAGAGTATCAATACCGGAAACCTCATAGTTTAAGTGGACAAGATAGCCAATGTTAACAAGAGTATCTTAATTGACCCTTATCATTTCAGGTTTAAATTGGTTGAAAGCTTCGTGAAATTTACCTGAATGCTAAATTTTTCCGACCAAAACGTTCCTAGATTTATAGCATGTTTTCCAGACGGTTAAATTGAAACAACGCGCCATCTATTTTTGCCATCTATATATGTTTACCAATGTTGACATTTCACACAAACGTTTGCGACAGTGATTTTTCACGTTTTTATATAAAGTGCATGTGATAAACGTTAGAACGTTTTAGCATTAGTGTCTCAAATTTCTACCTCAGGGTTACAGTTTATTTTATTTCAGTGCCATTTTTGCAGAATATAGAACGGATACAATGACTCATTGAGAAAAAGAGCATACTATATGTACATTCTTGGAGAAGAATTTCGTATTTGTTAGGTTATACTTTCAAAGGTCTATTGGTTGTATTTGATTGGGAGCTATTGTTCGTCGCCCAATGTATTGAAAAGAAAAGCTTCCAAATTACGTAGAGATTGAATTTTTGATTCATGCGTAAGTTTAACGTGAAATAAATTGCCATTTCACTCATATCAATTTCTAAAGCTGTGATTCGGGCTCTAGGGTGCCAACGTCAAGGGGTGTAAGTTAGATTCTCGGCACCACAGAGACCGATTTTTCTGTCTACGGTAGAACAGACCACCCATTCGGAGCAGTAAGCGTTGTAACATAACTCATCTAACAGGCCATTTGTCTCCAGGTTATAATAACATAGAGATGTGTGAGGTTTATTAGATTATGTCAGTTTGCCAGCAACTCCCCCACATATCAGCGACTAAATTGACAAAGCCATGTAATGAGGGTATAGAAACAGTCATTACGTCACAACAATAGGTGACAAATCACTTGCCGGAGGCTTCGAGAGAGTCAGGAATTTAAAAGCCCACTCACCGCTGTAGCCTTTCTGACATTTGTGAAGAAAGCGAATTTATACCAGCTCACTGCTAGTATAATCACTCAAATTACACATGGGACACATACACATTTCCAGTTGTTTTTAAAATATGTAAATGGTGTTGTGGAAGCAAAACTGAAGTCTGAAAGTCAACATCGATCAGAAACTCCGAAAGTTCTATATTGGAATACACTCATATGCCGTCAAGAACATGGATACTCAATGCTTTTGTTTTGAATTTACCGTCTCAAATTTACTGTAGGGCAATTCTATGTCCTTCTAATCAACACGGTCGTCTGTATCCCACATGTAAGTGAGTAAGATTGGGCCATTTGCCAACTGGTTTAATTATATTCACGAGATGCGTATATGCGCGTTGTCCGGCTCTTCCGTTGTTTACATTGCGGGTACCTAACAAATAAAATTTTCCTTTTCAAATTAAAAGAATACTAAATTATGTCAAAACTTCCAAATTTTGGCTAAATCTGTTAACTTCTAGTAACTGGGAATAATACAGAAGTCGGTTGTCCGGATATAAGCAGTGAGTGTGCTTTTAATACAACGATTTGGTTGGCAACATTCAGTTCGTCAATACAGCATAAAAAGAACAGCATCATCGAAAAAGACTGAAAAAGTCCTAGACGTTTATAAATATGTAATTCAATTAGATTACTTTCAATTCTGTCCGTAATGAAATCTAATAAACAGACACATACACGTGGACAAAATTCTGATTTAACATAGCTAACATTTGACCAACGATAGTGCTATTAAATTATTTCTATGGTTTCAATACCTTAGTGACAACGCCCAAACTAGTTCGCTTCATGTTGCTGGAACTGGCTATATGTCTGTATGACTTGACTGTCTACTGTCTATCAGATTTGTATGACAGAGCAGTCAGTTAGTTTAATCAGGCCGACTGAACGCAACCTTTTCGGTTTAGTTTAATCAAAACGGGAGTCTGACGCGACACTGACAGGTAATCAATTTAGTTTCTGAAAAGTTATTTGGTGGAGCCTGCAAAGTTATATCAACTGTCATTCCCTTCAGTTGGGTTTAGTGTATTTGGGCTTTTTATTATTTTCCTAAACATCGTGGAGTCATTTATAGTCTGCCAAAAGCATCAATCAATTTTACCAGCTTCCTACCAGGGGCTCAAATATATAGCGGTACCACTGCCGTCAAGAACATGGATACTCAATTCGATCCGACTTCTGAGAAAGATTTGAAAAATGGTACTCATTTCACAGGATTGTGAAGAGGAAAGCGGGTGCTTAGCATGTGTTTTCCCTCAATAAGTCCGAAAAAGTTAAGCATTAACATTCGAATTCCCACTGATAAGTCTAGCATAATAGAGCAGCGAAGAGTGCTTACGTTGCTCTATTAACCATTAACCTTCAGCTTAAATCACAGTAAAGTGGTTTCCTCGTGATAATTTAACTTAAAGTGACATGAGCTGCCAAAATTAGGAAATTTTCATGAAATCAGATTGTCAAGAATAAGAGGGAATTTGCAGCCCATTGAAAAACTAAGCCAACTACACAAAATCAAAAATTATTCAATGAGTCTATAGCCTACTTTGGATTAACTCGAAGAAAGTTATCGCTGTTTGTTTTGAAATTGAAAGTAGGTGGGCCATTTTGCGTTGTAAGTACTAGGCGATATGGCTGATATTTTCCAATCAGTTTCGCCTGCCCGTCCCTTGTCTGTCCCCGGGGGCGCACCGTGACTACTTTCTAATGTCCTTGGTCATTTCCCTGGTATTTCTTTTTTATTCTTAAGTCCTGTTTTCGTCGAATGACTGGACGTGACTTGATTAAGCCGATGCTGTTGTTGTATTCCCAGTTTAGTGGTGATCTATACATGGTGGTCGGCAGGTGCCCTGATTTTTGAATGCGTAACTCAGCCGGGATACATGAGTTTGTTTTTGAGTCTTTGATATTTCTAAACAATTACTTAACGTGCAATTCTGAGGTGGATATTAACGAAAAGCTATTTATTGTACTGTTTGGGAAAAGCCATTTATTTTGAAATTTTGTTTTAACGGAAAAATATCAAAATTTTGGCAGCTCATTGAATTCGGTTTCACTAAAGCGGTCATTATTTGAACCCGTGTTAAAAAATATTGGATCATTTCTGGTTTGGTCTTAACGAATAAAATAAAGAGACGGATTTTTTATTCTTGCAACTTTAAGGGTTGACACATCCACCCTTTTTTTAGACAGAATGGACACCAAAACATGATTGCCTAAGATCCTCGCCATTGGCCACAGAATGAAAGAAACATTACAATAGAAGAAGATTGTTTTATTCAGTTTGGATGAAGCCTGCATTAGTGTAACTTGACAGGAAATTGATTGCTGAGAAAATATTGTGGCTTGATAATAAACCTTTGCCTGGCACAAGGCTACTAATCTCTGTATGTAGGTGACAGCCATAACTGACATGTGTCGATATTTGGACCTCGAGTCTGTTGAATTCAGCAGATATTACAATAACATTTCCCGCTAGTTCGGACAAAAAGTGTAGTTTGTAATTACATCCCAGCAAAAGTCTCATTCAGATCATCTTTATTTAACCACTTTCATCTTAAGTAGTCCCTGAAGTTGGTATAAGACGAATTGAAAATCAATTCATTGCATGCACAATTTGTTTCGTTTTCTAGACCTATGTATCTACACTAAATAAATATTTGTTAAATTAAAACAATACTTGCTGAAAAAATTGACTAACTCATTTAATGGCGGGCAGACGGGCGGCGGGAGGTGGCTGTCTCTAGATTGATTGAGTGATTGATTGTTTTGTGTTTTACGCCGCGCTCAAGATTATTTCACTTATATCGCGGCGTTGCCAGTTTTATTGGGCTCTATGCTCGGGGAAACCCACGACCTTCCGGTGGTAACTGGCAACCGTCCCACATAGGTCGTTCGAGGAAAAACCCTGTCAGAAAATATTCTATTTTTTGGGACTGAGTGGGATTCGAACCCGCGACCCATTGGTGGAACCCAGTAGAGAACCCCGTGACCAAATCAGGTGAGGCTTGTGTTGGGCTGAGACATGAAAACAAATGACAAGATGAAAGCACAGATATGAGAAGAGCGAATCTTTAAATCACAGCAATAGTCCATAAATAGTAAAGCGATTAAATGTGTGCAGTTTGCAATTGACGTTAATCTGTTTCAGAAGGTGAATATTAATCAATGCAAACCTTTTCATTTGGTGGATTTAAAGCCAGTCAGGGGCCTCTCACAAATCGGTGTAGCGTAAGTTTTTACGTAACTTTATGGAAACCCATACTGTAGAGATACGTTGCTATGACAGTCACAGAAAAACTTACGCGACGCCGCTTTGTAAAACAGGCCCTTGGAATGTAGACACGTGACTGAAATTTACACTAATATTGCCCAGCTACGACAGAAGACGATCTGCTAAAATTAACAGTATGATCTACCACTCTGTCAAGGCCGACCGATAGCGAGCGAAGATAGCCGATTGGAGTTCCGACTGGATGATCTACTTTCATTTTTAACCAATCAAACGTCATACAAAAACTCATTGGAATTGAAAGCATACTTTTTTGAGAGCTATTTAGTTGTTGTATTAGTAAGTCCGACTAGTCTGGCGTTTGACTGGATGTTTTTGCTTTTACATAAAATAAGTAGCTAGAAAATATCACAATATTAAAACATAATGTTAATGGAAATATGTAAACGATTTTAAAACCAATAAATGGAGGAAAACATGAAGGTGGAACAAAAATGAAAAAAGGAGTATATAAAATAGATACGCCTTGCCCCCCCCCCCCCCCCAACCAAAAACAGTTTACCTAGATACGGCATATTGTCAAGACGCATTGGAACGAATTAAGAGTTGGTCTGCAAATATTAATAAATATGACAGGTAGTCGTCCCTTTAGAACGTGCCCAATACAATATTTGTGAAAGACGAGACCAATTCCTAGATTAACTGGCTATGACCAATCAATTGTCAAAACATCCCGTGTGAAATGATAACGGAAATTAGCTTGAGTTATTGCGATGGCGGAGCTCCATCTATATGTACGTTTTCCCCTATAATCCCGAAGATCATGAGTTTTACCATGTTGTTTTAACATAACTTGTGTAAAAACCGCAACTAACACGAGAGATCTTTTCTGTAAGATAAAATAGTATTATAAACATGCTATAATCAAGTATCAGAACATACTGTGAAAGTTGTTTTGTAATTGTTTCTTGGGTATAAATTGACGATATAAAATAGAACAGTATTTTTATGTTGCCAAGCATACAAAGATATAACTTTCTAGATGGCTCCACTTTAATAGGATTAAATTCCTTTATTAACCTGTTTGCTTGATTAAATTAAATATGTATAATTTTATACGATTTTAGAATCCATATGCAGCTCATATGTTTACTATTAAATTCAACCAGGCTGGAGTTTCAAACAGAGGTTCCAGAGCGAGCTGTTTCACGCTTAGAACCTGGCCGTTCATTTCGTCGTCTATTGACTTTTATGCGTTTTGTTGCCTGATAACATAATATCGAAACAAACTAAGGAACGTCGGCTCTTTACAATTTATCAGATAAAGGAATATTCGTGACGCTTTCACAACCCACTACAGTAGGGTTCGCTCATCTCTGTTTACATTAATCCGAAACCGTCCGTCAGGCAGTACACAATGTACCACAAATTCCCACTAACCTGATAGAAATCATTAAAATCATCGTTACATTATAAGCATTGGTTATATGGCCTGGGGCAGATGTTAAACCTTCCATAAATTAAGGTCCTTAGCTATTAGAAAAAATGTAATGTGAGAAAATGCTTTAACACAATACAAATAATCGCCGCATCCATGAAGCAATGACCAAAAATCTGTATAACAGTAAAACGTTTGGATTGTAATGAAAGAATTGCCATAGCAACGGGAAAACAACACAGATGAGTTATTGATAACAGGTATTGCTCATCTTAAAATTACCGGGCGACACACAATGTTGACTAAACATGAGATATTGCGTCTTTCGTCCAGCTTGCGCTAGTTAAGCTGAAGTAGTTTATGTTCGGTAAGGAAAAAAAGTTACATTTCGTTTATTTACATGTAAATCATTATTTGAAATAAGTTGGTTAGGACTACGTTTTGCGCTCCTTAGTTTAAGCCTTTTGGGAAGATTGATTTTCAATTGCAATAACGTGAAGACGTACTTATGAATAACAAACTTCTTGGTTTATTGGGTGACGACGTTCCAAGGTAGTTCTTACATCGTTACCACAGTCATTTGACTTATTAGACTCAAAACAAGATGTTTTACGTCTTTGTTTGCCGATGATATTAGCCTCTTTAAAAAAGAAATAGTGTCCTCATATTGAACAGGTTCCCACCAAATCTTTTAAACAGCTTCAGTCCTTTGACAAAACGAGGATAAAACCCCATGTCTATGCTTTAGCTAATTAGTTCATTAAGTATTATTACCCCGACAAGAGAATGATGTAACTACTGCTTGTCAATATATCCATTGAAGGTGTCACAACAATAGAGTTATATACCAAAGCATTAGAATTTAACACAGATTATTAGACCCGGCCACGGCTTCTTAGCACCAGAAAAAGTTGTCAGGCCGTTAAAAAATATTATACTTTATTTATATCGTATCGTGTCCAATTCATTATTAAAAGAAGACAACATAAGAAATCGCTAATTTATCAGGTCAAAGTTTACTTATTTAAAGCTGTCAAAAGTTTTTTCTTTAATTCTAATAGTTTACAGAAGTTGAGCTTTTAAAGTTCCCTGGAAAACTAAAGGATTGGCAATGAAATGAAAAATATCCCTCCGGGCAAAAAAGGTGTACTATTAACGGACAAAATCCAAACAACAATTGGCTAATTATGTTTAAACGAAAGTTTCCCAAAAATTGGCAGCTCGTCCCACTGTCTAGAAAATGGCCGCGCTTGTGTTATCGAGATTGCGAGTAATTCTTTGCATATCCTTGTAATCTATTCAATTGGTGGCAAAACAACCACCTGGTATAACATTAGATGTTTCCTAGAAACTAAACTAATTCGAGTATAATACCTACATCTGAACGCACCATCAAGCGCACGGAAATAAATCGATGGAAAATGGCATTCAACAGTTTTAGTGTCTGATGTCTCAAAGCAAGATAGAGTGATAAATTCACTTTGCCGTTCTTCGGACGAGTTTGCAGTCTGGTCTTGATTCCCCCCAAACATCAAATCAAATAGTTTCTTATTTGGTGTTGTTTTGGTTTTTTATCAAACAAGTTCGAAATTAACTACATGCAGAAAACGGTTTGTAGACTTTGGGATCTACTTATTTCAATTAAAGTTAAATTAATACAGCCTTCATCTTGTTGTAGTCCCAGGTTATGGTACCTATCCCCCCCCCCCCCTCGCCAACTGTTCTGCTGTCGGGAACAGGGTCTCTGTACATCCCATGGTTTTTTTAGGGGCGGATTCGCCATAACCATAAATTAAGCATTTGAAAGAAGCAATATGATACGAGGATTAAAACTTTATTTTCATTGGTTCGATTTAACTGGTTACACTGTGACAAACTTTATTGCAATCCTTTAAAAAGCCTAAGGATATTCGGTGAGATACACAAATTACAATTTTCACAATGAATTTATTTTGTAAACAATATCGTGTATTATGAAAATATATCTTTGTATCCTTGTGAGCTTTTTATTCCCTCAGGCCTGAAAATAAAAGTTATTTGATTTCCTTGTTCCCCTTAAATGAAAAAGCAAGAAGTCGTGGTCATGACATTTTGTCAAAAAATTCCCCCTTGATTTGTAATCTTAATGAGCCTGAGTGCATTTATGTCAATAGTGGAAGCCTTCAACCAACACCACCCACAAGTTTGCAAGCTGTTGTTTTACTTTCAGTTTTTTCTGGAACTTCACGATCGAGACAAAATGCTGAAAAGTGAAGACAAATAATGACGCTTTTGTCGTTCTATCTCATATAAATAATTCAAGAGAAATGTTTTATATTTTTTCACACAGTGAAGGGGAGGGTGGCGATGGTACAATTAACAAAAAAGTGTACCTATAAAAACATAATTTAAAATTTTTTTTTTGTGAAATATGAGTGATTCACAGCAAAACACACGACAATTATCATCTTACGACTGCAAATATATTCAATCTTTTATGAATTGCAACGTATCAAGAAAAGTGCTAAACGGTTTTTCGGTTTGCGATTTAAATTTTACAATTCCATACCATATCCCTTCAAAACGTATGTGCTGGGTGTAGGATAATAATAAATGACTCTTATATCTTGCGACAGACATTAAACAGTATGAGACATAAACGGTATGAACAGTACTAATGCCTAATATCCTAAAGTCTAAGTGTCACCAAAGATGGATAAAACTCCAATTTCCAGAAAATCTGGCAAATTCTACAACGATAATTGTAGGATCTTTAGATGGAATTAACCTCAATCTTCGCTTGAAAATAACGTCAGTAAATACAGATCGGTGATAATGCACGATTGTTTGATAATTAGGAATCGACCGGAAAGAAAGTGAAGGAAGTCAATACGCCAGCAATCAAAATATCATCTTAGTTCAAGGAATTTGATGTCATATCATGGTTCTTGTTGTATTTGTGCTATTAGTTTTAGTAGAATTATAGACAGGAATCAGATCGTCTAACTTTATTCGGAGAACAATCTCGCGACAAATATCAAATAGCAGAGAATCTTAATTGCGACTCCCTTAACATCGTGTATGTTATCACCTGCAAAAAAAAGCCACAAACAATACGTCGGAGAAACTCTCTACGACAAAGAGCAGCCAACTATTTATCTAGTATTAGACTTAAACATGTCCGTGGCACAACATTAATTAATTAATTAACTAATTAATTTTATTAAAGCTTAAATTGCCTGTTCAGCGTTTTATGGACGCAATATATTGAATAGTTTTTAACCGATAAAGTTCAAACTGGCGCAATAGCTTCATGTCATGGAGAGGACGGAGGAGATTGAGTTTTGACTTTGATTTACTGTAAGATTAAGACCCAGGACATTTGAGAACAATCTAACATATGTTATGTATGTACCATATTGTCTTCCGTCGTCCCATCAGCGAAAACAAAGTCCAAGTTCGTCAATTCTAACTCCAGCCCCAGGATTGTAAAGGTGGCTAATCGCAAATTATTAATCTTTGAGACCTTGTCGCTTGTGTCACATACAGCGCTGTTTTAATCTATGTCGTCCCTAACGTTTTCTCTTGGAGATTGAGGTCAGTTTAATTTATTCATTCGTTTGCTCCGCAGTATAAGTCATATGGACAGTCCAATCTCATTGCAGATTCTCGATGTATGCAAAAAATAACAGCTAACCGTGTGTTGTCTATGGAATCAGATTGTTCAAATCTTGTCATCCCGCACAGTCCAAAAAATTGGAAAATTTTCTGACTGGGTTTTTACTCGAACTTTCCTATGTGGGATGGTTGCCAGTTACCAGCGAAAGTTCGTGGGTTTCCTCGTGGGATAGAGCCAGTTTTCTCCCACAATAAAACTGGCAACGCCGACATATAAGTGAAATAATCTTGAGCGCGGCGTAAAACACCAAACAATCAACCAATCAATCAATCAATCAAATCTTGTCCCTTGAAAGCGTCTACATCTGTGTACCTTAAACAAGTTTATCCCACTCTATTCGTCAATCATTCGAGTACAAGTCAATGGAGAACGGACAAAGTCATATTCATTCGAGTACAAGTCAATAGAGAACGGATCCATTCGAGTACAAGTCAATAGAGAACGGACAAAGTCATATTCATTCGAGTACAAGTCAATAGAGAACGGACAAAGTCATTCATTCGAGTACACGTCAATAGAGAAGGTAAATGTTGCCAGATATAAGACATTCTTCAAATAGTCCAACTATCAATATAATTGTATTAACGGCTACTTCAATATTTACAAAATGACCGCAATTTGTCAAACAGCAGGTAGAGACCAGCCGTTGACAACAGTTTAACGAATTTTGAATTCCAATGTCTTAGAGAGAATTGATTTTGTCAAAGGAAGCAGAGATCTCAATCTCCTATTTGATTTAAGTGCAGGTGACCAGTCGTAACATTTTGGACATATCCAGTAAATACACATGTCTCTCGTCTACTCTAGACTTTTGCCTGGCTGAGATTTGGCCTGTTGATTTTTGAAATGCCAGAGAGTGTGTGCCAACCATCTGAAGCGGAAACACTTTCTTGTAGCTTTTGACGACGTGATCAAATGTTGGCAGGTCGTCCCTAATGTATTGAGCTCTAGCGGAAGTCACTTAGTTCTGTGCCTTAAGTGAAGACTTAGAAAGGGTCCTCGGGAAAAGGCCATTTTCCTCTTCAGGATTTTCTCCATCGCCCTACATATAGCGACGGTAAGAGAGCTTATTGCCACTCCAGGTTTCTTGTCTGCCATAAGAAGCGCATGACAGGATAGCTTATAACCATTGTGTCTCCGCTGATAATCGCTATTCCACTACACTAATGGGATTTGCTCGGCACAGTTTGATGTCTGCTTAACGAATATTGTGTTCTAACTATCTCCTTATAGTCTCCCCCCATTAAGCGATTTGTTCAGTTAAGTGGTTACATTTCAACGGAATCTCGACAAATCTAACCGGCAAGCTCCCTTGTGTAAATATGACTATACTTAAAGGGGCATGAGCTGCCAAAATGTTGATATTTTGACGTAAACACAGAATGTTGAAGTTATCGGCTATTTTTCTCAAGACGTATAATTCAGAAGCTTTTTAGTGCTTCTAGTCTCGGAAATGTACGATAAAGTATTGTTTTGAACTAACTTTGGCTTAGAATGAATGAATGGTCGTCCCGGTTATTTAAATTTTGCTACTTTTCGAACACGTTTTCGGTTCGTTCAGGCCACATACTGTATGGATTTTCCTCATTCCAACGCCAATCATTTAGTTTTTCGATGGCCTTCAAAGCCTCTTACTGTCGTGACGATCAGAAATTATGAAAAAAGTGTGAATTTCGGCAGCTCATGCCCCTTTAACCTACCTTATTTTGTTAACATTTATAACCGACAACTTCAAACGGACTATTCTTTTTATACAGATTTCTTCTGCTGAAATCCTAAAGGAACCGGTCTAAATGACAAACTATAGAGAAATCTGGAGGTTAGTTTAACAAAACTTGTCGCACAGAGGTGTATCATGTATTATCAGTGCTTGTGATAAACAAAGCGGTTGATTGAAATATATTGATTCCCAATACGTTCGGTGTCTGTAAAACAGGTTTTTTTTTAGATTTTTTTCTACACAGTTTGTGATGAAGGAATCTAGAAAACGACAAAGCCGATCTTGATGAAATGTTTTTGTGCTGGTTCCCCATATGGTTTACTTGTGCAACATATATTTATTTTGCCCGCGTTTTCATTTAAAATGGCAGCTAGGCGACCATTTTGTTTTTCTTCTTTTGAACACTTTTCTCTCTTGCTGGTCGGATCTTCTGTAAATTTCACACACAGTTCCCCCTATGGCTTTATAGTTGTGCAACAAATATCTTTTTGGTCTTCTTTGCAAATTAAAATGGCCGCTAGCCGACCATTTTGTTTTTCTTCTTTTTATCACTTTTCTCTTGAAGTAATGCGAGGATCTTCGTAAAATTTTGTACGCAGTTTAACTGCATGGTCTTGTTGTGCGCTATGCACTTTTTGCTCATTTGCATATTAAAATGGCCGCTAGCCGACCATTTCGCTTTTCTTCTTTTTATCACTTTTCTTCTGAAGTAATACGAGGATCTTCGTAAAATTTTGTACGCAGTTTAACCCCATGGTCTTGTTGCGCACTATACACCTTTTTGCTCATTTGCGTATTAAAATGGCCGTTAGGCAACCATTTTGTTTCCTTCTCTTTATCACTTGTCTCATAAAGTAATGAAAGGCTCTTCGTAACGCAGATTAACCCCTGTGCACTATATCAGGAGTTAAATCGAAGCATCCTTCATTTCAACCTTAGTAAATGGAAATCGAACATCCTTTTTAGTTATATTATTTGTCGTTATAGGATCTTACTTCCTCAAATACAGTTTGGCATTCAGTGATGTCGTCGTTTTCAAACTCTTTACAAATCATTTTGGAAAGTTGGTTTGGAGTTTTTGGAGTACAGCCATTATCTACCACAGAAGATTTATTCTTGTCCGGCCAGCCGCCAACTGAAGAAATCACTTTCGCAAATCAAGTTTGTGATCCGTTTACAAGCAGTCACACTTTCTGACAGTGGTCTATGGTGGTCGCCAAGATCGGTTCACTGGTCCCTTGTAATATTGTTACTGATTAAGACTTTTACAATTTAATCAAATACTGAAATGAAACCAAGAAAGTAGCTATAACTTACATTGTATTTGTTGACCTAACGTATCAAGCCACTTGTTACCTGTTACGGATTGCTGAACATACAGACGTGTCATTTATTAGCAGTCCGTGTAAATACAGTTAATTAATATGACTGTATCGAAGTTTTCCCTTTTGCCGGGATTACCCGTTTTGATCCCATGTCATCGCACGTGGCAGGAAATCTATAAATGTATCCCAGTTTAATTGCCGCCATCTAAATGTAAGTATGTAGGGAAGCGGAATTGCATTTAACCTTCGACTCAGGGTAGAGATGAAAAGAAAACCAGTGTCCGGTATCAAGTAACCACCAGCCAACCAATACAACGTTTATGATATTCTAGTGTACTAATTGGTACCTTTCATAAACGTTTCCTGACATCTGTACCACTCGATTGTGGAATACTAATAGTATTAATACAAACTCATCCAAGTTTAAGCGCAGTAGAGTTCTGTTAACAAGAGTATTCTGATTTTTATTCATGGATTGCGGATTTAAAAGGGGATGTTGCACGCTACTTAAATTGGTGGCTAATTACAGTTTCCTTGAGTTTTAAATGGTTCTAAATAAAACCATTTAACATCTCTAATGATCTGGCATGAAACTGCTCACTGTTTTTCCTCGAAGTGACATTTACCACTAACGGATACATGATTCGTTGATTGATTTGTGTTTTACTTGGTATTCAAGAATATTTCACTTATATGGCGGCGTTGCCAGGTTTACTGGGGGATCAAGCCGGGTTTAATGCTCGGAGAAAACCCCCGACGTTCGGCAGGTACTTGGTAACTCTTCCACATACGGCGCTAACAGATACAAGTTAACCTGTAAGTTGAGTATTTAAATCACACACGGAAAAGGATACAAAGTGCATGCCGATGTTTTGCTCAAATTGTGTAAAGATGGATACGATCCCAAAAAGATTTTATACAAAAATAGAATTATTCTAAAGTCTACCCTCGTACTTTCATTCAATTGCATATTTTTATCTGTTAAAGGTTTTGGAATGGATCTACAGTTGTTTCAATTTTTCTCAATGCACTCAATTCCATAGATCTAGGGTAACTGACCTCTCCTATTGGCTGATAGTGAGAAACTGGGGAGTGTGAGGTGTATGTTATTTCTGTAAAATTGAAAACGCACAAATGCTTGTCGTGCAGTGAGAATATATGTTTTGGTTAAATCATCTACTTTTAATATAAGTTGAACGTTTTTCCCAGATTTACGCGTTCGTACCCTGCCTTTGTCTTTTAAAAACAATAGTAGTAACTGAGGACAAGATGGAAAAGATGTTTTTACATTTCACTTTCTGAACAATATTGAAACTCGAGACTCGCACATTGATTTTAAACGTTTTTTAATGAGGTGTCAAACATTTTTTATATGAATTTAACTGTCACTTTGAGTTTTTGTTGAGCATCTGAAGTTCCTTGGCAAACTAAATGAGATTCAGTTTGTATCGTTTTTGTTTGTATTATTTGTAATCATTCTATAACATATAGGTCAGTACAATCTGAACATAACGACACAATTCGGATTTACAACCCTTGAGGAAACATTATAGATTTAGTTCCAATGGGGAAATATTTGAAAGTATTGTATTGTTGTACATGTAATTATATGGTTCACGTAGCATAAAGACAGCATTCATTAAAGTGGCATGAGCTGCCTAAATGTTGATATTTGGACGTGAAAACAGAATGTTGAAATTATTGGCTTATTGGAAGATTTTTAGTGCTTCTAGTCTCGAGAATGAACGATAAAGCATTGTTTTGTACCAACTTTGGCTTAGAATGAATGAATGATCGTCCCGGTTATTTAAATTTGTTTACTTTTCGAACACGTTTTCGGTTCGTACAGGTCACATACTGTATGGATTTTCCTCATTCCAACGCCAATCATTTAGTATGTCGATGGCCTTCAAAGCCTCTTACTGTCGTGGCGATCAGAAATTATGAAAAAAGTGTGAATTTTGGCAGCTCATGCCACTTTGAAGGCACACTTGCCCCTAAAATCCAGAATACTGTTAACGTTAATAACGGCAGACGGTTTCCTGCATTTTTTTTCCCTGACACAAGAAGAAGTTAGGAGTTCTCTATTTTGTCGAAATTTGGTTTGCTTCATTTTTGCATTTTTATTATGAAATTGAAAATTTAATTTGTTCGGTAGCAATGAAGACTAAGTCTGATCATGGGCATGCGAGCAAGCGCTCTAATTGGTTTGAACCAAGTCATCAATCCAGTTGTACAGTTTTATTTTACAGACTTTTGGGGTTTGAGGGACACAAACAGCTTGCCGATAAATTTAAGATTGTAAACTACAGACAAAAAGTGAAATAAGGGTAATCCAAACACTAAAGTTAACCGGTTTGTAATCGTTGTTGTATTCGGGTATACATTCTTCGTATGCTTTTACACCCCTCATTTATGTTTTGTTTGAGCAAAATTGGCCTACTTAACAAATTTCACGATGACTAGAGCGAGAGTGTGCCTTTAACAGGTTCAGTTTGCTTGTAGTAAGCTCGAGTAAATTAGCTTTCTTAACCGATTCAGAAAGACTAAGGCGGTAAATGTGTCATTGACAGGTGGAGTGTCTTAGTTATAACGTATAATAACCAACAGTGTTCGAGATTAATTAGATTATGTCAAATGAGCCGGCTTTGTCTAGACTTATCAGTAGCAAAACTGACAAAATGATGACTAGAACAGTCATTACAGGGCAATGCTGTGTGACAAATTACTTGTCCCGAGGCGTCGGCAGTTTTATATATGCAATAGGCTAATTTAGTCTGGTTTAACAGCCAAACTTGTTTCAAAAATTGAACAAAAACTGCACGTTCACAACAATAACAGTTTGGAATACAACTAGAAGAGGTTTATCAAATCTCAGTGCGGTTCCAAACTGTCCTTCCAATTACCTTCTCCGAGTTATCAGCTTAACAAAGGATAAAAATATAAAAATTGGAGGTGGAAATTTCATTGTAATAAAATTAGCTAATTGCCCGATACAAAATAAGAGCTTTCCGCTGATACCGATATACGCCAAGGTGCAATAAGCCGATTCATTACTTACGGATACTAACTTCTTGGTTTATTGTGTGACGACGTTTTGATGTAATTCTTACATGGTCATCAAAAATATTAATTTATATAACAGATGAGAATTACAAGTTGAAACAGGAACTAGTATAAATTAGTTAACAAGTAACAATGGAATTAAGTAAGTCCCGTAGTTTTCTCTTTTCCCAATGGTGTTGGTTAACAGATACTCTTGTAGTTGTTTCCAAGGTATTTGTTTTTAATCCCCCCCCCCTTCCTTAAAATGTACTCATACATACCTGTTATTTGAATTTCGTCCGTTATTATCACACATTTTGGCTTAGAACGGGTTTCTGGCTTTACCAGTTTTTTCTTTTTAAGGTACAAAACATTCAACTTCTCATAGCTATCTCATTTTATGAAAAAAAGTCCACATTTTGCCAGCTCATGTCTCTTTAACCAAGTAATTATTGTGTATCATGATACTATACGCTAACAGAGTCAATGTCAGCTCTTCGGTTTGTCCTCCCAGACGGACCAGCATTGAAATACAGTAGCTGTTGACTTAAACGTAACCTTGTAGGTTTATTTTAAATCACCCTTGAGACTATGTATCGCTGAATTGACAGGGAATTCATAGAAATAAATTAATCATTGCAACAGTGCTTATAAAGTTACATAAACTGTCAAACTGCTTTGAACTCTGTAATGACTTGGCAAGGCTGCGCGAAGTCAATATTTTATCCCAAATGTGCCTGCAGTGGCACAAATATATGAAACATGTCTCTACTGACCCTTCATGTTAATGTGGCCATCAATTTGAATCACCTGAACATAATGTTTATACTGTCCTAAATATAACAACCTTAAAAAAAACCTTCTAACTTTCGACTTTCCCACAGATATTCATGTCCTACTAAAAGGACGCGGAAACTGTACGCAAGAACAAAACAGTACGGTCATTCGGTTCATAGCAAAGTCAAACAGATTCTGACAAACTCAAACCAATAGGACTATAGGTTATTTCTCGTTTTGTTACAATCATGAATGTGCAACTGTCTGTATTCCATGTAAAGGTGTTAAAATTGGCAATTGCCTGTTCACCAATAAATTTTTAAAAGAAGAAATGAGTATTGTTTAAAACAATATTTTATCTCGAATAACGGCAAAATAGAAGTTTCAGCCCAACAAAAGAAACGTTTCCTTTTATCAGATACACATGAGAGAAAATTGTACAACATGAGTACAAACACTAAACGAACATAAAACACCAAAAACGGAACAAGAAAGAGTAGCTGTATTTCGACTTTTTTAATTGATATTTCATTCTTGTTGATAGTTATTTTTATATGACAGTGAACAACGGTTGATTCATCGTGGTAGCTATTTGTTGATAAATTTAAAGACAAGTCACCTGTGACTTTGAATTTACTATTAAAGCAGTCAAATTTACGGCTTCAGTTAATAGCTAAGATGGTCTTGAAAATAACTAATTGCCATTCTGTGAAGCACAAAACAAACTCTCAACGGGCAAGAAATAAAATTGACCGGAACATGTGACTTCTTCCGGCAGCGAATATCACTTTATATTTTTCCTAATATTAACCGATAATCGCAGAAAGAATGATGAAATAAATAATGCGTCCAGGGTTTTCTTTGTAGTGCAAAATGTATGTTTTTGTGAGCTTAGCTTCTCTCAAAAAGAAAGTTGTAAGTTGTATTGATTCGATTTACTTATAAGTTCTAATGTATTTCTATTTCTAGGAAAATTAATGACAGTTTTTTTGTCATAAGATCTAGAAATCTGTCCTACTCCATAAGTTCTGGCACATCTTATATTTGCTCAGACTGGCTAACAATAGCAATATATCCTACATATGTTTTAGTAATTTGCGGACTTATTATCAGTTAATAACTGACTATTGACACATCGTTCAATCTTCACATGATGGTAAAATGCAAATATCATTTCGATGACTCGTTTAATTGATTCTGGTGATGTCAGGTTTATTTTAATTGTACTGTCGGAACCCCGTGCCCCAAATGAACATTATAAGGAAATGTATGAAGTTGTGCAGGTTTACCACAGACAGCGATTCTACATGGGGGCATATGATATCTATCAACGTTATAACGAAAAAGACACCATAGTTAATGTCAAATAATTGCCCTTCAGATTATTTTTAAAAACACAATCTTGGAATCAGAAAATTGCTTATAGGGGCTTATAGAAGAAGATAAAACAAATAAATAGCGAAATGCTTCCTGAAATTTAATAGAAAAGTCTTTAATAAAAGGATGGATCGTCACGGAATGGTGGCTCGTTGGGTATTGGGTTTTATTTGTAGGTCGAAACCCGGTTCCCTAAGCAAACAGCCTTCGTGACTAAATATCGACATATTTGGCCTGTGCGTGTCTGAGACAGAATGAAAATCTATTAGCAGTTATTAAACCAGACCATATTCTAAATCCCAAAATGCCATTTCAATCCGTTATATAACACTTGGATCATAACACTTAAAATGGCCCGTTTTGGAAAAATGGTTATCATATCTTCATACTATTCGAGAAAGATAAATTCCGTTAAAATCAACTATCTATAGATTGAAATGATTATGACAATAAATCAAACCACTGCAATACTAGATACCAAATAGCTTTCAGAATTCAACGGAAACTCGATAATTTTTTCAGGCATCAGTAGAACTGTTCTTGTTTCTGAAATTACAACTTTGAAAATCATGTGTCCACCATATATTTTAAATTGAATCAAGGTATATTAACAAAAGGGAAAATCCAATGAATATTCCTATTGTATGAAAACCTATTACGGCCAGTTGAAAAATGTTAATATCACCTAATTTTGAGTTACTAGTAACTCTGAGTCATAGGCTCATTCGGTGCTGCTACTCCAAATTCACTTCAAGCTAGAGACTCCTAATTCGGTCTTACTAACTCTTTGTTTTGGGTTAATTACTAGAGACTCCTAATTTGGTCTTACTAACTATTAGGTTTGAGTTAATTACTCCGAGAGGACAACTAACACTTATAAGTGAATGCCTATCTTTGATTAACAGTAAGAGATGTTTATTGTATATGACAATGTTTAACTGTAGACAAATACATCGCTATACCTACAGCGGATAAATGACAACATGGGTTTTTACGAGTTCATCCGCCCCTTTCCTCTGCCTACCGTCTAGTCACTGACGAACTGGCTCCGTATTTCCACTCCTGGACCTTGTCTTACAAAGCTGGCGTAAGTTACGTCGGACGTAAATCAGTGTTAAAGCTATAGGAACTTACGTCCTGGACGCAACAGGCAGACCCTCTTTCTGGTCTATGTTGAAGGCCTATGCGCAACTTTACGCCAGCTTTGTAAGACAGGGCCCTGACAATGTTCGTTTCCAGCCTTTGCGGGGATATTTCAACTGACTGCTTTTCTTTTGGAAGAGGGTGAGGATGTTGTTACTTAGATCTTTGTGTATTAAATATCGAATACACATGAACCTGTATAATGGCGTTAGATCCACATTTGAACTTAAACTTCTTTTCTCGGTTAAGCAACGGGAGTCAATATCACCCCTTGCACTGCAAAATCGATAAAGTCAGGATTTTAAAAAAACAACGGCCATTAACAATACGTGTGGATCAACTTGACAAGTTTAACAGCTTGGAAACGTTTTTAAAATGAGCCGTGACACAACGAAATATAAGGTTGCGTGATTTAGAGAATTAAAAAAATATTAAATGCCAAAAATGATCACAAAGCACATTAATTCCCATAAAATCTTTAGGAGTGAGAGAATTAGGATAAGGTTGCTAAAAGCTTCACTTTAGGTTAATCGGCAGGTA
This sequence comes from Lepidochitona cinerea, assembly GCA_963971465.1. Classification (NCBI taxonomy): domain Eukaryota; kingdom Metazoa; phylum Mollusca; class Polyplacophora; order Chitonida; family Tonicellidae; genus Lepidochitona; species Lepidochitona cinerea. The sequence goes on along the minus strand of OZ020557.1, from coordinate 36,999,072 downwards.
CGATGTTATTGACCAACCTGGGATATTAGTGCGGTCATGACTTTCAATAATGACAGAAGCCTTAACATATTTTGCAAGCCAAAACGGATGATTAAACAAGTACATGTAGCTAGCAAGGATTATGAAGTAAACATTGATCCAGTAGGCGTGTGTTTACGTTGGATTTATAAATAGTTTTCATGAAAATTGTTTGTCCAGTATAAATGTATAAATCACAGCAACGACAATTCCCACCCAGTTATGACGGATTTGATTTTCATTAAGCAGGAATAGATGAAACGGCAGTATCTCAGCTCTTTACGTGTGACTTTAACTGTCAGATTTGTGGGCATTTTCTTTTAACGTTTTGATTTCAAGTGGTAGGCAGACCCTCTTTTGAAATAATCTACTGTCCTCTTGACTGAACTGACTTCATATTCTCATCAAAATACAATGTACTGTTGTAGTTGTATACATGACGACAACTAAGTCAAGGGATTTCAGTTAAAAGACAAAAAGTGTAATTGCACTGTAGTGAATTATGAATTTCCAAGTGAAGGAGATCCCTAGTTTTCACTTTTTTATAACTTATAAAAAAGCTTTATTAAATATTCAAACTCCTTCGGGTAAAATTCATAAATATTCCACATTTTAGGATTGTTCTTTAAACAATTCCTCTTTAATAAAATGATTTGATTGCTTCCTTACTTGATGTTATATCGAACTCAAGATTGTTTCATTAAGATAGCGGCATTGGGTAGGGAAAAGAAGGACTGACTTTATGAAACTAAGCTGAATATTAGTCAGAAAACCCATACTTTTCTAAAAATAAAAACACCCTGGTTTCTGATTTACTATAGAAGTCATAATAAATAAATACATAGCTCGAAAAACAATCAAACGAACACAAGAATTATGCATGTAAGGAATTGATTTTCCAAAAGTCTTATATCAACTTCAAAGAGCGGTTCGGACGAAAAGGGTTATATAAAGATCACCTAGATGGGGCGTTTCCTGGAATGTAATTATAAAGTGTATTTTTGTCCAAAGTAGCTGGAAATGTTATCGTAAGTCGGACGAAAGCTGCTTAAGTACAGATTTGATGTCCAAATATCGACACGTGTCAGATGTGGCTGACACCAACATAATACAGACTTACCTACGGAGATGAACTCCATGGTAGACGATGGTTTGTCATCAGCCAAAATATTTTCTCAGCAGTCAATTTCCTGTCCTTTTACATTATTGTTCGCTTCATTCCAATGGAATTAAACTATCTTCTTTTATAGCTAGGCATTGTACAGTTTTGTTAAAAACGAAACTAGTATCGATCTTTAAAGGGACATGAGCTGCCAAAATGTTGATATTTTGACGTTAAAACAGAATGTTGAAATTATTGACTATTTTTCTCAAGACGTATAATTTAGAAGCTTTTCAATGCTTCTAGTCTCGAAAATGTACGATAAAGTATTGTTTTGAACTAACTTTGGCTTAGAATGAATGAATGGTCGTCCCGGTTATTTAAATTCTGTTTACTTTTCGAACACGTTTTCGGTCCGTATAGGCCACATGGTATATGGATTTTCCTCATTCCAACGCCAATCATTTAGTTTTTCGAGGGCCTTCAAAGCCTCTTACTGTCGCGACGATCATAAATTATGAAAAAAGCGTGAATTCTGGCAGCTCATGCCTCTTTAAAGGGAAAACATTGAGAAAAAACCTATGTAATTCACGCTGTCATTACCTTCAAGAAATAGTCCACTATTTGCCTCGAGAATCGAACTAGAAGCATTTTAGAGATACCTGATTCGAGAAGTAGAGTAAAGATTTTAGTTAAATATTAACCTAAATGTGATTGTGTGAATTTTTCCCTGTTTAAAATGACCTGTTGTAATAGGGCCTGGTAGTTTCCCTAAAGATTTCGCGATATCCGGTGACAGATAACATTTTGTGATGACGTTGTCAGTTCGTTTTTCATTCTATAACGTCAGAACCCAGCGTCACATTTGAACGATAAAGGCCCTCCACATGCGCAATGACAGCGCCGGTGACAGGAAATTTGTGAAACCCTCACGGTTCTCCCGCTCCCGATAGGGAAGAGATAATTGCGAAGCGTACCTATTCCAGGTACTTATTTCACTTTAACTTGCCTAATTTCACACCACCAAACCTCCTACACTATGTCTTGCCTTGCTGGGAGACGTTGGCTGGTTGGCGTGTTACTCTGTCGGATGTACTTGGGGGAAACCTGTATATGACCCTGGTTTCTGATTCACAATCATCTGGAATGAGTTCGATTCCTGCAGCCTTTGGCGGGAGTTGAGTCGAATTGGTTATTGGTCTGGACGGCTGTGGAACCTTATATATTTGAGCGTCTACCCTGTAGGTTATTAAATGGATTAATGTTATAAAGCTTTTGCCTAATTATAAAGGACTCCACACTGTCTACGCAAATATTTCAAAAAGCACAAAACACTAAACCCGACTAAAGGGAATGACAGTTGAGATGGCTTTGCAAGCTCCACGGAATAATTCTTTCAAGAACTATATTGATTCTCTGTCAATGTCGTGTCAGACTACAGAATTGATTAAACCAAACCAAAAAGGTTTCATCAGTCGGTTAGATTAAATTAAATAACTGTCCAGTCATACAAATCAGAAAACAGTCATGTCGAGGCATCTGATAACGTAAAGTTTGATATTTGGATTAAAGATACAGAAAAGGTCATTTGACTATCTTATAATAACACCGGCGTTTAAAAGTTTTAAAGTTTTAAAAAAAGAAATTTGTCCATTTTCAAGTATAATGCCGTCAACGCATAGGCAGCTGTTTAGTAAATTTAATTACGAACTGGAAAGCAGTCTAATTGGGACTACATATTTATGCTCAGCTAGCAATAGATCTCCAGTTAACAACAATGCTTTCTATTTATGATCACTAAACACCCTAATCCCGGCTGTTATTCTTGATGAGACCCACTTGTTATGCTATTGTGACGGTTGAAGCAGACCAAATTGTCGAGCTTAATTCTCTCGAAGCTTCGGGGCAAGTAATTTGTCACATATTGTTTTCACGTAATGACTGCATGTTTCTACCCTAACTGCATAGCTTTGTCAGTTTAGTTGCTAATATTTGAAGGTGTAGCCAGTTAATTGACATAATCAAATTAATCTCACACGTCTCTATGTTCACATAACCCAAAGGCATCTTACCTGTCATGATTTATGCCACAGTTTCTTCTTTAAATCCGCCATGTTGAATTGACCTTAGCAGTATTTTGAATTATTCTTTTAAGACGATTGTAATCCCTAGTTCGCTGAATTGACGCATTGGGTTCCTGCCGAACGAATCACCGAAAATAGTAAATCTTTCAGTTCGATTGATCGACGCCAGTACGTATAAGAAAAGAGAAAACTCCATTAATACATATTTCTAAGATAAAAATGATAATAATTGTCAGTAACCCTAAACATTTTTCTGAAGAAACACAAATTGGGTACATATTTCACTTGGTAGAGAAGTAGCACAAAGTGAAATAGGAGACAATGTTATTAATTACACTGAACCAAGAAATATTTTGATTAACTCAAACGCTAATGCGCCATTGGAATCAATGTTTTGATTTTTCATCAACATTCAGATGTGGGTTTACTTTATAGATTCCTTACCCTGTGGTAAATCTCACTTAACCAATAAATCAGTTTTGCGCTTAACAAGGTGCTTTAATCAGAATAGCAATGCTCTCGAGTACATGTTAAAATACAATTGATAAAGGCGACAATACAAATTCCATGCCAAATATACCGGTTTGTGTTTTGTCGAAAACAATTGCTCTTGTTTATGGAAAAAAAAGTCTTTACCAATACATTTCTTGTTGTGAACCACTCTCCTGCCCATAGCCAGACCAACCATAACATTAAAAAGAACGAAAAATACATTTCAGAGCGAAAATAAACCACCAAAAAAGTCGAAAAAACAGTTTCAGATTTCTTTTTATTCAGAATTTACCAAACCCGTTCTGAATTTTTCTAAGAATCCTAAATTAACTATATTTTGTACCTATGTGCTTTAGTGTTCTAGCGTATAGCTATATATAGGCCGAAAGCAATATGCAATAGGAATATAGTCTATATTTTGGTACTGTCTTGCGGCGGCAATGAACAATGGAATCTTCATTCTCTGGAGAGTTTGGTACATGTAGTTCTTTTTCTTAATAAAGCAAATGCCCTTTTAAAGGATAAGAGAAAATTTGAAAGACTTCCCCAGAACGTATATTGTTCTTAAGGTTTCAAGCTATTTTTATATCCTGTCAAAAAAGACCCAATGTGGCTCCGATCACATTTATGTTCATGGTCCTGGTAATAATCACATGTAATTTATAATCTAAACAAACAGTAAAAAATACCAATACTATGGAACATATAATCATCTCCGTCTCGACGTCGAGGCCTAAATGCCAAATAATTTAGCATTCAGGTAAATGTACGAGTCCGTCAAAGAACCATCTATCGTTGGAACCGACGATTAAGACTTACGCGCATGCACAGTTTTAAATCTGAGCCTATTGCGATATTAACCCTGGGGTCCGAGAATAAGATCCATCTGGGTGCTTTACCTCTGTAATTCAAGATATCGCATAAAGGATACTAACACTATCTCTCCTGGTTGATTCAGACTATGCACGGTTTCTGCATATGTCCATTGCTATTCTATCAACTAATGTTTCGAATATCAGGAAACGTTAAAGAGTGCCAATCGGTCGGTATTTTGAACAAGTTGGAAGCTAGTTAAAAATCTGTTTTGAACTGAAATGTATTTTTCTCTAATCCATGATGTGTAACAAGCCAAGTTTGAATTAGGGTTCAAATTCTGATATCGTACCATTGTCATGCGTCATTTTGCGGATTATAGATAACAATGGACCAACGATCGTTGGATATGATCAGGGGGACAAGTAGCCGAGAAATATTGGCTTCCATAATGGAAAAACAATATTTTTTAACTTGTCCCGCCGAAAAAAACGGCGGCACAAATTTCACAACAAATAAGCAAAGAATACATTTTTACCACTGCATTCCAATACAATAGACCACGAAGAAGGAGTTTGTCAAACTTAGGCCGCTGTAAAGTGGTAAACTTTCCCTTATGCAGTCAATATTTGTTTCGAAGTCCACTGGCTTTCAACCTGACGTACCCGCCATAGTAAAACATTTAAACGACCAGTTAAACTCGGCGGGTCGTCGTAGAAATACGTCTCTCATATATCTTGGGTCATGACCATTTTTACAATCGTCACGGGTCGTTTGTTCGGCACCGCCAGATGGAGCTGTGAGGAGCATGCGCAATTTGAAAATTAGGTTAACTATGCCCGCTCTCTTGTCACTTTCGTGAAAGATAGCAAGTATCTTAGGGGGAATCGTTCCTAAAACAACAATTACGGACAGGCCGTGTGCCTGAAAATCTTGCCTAAGGTCTCGTTTTTCAAAAAAGGTAAATTTCCAGGATTTGGCGTCGCTTAAATTATCGTGTGCAGTCATTTTCGAAAGTGTGTCGTTTAAATTAAACTTATACCATACTTGGATTAGGAGAGTGGTTCGGGCTAGAGGGCGTTTCACATTGCCAGCCAAATATAAAAGTCGCCCTCTAGACCGAAAATCCGGGCCAGGGGACAAGCAGCAAAACAAAAAGATCCTATGACCTATGGCCCTCGGATTGAAATAAATTGTGACGTCACTCGATATATAGGTCTTGTTTATAGAAAAACGTCCTTAGAACATTTAACATAGGAAATGCCAAAAATTCTGTCAAATTATTCATGGTTATGGCATCAATCCGAAATTTGAAACATTATATCAAGCTTAGTTTGTTGCACAGCATGAATTAAAGAAGACGGGATTTCAAATAAAAACACAACTTAAAATGGCATGATCTGCAAAAATTCACACTTTTTTCATAATTTCTGATCGTCAGGACAGTAAGAGGCTGTGAAGGCCATTGAAAAACTAAACGATTGGTGTTGGAATGAGCAAAATCCATACAGCATGTGGCCTGTACGAACCGAAAACGTGTTCGAAAAGTAAACAAAATTTAAATAACCGAGACGATCATTCATTCATTTTACGCAATAGAAGGTTCAAAACAATACTTTATCCTTCATTCTCGAGACTAGAAGAACTAAAGAGCTTCTGATTTATACGTCTTGAGAAAAATAGCCAAAAATTTCAACATATTGTTTTAACGTCAAAATATCAACATTTTGGCAGCTCATGCCACTTTAAATCAGCTTTTAAACTTGCGAGTCAGACAATAGTATAATATAACTGTTTTATTCACTAGTAAATTGTTATTTCATAGTGGGTCTTTAAAGTGGCATGAGCTGCCGAAATTCACACTTTTTTCATAATTTCTGATTGTCACGACAGTAAGAGGCTTTGAAGGCCATCAAAAAACTAAATGATTGGCGTTGGAATGAGGAAAATCTATACAGTATGTGGCCTGTACAAACGGAATAGTGTTCGAAAAGTAAACAAAATATAAATAACCGGGACGACCATTCATTCATTCTAAGCCAAAGTTAGTTCGAAACAATACTCTACCGTACATTCTCGAGAATAGAAGCGCTAAACAGCTTCTGAATTATACGTCTTGAGAAAAATAGCCAATAATTTCAACATTCTGTTTCAACATCAAAATATTCACATTTTGGCAGCTCATGCCACTTTAACGACGGGATAAGTTGAGGGGTGACGGTAATTCCGCTCTCACAGCTGCTTTCATTTCGACGGTAACAGATGAAAAGCAAGCAATTTATAGAACCATGTATAGATTTCCTGTCACTTGACATAACAAGAAATCAAAGCGGTTAATCGCCACGCAAGGAACAATATTGATCTTGTCATATTAATGAATTGTATTTACACCGACAGTTAATAAATGACACGTCTATGTGATACGGGGCACAAATGCATCTACAAACGGTCAGCCGAGGTATAAAAGTTAGTTACATTGCTTTATGTGTGTCATGTCAATACAAAAGGCCTATCATTTGCGATTTATCTGTTGATTATTTATGATTGATCTATCGATTTAGACCTTTTATGGGTTTCGTCTTAAATACTACATTTTATTTTGACTAAACAGTGTCACAGTAATCGTTTCAGAAAGTAATCACAAGATCGCTTATTTTTCAGAAGATTGCCATCTTAGAGACATGTTTCGATTTTCTTGTTGATTATTGATTATTAAGTTGGGTAATATTGAACAAAAGAACAACTTCAGCTGAGGATTATAAAGTGACATGAGCTACCAATATGTTTTACCATGAAAACACAATGCGTAACTTATCGGTTTTATTCCTCAAGACGTGCAATTCAGAAGCCTTTTTGTGCAACCAGTCTCGGCAATGTACGTTAAAGTATTGTTTCGAACTAACTAAAGCTTAGGATAATTTTTTTTACTTTTCGGAGGCAATTTCAGCTCGTACATGGATTTTCCTCATTCCAACATCAATCATTTCTTTTTTTCTGTGGGGGAGGGGGACTTTCAAAGCCCGTTACTTTGACTAATCACAGCGGCAGAAGTCTTCTCTTGTTTTACTGCAGCAATGTCTATGTTAACATTGCCAGAAGGCACTATGATGTATATGAGTTTTGATAACAGTGGACCACAATTTTGATTCGATCTTTTTTAACCAGACCCTTATAAGATCAGTTAAAAAAGGTTGATGTTAACTTATATGGCGATATCACCAGTTTTCGGAAAACCTTCCGCAAGTACCTGACAATTGATTTTTTATCGGGGGGGGGGGGGGGGGTGTGATCTGAGTGTGATTCGATACAAGACCTGTGTCGGACTGAGTGGCTATCATTCTAACCGTCTGAGCAACCGAGGCTCCCTGTATAAAAAGAATAGTCGGTTTAAAGCTGTCAGTAATGTATGGCGACAGCTTTAGTACAACATTCCAATTGACAGTTTGATGATAATATTTGTTGAGATGTCGGTGAAATGTAACCACTGATCTGATTGAAATTGCGTAGAGCAAATCCTTTAGGGTAATGGAAAAGCGCTTGACATCTACACTTAGTATAAAGTCAACCGCTCCTTGAGGCAGCACGAAAGTCTCTTGTGTTTCTAAACTCTTTTACCGTTGACATGTAGAGAAGGTGGAGAAATCCTCAAGGGGGGGGGGGGGGTGTCTTTTACCTATTACATTATTATTTTTTGTAAAATGCAGCTAATTGTAATTGACTACCACAAGAGCTCATGGAGTTAGGAACGACCTCACCAAAGATTATTTCGAGGACAGAACATACCAGAAAGAGGGTTCCTTTCAGAAGGCTTACTCGAGCAAACTGTCCATCAAACTATCTCATAGGATGGCACACAATAGTACATCGAGCAGAAAGCCTGGTGTCCAAAGAGCGACAAGTGAACATACTGGAGATGTCTCATTGATCGCAAGCAGTTGAATCAAATGGGAGACTACAAGTCTCCGCTTCCTTGAGCAATATCGATTTTAATTAGACATTGTAATTCAGAACTATTGCCAACGACTGGTCGGAAGCTGTTCATTTTGTAAATATTGATACGGGTTATGCCGAGGGTTGGGTAATTGGAAGGTTATTGTATACCTGACATTTGAAGTTCCTCGGGTTTTCATTGGCTCGCACTAGAATCGGTAGCGGTAAACTGCTTTATGGTCGGTACTTTGATTGGAGAAGATGAACAATACTAGGTTAGGCCTTGCTGATTGGATAGAACGACAGCCTACAAAGAGGCCCAATGACAACTGCATGGTAAAATCAAACTGCCACCGAGGTCCTCCAGAAATGACACGTGTATTTGGCGAAGGCTTGAACTTACACAATCTTTTACGTGCTATCTTCGCCAAGTTTTGCAATATTGGACATTTTCAATTTACCACGCTTTCTATTCCGGACATGGAGTCTGGAATAGGAATTACCCGACTTGGATTTTACTTTCACGGATGAGATAGAGAAAGCCTCTATAAACGCATGTTTTCGTACGTGTTCTTGAAAACTTAGCAAGGTAACCATGCTTGTAGGTTGGATTTAACTAATGGCAAGCTGGTGCACGACCCACAGACTTCTATGATGTACAGTTGAGAACTCTCAAGTATTTACTTCAAGGTATATGTTGACGAAAATTCCAGGAAGTCTAATTGATAAAAGGTTACAGGTTAACAGATGGCAGTACTTGTTAACCAGCTAGATAGCTTTGTTGTTTGGTTTAGTTTATTACTTGTCCCATGGACACAGTGAAAATCTTCTTGACTAAAATAACTAACGCAACCAGGATAGTCCGGAATTTACAATAATCGTGAGAAAGACTATGGTTGTCAAAGTATTTTAGGAATCTGATTTGCAAGTTTTGTGTAAAATACAGGTATGAATTTCTTACTTTTTCAATTAATTTTTTATTTAGTGAATGTCTTTGCTTTATCATACAGATTAGTACTACTTCATCTGCCTTTTGCCATCTACAAATATTCAATATGGATATTTTTATACAGGGTTGTTTTCTTCTTTAATATTGAATAAAGCCTACCTCGTCTATACGATGATTCTAAAGATAGGAGGCACAGTTTTATTTTCAACAAAAGCGAATGGAAATAAGGAGAAGGGTTCACAAGTCCGAAGGTTCACTAGTCCGAAGGTCCACTAGTCCGAAAAACGGGTTCACTAGTAAGAAGGTTCACTAGTCCGAAGGTCCACTAGTCAGAAGGTTCACTAGTCCGAACGAGAGGGTTCACTGGTCCGAAGGTTCACTAGTCCGAAGGTCCACTAGTCCGAAGGTTCACTAGTCCGAAGAAGTACCAATCAACCTCCAAACGATAATATAGCCCATATTTTATATAATTATTAAATTATTATTAAAGTCGACACCACGTGTTTTTCTAGATATAATCTAGAAAGACACGTGGTGTCGACTTTGTAAACGTTCATATATATATATATTTATGATCACTAAAACACACGGGCACAGGGAAAATCTTCTTGTCTAAAAAAACCATGGAGACAAGTTTCTAATTGTGTTAAAAAGAGGTATATCATTTAGACCTTTATACCCCATAAATTGAACAAACCGTGAAAAGTACTTTTTATTTTTCATATCTGTTCAAGTATAGGCCGCTACTCAGATTTTTTAATTGCTTCAATAAAATGTCTATCAGTACCACTGTTTAGTTGACGTCTGAGATGTTCGGACTAGTGAACCTTCGGACTAGTGAACCTTCGGACTAGTGAACCTTCGGACCAGTGAACCTTCGGACCAGTGGACCTTCGGACTAGTGAACCTTCGGACCGGTGAACCTTCGGACTAGTGAACCTTCTGACTAGTGGACCTTCGGACTAGTGAACCTTCGGACTAGTGAGCAGTTCCCGAAATAAGTGTGGCGTACAAAAAGTCTTTAAAGTGAGTCCAATGTCTTCGACCGAAAAGTTGTTTGGACGTTTACAATTCTATGTTTGTCTGAGCCAGTTGAAGGCTCTCTTCACAACACTCTCACTGTTGACAGACCCATTCAATTCCATTACACCCTAAAGACTGTCAATATTCTCCCGGAAATCATTTGTTCAGTAAGAAAACATATTGGACTTATTTTGCGTGATGTCTTTAATAGGCAAATTGATCTATTCGTCTATTAAAAGAACTTACGACAAAAGGTGACCGAACTCAACACATATTCCTCTATACATCCCACCAGGGAACATGGGTGGACGAAAACGAAGTTTATCCTGGGAATGACGACATCGTGAAAAGTTGAAAGAGTATAATTTTAAATCTTTCTGATCGGATACATTCCCAGCCATTTATCGGGAAAAAAAACTAATGGGGTAGTCTATAGGGAGATAATGAGAACATAGTATTGGTAACGCAGTCATCAAGCTGCTCACAGAAAACCCCATTAGTGCAACGGAAGAGCGCTAAGCAGCGGGAAGGCATCACTGTTATATAGTATCAAGTCAGCCGCTTCTTAAAGGCCATAAGCTCTCTTACCGCTGACATGTAGCGGGAGATGGAGAAATCACCTAGAGGAAAATGCCTTTTAATCTAGCACACTTTCTGAGTCTTCAGTTACTTCCACAAGAGATCAGTACATTAGTGACAACATGTCAATATTCTATCGCTATAACAAACGCTACCGGAAAGTGGTTCTCACGCATGCGCTCTGTCCAGAAAAAAACTGTCTTATAAGACCACGGTCAATTGTAGTGAACATAGATCTTCCAGTTGACGGAGGGACAAGTGGATTTACTGGAGATGTCCAAATGGTTCCATTGATCACGCGAACTTAAATCAAATGGAGACTACAAGTCCCGCTTCCTTGGACGATATCGATTCTCTATGAGACATTAGAGTTCGTTAAAGCAATTGCCATCGGCTGCTATTGGGGAATGACGGTCGTTTTGTAAATATGGAAGTGGCCCGACCATATAGTTATACTGATGGTTAGGTTATTTGAAAAATTGTGGGTCACTCATTCACTTGAACTAAACGTTTGATGGATATATCGATGTGGATAGGTTGAGTGGATGGATAATACGGGGTTAGACCTTCTTGATTGGATAAATCGACTATCTACAAGGAGACTGGAGTACCCTTAAGACTAATATCGCCATGCAAATATAAGATCAAATCAAACTACTATCGAGGGCGTCGGAGATGGCACGTGGAGTTTCGCAAAGCTGCCGTAGATTGAAAAATTTCAATTCGCCATGTGTTCCATCGCGGACGTTGGATGAACTAGACTTACCGAAAGTGGATTTTGTTTTCGCGGACTTCCCAAATTAAAAGTAAAATGTGATGGGTGAATGCATTTTGGTTTTATTTGATGGCTAGTGGATGTTCACCTTACATCAAACCTGACAAGAGAGGTACGGTTATGAATATTCAAACCCGTACTTCAGGTTATGTTTATGGGAGTTCCTCAGGATTAACTCACACATCATAACCCATAAGCAGGTGTATCTGTATATTAACCAACCAAATTGCAGTCTTGTTGGTATTATTTAATTGCCTTCCATTGTTTAATTCAGGTCATACCGTCCAATGGACTTGATGTTGATCTGTCGGATTTTAATTCATCGTGAGAAATAGTATGGATGTCAAAGCATTTTGGTGGATCTTGCTTGGGATTCTTGTGTCTACTGCAGGTAAGAATTGCCTCACGTTGGTTTTGAATAGTTTCTGGTTATTAATTTACTACATGCATCTAGTCATCTTTGAAAAGATGATAGTTTATTTTATTTACACCTAGTAATAAGGGAGAAAAGTTAGGGTTTATCCGGACGTTCTCGTGATTCGATTAAACTCACAATGGCTTAGCTAATTCTAAACAGTTATATTTGTTGGTAAAATAATGTTAGTAGCTACCTAAAAACACTTCTCTGCTCGATTACATGTAAATGTGATTTATGGGGGCATATAGCAGTTAAGCTAGGGAAAATACCAGTTTCCTCCGATTTCTTATAATACTTTCAAAACTCTGAGCACAGATCCAATGAGTTCAATCAACTGTTCTAAGACACATCATTATAGCAATTGAATTAAACCAATGGTCAGTTGGTTGGTTGGTTGTTTGTTTTAGCTTATTGGCGCGTCCATTACCAATGTTCAGTCTTTTATTGATATATATTTAACTATAATTGCTTAAAAAAATGAGTAAAATCAGCCGTTTAGTAACACGGACATTTGTTTAACGAAATGGGGGAAAACAATTGTCAAATCTTACAATGGTCTTTAGAAGTTGAAAGTCCATAAGTAATTCTTCAAGTATGCGATGCACTGATATGTCGTCTACGTGATTTACGCGAAATGTGAAGTAAGATGTATAAAAATTCAGTGTCTAAAAATTATTTACAATTCTACATTTGTCTAAGGTAATCGAAGGTTGTCCCTTCACCACTTTCACTGTTGATAGGCTCGTTTAATTCTAACCGATTCCAGAAGCGGTCAGTGTCTTCTTGAAAATGATTTCGATTTGGAAATCATCTGACCATGTATGTTACAAATGTTGTTGGGTGTCGTTTTAATGCATTTTTGAATTCAAAACTGGTTAAAAGTTTGTCAAAAGTCAATAAAAATCCAAATTTTGAGATCCAGCAAAAAAGCTATACTATTATATTCGAGGTTTTTGAAACAACACATATACTCCTAAACATAATCTTAACTCCTCATTTTTTATTCGATCAGCTTTTATGTTTCCATATCTCAGATTTTAAGGTGCTATCAAGCAATTGAATTACAACACAAGTAAAGACACTTAACCCGCAAACAAACTCCATCAAACTCCATCAAATATAAATTTTCGATCGCATCACTGATATAGAGTTTGAAAATCGACAATCGGCTTTTTTCATATTCCGACGATATGGGACGTCATGTGGAACCAAAGTTTTAAAACAGACCATTATGAAAAGTGACACGCGACACCATCATTTTCTGATTCATATGTTCAAACTAAAACTTGATAGGGTATGTTTTCTTTGAGTTTTCAGCCGTTGAGTTTTTAGCCGTTGAGTTTTCAGCCATTTTTTCAGTGTTAATGACACTGCCTTGTTAAGGCAGAGTTTTTGGTGAAAAATATTCAATTTTCCTTGAAAAGAGATTGAATACGATGATTGCATTAAACTTTCATTCCCCGAGGAATTCTTAAGACGTGGAGTAATTTTCAAAGAGAATCCGTTCTCTCCCATTTAGTGCTTACAGATTGTTTAACGAAGGACCATTCAGACCGCTGTTAACTCACTTGAAGCAATGACAAATTCTATTCATGAAGGATTTCACGGTTAAATACGCAATCAACATGCCAGAGAGAATTTGCCAGAAAAGGCTTGTTAATGTAATGGAAAGTCTGAAGAGTTGTAAAATCCAAAATTGGGGAATAGAAAGCCAGAACCAAATAAGCGTGCTTGAGAACATCGCCCAGGAATCCCAGCAACCAGAATTGTACTTTGACCATCTTCAATATTCCTAACGAAATTAAGTTGGAAAGAAGATACAATCTTGTAACATAAGCCGAATTCAGTTGCCAAATTCGACACGTAATATTTGATAGGATAGCTGGTGGTTAAGAACTCGTGGTTATCTTTTGAAGATTTTTTTTTTCGTTCAAATTCATTTTCTGCCTTTGAATAGTGTTCGGGATATCCAAATGAAAGTTAAGACTCCCTTGGCCATATCTTTGTTTATCGATCTGACCGTCCATTTATAATTCCTGTAAAGTAAATGGCGAAAGTCCAACATTGACCAAGACATGAAATCAAATTCCTTGAGCTAAATTGACATTTGATTGCTGGTCTGTAATCGGAGTTCAATATACCGACTTCACTTTCTATCTGATGGATCCGAAATTGTCAGACAATCCCGTATTATCACGGATCTGCATTTACAGTTGGCAGACGTTTTTCTCCATTGTAAACCGATGCTTGTCTGATAGCGTGGATAAAGATTGATTCCATTAAGAGATTCGGCCATTTATTGTTGGTGAATTGCCAGGTTTTGAAGAGGACTAGATTTTGAGTTTTGATACATAGCATATTGTTTTCATTTCGAAATCGCCTATTAGTGGAACAGAAGCTATGCTAGCAACACACATTCTATATGACTCTCAAAAAGTTAGTGTAGTGATATTTGAACTGTAAATTAAATAAACAAAAAAAAAGACGAACGGGTCTATTTAATAAAATTATGCTTCGATTGGTATTCTTTTATCTCTTTTGGAACCGTTAAATATTTTCAATCACGTATCGCACATCGGCAGAATATTCTTGTCTAAAATCAGATACATAGTGTTTGGATATTGGTGGGTCCTTTTAAGTGTCCCATATCATAAACCATGACCGTAGTGACGCCAATATATTTTTACTTAAAAATAACCTCTATATATGCTTAGACTCGACATTTTGATAAATGTACCCTCCCTCCACACTAATTACGGGTTACAAAATTGAAGTCAAATCTGAAAAATCAAGTTTTAAATATTATGTAGACAATTACAAGACAAACATATTTTGCATAGTCACAGATGATGTCGACTAACGCTTTTAAACAGTGACAATAATCGCCCTCCAGCATTGCATGGCGTTTTTTTTAACTTTCAGCTTTTGACAAAATGTCGTAATTACGAAACATATCATTTTGATTTGAGGTGGGATAAGGAAATTAAATTAATTTTATTGTCCACCCTGAGGGAATTTAAATCCCACTAAAGTATAAGGTATTTTTCCATTTCAGGCGATTTTCTGCCTTAACGATCTATGTCATTTACAAAATTATTTACATTTTTTTTAACCAAAAGCTTTTTTCAGACAAAATCTTTAACTGTTTATACAGAATTTCTTGTGATGATTGACAGAGCTGCAAACACGTTTTCCACTGTGTAACCAATCAGATGGAATAACCTTACTATTAAAACTCGTTGTGCTTGTTTCAGTTGCTTCCTTTTACGGCTGCGATGAGTCCGCCCCCCAGAAAGCCATGCGATGTGTGGAGACCCTATTTCCCACAGCACAACAAGGAGGACCAATGGGCTATACCCTTGCCTGGGACTACCACAAGATGAGGGCTGCATGCATGTAAATTAAACTATTGTCTTTATATTCAATAAGATCATCAGTTCAAAGGCACCATGGTCTGCTGCAGACAACACGAATCTATAGTTTTGTAATTGCAAGGTCCAAGTTAAAGTGGCGTGAGCTGCCAAAATTCACACTTTTTTTCATAATTTCTGATCGCCACGACAGTAAAAAGCCTTGAAGGCCATCGATAAACTAAATGATTGGCGTTGGAATGAGGAAAATCCATACAGCATGTGGCCTGTACGAACCGAAATAGTGTTCGAAAAGTAAACAAAATTTAACTAACCTGGACGACCAATCGTTCATTCTGAGCCTAAGATAGTTCAAAACGATACCTTATCGTACATTTTCGAGACTAGAAGTACTAAAAAAACTTCTGAAATATACGTCTTGAGAAAACTTACCGATAATTTCAACATTCTGTTCTCACGTCCAAACATCAACATTTTGGCAGCTCGTGCCACTTTAAGAGACCAAATAAGATTGAACAATTACTGAGTGGACTTTTCACTCGATCGTCGTCTGTGGAAAATTTGCCAGGTATTAGCCGAAGGTTGGGGATTCCTTTGGATAAAGAAATAATCTTTAGTGTGGCGTAAAACATCAATCAACCAATACGGTTAATACGAGAAGAATGGATTTATGTACGTGAAGAGCCAGGTTTATTTATCCAATCTAATTTTGTCTTCAACACGAACAAATCTGAATGTGTTTAAAAGTGTTGTATTTCTGGTTACAGAGATGGGACTATTTCACTGTCGGTGTTCTGTGTCAAGTCTATAATGACCCAATGTGAGAATGACAAAGATCAAACATACGTTCTGAAGAAATACTTTGACACAGACAGAATGTACAATGGTCTACAATTACTCTGTGATCAACTTGAAGGTAGGCTTAATATACTTTTGATAACTAATTCTAGTATTAATTATAAGGGATAAAACTGTTGAGCTCCGTCGTGGTTCAAATTCCATTTTAAAAAAAAGGTTTGGTATCAACTGCTAAAATGAAAGAGATTGGCCTATTGTTTGAGCTCTGTGATAACAATGTTTGCCTCCATTTTCTAGTCATTGTATTTCGACGATATTTCAGATAATGGTTATACAAGAGCGATTTACTAAGCTGTGTTCATTGATACCTTCGTTTTAGAGCTGATGGTTATAATTACATCTTCAGTACACAGTTTGAAGCCAAGTAATTTAACGAACCTATGTGGGTATAAACGAAACTGATGCTACTATAATAGCTAAATATGTGAGAATTCAGGTTAAAGCTTTAAACGTTCAATTTCTTACGACGTTGTGAGTAAACCCGACAGTTTCAATATGGGTTGTCATACACGCTATTTTCCAGTAACCATGACAATTATTGCGATTTATCATTCTAATCTCACGATGTTTTTATTTGTTGAAGAATCCATAACTGTATCGACCTTAGGCATTTTCACCCCATTCCGTTCAGTCTAACAACTGATGACGATCAGTCAATCTAATATCAGAGGACATCAATTTATGGAGGGTACAACATTTGCTTCAGGCCATAAAGTAGACAGTGTTTTAACTATAAGCATTCCAGCAATCATTTATATCAATTTTCCTCAATACATGTGGTGCTTCGCTTATAATAGAGACAAACATTTGATGCGTTCCGGGTTAAAAATTTAACGCAGAATTCAGGAAGCTATGAGGGGTTTCTTTGTTGAACCAGAAAACGTACATTACGAAACAAAATGATAAATGATAAAGTAGCGAAAAACAACAGATTTTATGTACAAATTTTGATTTATATCAAAAATAAAACTGTGTAATTTAAAGGCAAATATTATACAAACAGTATAAAAAACATATATATTAAAAAGAATTACTTTTACAAGTTAAGAACTTACAGTTCCTAGAAATCTGTAATCCGATAACTTCAAAATGTTCACTGGTATAGCAGTATAGATCCGATGATCACATAAATCAAGAAAACGAAATCAGACTGGTAAATCCACAAAATATTATCTTGTAAGCACACTGGAAAATATCCAGAATAAAGCCTTGGTAGAACTCACAAATCAAATATATCACTGACAAATATTAAAGTAGGCCGAATATCATTCAAATAATACACAAGTTAAAGCTTCTAAGAAGGTTTACTGACAAAAATACGAACAAAGCGTCTTTGATAGACTCTCAGAATTTCCAGAACACTACGACTTACACACATCAGAATAAAACTCTGCATAGCTATATATGGTTGACATATTCAAGGTTCGAGAACGTCCCTTGGTTTTAGAAACACAGGGCTAATTGTAAACCGGTGAGCCGGCAAACAAACAATAGAGTTTGAGAAAGATATTTAACAAGAAACACAAAATATCCACATAAATAACCAAATAAGAAATAAAGACAAGCTATCAATAAACGTAATGGGTAAACAAAATCATCTCATATAGAATTGTTCCTTTTAACTACTGTCATCAATTCTATCTTAGATATGAAAGAAACAACTTTCAATTGCTTCACGTTAATGGAAAATTAAACTTGTTTTTACATGAGGACCGGCAATAAGTCAAAAGGAGGAAATGGAGTTCAGTTGATTAGTCGCATATCTTTGTCATCAATAGCACATCACGATCGGATGCCAAGGAAATAACCTTATTCT
This sequence comes from Lepidochitona cinerea, assembly GCA_963971465.1. Lineage (NCBI taxonomy): Eukaryota > Metazoa > Mollusca > Polyplacophora > Chitonida > Tonicellidae > Lepidochitona > Lepidochitona cinerea. The sequence continues at coordinate 36,980,844 of OZ020557.1, read as the reverse complement.
CTATAAAACTAAGTGCATTTAGTATTAAAAATATTTATTCGCCTCTATTACGTACCCCCTCTCCCAGTCACATTGATGGCTGAATTTAGCTCGGGGTGAGAACTAATATCGCTCATGTGTATAAGATTGTAATTTGTAATAACAATTGAATAGACATAGTAACAAACGTTTTAAGATTGTCTTTAAAAATCTCCCCTTATTACATGTATTTAATAAATTTACCCGTGTGATTGGCTCTCCACACTCATTGTGCAAAGTACCTTAAATCATAGTTGTAATCCTAGTAAAGCCCGAATGAATACATAAAACATATTACAAGCTCATTGTATTGTGGTAGGGGGCCTCCGTGGCTCAGTAGGTAGAGTGTTGGACGCTCAATCCGAACAGCCTTCCACCAATGGGTCGCGGGTTCGAATCCCACTCAGTCCAAAAAAAATTGGAAAATTTTCTGACTGGGTTTTCACTCGAACGATGGGGGATGGTTGCCAGTTACCAGCGGAAGGTCGTGGGTTTCCTCCGGGCAAAGAGCCCGGTTTCCTCCCACAATAAAACTGGCAACGCCGCCATATAAGTGAAATAATCTTGGGCGCGGCGTAAAACACCAATCAATCAATCATTGTATTGTGATATTTCAGTGTACAACCCAATTGTCTGTGTTTCTTTATTGTTTCTATTACAACCTTTATTAAAAGACAAATTTCGTTTCATAACCAGGCTTCTCGCTGTTAGACCAGCCCCGATAGCTCAGTCGCTAGAGCGTCCGCTTCAGGCCCGGGAGATCCGGTTTCAAGCCCGGGTCGAGTCAGACCAAAGACTTTAACAGTGGTAGCTGTTACTGCTTCGCTTGGCGCTCAGCAATAGGAGCTAGAGCAGCGACTGGTTGGCCCGGTGTCAGTATACTGGGTGAGGGGGCTTGCTGGTTGTCTTCGGCAAGTCGTCTCGGTGAGACAGCACCTAAAACAGCGGTGGAAATCCGCCCTGTCACAAGGAGACAACGTCTTCATATAACCGAAATACTGTTGAGCAGGACGTAAAACCCCAATCACTCACTCACTCACTCTCGCTGTTAGACTATGTTGAAGGGAAAGAACATTTTAACCTTAAATTAGTTTAGATGGAAAGAGCAGAGTTCATATCGTCTGAACAGTTTATTGAAATTTGAATGTGTCGTTATACTGTAGCACTGACCTACATATTCCGAACCAATCTTTTCATTTTAAGTTTGTTGCCATGTTTTTTTTACATAAATTTACCGCCATAGATTAGAGAGCGGTAAAATACATCATTATTGATCTAAAAATATGTGGTCCAACATCAAGCGATCTTAAAGTTGAGAAAATGTCAACCCAGGCAAGCAACTGAAAGGACATACTTCTTTCTTTTTTTTTTTTTTTTTAAGCTTGAGAGTCACTTGAGGCCATAAACATGGAATCTTTTCAACAATTCGATGGTTGTTATCGCATTTAAACCGTTTGTATTTCTAGAATTTTCCTTTCTTTTATAAGACGAACACAACGGTTTAGGCACACTTTTATCATACAAAAAAAAACAGAGCACTGTGAGTCGGAACATTGATAGTTTTATTTAAACAATCGTAGTATAGGATTCTAACAAAAATCTTCCTTTTTGAAAAAGATCCAAAAGATAAATATCAGTTTGTTTGTTGTTCGTTTGTGCTTGTGAACGCAGAGATTAAAAGTAATAGTTGATCCAACTGATCACTAAACAGTAAAAATCAAGTTGATCTTCAAACTAGTTATGTTAGTCTGTAATATTGCAAGACAAAACATTTCAACATTACCTTTCCGTGTAGGTGTGGGTGTTTTTGCGATCTTTCGGTCTTGTATGAAAATAATAAGTTTCAAACTTGGAAAGTCAGAATAATGAATCAATATTGGACGCAAAGATAAGCAAGAAACACAAAAAGTGCAATATCTTTGAACGCCTTCTGATCGTCGATTTATTCCCCGAAAACCTAATCTGTATATGCAAGGTTAGATAATATCGACTCATACTTCATTATATCCCAGATGAAATACTATTATTGGCAAATGCAAGAGGTTTCCAGGGTTATTTTGGTTTTTACGCCAGTTATTCTCTAAGAATACTGGCGCCGTGGAACGAAAAATCTCCTGTTCGTTGGGATTTTAAAAAGAAAAATACGTATGAAGAGTGATGTCTTCTATGGGGAAAAACTCCTAATTCCGTTTGTATGTCAAACGGGATGAGGCATTAGTTTGGAAAAATAATCTACCCATTCAGTTAATCCTTTAGAAAATATTGCATATCAGTCTCTTATAAAGGACACATCACCTTAGTTTACGTTGTGTTTTCGGCGGCCTTTAGAAAGGAAGTTCGTACAAATGTGTGCTATTCGACTGTTGTTTTTAGAAATATAATGTTTATAAATGACTATTTGTTTAAAGCATGCTTTACATTTAAGATCGTTTATTTGATTCCCATTTCAGAGGCCCGACAATATATGCCATGTATGCAATCTCAACTACAAGGCTTTATGAGATGTGCTGAAGACAAACTGGGTGTGTTTGAAGAGAGAACTAAAGCAGCAGGAGCAGACGTGGACAAACTTGTGGCAGCAAGTTGCAGGTATCTATCAGAGTGTTTCTTTTTTCCATCGACCAATCGAAGTCAGAATTGCTTATAGATAACATTTTTTAACATTTGAATCGAAATTGATTGATTGGTGTTTTACACCGCAAGATTATTTCACTTATATGGCTGCATTGCCAGGTTTAGTGGGTGAAAACCTGGTTCATTGCCCGGGGGAAACCCCCGACCTTCGGCGAGTACCCGCGCCGCATAGATGGAAGTCTGTGTGGGTCTGAAGGAATGTCCCTATAACCAAAGAGAGTTAATTGACAAGAGTGGTCACTTCGTCCAATCAGCATTGCCGGCATGTTCTTCTGGTCCCCTAGCGGAAGGGTGTTCCGACTGTACACGATTCGACTGTAGGGAGCCCCCTACAGAAAGGAGGTTCCTGATAATCGAATCGTGTCAGTTAAAATTCAACAAGGCGCGGACGAAGTGACCACTCTTGTCAATCTACTCTCTTTGCTATAACCCACTGGACCACCTAGTCTCCGACGAGAAAAGATTGTTAGTTCTCAGTTTGTATTAGTTTACAATTAAAATATATTTTTTGTTTTCTCCTTTTTCAGCTTTATGAATACTGTTTATGGTTGTCAAACAACGGCTGTACGACGTCACTGTGGAGAATTTCCTGCCAAGTTTATCATGAACATTATGGACGGCTTCCGGCCGCCATCTTGCCAAATCAGTGGTGCTTCCGGAAGTTATACAAACGGAATTCTGGGAATTAAATTACTCGTGTTATTGGCTCTTCCATCGACAATGCTTTCTTACATTTTATGACGTCGTGTGAACTTTTTGTTTTACAAACAAAAGATGCGTATTTTATTTCATGGGATAAAGCAAAATAATTCAAGTTAACCGCTTGCTCTGGTCACAATTTTAACTTTCGTACCGTTTTGTTTCTGAACAAAACTGTTTTGATGATGAGTGACCAGCATCTTACTTAATCATTCTGTGTGATACATTTCCATTCCAAGACATTCCCGGACCAAGAGACTAACTCTACTTGTATGCTGACCACAACTTCTAACTTACTCTTGTTCAGTTATTCATTACACAATGACAAAGATAAGGGTGCCCAGCCATACATGTATATGTATGGTATATTTGTCAATACATTGTGGTTAGATATCAGTGGAATAACAATGGTGCTCTGTGATTTTTTTAGCAAAATATAAGTGATTTGTGGAGGGAATGGCCAAGATTTCAACATATAAAGATATTAAGATGTGTGCTTTTTTAATTGATGCTTTAAACGTGCCCGCTCGTGAATTTGTTTCTTTACTTTGAAAGGCATTGTAAACAGACAAGAAATTTTAATTAATCTTCATGAAATTCTTCCTACATGTATCCGCTATTTTCTACTTGTACAACATATGCTTTTATCTGAATGGCGTGCAAACAAAGTCTCAAGTAACTTTTTGTGTTATACTAACTATACACAAAGTAAAAAAGTTAAGCACACCCTGGAAAGTCTGCACCGACCGATACAATCATTGGTGTAGGGAGATTGTTGGCAAACTGATGTCGCAGAAACGATTATGATCATAAAGGGCAACATTCTCGCGATAAGAAGTCACCATTATTGGCAATAAGATATACAATTTATTCCGGATATCGTTAGCCAAATTAAAAGTGTATTTCAACAAAATAAAAAAGATGCTTGTTAGTATGAAACTATATGAGTCCATGTGGCTTCACAGGGCGAACATATTGAAGTAAAAATGTCACTTTGAGTGTGTAGAACACAACCCTAGAGCAGAAGGTCAATAGCGCGTATTAGCCTCCATTAGCTTCCAGCCTGCGTTTCATCCCTCCAGTGAGACGTCGGATCTGTTGAAATTAAGATACACTTTTGATTTGGGTAACAATATTCTGAATAAATTGTTTAGCTTATTGCCATTAATGGTGATTTCTTATCTGCAACATCAGTTTGCCAACAATCTCCCTACACCAGTGATTTTATCGATCGGTGCAGACTTTCCAGGGGGTGCTTAACTTTTGTCTTTGTGTATATAACATATCAATCGAAATATTTGGCTAATACTGCTTAAAGTGTGTCTCCCAAGTGAAACCGTCTCATGGCTGTCTCTTGCTGTGTCCAATTAAGACTGGTGACTTTTACTTTTTGGGTACGATAGAATTAAAGGAAAGCAAAACATACCAAAGATCAACAGGTCTTTGGTCTCTTTTGCATTCCCTTAATTCTGAACAAATACGTCAACAGTTATAGTATCCAGTTTAAGCCAATGTAAATTTCCTCATACCGATCACAATGTCATACAGATCACTTGGAACATTTTGGTCGAGAGTTGCTTTATACAAATTTTATAGTGCCAAAATAAAGGGAACAAGTCGTTGAAACAAAATTAGCTAACTCTGTCAAGCCACGGGTATATACGCTAAGCTTGTTTTAATAAGCAACAAATACAAAATGCTTCAATCCGTTTTGATTTACACTGTACTTCAAACGTTCAACTTCTCTAGTCAATTGTAATTTATGAAAAACATCGCAGCTTTGGTAGCTCATGTTACTCTTATCATCACAGAGCAGTTTTTGGCACAAAGCTTACATTGAGCGACATTATCGTGGGTTTATTACCTTTACCCAGAAAGCATTATGTATTTCGTGCCTTTGGAAGGGAAAATTGATCTAAAATGAAACTTTGACTAATTGTTCTTTAAATTTCTACTATAAAGTTTAGACACATTTCGGCTTCTCAAAAAATCTCAAAAAGATTATCTTATCTTTGAAGTAAAGCCGTATTTGTCGTGATGTTCTTGTATACTTTTACATTACCTTTATCAATTGGACCAATAAACCCACTTAATTTCTTATTATATAGCTCCGTCATTGTCAAAAGAAAAACCAGCGCACTGTGGACGCTTGCTTGCTTGAGTTGGTTTTTGTGGCGTGTGCAACTCCCCTGAAGGGGCAGGTTATGTACGCCAACGCACTGTGGACGGCACTTGTTTAAATGCCTTTACGGTGAAGTGTTAGTGGCGACAACCTGTTCTGTATTCTGTCTCGATGATTGTTATAGATTTGTTTCATAAATAGGTTTATAAAACCAAATGAGTTTTTATTCGTAAAAAAGCTTACAAAGCAAAATGTTTTTTTGTTTTTTTTTTATTTTCCAATTTTATACGTCGCTTTTTATCCTAATCGCTTTGAGCTTCGGTTTTAAATCATTTGCATTCTTCCTGGAAGGTTGACAAATTCTGCGCTACGACCTACATGTATCTGTGTTCAGTTTTATTGTATGTGTTGAAAAGGGAGAATATAAATTTCTATCATTTTTGGAATTGTTATACTTATTATATTTTAAGTTTTTTTCTGTAGTTTAAGAAATATTTCTATTGTTTGGCGTATTCAAAAAACATGGAAAACTACTGTATGATTAATGATATCTTACGGGCAGGTGTAATTATGACGTCGATCTCCTCTTAATATCATGTTCAGGCATGCGAAAATCTTGTTTATGGTCGTAAGCGAAATATGTTGCTTTTTTCATTTTTTCTTCTGGACATCTGCAATTGAACCTTTGCTTAAACTTATTATCAGAATGGATAACTTGCTAAATAAAGGAATATTGCAAACATCGTTATGTAGTATCAAAGTTCTGTGCTTCGAGTGTTTATTAACCACCAGTCTGACGTCATAATTTCACCCGACCTTTAAATAATTCAAAGCTTGTTTTTTAAAAGTGATTACTCAAAACATGTACGGCTAACAAATATATATATTTATGATCACTAAAACACACGGGCACAGGGAAAATCTTCTTGTCTAAAATAACCATGGGGACAAACACGTTTCTAATTGTGTCAAAAAGAGGTATATCATTTAGACCTTTATACACCAGAAATTGTTGTAAAATAATTGATATAGCGGTTAAAAAAAGGTTTAATATATTTTAGCCAAAGTATACATTTTAAGTGAAAAGTCAATTTAAAACACATTTTCCTCGACTCTCACACTTAGACAGTAAATAACGTCATCTTTTGAAATCCGTCTTTGGAATACGATTGAAAAGCACACCTAGAAATAAAGAAGTGGGATGTTACAAGAAAAAGGCGCTGATCCGATAATTAGACTAATAAAAACAGAGACTGTTTTCTTACACAAACATACACTGTTAACCGAGTTATCTTTTAAATCAGCTACAATGTATCACCGACACCGAGAAAAGACGAAGTAATATCTTAGCAAATCTCACCTTCTCTAGCCAAGTTAAAACCCCACTCCGTGTTCTACCTTGGCGGACTACTCCACTCAAACCCGTAAATCGAACAGCGCCTTTTGACTGGATGCGAGTAAAACTTCTCGCAGCTAATCAAAACCTCGGGCACTTACACTGAAAAGAACGTAATGACGGCTGAATTCACCTTGAACTTTTGTGTAACTAGTGCTGATTGGCCAAGACTCTGTAAGTATAGGGTGCTGTTTGATTTACGGGTTGGAGTGGGGTAGTCCGCCAAGGTAAAACACGAAATGGGGACTTGCATATTTTAACTTGGCTTGCGAAGATGAGCAAATCTACTATGTCCGATATAGACACTTGTCAATCATTTTCCACTAACTGGCATTGGATAAACCAAACACAATACTCAGTCTACTTCCAAGACACAATAAGAACATACGCCAAGATCAAATTACATATATCACGGGCCTTTTATAGTTTAGATTGATTGATTAGAGTTTAACGCCGTGCTCAAGATTATTTCTCTTTTAAAAGAAATTAAATTATCATACTTTTTTACATCAAAAATACAATGGAACAGAAAAATGACAGAAAATGGTAAAACACTGTGTAAATCTTTTTTCGGAGATTAAAAACAAGAAATATCACAATTATCTCCAATGTAGCAACAATAAACAACTTATATAAATAACAATTTTTATAATATACAAATTTGTAAATGTGTATTTATGTTCTGATAGAGTAATTTTAGCAACAGATATGTTGTTCAGGTTAGTCGCCTTTTACGATCAAGCTTGCCTGGGAACTGTGAGCCAATTCTTATCACCCGGAACCCACACGGGGACCCAAGGATTAGTCGCCTTTTACGATCAACCACCTTGGGAAGGCTGAGGGTCTATTCTTATCTCCCCGGAACACACACGGGTGTTTATAGTTTAGAAAAAAAATTGTTACCATTTTTGCATTAATCTTTTAGACTAATCTGTAGTTAAAAACCTCTATATCTGCCTGTGTTGATAAGTATGTGAATATTAACTCGGAACTTTGTCACCATATGTCTCAGATTTAAGGATCTTTTATTTTTTTTCCAAAAACTCCAAGAAAATTATTCAATCATACAGAAAGTTTCCTTGGTATGTTAAGTATGGCGCAGATAAAAGTTATTCATCTTTAGAGAAATGAATTAGAAAGTCAATGAATTTTATGATCATCTTAAGTCAGTTTGATTTGAATGCTAGAAGGCTTTTGGTCGAACCAGGGGCCTGTTTCACCAAGCGGCGTAGATGTATTTTTTGCGTAACTTTCATACTAGCGTATCTTTACAGTATGGGTTGCTAAGGCATTTACGTAAAAACTTACACTATGCCGCTTTGTGAAACAGAGTCCAGATCCGTTAAGATGGACAGAAGAATTTTTCTGGTTTATAATTTGCCTTCTTTGTCCAAAGTATCGGGAGATTGCACGTCGGACTTAGGTAGACAGATTTGATGGCCACGTATCGAAACATGTCAGCTGTGGGTGTCAGTCACATAAAGCATTCTTGTTTTAATACATTGATGAACTTCCTGGCGGAGAAACGCTCACCGTCCAATAACATTTTTCCTTTACAATAAAGTTTCTGACTTGTTACATTAACCATTGCTTGTATATGCTGGTTGAGCTATAATCTTTTTTAAAAAAATAGTTTTGTCGTGACATTAATGCAAGATAAAAGCCGAATCTTAAAAGTTATCATAAAATAACCAGCAGGTATTTTGTGATAGCGAAAAACCCAATTGATGTGATTTGCGTTATATCGCGTCTTAATGGTGGAGGTTCCTAAGTAAAGACCAGCGTTGTTAAAGGAGGGGAAATCTCTAGAAATACATAGGGATTATCGTCGATAACAAACTTCAAAGTACTTAAAACATTTCACGTCAATTACCTCCAGTGACCCTCAAGCTAATAAAAACAGACAGAAGTATGTCCTTTCAGTGGCTTATCTGTGTAGCCATTTTTCCGTTTTAGGATGACGTGATGTTGGTATAGCTATTTTTAGATCAATATTGACGTATTTTTACCGCTCTCTAATGTATAAGGGTAGATTTAGGTCCAAAAAAACATGGCGACAAACTTGAAGTGGGAAGATTGTCTCAGAATATATAGGTCAGTATGCAACCGCGCGCCATTACTTAGCCAGCCATTGGCTAAATTGCATCACATGACTACTCTATAACGCACTTAAATTTTTATTCAACAATAATTGGATAAAACTAATGAAAAAATGGTGGCGGCCTTGTGAATGGCATATGGAGCCTATTCTCTATTGTAACGCCACCTTCAAATTTCAATTATTCACTAACGAGGGGATAAAACATACATTGGACAGTTGTTTTGGACTAAATGAACTCTACTCTTTCCATCTAAACTAGTCTAAAGCTTAGATTTTCTTTCCCTTTAAAGGATTTATAAACATGATTTAAAGCTGGTTTGTGTTTGTTTATGGACTAAATGTAAATTTGAAAAACATCAGTTGAAACGAAACAACCTTTGCGTTAGTTCCCTGGTAGTGTAAAGGAGTAGGTAATTGATGTCAACAACATAAAGCTCTACATTAGTTCGTGTTACTTCATCTAGATCAAAACTAAATACAATTACGCACAAGAGCAGTAATTGCTTTCAATAACAATAATGACAGATGTATAAAAGTGACAATTTAGAAATCCATCGCATGAAACTGTAAAGTCTACAAATTGTCAGTCAAACAGCCATCGTTCTTTCTAATACCTGGGCATTTGATTTCCAACTATTGTATTTTGACAGGTATCTTAGTCCACTTAAACTAAGATGTTTCCTGTATTGATGCTCCAACCATCGAGTGGGTCGAATGTCAGGAAACGTTCATGAAGAGTGGCAATTAGTACACTAGTACATTATAACAGATTTATTGACTAGCGATTGGTTATTTAATGACGAGTCCTAGCTAGTTTTCTTTACACTTTTACCTGACCGACAAGTTGAAGGGTGAATGTAATTCCGCTCCACTGCTTGCTTACATTTATACGGCGACAGATGAAGCGGAATCAATTTGTAGAACCGCGTATAGATTGACATGGAATCAAAATGGTTATTCAAGAGAAAATATCGATCCAGTTGTATTAATGAACTGTATTTACACTGACTGGCATATGTGTATGACTAGATGTACACTCAGAAACAGATGGTAAGTTCCACTAAATTTGTTTTCTGTACTTCTATCGATGCAACAAACATATCCATTTCACATCTCTTTGGCTGCCCAGTAAAACTTTTATCTCACCTTAAAGGCATATGATTTCAATTGCAAACAGCTATCAACTACATGTAAATCTATCAACACGTTTGTATTAAAGGGACATGAGCTGCCAAAATGTTGATATTTTGACGTTAAAACTGAATGTTGAAATTATTGGCTATTTTTCTCAAGACGTATAATTCAGAAGCTTTTTAGTGCTTCTAGTCTCGAGAATGTACGATAAAGTATTGTTTTGAACTAACTTTGGCTTAGAATGAATGAATGGTCGTCCCGGCTGTTTAAATTTTGTTTACTTTTCGAACACATTTTCGGTTCGTACAGGCCACATACTGTATGGATTTTCCTCATTCCATCGCCAATCATTTAGTTTATCGATAGCCTTCAAAGCCTCTTGTTGTCGTGACGATCAGAAATTAGGAAAAAAGTGTGAATTTTGGCAGCTCATGCCACTTTAAATTTAGTTCAGTATTCTATATGTTAAGAATAGTTGCTCGCAAATCTACGGAAGAAACAACAATCGGTTGACGTTGTTAACAAAAACAACAGACAAAAATACAGCTGACACAAGACAACGTAATGGTATTATTGTTCGAGATTTCCCAGACATGTCATCACTTATCTGAACAAGTCGCTTAATAGGGGTGCCTAAAGGGCTTAATTTGACCACAGTATTCGCTAAGCAGCAATCAAACTGCGTAGAGCAAATCCTATTAGTGTTAAGGAAAAGCTCTTAGCGACAGCGAAGGCATCACGGTTGTATGGTATCATATCATCCACTTCTTAAGGCATTATTGAAACCTCTAGTACCACTGAACTGCTGAACTGTTACTGCTGAACTGCAGAGAATAGTAAGAAATCTTCTTGAGGGAAGGGGGTTATATTTACTCAGGTAAATCGTCAGCAAAGGCGGTGGAATTTTACCTTAAAGTGCTTCTGGAAGTCTCACAGACATAGTCTACCAGAAAAACTCATAAAACAACCGACAATATTACAAAGAACAGAAAGTTTCCAGTTGACGGAAAGACAAGTGAACATACTGGAGATGACCAAGATGTCCCATTAATCATACGTACATAAATCTAATGGGAATATACACGAGCCCGATTCCTTCGTCAACTTACTTACTAGAATTGAAAGAGTTTGTAGAAACTATTACCATCGACTGGTCTACAGCTGCCATTTCTCTACTAAATAACTGTTATTTTGTAAATATTGAAGTTACACCTATGCTAGGTTATTGAAACGAGTTTGTGTACCACACATTAAGACTTTGTCGGTTCTCTGATGACTTGAACTATAATCGTAAATGTTTGACGCGGTAACCGTATTTAGGTACTTTAAAAAGGCCAAGACATTGATGATTTGATTGGATGGACAATACAGGGATAGATCTTGCTGGTTGGATAAATAAATTGATGCTCGAGTATAACCTAGGAAAAACTACCACCTACGGCGTTTAAAATGTTGAGTGGAGTTAACGAGCACTTGAATGATCAGTCCAGTACGTGCTATATTCGCCAAGTTTAGCAAGATATATATTTTCTATTCGTCACGTTTTCTATACCGGACGTCAGATCTGGAATAGGAATTAACGAACGGATTTGACTAACACGGATGAGATAAGGAATTCCAAAGGGACCTCAATGTTATTGATTCTCGTTTTCTAAAGTGCTCTGGAAAATTCGATCAGGTTCACGTTTTTGTGTCTTGGTTTACACGATGGTTTGATGGTTTATGACTTACCTTTTAGATTTACAGTTGAGAACATTCTTGAGAAGTTGAGAAGTCTTTACTTTAAGTTATAGATTGCTGAAAACTTCAAAAATCACTTGGTGTCGCCAATCCCTGTCAGCTGGTACCACTCGACTGATGTGTGACCCAGGGTCAAGTAGTGTAGATGTTTCGTCAAACACCAAAACAAACATATAAACCCAAAAATGGACACAATTAAAGTGGCATGAGCTGCCAAAAATGTTGATATTTTAACGTTAAAACAGAATGTTGAAATTATTGGCTATTTTTCTCAAGGCGTATAATTCAGAAGCTTTTTGGCGCTTCCAGTCTAAAAAATGTACGATACAGTATTGTTTTGAACAAACTTTGGTTTAGAATGAATGAATGGTCGTCCCGGTTATTTAAATTTTGTTTACTTTTCGAACACGTTTTCGTTTTGTACAGGCCACATACTGTATGGATTTTCCTCATCCCAACGCCAATCATTTAGTATTCCGATGGCCTCCAAAGCCTCTTACTATTGTGACGATCAGAAATTATGAAAAAAGTGTGAATTTTGGCAGCTCATGCCACAGTACTTACTACAGAAACAAAATATCGTGCGTTGAAAACATGGCCGCATTTAAACTTTTTGTGATTACGATTATAAAGAAAAGTTGATGAAGACGGTAAATCATTTTATGTGTTATGCCTTTTTAAGAGTTATGTATACTATTACTTCATATGTTTAATAAATGTTGAGGCAGAGTTGTTTTCCATTAAACATCCAATCTAGCACATTTGAGCTTGTCTAAGACGGATGCGTTTACGGCTAAAGCAGCCTCAAGAACATGCCACTGAAGAGCTTCTGCTTCTTGATTTTTTTGGTGATAGATTATAAGCCATTCCCCCAATGAGGTGAGGAAATGTACGGCCACTCTCTGATTCGATCTGTTTTAATTGTAATCCATTCAACTCCATCAGTAAAACGATTCGAAAGATAAGAAGACGCAATGCTTTTGTAACAAAAAAGAAAGAAAGCAAATTGTGCCAATGTCTTCAAGACAATGCTTAATAACCAAGGAAATGAGCAGGTCACATAATATACCAATATTGTGTGTTAGACATATTGATTTCTTTGCCCATCAGAAGAAATTGTGAACAATAAAGAAATATTCATTATAATCTTCCATCAACAAACCTGAATGACAGAATATTTATAAAATTTAAAAAATCTATATTTGTCCAAAAAGCATATCAATATGTCCATAGTTTTCAAACACAGATTAATGAGAAATAATTAAGACATCCCAGACTTTTGTGAACAAAACGAGCTTTCGACATCTGTGGTTTTCAAATGCAATGATAAAGACACCGGCATCCGTATTGAAAGCTCGTGTTGTTCACAAATATCTACTTCGTGGTGATGACTTAATTATTTCTCATCATTATTATTATTATGATATTAAAAAATGAGAAACATTAGCATGATACATCCTCGACTAAAAAACTTATTTTATTACTGTTAAGATGCCACAGTTCAGTCTTTGGTTTTGAAAACTTCCTGAACATATTGGAAATACAGTATCAAATCCCAGTGGCCTAGTCAATTCTTAAACGTATGCCAAGATAAGATCGCCCATATTTAGACCAATGATTGATTGATTGATGTTCTACCTCGCACTCAAGATTATTTCAATTATACGGGGGGGGGGGGGGGGGGGTTGCTGGGCTTAGTGCGAGAGAACACTGGGTTCTTTGCTTGGATGGAACCTCCGACCTTTAGTGAGTACCTACTACCTAACGACTCTTCCACGTAGGCCGATCGAATAAAAAAATCCTCTCAATATTTTTTCTTTCGACTTTTGAACCCACGCCGCATCGATAGAAGGCTATGTTGGATTTTCTTTTTGAATATAAATTACCATTTTGGAGGGCAAACATTAAAGCAAAATGCCAGAGTGAGCAGATTTTTTAATCATTGTTTATTTTAACTCACCACTAGCCGAAGTGTTCTGGGTTTATTGTACCAAGCTAAATCCTTGTGAATGAACATTGATGTGTGATTTTCGGATACAGTTATAACTCATCTTCATTGGTCTCGTATTTTAAATTAAAGTGGCATGAGCTGCCAAAATCCACATTTTGTTCATAATTTCTGATCGTCACGACAGTAAGAGACTTTAAAGGTCATAGCAAAACTTAATGAGTGGCGTTGGAATGAGAAAAATCCATACAGTTTGTGGTCTATACGAACCGGAATAGTGTTCGAAAGCAAACAAAATTTAAATAACCGGGACGACCATTCATTCATTCTAAGCCAAAGTTAGTTCAAAACAACACTTTATCGTACATTCTCGAGACTAGAAGCACCAAAAAGCTTCTGAATTATACGTCTTGAGAGAAATAGGCGATAATTTCAACATTCTGTTTAACGCCAAACTATCAACATTTTGGCAGCTTATGCCACTTTAAAGCAAAATGCCAGTGAGCAGATTTTTTAATCATTGTTTATTTTAACTCACCACTAGCCGAAGTGTTCTGGGTTTATTGTACCAAGCTAAATCCTTGTGTATGAACATTGGTGTTTGATTTTCGGTTACAGTTATAACTCATCTATTGGTCTCGTATATTATTTCAGCCAACCCCTCATAAGAGACATGTTTAGTGAATCTGCATTTGGATGTCTCTTCACTCCCATGGGCACCAGCCACGGTAATACTTTTTCCTAAGAGCATAAAGTTCCATTTACAGCCCTCAGGGCACCTCTTTGGAACTGTTCGGTTTGTTATAACCGAACATTATTTTATGCTTTATTCGGGACGTTCACTTACCTATATAGACCAGCTATTTAAGAATTTTCACGGAGAAGATCGGTATAGAGAGAAAAGTCATGTTCAGCATTACACGTTGACAAAAATGGACAGTCCTTTTGCAGTTATTAGCAATGCGCGTTCACAATAAATGACATCTTTAGTAAAACATAAACATTTACACAAAGTAGTTGGATGGTTGTATGTATGTTGATTCTGGTACAAGGTAATCTGAACAAGTCGCTTATCGGGGATGCCAATAGAGATATAATCGGAACATAATGCACGTTAAGTGGCCATCAAACTGCTCAGAGCAAATCCAATTACTGTAATAGAAAAGTGCTCAGCTGTTGGAAGGCTTCAATGTTATATGGTACATGTACCAAGCCTTAAGGCTTAAAATTCGCAAACCACTGACATACATGTGGATGCAGAAATTATGCAGAGTAAATGTCTTTTTACCGCTGACACATTCTGAGTTTTCAGTGACTTCCATTAAAGCTCAGTACATTAGGAACAACCTGCCAGTATTTGATCACGCCAGCAAACATTGCCGGAAAGTGATTCTGCTTTAGAAGCTCCACACACGCACTTCCAGGAAAATTGTCTTATAAAAACACTTGCAAAACTTTAGTGAACAGAAATCTACACACGATACAAGTGGATTTACTGGATGTTCTTATGGTCCAGAAGGTCTGGTCGTTAAATCAAATTAGATGAAATAGGGGATTAAAAATCCCCGTTTCCTTTGACGATATCGATTCTCCATTAAAATTCAAAGAGTTCGTTAACACCATTGCCGTCGGCTGCTATTTTGGTAAAAGACAGAGGTTTTATAAACACTGCTGTGGCCCCACAATACAGTTATGCTGAAGGTTGATATGCAGAATGTTGTACAGCAGACATTAAGACCTTGTAGGTTCACTGTTGAACTGGAATCGTAAATGTTTGAAGGATAGAGTGTGGTCATCATCTTTATCGTTGCTGCTTTGATGCAACAAGATGTGAATAGGTTGAGTGGATGGATAATATGATGCTATGCTTTTAATTAATGGATAGTGGAGTACCCTTAAGACTAATTTTGTGGGACAAATGTATGATCAAATCAAAACCATCGAGGCTCTCAGTAATGACACGAAGAGAAGGCCAGTTAAAACTGAGCTGTACGTGACCTAATAGAAAGGCCCACAAAGGTTGAAAATTTCAAATTCTTCTTTCGCAGGCGTTGGCTGCATTAGAATAAGCAAACTTGGATTTTGCTTTCACTGATGGGATAAGAGAATTCTCGGTTGTAAGTTCACTATGATGGATGCATGTATCTTGACTCTAGTTGATCGGGTTCTGGGTGTGCAGCCTATACCAATTTGACAAGATAGGAAGACGAAGGTCACGCGGCTCGAGAATACGGGCCTGCTCTATTAGGCCAAAATCGCGCGAGATAAGCAACATCTCGCACTTTGTTAATCTCGTTTTATCAACAAACAAAAAAAAAACACGCACGGCTCGAGATTAAGAAACACTCGGTTTTTGCTAGTATCAAGACTTTTTAAAATTAAATCGCGCGGTCTCCTCGAGAGATTACCAAATACTGCGGGTTTTTTAATCTCAAGCCGCGTGTTTTACTAAACGCGCGGCACGAGATCATGAAAGCACGCCGTTAGGGCCGATGTCGTGATCTTTTTGTGAAAACCGTGCGTTCTGTTACGAAAACTCGCGAAAATGGCAAAAACTGCGCGTTTCTTACTCCTGGGCAGCGTATGTTTTAAATTGGAAAACAGGCCACCCGAGAATTTGAGCCTAAATAGCGCACTCTCCAGTTCTAGAGTCGCGTATTTGATACGGAAAGGCACACGGACGCGAATGGCCCCACCCGTCTTCCTTAGATATCATACGCATGTAACAATTATGCCAAGAGAAGTACGAGTTTTCTTCCATGTTTTTTATTCCTTCAGGCATCTGATGACGTTGGGTTTAATCAATTATTCTGAGACAAATTATCGATCTATTCTAACCGCAATCGATTCATCTCTTTCAAAAGCGACATCGTCTATGTTTAACAGATCGGGACAAAAACTTGTGATAAGCTGTTGGGACGTTAAAATAATGCTTTCGAAGTATATAGAAGGACACAGAGAAAAGGGTAGTCCGGGTTTCTGAATCCAAAATTACTGTTTTTTTTTATACTGACGGCCGTATTTTGGAGTCAGGGTTCACTGCAATCAAAAAGCCGGAGTTGGCTGCCCGCTCAGAAGCGGGCAGTATGTGGTCAGATTTGGACAAAGAAATGGCAATATAACCTACTCAGATCGTGTCTAAACGCTCATAATCACGTTCATTGATAATTTCGCTATTTACCAGTGTGTGATATGGACGAGCAGGATCAAACTCTCCGCCATTGATGGCGTAATACTATTTAGCGGTTTTTCAGTTTTTAAACGTTAAGTTCACTTTACAAAAGGCTAAATTATTAATGAATGTTGTGCTGACACTATTTGAGTTAGTTATGTTGTTATTTACTTTCTAAATCTGACCGCAAACTGCCCGATCAGAAGCGTGCAGCCAACTCCGACTTTTTGATTGCAATGATCCCTGACTCCAAAATACGACCGTCAGTATAAAAAATGGTAATTTTGGAGTCAGAAACCCGGACTAGGAAAAGGGTATAAATTACATTCGTGTGGAAAAGAAGTCAACCTTCACCACTCTTTGCTTGTTTAAGCCAGTCAAAGGTTCTCCCTTTAATACTTTCATATTTGGCGGACTCATTTGATTCTAACAGGGCGTCAATCAGCAACCAACAGTTGTTGAATATGCAGACCATAGTATCTAGAAAGATTGTATGATGTCTTAGACGCATTGATTTATTTGTGGACTTAAAAGGTCGATGATATCCCCAAATGTGGTCCATCAGGAAAACATCAATACAACATTTTCGATCTAAGCATACTTATTCCTCAAGATTTTCAAATATATCTAGAGGGTTTTGCAACAAAGAAGAAGACAGGAACAGTATCTTCTTATATCTTCATCATAATTTGTTTTCGTTCAATCAACCTATCAGTTTCCATATATCAGACCATCGGGGACTACAAGTGTCCGGACATGTTTTGTATGTTGGGTACAAAATTAGACCGTTTTCACATCAAGCTGTACTGCTCGGTTCGATTTATTACCGACAAATGTTCCTTGAGCACAAATCGCAAAAAAATAAAAATGACAATTGTATCGTTTTTATAAGAACAAAATTGTTACGCGGTGTGAAGACAAGGAGGCGAATATCAAAACAGACGGTTGTCTGAAGCCACTCGGGTCGAGTTAAGATCCGATTCGATCGTCTGCGTTTGAATGTAAAGGACGTTCATGTCGACAGAGACTGGTTCATTGTTCAGCGTACCGATTCCAGGCTGATCAGTGAAGCCTCGCTCTGAAGCTCGTTCTGTTAAGCTGGTGTAAAGTTACGCATAGGTTTACAGCATGGAGTTGCTCCGCCAGATTTACGACCATGCGCAAGTTCCTATAATTTAACACACGTTTGCGACTGGCGCAACTTAAGCCCGGCTCAGGTCGAGTTAAGATCCGATTCGATCGTCGTAAGCTCCACTCTCTAGTAAATCTGCGATCAATGATTCGGAGAACGTTTTTCGACATGAGCGACCTTAAGACTCTTCAGAACGGTCTCAGACTGATCAGTCTACGCCAGCTTGGTAGAACGTGGCCCTGGTCGATGCGAAACGTTGATCGCAAGAGAACATCAACATATTATGTACCAAAACAATGTCATCGAAATGACGAGAAAAAAATTAACACATGATGAAGTATAGATCGCTGATTGGCCGGCACAGTAAGACTGATCTTGCAAAAATAGAATATGTTGTATCCTTTCGACCATAAGACGATTGGAATAGTCTTTAGGCCGCTCAGGTCAAAAAAGTTCTCAAATTGATTGATCTTAGATTTACTACTGACAGCAGCTTACGACGATCGGATGTGTACTTATCTCGACCCGAACGCTGTTTTATTTACGCAATTGTTTCCTGAATCATATTTTCAAGTTAAACCTTAAAGCAGTATATTTTAGGTTGTTCTAAGCAACTTTTCGTAAGTGAATTGTTTTCCTGGAAAAGAATAAAAATACAACTTGGGGTTTTTACTCGAGTCCTAGGGGAATTTATAAGATATGGTGTAATTTTCAAAGCAAATGCGTTTTCTTACATTTATATATTATAGACTGTTTAACGAGAGATGGTCCAGACCACTATTAACTCACTTGAAGCAATGATTTATTCTGTTGATGGTGGATTTCACGGTTAAATGTGCAATAAGCATGCCAGGGAGCATTCACTGGAACCGACTCGTCAATGTAATGGACTAGACTGAGAAATTATGAAATCCGAATTCGGTGAAATCGAAAGCCAGAAGCAAGAAGAGCGTTCTTGATAACAGCGTCCTGGAATCATATCGATCTCATTCTTTCTGTCAGTTTGAAAGAATTTGAGCAAGCATTAAAGCATTTGAGCATTAAACGTTAAAACGTAACATATAACCGAATTACTGGCGGTCAAGAGGCTGTGTTTATCTTTTGATGGAATGATTTTAATCTAAAGACATCATATCGATTCCCTCTTTGAATAAAGTGATGGGTGACATCCAACTTTAAGAAAAGACCATCCTGGCTATCTGTTTCTTTATCGACCTGTCCGTCCATTTATAATTCCTGTCAAATCAATCGTGCAAATCCATCAGGAGCCAAGACATGAAATCAAATTCCTTGAGCTAAGTTAACATTTTGATTGCAGGTCTGTAATCTGACTTGAATATACCGGCTTTCTATCAGATTAATCGAAAATTGTCAGACAATCCCGCACTATCACAGATCTGTATTTACAGTGGGTAGACGTTTCTCCCCATTGTGAATCGATGAGGATCTGACAGTAGAGATAAAGTTTGATTCCATCCAAAGATTTTCCAATAATTGTTGATGATTTGCCCGATTTTCTGTAAATTTGAGCTCAAAGACGATTAGACTGTAACTTATTGGATATTGGGTATTAATACATAGAATTCTTTCCGGGACCATATGTAACTTACATGAAGCTAAACAACTTTCTTTTATTACAAAACACAATGTTTATAAGACTTGGTGCGGAGACATGGTGTAGGGACACTTGAACTGCAAATTGACCAAATAACAAAACATTGACATGGCGGCGTATTTATGCTTGCACACAAATTCTACCCTTTCTATAGGTTTAGGCTTTGTCATGGTTGTGATTGTACCACATCCTCTTTATCCTTGTTATATTTCACAAATTTGAAGCCACCAATTCCAGCAACTACATTTTACACTACGTTGCTGTTGAACTGGCCCTTCAGCATTGTGTGACAGTAAGATAGTGTTCTACATCGCTAGGCAAAATTTCCTTATCTATTTGGTCAATAAAAATTAGGATGCCAATTATGGAAGACGGATGAGGCCATTTGCTATGTTGACTTGTCTACTTTAGAAACACGAACGTCGACAAAGCGAAAGTCGCTAAATTGTACAAACCGCGCGCAGTTTTGTCATTTTAGCGACTTTCGACTTGTCGACTTTTTCAAAAGGCGCAACACGCCAAATCAAATGGATTCTCGTGTTTTTCTTTCTCAGTCAGATTTGAAAAGACGAAAGTCGACAAAGCGAAAGTCGCTAAAATGTGAAAACCGCGCGCGGTTCGGTTATTTTAGCGACTTTCGCTTTGTCGACTTTCGTCTTTCAAAAGTCGAAAGTCGCGGCACGCTTATCACACTCGCTTTGGCGACTTCTACTCTCCTTGGTGATGACCTACATTTCTCCGCTGTGGCTAGGCCAGTCCTCGCTCCTGCTTAAACAACGTCAGACCAACATGTACAACTCGGATTTGCCCGTAGTCAAATGAACGAATTTCGAATTTTATCTGGTGGTTGACGAAAATGTTAAGATCGCGTATAAGACAATCTAATTCTTAGGTTATGATCCCATGTAAAAGTTTTACCTAGAAATTGTCGAAAATTATGCAGCAAGAATAACACGCCTGTCTATTTGTATTGCAGCGGGAAACTAACCCAGACTCAGTTGTGGTTAAATGTAGGTCATCACCGCGGAGAGTAGAAGTCGCCAAAGTGAGTGTGATTAGCGTGCCGCGACTTTCGACTTTTGAAAGACGAAAGTCGACAAAGCGAAAGTCGCTAAAATAACCGAACCGCGCGCGGTTTTCAAATTTTAGCGACTTTCGCTTTGTCGACTTTCGTCTTCTGCGGAGATATGGTGTAGGGACACTTGAACTGCAAATTGACCAAATAACAAAACATTGACATGGCGGCGTATTTATGTTTGCACACAAATTCTACCGTTTATATAGGTTTAGGCTTTGTCATGGTTGTGATTGTACCACATCCTCTTTATCCTGGTCATATTTCACAAATTTGAAGTCACCAATTCCAGCAACTACATTTTACACTACGTTGCTGTTGAACTGGCCCTTCAGCATTGTGTGACAGTAAGACAGTGTTCTACATCGCTAGGCAAAATGTCTATATATATTTGATCAATGAAAATTAGGATGCCATTAGCTTTAACGCTATAACAAATTCAATGCTTCAAAATGTGCATTTTGAAATTCACGAAAAGTGGTCTATTTCACTGTCGATGTTCTGTGTCAGGTCTAAAATGACCCAATGTGAGAATGATAAAGATCAAACATACGTTCTAAAGATATACTTTGACACAGACAGCATTCTTATTGGTCTATATTTACACTGATCAACTAAAGGTATAAAGCGGCAGATAACTCTGGTAATAAAGTAGTTTAACAAAGATTTAAGCACAGTAACTTGTTGGTACTGACGATATTGTGGTTTCTAAATCATCTGCAGTTAACATTGTTTGCCAACCAATACTTACAAGGTCTGATCAATCCATCGATAATATTTTCACGTAACCATGGCAATTTTCCGAATACAGGATTATTACGATTCAAAACATTTTTTACTACATCGATAATTTGTATAAGCCTCAAGCATTTTCACCCCATTAGTTTTAATTTAATATCGACGAATCATCCATTTCTGTCTAGTTTATCATCTGCCCCAGGCCATATAATGAAGGATTCATGTAAATGGATTTGTATAAGTTTTTCTTAAAGTTTGTAGTAAATTGCTAAAGACCCATCAGATTTTATTACTCTGGTTATAGGAAAAACGAAGCTTCAATGTTTCCTTGATAGCAGCATTGTATATTATATTCCGGGAACTATAAGCGGTGTATTTATCGTAATTGAAAACCCACACAAAGTACAGCCATTCAGAGATAATTTGATCTAGTGGGTATTTAAGTTCACAAATAACATTTCTGTGAGACATGAGAGAATAAAGTTTTTTTTGCTCCCATCAGAGTTATATTGAACTGTTTCTTTCATGTGGATCAGTAATAAGTCTAAAGGAGGAAATCGAGTTCCGTTTTATTAGTCAGATATCTTTATCATTAATAGCACATCACGATCGGATGCCAAGAAAATAACCGTTTTTATTTTATATGGAAATGGATTTAAGTTCATTACCACTCTGTTTTTTTTTTTTTTTCTTTTTTCTCGATCGGCAACTCATTCTGCCAACAGCTACTCTATATTCTCGTCATTTTATGATATTATTAGGATTCTCGTCGTTATCTGTTGTTTTTTTTTACATTAGCCCTGATGTAAGATTATTGGCACGGCGGAAATAATATATAAAGACCTCCTCGTCTCCGATATTATTATAGAGACTTTGGTCTGGCATCGCTAATTTTCGTTATCGTTTCAGACGGGACATGGCGTTACTTTTTACCACAACTGATTGTTTGCACATAGCCGATTGACCGTAGCTGTTTGATTGGCTATAGCAGAGTAATTTAGCTTGTGGCCCAAAATAATGTATTGAGCTCTTTTTACTGATATCATAACTTGTCCAATTGATTAATACTGACTCCCAGGTCGTACCAATCTTTACGGACAATTTGCCTTATCCAGCCAAGCTGTATTTAAAGTCAGGCATACAATCTTACTGAATGACAGATTCTCACTTTAGTTTCATCGAGTTAAATGATTAGCTTTAACTGTACTATCTGATGTACGGCAGGGTTATGTTATATCATAGGTCCTAATTTCGGTAAAATATAATTGTCTAAGTATTTTCCAGTTATCCCACATATATGAATAATGAGAGAGAACTGTTTTCTAAAAAGAAGTGAGTTCTACAACAAATATATCTTAGTGTCTAACTTCTCAGAATTAGCGAGTCAACTAGATTCAAATACATACCAACTTGCACCAATGTGACTTGGGTTGGGTTGAGGCTCCGATGCCGAAACGTATTAACCGAGGATTTTGTGCTTTATTGCATTTTTGTATCTAGTTGGTGGGATGGTTGCCAGTTACCACCGGAAGGTCGTGGGTTTCCTCCGGGCATAGAGCTCAGTTCCCTCCCACAATACAACTGCCAACGCCGCCATATAAGTGAAATAATCTTGAGCGCGGCGTAAAACACCAAACAAACAATGTATCTAGTTGCTTTCTTTTCACTTTAGCGTCTGTGTTTTCTTTGGTTTACTACTAAATTAAGAAACCACACCACCCACACTTGGATATGTAAACAGTTGGAATAAGTCTGTATTTATCACATGGTTTTATACATCATGTTATTTGATATGTTATATCTGGGTTTCCTTCAGAGGCCCGACAATACATACCTTGTATGCAATCTCAACTTACAAGGCTTCATGAGCCTATGATATACTGGGTGTGTTTGAAGAGAGACCTAATGCTTCAACATCAGACGTGGACAAAATGGTAGCAGCTGGTTGCAGGTCTATTTCCATTGCACATATAGAATAAAGATGTAAATTACTAAAGGATAACAGCCATTCATTAAGAGAAGATTGGGTAGAGCCTAACTATTGCAACTCTCGCTCAAATGTGTGCTTTTCTACTGCTGTTTATATAAAGATGAGGTTTCCGGATGACCCTTGGCCACTTGCCTAACTCCCTTGAACAGCTAAGTAGCTAGTTTTGATTGAGAATCATCCCTTTGTTGTCATTGGGTTATGAAAATTTAGGGAGTTTTAGCTGCGCACGCTTAGAGTCTGCGCATGTGGTGCATTCTCGGTTGTGTGTTTACTGACTGTCCAACAGAACATAATAACAACAGGGATTTTCTATGTTCTCTTAAAATGTACTTATTTGGCCGCCAACGAAACATTTGTCAATTCTATTCCTTTTGAACAAGTTTTTTTTGTTTGTTTGTTTTTAAAAATCCACGTTGGGGATTTGCCAATGACTTGTCTAGAGCAAATCTAACTGACAAAATTTGAAAGTTTTTAACTGGCTTGAATCATGTAACAGTTAATCATTGCCGTACAGAATGTCTCAAACAAAGTTTTAACAGAAAACTCAAGGTAATTTTGCTTTAAAAAATCCTAGAAATATTTATCATATTAAACGGTAGCTATATACACTTCAAGCTTTTTTTATTAACTAGTATCTGAACCGCAAAATATTTGAGTTACAATACATACGCCTCAAATCATTTAAATTCTACCCAGAATGGAGGTATGAAGTGATCAAAGCACGTTAAAAAGCTTCTCTTTCCAAATGTTCGGTCTTCCTACCAGCAAACAACGATATCTATTTCTTTTTTGCAAAGATTTCAGACTCTGTTTGACATCCATCCTAAATAACCTCTGCCAAGAAAAATACAAAATTGCAACAAAAACATGATTATAGTAAGAGACTTTTTGATTCAATCTGGAACAAGAGATTGATCAGAAACTTTATTGCAAAGAAAATATTGCCATTTGCTGGTAGTCTTTTTTTCTGACACGAAGTTCATCTCGGTAAATAGGCCTGTATTATGTAGGTGACAATCATAGCTGACATGTGTCGCCATTTTGATCCCAAGTCTGTGTACTAAAGCAGCTATCGCCCGACTTGTAATCACATTTCCCGTTACTGTGGACAAAGAAAGCAAATTGCAAAGCAGAAAAGGTCCCCTTAAGCCTTACATCTAAGCTGATCTTGTTACTAACGCTTCGATCCAAAGTATTCAGACAATTTTTCTTTTGTAAAATTATTTTTTATCCGCTCACAATCTATTTGCATGTATGGATTTGCATTGTTGTGCTCGCTGTGCTATACAATAATGTCGTTTCCATAAGCAATATTCGTTGAAAATGTCATAGGATTGATTACAATTTACGGAAACGTTTGAAGTGGCATGAGCTGCCAAAATTCACATTTTGTTTTAAATTTCTGATCGTCGCGATAGTAAGAGGCTTCGAATGCCATCGAAACACTAAATTATTGGCGTTGGAATGAGGAAAATCCATACAGTATTTGGCCACTTTAAAGAGGCATGAGCTGCCAAAATGTTGATATTTTGATGCTCCCCTACTTGCTTACATTTAGACGGCGGCAACTGAAGCGGAATCAATTTGTAGAACCTTCTATAGATTAGCCTCCATGTGTCATGTCATGAAAACGAATGATCGCGACAAAAGGAAACTATTGATCCAGCCATATTAATTAACCGTATTTACTCCGACTGCTAATAAATGACACGTCAAGATGAACAGTTCGTAAAATATGACAAATGCATTTAGATTTGCTCAGTGAAGAAAGAAAATGTGGTTTGTATGGAACCGTAGAAGGGACATGCAAAACAAACTCTAAAAAGATTTCGTTACACGAATTACTACTTCGTTCCACGAATTACTTAAAAATTCGTTCCATGAATTGAATTACTAATTTGTTCCACGAATTACTATTTCGTTCCCCGAATTACTGATCCACGAATTACTAATTCGTTCCACGAATTTCTATTTCGTTCCACAAATTACTAATTCGTTCTAGGTTCATCCAACCCCCTCCCCGCACTTTTATCACCATTCTCAAGCTATTAATCTCATGTAATTATTCCATCTTTTGCAGCCATTTTTACATCGACGAGAGCCAGCCAAGAAATATGCAATGTTCATCCTCATTGGTTAGCTGGAAAGTTATAAAGCCATTAGCCATTCGTTATCATAAATATCATTATCCTAATTCGTGGAACGAAATAGTAATTCGTGGAACGAAATCTTTTGAGAGCGTTTTGTCCCCACTACCGTTCCGTAGGTTTGTAACTTAAATTTACTATTAATTTACTGCAATATGTCTATAATCTGTTTTTATGTAAGGACTTACCTGTGCATTTGTTTTGATTTCTACCTGAATATATTGCCAATATAGTGTCACATTACACTGGCCAAGTCGAATTAAAAGTGTGTGAAAACAATAACAGCCTTAACTGGTGCTCCCCTCCACTCCATGGAGTTTTCTCTTTATTCGCGCCACTGGTAACTGTTGTCACATCAGTACGTGTGACATTCGAAAACAAATCACTGTGAAATCATCTTTTTTGCTCTCGGATTTCAAATACAAACAACATAATCGTCAAACAAGGAGCTGGCAATTGTATAATTCTAGATTACTCAATCTTATAAAAAGAGGGGTTAAGGATTCAATAGGAGTAAAAAAAAGTCTTCAAATCAAATGGGCATGAGCTACCAAAATGTTGATATTTTGACTTAAAAACAGAACGTTGAAATTATTGCCTATTTTTCTCAAGACATATCATTCAGAAGCTTTTTAATGCTTACGGTCTCGAAAATGTACGATAAAGTATTGTTTTGGACTAACTTTGGCTTAAAATGAATGAATGGTCGTCCTGGTTATTTAAATTTTGTTTACTTGTCGAACATTATTTTAATTCGTATAGGCTACATACTCTATAGATTTTCCTCATTTCAACGCCAATCATTTAGTTTGTCGATGGCCTTCAAAGCCTCTTACTATCGTGACGATCAGAAATTATGAAAAAGGTGTGCATTTTGGCAGCTCATGCCGCTTTAAGGAACATAACGTATTTCATGTTGACGGAATGTAACCACTCAAATGAACAAATCGTTTAATGGTGATGTCTATAAAGACAGAATGTTCGTTAAGCAACCATCAAACTGTGCAGAGAAAATCCCACATTAGTGTAATGGAATTACGATTAGCAGCGGGGAGGCATCCCGATCATACGGTATCTAGCCAGGCGTTTCGTAAGGCAGACTGGACACCTCTGGTGGTACTGCTGAGTTATCCAAGTTGATGGACGAACGTCGTTTTAAGCAGAACTTGTCTTCACTCAAGACTGAGTCTTAAATGACTTCCGAAAGAGCTTGGTAAATCAAGGACAATCTGCCAATATTTGCAAAATTGGTTCTGCTTTAGAGGGCTCACACAAGCGCTCTGTCACTGAGGCTATCTCATGAAACAGTCGCCAAAGTCACAATGAGTAGAGAGCGTCCAGACAAATGGATTTATTGCAGGCGTTCAAATGATCCAATGGATCACATGTATTTAAATCAAATGTAAGACTACAAGAACACGTTCGAATCCTCTTCTTACTTCCAAGAGTCCAAGCTATTGTCACTGGCGTATAACATGAAACAGAGAAATCCTCAATTCGAAAATGTCTTTATACGCATGATACCTTCTAAGCCTTCACTCAAGACAGGGAATTAAGTGACTTCCGCAAGAGTTCGGTACATAAGGGACGACCTGTCAACATTTGACCACGGCAGCAAAAGCTACCGGAAAGTGGTTCTACGTTAAATGGCTCACACACGCATTATATCGGGAAAGCTATCTCATAAAAAAACGAAAATGTTTCAAAGAGTAGAAAGCTTCGAGTTGAGGCACAGAGCTGCATTGATGGGAGGACTGTGTCGGAGATTTACCTGAGATGTTCAAAGGGTACAATTGATAAGAATAAAACGGGAGACTACAATAACCGTTTCCTTTTTCAAATTCATCATTTAGAACTATTGCCACCGGCTAGTCTCCAGCTGTTATCTGACTAATTACGAACATATTGTAAATAACGAAGTGGTTGATAATACAATTACAGTAAGGATTGGCCTATTGAAAGAATGTTGTATACCAGACATAAGGGCTTTGCCAGTTCTCTATTGAATTAAGCTTGAATCACAAAGGTCTGATGAATAGGCTGAAGTAACCTTATTTTTGGTTGGTACTTTGGTGAGACAAGATAAGAAGAGTCTGATTGGATGCACAATACGGAGCTGATTGGATAAATAGACAGCCTAAAAGAAGGCTGGAGTGCTCTTGAGACATGGACGACTAAATAATGAAATCAACCTACCATATAAGACCTCAAAATAACACGTGGAGTCAGCAAGGACTTGCATAAACACAATTTTGTACGCGTTATCTTCGGCAAATTTTGTAAGCTTGGACATTTTCAATTCGCCACGTTTTCTATCTTGGACGTGACGTCTGAAATAAGAGTTAACGGACTTGGTTTTTACTTCAACGGATGAGGTACATCAATATTATTAATTCCCGTTTGTTTAAGTACTTTGGATAACTTCGAGCCGAACTTATGTGTTGTGTGAACTGATGGATGCCGATTACATGTCTTACACCGTTATATTCACAGTTGCGAACATTCAAATCTTTACCTCAAGTCATAGTATGAGAGAAGTTTTCAGGATATTCTACTCTTACATCATAAGTGGTTAACAGGTAGCAAAACCTGTTAACTAACAAGATTACGGTCTTATTTGATTTAGTTTTATAATGTTTTATTGTTATATTGAGATGAACCCATCTGAAAGGTTGGTGGACCAGATCAAGGTGGTCAAATCATGTATAGGAATCCGATTTTATATCACATACAGTAAGAATCTATAACCATTTTATTGAAATGTTTATTTCTGTAAGAATCAGGGACAATGCTATCCCTTCTACAGATCCGACGTCTCACTGGCGGGATGAGACGCATGTTAGAAGCTAATGGAGACTACACGCGCTATTGACCGTATGCTCCAGGGAGATGTGTTCTACACACTCTAAGTGACATTTTTTCTTTAATATGTTCGTTCTGTTAAGCCAGATGGGCTCTGAAGTTTCATACTTACAAGCATCTTTTTATTTTGTTAAAATACACGTTTGATTTGGCTAACGATATCCTAAATAAATTGTATAGCTTATTGTCAATAATGGTAATATCTTATCGCCAGAATGTTGCCCATTATGATCACACTCGTTTCTGCAACATCAGTTTGCCAACAATCTCGCTACACCAATGATTTTATCGGTAGGTGCAGACTTTCCAGGAGGTGCTTAACTTTTTTCTTTGTGTATAGATACAGCACACCGAGTAGGTTCAAAACCAGTATCTATATATTATTATAGAGACAAAATTCGGTGATTGCATTGAAATTGAGTTTTTTACTCTGGTCCTTGGGGAATTTCTTAGATATGGTGTAAATGTCAAAGAGGATCCGTTCTCTTGCATTTAATCCTTACAGATTGTTTGACGATGGATGGTTCAGACCTCTATTAACACACTTGAAGCAATGTTTTATTCTGTTGATGGTGGATTCCACGGTTAAATGTGCAATTAGCATGTCAGGGAGCATTCGCTGGAACAGGCTCGTCAATGTAATGGATTGGACTGAGAAATTATGAAATCCGAATTCGGTGAAATCGAAAGCCAGAAGCAAGAAGAGCGTTCTTGATAACAGCGTCCTGGAATCATATCGATCACATTCTCTCTGTCAATTTGAGCAAGGTCACATAAAACGTTAAAACGTAACCGAATTACTGACGGTCAAGAGGCATGTTTATCTTTCGATGGAATGCTTTTCATCTTAAGACAGTGGATTGGTTCCCTCTTTGAATAAAGTGATGAGAGACATCCAACAGGAAGAAACGACCATCCTGGGTATCTGTTTCTTTATCGACCTGCCCGTCCATTTATAATTCCTGTCAAATCAATCGTGCAAATCCAACAGGAGCCAAGACATGAAATCAAATTCCTTGAGCTAAGTTAACATTTTCATTGCAGGTCTGTAATCGGACTTGAATATACCGACTTTCTATCAGATTAATCGAGAATTGTCAGACAATCACGCACTATCACAGATCTGTATTTACAGTGGGTAGACGTTTCTCCCCTTTGTGAATCGATGACGATCTGACAGTAGAGATAAAGTTTGATTCCATCCAAAGATTTTCCAATAACTGTTGATGAATTGCCAGATTTTCTGTAAATTTGAGCTCAAAGACGATTAGACTGTAAGTTATTGGATATTGGTATTAATACATAGAATCCATTCCGGGACCATATGTAACTTGCCTGGAGCTAAACAGCTTTCTTGTATTACAAAACACAATGTTTATAAGACTTATTACTTCTGCGGAGATATGGTGTAGGGACACTTGAACTGCAAATTTACCAAATAACAAAACATTGACATGGCGGCGTATTTATGTTTGCACACAAATTCTACCGTTTATATAGGTTTAGGCTTTGTCATGGTTGTGATTGTACCACAACCTCTTCGTCCTTGTTATATTTCACAAATTTGAAGTCACAAATTCCAGCAACTACATTTTGCACTACGTTGCTGTTGAACTGGCTCTTCAGCATTGTGTGACAGTAAGACAGTGTTCTACATCGCTAGGCAAAATTTCTTTATCTATTTGGTCAATGAAAATTAGGATGCCAATAGCTTTAACGCTATAACAAATTCAATGCGTCAAAAGGTACATTCTGAAATACACCAAAAGTGGTCTATTTCACTGTCGGTGTTACGTGTCAGGTCTATAATGACCCAATGTGAGAATGATAAAGATCAAACATACGCGTTCTTTGACACAGACAGCATTCTTATTGGTCTATATTTACACTGATCAACTAAAGGTATAAAGCTGCAGATAACTCTGGTAATAAAGTAGTTTAACAAAGATTTAAGGGCAGTAATTTGTTGGTACTGACGATACTGTGGTTTCTAATTCATCTGCAGTTAACATTGTTTGCCAACCAATACTTTCAAGGTCTCATCAATCCATCGATGATATTTTCTCGTAACCATGGCAATTTTCCGGATACAGGATTATTACGATTCAAAACATTATAACTTCACCAGGATTTTTTACTACTCCTTGAATACATCGATAATTTGTGTAAGCTTCGAGCATTTTCACCCCATTACCACCAATTTAATAACGACGAATCATCCATTTATGCCTAGTTTAACATCTTCCCCAGGCCATATAATGAAGGATTTATGTAAGGATTTGTATCGCCTGATCTTAAAGTTTGTAGTAAATTACTAAAGCCCCATCAGATTGTATTGCTCTGCTTAAAAGTAAAACGAAGCTTCAATGTTTCCTTGATAGCAGCATTGTATATTATATTCCGGGAACTATAAGCGGTGGATTTATCGTAATTGAAAACCCACACAAAGTACAGCCATTCAGAGATAATTTGATCTAGTGGGTATTTAAGTTCACAAATAACATTTCTGTGAGACATGAGAGAATAAAGTTTCTATTGCTCCCCATTAGGATTATATTGAACTGTTTCTTTCATGTGGATCAGTAATAAGTCTAAAGGAGGAAATCGAGTTCCGTTTTATTAGTCAGATATCTTTATCATTAATAGCACATCACGATCGGATGCCAAGAAAATAACCGTTTTTATTTTATGTGGAAATGGATTTAAGCTCATTACCACTCTGTTTTTTTTTTTTTTTTCTTTTTTCTCGATCGGCAACTCATTCTGCCAACAGCTACTCTATATTCTCGTCATTTTATGATATTATTAGGATTCTCGTCGTTATCTGTTTTTTTTTTTTTACATTAGCCCTGATGTAAGATTATTGGCACGGCGGAAATAATATATAAAGACCTCCTCGTCTCCGATATTATTATAGAGACTTTGGTCTGGCATCGCTAATTTTCGTTATCGTTTCAGACGGGACATGGCGTTAGTTTTGACCACAACTGATTGTTTGCACATGGCCGATTGACCGTAGCTGTTTGATTGGCTATAGCAGAGTAATTTAGCTTGTGGCCCAAAATAATGTATTGAGCTCTTTTTACTGATAGCATAACTTGTCCAATTGATTAATACTGACTCCCAGGTCGTACCAATCTTTAAGGACAATTTGCCTTATCCAGCCAAGCTGTATTTAAAGTCAGGCATACAATCTCACCAAATGACAGATTCTCACTTTAGTTTCATCGAGTTAAATGATTAGCTTTAACTGTACTATCTGATGTACGGCAGGGTTATGTTATATCATAGGTCCTAATTTCGGTAAAATATAATTGTCTAAGTATTTTCCAGTTATCCCACATATATGAATAATGAGAGAGAACTGTTTTCTAAAAAGAAGTGAGTTCTACAACAAATATATCTTAGTGTCTAACTTCTCAGAATTAGCGAGTCAACTAGATTCAAATACATACCAACTTGCACCAATGTGACTTGGGTTGGGTTGAGGCTCCAATGCCGAAACGTATTAACCGAGGATTTTGTGCTTTATTGCATTTTTGTATCTAGTTGGTGGGATGGTTGCCAGTTACCACCGGAAGGTCGTGGGTTTCCTCCGGGCATAGAGCTCAGTTCCCTCCCACAATACAACTGCCAACGCCGCCATATAAGTGAAATAATCTTGAGCGCGGCGTAAAACACCAAACAAACAATGTATCTAGTTGCTTTCTTTTCACTTTAGCGTCTGTGTTTTCTTTGGTTTACTACTAAATTAAGAAACCACAACACCCACACTTGGATATGTAAACAGTTGGAATAAGTCTGTATTTATCACATGGTTTTATACATCATGTTATTTGATATGTTATATCTGGGTTTCCTTCAGAGGCCCGACAATACATACCTTGTATGCAATCTCAACTTACAAGGCTTCATGAGCCTATGATATACTGGGTGTGTTTGAAGAGAGACCTAATGCTTCAACATTAGACGTGGACAAAATGGCAGCAGCTGGTTGCAGGTCTATTTCTATTGCACATATAGAATAAAGATGTAAATTACTAAAGGATAACAGCCATTCATTAAGAGAAGATTGGGTAGAGCCTAACTATTGCAACTCTCGCTCAAATGTGTGCTTTTCTACTGCTGTTTATATAAAGATGAGGTTTCCGGATGACCCTTGGCCACTTGCCTAACTCCCTTAAACAGCTAAGTAGCTAGTTTTGATTGAGAATCATCCCTTTGTTGTCATTGGGTTATGAAAATTTAGGGAGTTTTAGCTGCGCACGCTTAGAGTCTGCGCATGTGGTGCATTCTCGGTTGTGTGTTTACTGACTGTCCAACAGAACATAATAACAACAGGGATTTTCTATGTTCTCTTAAAATGTACTTATTTGGCCGCCAACGAAACATTTGTCAATTCTATTCCTTTTGAACAAGTTTTTTTTGTTTTGTTTGTTTTTAAAAATCCACGTTGGGGATTTGCCAATGACTTGTCTAGAGCAAATCTAACTGACAAAATTTGAAAGTTTTTAACTGGCTTGAATCATGTAACAGTTAATCATTGCCGTACAGAATGTCTCAAACAAAGTTTTATCAGAAAACTCAAGGTAATTTTGCTTTAAAAAATCCTAGAAATATTTATCATATTAAACGGTAGCTATATACACTTCAAGCTTTTTTTATTAACTAGTATCTGAACCGCAAAATATTTGAGTTACAATACATACGCCTCAAATCATTTAAATTCTACCCAGAATGGAGGTATGAAGTGATCAAAGCACGTTAAAAAGCTTCTCTTTCCAAATGTTCGGTCTTCCTACCAGCAAACAACGATATCTATTTCTTTTTTGCAAAGATTTCAGACTCTGTTTGACATCCATCCTAAATAACCTCTGCCAAGAAAAATACAAAATTGCAACAAAAACATGATTATAGTAAGAGACTTTTTGATTCAATCTGGAACAAGAGATTGATCAGAAACTTTATTGCAAAGAAAATATTGCCATTTGCTGGTAGTCTTTTTTTCTGACACGAAGTTCATCTCGGTAAATAAGCCTGTATTATGTAGGTGACAATCATAGCTGACATGTGTCGCCATTTTGATCCCAAGTCTGTGTACTAAAGCAGCTATCGCCCGACTTGTTATCACATTTCCCGTTACTGTGGACAAAGAAAGCAAATTGCAAAGCAGAAAAGGTCCCCTTAAGCCTTACATCTAAGCTGATCTTGTTACTAACGCTTCGATCCAAAGTATTCAGACAATTTTTCTTTTGTAAAATTATTTTTTATCCGCTCACAATCTATTTGCATGTATGGATTTGCATTGTTGTGCTCGCTGTGCTATACAATAATGTCGTTTCCATAAGCAATATTCGTTGAAAATGTCATAGGATTGATTACAATTTACGGAAACGTTTGAAGTGGCATGAGCTGCCAAAATTCACATTTTGTTTTAAATTTCTGATCGTCGCGATAGTAAGAGGCTTCGAATGCCATCGAAACACTAAATTATTGGCGTTGGAATGAGGAAAATCCATACAGTATTTGGCCACTTTAAAGAGGCATGAGCTGCCAAAATGTTGATATTTTGATGCTCCCCTACTTGCTTACATTTAGACGGCGGCAACTGAAGCGGAATCAATTTGTAGAACCTTCTATAGATTAGCCTCCATGTGTCATGTCATGAAAACGAATGATCGCGACAAAAGGAAACTATTGATCCAGCCATATTAATTAACCGTATTTACTCCGACTGCTAATAAATGACACGTCAAGATGAACAGTTCGTAAAATATGACAAATGCATTTAGATTTGCTCAGTGAAGAAAGAAAATGTGGTTTGTATGGAACCGTAGAAGGGACATGCAAAACAAACTCTAAAAAGATTTCGTTACACGAATTACTACTTCGTTCCACGAATTACTTAAAAATTCGTTCCATGAATTGAATTACTAATTTGTTCCACGAATTACTATTTCGTTCCCCGAATTACTGATCCACGAATTACTAATTCGTTCCACGAATTTCTATTTCGTTCCACAAATTACTAATTCGTTCTAGGTTCATCCAACCCCCTCCCCGCACTTTTATCACCATTCTCAAGCTATTAATCTCATGTAATTATTCCATCTTTTGCAGCCATTTTTACATCGACGAGAGCCAGCCAAGAAATATGCAATGTTCATCCTCATTGGTTAGCTGGAAAGTTATAAAGCCATTAGCCATTCGTTATCATAAATATCATTATCCTAATTCGTGGAACGAAATAGTAATTCGTGGAACGAAATCTTTTGAGAGCGTTTTGTCCCCACTACCGTTCCGTAGGTTTGTAACTTAAATTTACTATTAATTTACTGCAATATGTCTATAATCTGTTTTTATGTAAGGACTTACCTGTGCATTTGTTTTGATTTCTACCTGAATATATTGCCAATAGAGTGTCACATTACACTGGCCAAGTCGAATTAAAAGTGTGTGAAAACAATAACAGCCTTAACTGGTGCTCCCCTCCACTCCATGGAGTTTTCTCTTTATTCGCGCCACTGGTAACTGTTGTCACATCAGTACGTGTGACATTCGAAAACAAATCACTGTGAAATCATCTTTTTTGCTCTCCGATTTGAAATACAAAAAACATAATCGTCAAACAAGGAGCTGGCAGTTGTATAATTTTAAAACACTCAATCTTATAACAAAAGGGGTTAAGGATTAAACAGTCTTCAAATTAAAGTGGCATGAGCTGCCAAAATGTTGATATTTTGACGTTAAAACAGAATGTTAAAATTATTGCCTATTTTTCTCAAGACGTATAATTTACAAGCTTTTTAGTGCTTAAGGTCTCTAAAATGTACGATAAAGTATTGTTTTGAACTAACTTTGGCTTAAAATGAATGAATGGTCGTCCGGGTTATTTAAATTTTGTTTACTTTTCGAACAAGTTTTCGGTTCGTGCAAGCCACATACTGTATGGATTTTCTCATGCCTCTTTAAGGAACATAACGTATTTCATGTTGATGTAACAGGGTTCAAGGTTAATAAGAGCGAGAACTCTAAAGTTTCCATGACGGTGTTTTATTCAGGCGGGTCATAAACAAAACCCTAAAAATACAAACAAAACGATCGGATTAAAAGTCGCTGCTAAAAATGTAAGATACAATATGAACATCACAATGTTGGGGTATTAAATGAAAATCGAGTAAAACTGTGATGAAAAATGAGAACAATAATTGAGTACACCTACCCCGCCAGTGGACGGGGGCAAACGACCAGCCGGCCTGCCAGGTGAGACTAGGGCTCGCGGAATAAATGCTTCATCTGAAATAATCATAATATGAAATCGTTCGATTACAGTTATTCCCCACAGTGTCGTATACACAAATTTATAAGTTTATAAACCCAACGATATAGTTCTTAGATTTAATCAGTGATAACTGTATAATTAAATACACATGATGTACATTCAAAGCGTTAGTTTTAAAGCAAATCAATTCAA
The DNA here is from genome assembly GCA_963971465.1 of Lepidochitona cinerea. Taxonomy (NCBI): domain Eukaryota; kingdom Metazoa; phylum Mollusca; class Polyplacophora; order Chitonida; family Tonicellidae; genus Lepidochitona; species Lepidochitona cinerea. Next base: position 36,944,847 of record OZ020557.1, on the reverse strand, counting down.
GCAAACTATCCGATCCAATACATCAAGAACATAAATATATGTACAAGTTAAACCAAAAATAATAACATCTCTTACCAGTTTCTTGCACGATAAACAAGCACGCAGGTGACCAGGTAACAGAGCGGTTGAAAAGTGCCACACCCTTGTACGCTAGGCTCGAAGAAGACTAGGGAAAAGAAGACCGACCAATCAGCTCCTCCGCGCGAGGCACGGGCAAGAGATCGACCAACCATAATACGCCACAAGCAACTAAACTCCTCACAGCTTAGCAATTGTAACCTGTCACGCCTTTCACACAAACGCATAATAACGAACATTTTGTATTTGTTTTTTAGCATTTTTATTTGTAAAGTAATATTACAAACCTTCACCAAAACATTTGTAAATAAAAGTATAAATGATAATACGGTCACACATCCCCCCCTGTAACAAAAATGCGACCTCGTCATTTTCCCAACGTAGAACTTCTAAGAACTAGCAACATTGTTCGACATACTTCGTCTCGCATTTCACTGGAGATATCGGAGTCCGCTAAGGATTTCAATACATCTACTTTAGCAGACCAATCACTATCGACTTGTGACATAACATACTGACCTGAACTCATCCAGTTTGGTTTGTTTTTAACCCTTGTAGAACGCCTAGGAGCAGGTATGGGATGTTGAGCCGGAACTTCAGGCTCCGCCTGCTCCGCTGTATTATTCGCTTCAGTTACGTAATCTCCAACATCATGTACAACTTCCAATTCCTGATCAGAATAATGAGAAGAGTCTGTATCTGAAATGTCTGAGCCTTCGTGAATCTCAACGGGTTGATTAGTCGGATGGTTGAGTTCTGGTGCTGAGGTTAAAGGTGTATCGGTGATACTCCCAACTGGTAACAATACATTTCTGTGTAATGTGCGCCTTCTACCAAACCCGTCTTCTCTTTGTACAACAAAAACAGGAATCCCAGTGTTTGGCTGACGCAACACTATGTATGGCTCGTCTTCCCAACGGTCTGAAATTTTATGCTTACCGTCGAAAGCCAAGATTTTAACAAGCACCCTATCACCTACATGTATTACAGCTCCACGTGTTTTCCGATCAAAGTTGATTTTTTGTTTTTCTCGTGCCTTGCTAGCTGCTTTTCCCGCCAACTCATATGCAGACCTCAATCTTTCGCGTAGACCAGTGACATATTTAGGCAGAGACTTAGGACCCTCAGATTGATTTATCCCAAAAGCAAGATCGATTGGCAATTTTGGACAACGCCCAAACATTAAAAAGAAGGGAGCATGTTTCGTGCTTTCGTGTTTTGTGCAATTGTAAGCATGAACAAGCGGCACCACGTAGTGCTTCCAGTTTGATTTTTGGTGATTTTCAAGGGTGCCCAACATGTCTAGAAGGGTTCGATTAAATCGCTCGCACATCCCATTTCCCATGGGGTGGTAAGGAGTAGTGCGAGATTTTTGAATCCCAAGCATTAAACACAGTTGTTTTATTACGTTGCCTTCAAAATTGGCGCCTTGATCTGAATGCAATCTAGAAGGAATGCCATAGTAAAAAATAAAGTTGTTAAATAATGCTTCTGCTGTTGTTTTGGCTGTCATATTCTTGGTTGGTACTGCTACAGCATATCTGGTGAAATGGTCCGTTATAATTAATATATGTTGGAACCCACCTTTTGAAACCTCTAAGGTTAAGAAATCCATGCATACTAGTTCGAGGGGCTGATAGGTATGTATTCCTACTAGTGGGGCCCTTGGTGCTGGGGTACTCTTGCGTTTGACACACCGGTCACATTTATCAATCCATTCGGCTGTATCGTTGGTCATTCCTGGCCAGTAAAATCTTTCCTTCAACAAAGAGAGCGTGCGATCTCGTCCTGGATGTCCAAGCTCATTGTGCACCCCAGTGAGCGCCCTACCTCTAAGATTCTTGGGCAAAATCAAAACGTTCCGCTTTTCACTGACATCAACCATTTTACGACAGAGTATTCCATTGATCAGGGCCAGTCTGGAAAAAGAACGCAAGAGAATGGAGTGTTCAAAATTAAAAGGTAGTTCCGAACGTTTAGGTTTATATCCATTTTGTACAAACCCTACCCACATTGACAATACTTCATCATTTGCTTGTTCGGTTCGAATTTCAATTACCGCCCTATCTGGACAACCTAAAAAATCAAAACAACCCAAAACATCCTCACAGCAATTAAGACTCTCGGCTGCTGGCAAAACATCGATCCGATTACAAATGGCTTGAACGGACTCTATTGGTAATGTAACCGGCTCTTGAGGCAGCCTGGATAATGCATCAGCGTCAGTATTTTTCTTGCCCTGAATATATTCAATGTTGAAATTAAATGACCCTAATGACGCTAACCAACGATGACCAGTTGCGTCCAGTTTGGCTGACGTTAAAACGTAAGTGAGGGGATTGTTATCTGTTTTGACTGTGAAACTGCCCCCATAAAGGTAATCCTTGAACTTCTCCGTAACCGCCCATTTCAGAGCTAAAAATTCCAACTTGTGAACATGATAGTTTTTCTCAGCCTTAGAAACACTCCTGCTGGCGTAAGCAATGACACGTCTTACACCATCTTGGAATTGGTATAAAATAGCTCCAAGTCCCTGCAGACTGGCGTCTGTATGTAACTCGAACGGCTTACTATAATCAGCATAGCCAAGAATTGGGGGTGTCAACAATTTCGCCTTCATGGCTTGAAAAGAGCTTTCCTGTAATTCACCCCACTCCCAAACTTTTTGAACTTTACTTCTACTAGATTTCTTTTTTCGAGACTTACCTTTATCGACACATAAGGGTAAAAGGTCTGTTAGTGGCTTGGCTATTCGGGCAAAATCCTTTATAAACTTGCGGTAATAGCCGACGAAGCCAAGAAACTGTCTTACTTGTTCTGGTGATTTAGGGATTGGCCAAGATCGAACGGTTTCTATTTTCTCTGGATCTGCTTCAATACCTTGGCGGGATACCTCATGACCAACGTATTTTACCCTATCACGAAAAAATGAGCACTTCTTTGGAGAAAGTTTCAGGTTGTGAGTCTGTAGACGCTGGAATACAGTTTCGAGTCTCTCAAGGTGCTCGTCAAACGTTCTGGAAAATACCAATAAATCATCTATGTAAACAACACATACCTTTAAATTGAGATCACCGAGGATAGTCTCCATCAGGCGCTGATAAGTCGCTGGAGCGTTAGATAAGCCAAAGGGCATTCGTACGTATTCAAAAAAACCTAAAGGACCTACCGTAAACGCTGTGCGTGACTTATGTTCTTCCTGGATTTCTACCTGATGATAACCACTCTTCATATCAAGCAAAGTGAAATAACAACTCCCTGCTAGACAATCAAAAAGTTCTTCGACTCGTGGAAGTGCATACGAATCTTTAACCGTTCTATTGTTTAACTGCCGATAGTCTATGCAGATTCTTAGACTCCCATCTTTCTTTCGTACCAGAACAACGTTCGAAGACCAAGGTGAACATGAAGGTCGGATAACGCCACTATCAAGCAGTTGACGGAGGTGATTGCGTACCTCATCGTACATGGCAGGGGGAATTCTGCGATGGCGTTGCTTGAAAGGAACTGGATTATCTACTTCTATTTTATGCTTAACTGCGTTGGTATGGCCTAAATCAAGATCACTTTCAGAAAACAGACATTTATATTTTTCAACAAGACTCAAACCTCGTTCCAGTTGCTCATCTGTTAAATTATCCTTACTTACTTGGATTTTATCAAGCGCATCTACAGCACTAGAACCAAAAGATTGTTCAATAGTAACAGGTTGCAACTCACAGAGGACGGCCATTGGGGAAACAACCATAGTCCGTGTAGTAACGTTTGATATTGGAACTTGTATAACATCGTCTCCATTGTAGTCATATGTCAAAACTGCAGGTAAAATGTCAAGATCAGGGGAAATAGAAGAACAATCACTTTCATGAAAAACAGCTGGAACAGAATTGTAAGGTAAACGCCTATCCAACTTACCGCATAAATTCACAACGCTATTAGGAGGAATAGATATATTTGTCCTTTCTGCACACTTAACAGCAAGTCGAAAATTATTCTCCTCTAGGGTATTCTCTTGTAATGACAAACATCGAAATGCAAAATACCAAGGTGTATGTAAATCAGCAACTTGAAGAAAATTTTTACCTTCTTGATCCTCGCATTGCCTCATGTATTGTATCAAGACATTAGTTCCAAGTAAAATTGGCACACGTTGTGTATACTTACTGTCTGGGACCACTAGAAGAAGACATCCCTGTGGTCCAATTGGCAGTCCTTCGATTTCCACTGTTGCCTCAATATATCCATAATACGGTAAGGTTTGACCGCCAGCACATTCTACATCAAGTATTCCTTCCAGGCTATTTATAGTTAAATGGCTTAGTTTTAAGTTGTAAAAAGTTTCACTTACCGTTGACACAGTTGCCCCAGTGTCTAACAAAGCAACCGAACAACACCCTTCAATCGTTATGGGTGCCTCATTACCTACACCAAGTAAACCATTTGGAATTATTTTGTTCGAACAAGGGCTTTGAATATCCGAACCTATGGTAAGCCCCTCCCCATAGGCCTGTTGGCGTTTAAAGTTGGTTCCGGAATTCTGACCCTGCAACCAATTTGAAGGTGTCCGCGCTGCCCACACCGGTGGCATGTGGGTTCGAACTGATTACCGGACCTTGGAAAACCCCTATTTCTAAACGAGCCTCGACCTCGACCACGCCCACGACTGTAGTCAAATCGTCGGTCAACATATCGTTGATTGTCAAATATCTGGTCATTGTCAATACAATGGGTATTGTTACCTGGCGGGGTTTGTGGTTCAAACTTTTTCTTAATTAGCTCGAATTCGTTTGTAAGTTTGTGAACCATTCCGCGTAATTCCTTGACATTATCGGATTCGACGTTCGGTTGTTGTACAACTTCAGCCATCTTTACAAGTCCGCGTTTCTTCACCTCACGAACTTTTCCTAAAGATTGTTCAAATTCTATCTGTCGCAAAGAAACGCGTAACTTATCAAAATCCCGCTCGGAGTCATATTTGTGACCGGAAACGTCTTTTAATGGCTGCTTTAATCCAATCCAAAACATTGATCGTAACATGTCATTGGTATCATCTGGGGATACTTGACCCTTATCAACTGCTTTGGAAAGAATATCCTCCAGCCTGCACCCCCATGACGTCACATCTTCACCGGATTCTTGTCTAGCGCTATAGAACTCCGCTAATATCGATTCCTTACGTTCCACCACTCCGTACACGCTGTCTAGTTTACAAAGCATAGAATAAACATTCGCTGTTGGCCCAAGTCGCATAACTACTCTACCCGCTTCGCCCCTAAGTGACTGTCTAATAGCTTGCGTCAAAATGGCGTCGGAGTAAGAACCTTCGCGACGTAGACATTCGACCTCGTAACGCCATAAGTCGTAGCTCGTGTCACTTTTCGAACCTTTTTGTTCTCCAGTAAAATTTGATAATCGTGGGAAATAAGTTTTAACTTGTGGGCCGGATTTATTAGTTGACAGTGATTCGCTATGAGTAGATAGAAAGTCTTTCATTAATTTAGTCAAGTCATCGGGCGCATCTCCCGGAGGGTTCGCATTTAATTTTTGAAGCGTTTTAGTCAACTGCGTTAACTCGCTGTCGCTGATAGATTCGGCCATCTTTGTTATGGAAATAAAAGGACAAACTAACAAAAGCAAAACAAAAGACAAAATGAAGATACCTCTGTAAATACAAAACATTTACACACACAGACGCACGCATACAATGCTATCGTAATTCGAGTGTTGAATAATGGCTTATTGGGCTGTCGACATTCTGCACCGATCTCGCGAGACAAGCTATCGGACAGATATTCAATACCCGAATCTTCACGAAACAAGACGCACAGAAAATGTAGACACCTCAAAAAGCTGAGTTAAATGGTAATTTCACACCCTTGTCTATCGGAAAGACATGGAATAGAGACGCCATATTGAACAACTAACAACCAAGTGAAAGCGAATGTGCGTCCAAACTACCGATCAATCAACAAAAATAGAATAAAAAAGAACAACAATGAAAACAACAGCAGTATATGACTGCAAGCATGAAACATTCAAAATTTTCTTTAAGTTAAATGAGAAAAAATGAGTAGGTTTTTTTTTGTTTAAGTCAGGAATGATAGGGAAAAAAAACAACTCTGAATTCATAATACAGAAAAAACATATTTTAAGATAATGTATGAGTGAAGTAGATGAAAAGGCGAATGAGTAACTTTATCGATAAAATGTTCAATGAGTTTATTCTGTGTGCAAATTGTAAATAAATGTATGCAAATCAGCAGCAACTTCGCATAAAAATTTATATTAAAAATTGTTCAGGTAAAAATTCATATATATATAATCCATCCGTAACTATCACAGGGCTGTAACAGAATAACGTAAATCTTTCCAGAAACTCCTGTAAATCTCAAACCGTCATTGTTCTTGCTGCATATAACTGGATATAGGTAAATGTTAATTCGGTAGATTATTGAGTGTTAGGTGCCACTTTCAACGAGTTCATGGAGATTGTCAACTAAAAGGTGAACAAACACTCTCGATTACCGGGTGGTTATGAACAATTTTCCCCAACTGCAAGATTACTGTTATTAGGTTTGAATATGTGCTTCCAAGTAATTGATACCTCAAAGATAATAAGGTATGATCTTCGTCAAGCCATCAGTTTCTCACCAGACCATGCACCGTCCCATTTCGGGCGCCAAATGTAACAGGGTTCAAGGTTAATAAGAGCGAGAACTCTAAAGTTTCCATGACGGTGTTTTATTCAGGCGGGTCATAAACAAAACCCTAAAAATACAAACAAAACGATCGGATTAAAAGTCGCTGCTAAAAATGTAAGATACAATATGAACATCACAATGTTGGGGTATTAAATGAAAATCGAGTAAAACTGTGATGAAAAATGAGAACAATAATTGAGTACACCTACCCCGCCAGTGGACGGGGGCAAACGACCAGCCGGCCTGCCAGGTGAGACTAGGGCTCGCGGAATAAATGCTTCATCTGAAATAATCATAATATGAAATCGTTCGATTACAGTTATTCCCCACAGTGTCGTATACACAAGTTTATAAGTTTATAAACCCAACGATATAGTTCTTAGATTTAATCAGTGATAACTGAATAATTAAATACACATGATGTACATTCAAAGCGTTAGTTTTAAAGCAAATCAATTCAAGCAAACTATCCGATCCAATACATCAAGAACATAAATATATGTACAAGTTAAACCAAAAATAATAACATCTCTTACCAGTTTCTTGCACGATAAACAAGCACGCAGGTGACCAGGTAACAGAGCGGTTGAAAAGTGCCACACCCTTGTACGCTAGGCTCGAAGAAGACTAGGGAAAAGAAGACCGACCAATCAGCTCCTCCGCGCGAGGCACGGGCAAGAGATCGACCAACCATAATACGCCACAAGCAACTAAACTCCTCACAGCTTAGCAATTGTAACCTGTCACGCCTTTCACACAAACGCATAATAACGAACATTTTGTATTTGTTTTTTAGCATTTTTATTTGTAAAGTAATATTACAAACCTTCACCAAAACATTTGTAAATAAAAGTATAAATGATAATACGGTCACATTGACGGAATGTAACCACTCAAATGAACAAATAGTTTAATGGTGATGTCTATAAAGACAGAATGTTCGTTAAGCAACCATCAAACTGTGCAGAGAAAATCCCACATTAGTGTAATGGAATAACGATTAGCAGCGGGGAGGCATCACGATCATACGGTATCTAGCCAGGCGTTTCGTAGGGCAGACTAGACTCCTCTAGTGGCACTGCTGAGTTTTTCAGGTTGATGGACGAACTCTATGCAAAAAACGTCTTTTTAACAGCTTAAACTTATGTCTTCACTCAAGACTGAGAATTAGATAACTTCCACAAGAGCTTGGTAAATCAAGGACAACCTGCCAATATATGCAAATTTGGTTCTGCTTTAGAGGGCTCACACATGCACTCTGGCACGAAGGCTACCTCATGAAACAGTCGCCAAAGTTACAATAAGTAGAGAGCGTCCAGACAAATGGATTTATTGCAGGCGTTCCAATGATCCAATGGATCACATGTATTTAAATCAAATGTAAGACTACAAGAACACGTTCAAATCATCTTCTTACTTCCAAGAGTCCAAGTTCGGTACATAACGGACGACCTGTCAACTTGATCACGACAGAAAAAGCTACCGGAAAGTGGTTCTACATTAAATGGCTCACACACGCATTCTATCAGGAAAGCTATCTCATAAAACGCCAAAATTGTTTCATTGATGGGAGGTCTGTGTCGGAGATTTACCAGAGATGTTCAAAGGGTACAATTGATAAGAATAAAATGGTAGACTACAATAACTGTTTCCTTCTTCAAATTCATCATTTAAGTTTGCTAACACAATTGCCACCACCAGTCTCCACCTGTTATCTGACCAATTTTGTAAATATTGAAGTGGTCATTAATACAGTTACACTAATGATTGGTCTATTGAAATAATGTTGTATACCAGACATAAGGACTTTGTCAGTTCTCTATTGAATTAAGTTAGAATCACAAAGGTCTGATGAATAGGCTGAAGTAACCTTATTTTTGGTTGGTACTTTGGTGAGACAAGATGTGAAGAGTCTGATTGGATGCACAATACGGAGCTGATTGGATAAATAGACAGCCTAAAAGAAGGCCGGAGTGCTCTTGAGACACGGACAACTAAATAATGAAATCAACCTACCATATAAGACCTCAAAATGACATATGGAGTTTTCTATCTTGGACGTGACATCTGGAATAAGAGTTAACGGACTTGGTTTTTACTTTCACAGATGAAATAAGGAGTCCCAAGAGGTACACCAATATTATGAATTCTCGGTTGCTTAAATAATTTTATCCGACGTTTCACTGGAGGGGTGAGGTGCAGACTTTCCAGGGGGTGCTTAACTTTTTTCTTTGTGTATATATACAGCACACGAGTAGGTTCAAAACCAGTATCTATATACAGACAAAATACGGTGATTGCATTGAACTTGGGGTTTTTACTCTGGTCCTTGACGAATTCCTACGATATGTTGTAAATGTCAAAGAAAATCCGTTCTCTTGTATTTAATATGGCAAGGCACACGGACACGAATGGCCGCACACGTCTTCCATAGTTGTGAACATGCAAATATTTTTTCCAGATTATTTAAATGGAATCCTTCAATACCAACTGAGACATCATACGCATGTAACAATTATGCCAGGAAAAGTACGAGTTTTCTTCCATGTTTTTTATTCCTTCAGGCATCTGGTGACGTTTGGTTTAATCAATTGTTCTGAGACAAATTATCGATCTATTCTAACCGTAATCGATTCATCTCTTTCAAAAGCGACAACGTCTTATGTTTAACAAAACGGAACAAAAACAAACTTGTGATAAGCTGTTGGGACGTTAGCATAATGCTCTCGAAGTATATAGAGGGGGACAGGGAATATGGTATAACTTACATTCGTGTGGAATAGAAGTCAACTTTCACCACTCTTTGCTTGTTTAAGCCAGTCAAAGGTTCTTCACTTTCATATTGTAGCTCATTCGATTCTAACAGATACATCAGGCTGTCAATCAGCAACCTACAGTTGTTGAATATTCAGACCATAGTATCTACAAAGATTGCATGATGTCTTAGATGCATTGCTTTATTTGTGGGCTAAAAAGGTCGATGATATCCCCAAATGTGGTCCATCAAGAAAACATAAATACAACATTTTCGATCAACATTTTCGATCTAAGCATACTTATACCTCAAGATTTTCATATATATCTAGAGGTTTTTGCAACAAAGAAGAAGACAGGAACAGTATCTTCTTTATATATCTTCTATCAACTGGATTCATAATTTGTTTTCGTTCCATCAACCTATCAGTTTCCATATATCAGACTATCGGGGACTATCAGGACATGTTTTGCATGTTGGGTACAAAATTATTAAGAAGACCGTTTTCACATCAAGCTGTACTGCTGGGTTGGGTTTATTACCAACAAATTTTCCTTGAGCACAAATCGCAAAAAATCAAAATGACAACTGTAATCGTTTTTATAACAACAAAACTGTTACGCGGGGTGAATACAAGGAGGTGAATATCAAAACAGACGGTTGTCTGAAGCCCACTCGGGTCGAGTTAAGATCCGATTCGATCGTCTGCGTTTGAATGTAAAGGACGTTCATGTCGACAGAGACTGGTTCATTGTTCAGCGTACCGATTCCAGGCTGATCAGTGAAGCCTCGCTCTGAAGCTCGTTCTGTTAAGCTGGTGTAAAGTTACGCATAGGTTTACAGCATGGAGTTGCTCCGCCAGATTTACGACCATGCGCAAGTTCCTATAATTTAACACACGTTTGCGACTGGCGCAACTTAAGCCCGGCTCAGGTCGAGTTAAGATCCGATTCGATCGTCGTAAGCTCCACTCTCTAGTAAATCTGCGATCAATCATTCGGAGAACGTTTTTCGACATGAGCGACCTTAAGACTCTTCAGATCGGTCTCAGACTGATCAGTCTACGCCAGCTTGGTAGAACGTGGCCCTGGTCGATGCAAAACGTTGATCGCAAGAGAACATCAACATATTATGAAGTACCTAAACAATGTCATCGAAATGACGTGAAAAAAATTAACACGTGATGAAGTATAGATCGCAGATTGGCTGGCACAGTAAGACTGATCTTGCAAAAATAGAATATGTTGTATCCTTTCGATCATAACACTGATCAGCTTGTGAACGATCGGAATAGTCTTTAGGCCGCTCAGGTCAAAAAAGTTCTCAAATTGATTGATCTTAGATTTACTGCTGACAGCAGCTTATGACGATCAGATGTGTACTTATCGCGACCTGAACGCTGTTTTATTTACGCATTTGAATCACATTTTCAAGTTAAACCTTAAAGCAGTATATTTTAGGTTGTTCTAAGCAACTTTACGTAAGTGGATGTCACTTGATAAGACAGACTTTGAGGTGAAAAGTAAATTATTTTCCTTGAAAAGAGTAAAAATACAGTGATTGCATTAAACTTGGGGTTTTTACTAGAGTCCTATGGTGTAAATTTCAAAGAGAATCCGTTCTCTTGCATTTAATCCATACAGGTTGTTTAACGAGAGATTGTCCAGACCCCTATTAACTCACTTGAAGCAATGTTTTATTCTGTTGATGGTGGATTCCACGGTTAAATGTGCAATAAGCATGCAAGAGACCATTCGCTGGGACAGACTCGTCAATGTAATGGACAGACTGAGAAATTATGAAATCCCAATTCGGTGAAATCGAAAGCCAGAAGCAAGAAGAGCGTTCTTGATAACATCGTCCTGGAATCATATCGATCATATTCTCTCTGTCAGTTTGAAAGAATTTGAGCAAGCATTAAAGCATTTGAGCATTTAACGTTAAAACGTAACATATCACCGAATTACTGGCGGTCAAGAGGCTGTGTTTATCTTTTGATGGAATGATTTTCATCTTAAGGCATCGTATTGATTCCCTCTTTGAATAAAATGACGGGAGACATCCAACTGGAAGAAAAGACCATCCTGACTATCTGTTTCTTTATCGACCTGCCCGTCCATTTATAATTCCTGTCAAATCAATCGTGCAAATCCAACAGGAGCCAAGACATGAAATCAAATTCCTTAACCTAAGTTAACATTTTCATTGCAGGTCTGTAATCTGACTTGAATATACCGACTTTCTATCAGATTAATCGAAAATTGTCAGACAATCCCGCACTATCACAGATCTGTATTTACAGTGGGTAGACGTTTCTCCCCATTGTGAATCGATGAGGATCTGACAGTAGAGATAAAGTTTGATTCCATCCAAAGATTTTCCAATAATTGTTGATGAATTGCCAGATTGTCTTTTAACCTGAGCTCAAAGACGATTAGAGTGTAAGTTATTGGATATTGGGTATTAATACATAGAATTCTTTCCGGGACCATATGTAACTTACATGAAGCTAAACAACTTTCTTTTATTACAAAACACAATGTTTATAAGACTTATTACTTCTGCGGAGACATGGTGTAGGGACACTTGAACTGCAAATTGACCAAATAACAAAACATTGACACGGCGGTATATTTTTATGTTTGCACACAAATGCTACCGTTTATATACGTTTAGGCTTTGTCATAGTTGTGATTGTACCACACCCTCTTCGTCCTAGTTGTATTTCACAAATTTGAAGTCACAAATTCCAGCAACTACATTTTTACACTTTGTTGCTGTTGAACTGGCCCTTCAGCATTGTGTGACAGTAAGACAGTGTTCTACATCGCTAGGCAAAATGTCTTTATCTATTTGGTCAATGGAAATTAGGATGCCAATAGCTTTAACGCTATAACAAATTCAATGCGTCAAAAGGTACATTTTGAAATTCACGACAAGTGGTCTATTTCACTGTCGGTGTTCTGTGTCAGGTCTAGAATGACCCAATGTGAGAATGACAAAGATCAAACATACGTTCTGAAGAAATACTTTGACACAGACAGCATTCTTATTGGTCTATATTTACACTGATCAACTAAAGGTATAAAGCGGCTGATAACTCTGGTAATAAAGTAGTTTAACAAAGATTTAAGGGCAGTAATTTGTTGGTACTGACGATACTGTGGTTTCTAATTCATCTGCAGTTAACATTGTTTGCCAACCAATACTTACAAGGTCTCATCAATCCATCGATGATATTTTCTCGTAACCATGGCAATTTTCCGAATACAGGATTATTACGATTCAAAACATTTTTTTGCTACTCCTTGAATACATCGATAATTTGTATAAGCTTCGAGCATTTTCACCCCATTACCTCCAATTTAATAACGACGAATCATCCATTTATGCCTAGTTTAACATCTTCCCCAGGCCATATAATGAAGGAT